>CM062296.1:355839653-357039653 GCA_031216915.1 Pictodentalium vernedei
ATAAGCCAAAGAGCCAAGGGAGTAATTGCTCCATGAGCAATTGCTCGAATCGAGTGACTTGACATACTGCTCGAACGACTCGAATCCCATCGAGCAAATGAGCTTTAGAGTAATTGCTCGTTTGAGTGACTCCTCGAGCGACTCTTCGAATCATGTCAGATATAAGGAATTCTAGGGCCTATAAGGGATTCCGTAAGTAGGGCTTTTTTCTCAAATAAGCCAAAGAGGCAAGAGAGTAATTGCTCCATGATCAATTGCTCGAAAGACTCGAAGCCCATCGAGCAAATGAGCTTTCGAGTAATTGCTCGATCGAGTGACTCCACCTACTGCTCTTAGCCTCATCTGGGTATTTTAGGATACCTGTTGTATTGGGCTATTGGGGATACTTGTTGGACTGTCAATCCGGATACTTCTGTTGGGTAGTAGATAAAAGACAAACAGCAATATATATAACATTTCATTTTTATTCAAGTATACAATTCAATTTCTCAAGGTATTTGTCTTTGTAGGTCTTCTTGCATGGGCTAACCATTTCATCTTCTTGTGGGTTGGAGCTTCTTCCCATTGCATGGCTAGGTTCTTGATAAATCTCTCATTTGGTAACTTGGTTTTGTTGGCTGCTTTAATTTCCTGGCTGTCATCTTTGGGTTCCGCTTTCTCTAGTTGTTTCATAGTAGTAACTTCAGTCTTCTGAACATCATTCTATGTAGAAACCTCATTTGAGGTTTGACTGGAAGCATCTTTCTTGGTTTCAGAAGAAACTTCATTCGCTGTAAAAACTTCAGGCTTCTTCGTAACTTCTTTCGTAGTAGAAACTTCATTCTTTATGGGAGCTGGCGTCTTTTTCTTGTCTTTAGTAGAAACTTCCTTCATAGTGGTAACATCTTTCATTGTAGAAACTTTCTTCATAGTAGTAACTTCATTCGTGTTTGTATTGCAAGTATCAGTCAGTTCTCTCTTTATTTTTTTGGTTAATGATCGGTTAGTATCCACACATCTTTGTTTCTTTCCACCAGCATCCATGTCTAGATTTTTTTCTCTTGGCTGCATTTACAACACGATTCACTTGTGCCAGTTCTAGGGAAGTCAGCTTTAATCCAGCATCATTCTTGAAGATTTCTATATGTAAGTCATCTTTGAATCTGAGCACTGTTGTTGACACAGACATCTTCACTCTTCGACGTTCAAAACGTAAATGAATTTAATTTCATACCAACACTCCTTTTATACCACTTTTTCTAATCGTTTGTTTCTTCTTCTTCATCATCATCATCATCTACTCTGAATGAGTAGTTTGTCATAAGGTTGTCGAACAGAAATCTTCGCTTTTCCAAAGCATATTTCTGGGATTCTTCAAAGTCATAATCCTCGTCTTCACGAAGACGCTTGCCTGTTTCTTGAATTTTCTTGTGAATTGAGTCGTTGCAAAAATTTCTAATGTACACAAGGGTATTAATGTATTTCTCACTAATGGCTTCTCTGACATTCTTTTGAAGTGCTCTATATGCTGTTTCAACTGCATCATCTCTATCCATTCCATCCTCGATATATTTGTTCATGAGGTTGTAAAAATCATCTTGGTATTTGCCATAGGCACTTTGGACGATTGTTCCCATCACAGAAACGTCTTCTTCTTCCTCTTCTTCTTCTTCATATTTCATATCTTCTGGTAGTTCCGACAACTCATCGGTGTCCGAATCTACTGACCAATTTTTTGGTGCACAACTGGATTGCATTGTGTCCGCTCTCTTCGAAGGTCAGATTACAAATAACAAATTTCTTATGAGCACGACCCTTTTATAGGATATCGGACAGAGCATTGATGACGGGTTTGATTAACTTTCCTAAAAATCCTCCTTTCTGTATGAGCCGTCTTCTTTTCCGATAAGATAGTTCTGTCTTTGGTGAGGCAATTCTACTAATCTGGTGTTTGTATGGAATCAGCTTAGCTCTCTCAGATTTGGTTATAGGTACTGCCCCCTTCAAGATATTCGAGGCACAATCACATATACATTGTATCAAATCATCATTGGCCGTCTTGAGTATAGTCTTGGGTTCATATCGATCCGCATCAGATAGGATTCGCAGTGTATCTAAATTTCTTTCTAATCTTGTAGTGTTGCTCGATTTTTCCGTTTGTCGGTTTGGGCAAACTTCTTCTTTGTGCCTCGTCATGTTAAACTTTCGAGAAAATGTTTTTCCACAGAACTCGCAGTTATGAATCGCCATGTCTATACGCGTTCGTGGTCGTAGAACAAATGAGTTTATTTTCACATCAGCACTCCTTTTGTACTTTTTTCAGAGCTAGGACTGGGTTGATAAGCGCAGAGAGAAATCAACTCTTTCGTTATATACTTCTTTTTATATCTGGAGAAATTCCATCATATGTTAGCAGCTTCAATACATGTTCGTATTTTCGCAGGTCATCAAATTCAGCTAAATTCAGTGGTATCTTATCTTCAAGAATGTTGGTAGCACATTTGTATAAACAGGTAATCAAATCTTCCTCTTTGTCAGCATACCGTAAAAATTCTATAAGTGCTTTGTTTTGGTCAGTCATTAAATCGCCAGTATCTCTCTCTTATTCTGTTCTTCTTGGACAGTGATGTTCTTCAAGCCTCTTCCTATTGTGTGGTTGGGTAAACAACTTCGTACAATATCCGCAGTGGAGCCGATGATAGGTCTTTTCGTGTCTTCTAGCATGATCCGATCTTGAAAATATCTTGGAATAGTATCTGTATCGAACTGGTAACATGTCTTCACTCGACGACGGTCAGGACACAAATGAGTTCATTTTCACAACAACACCATTTTTATACCTTTCCCAACAGAAGTACCCGGATGTAGGAAGAAGTACCCGGATGTAAAGTCCAACAAGTAGCCCCCAATAGCCCAATAAAACAGGTATCCTAAAATACCCAGATGAGGCTAAGAGCAGTAGGTGGAGTCACTCGATCGAGCAATTACTCGAAAGCTCCTTTGCTCGATGGGCTTCGAGTCGTTCGAGCAATTGCTCATGGAGCAATTACTCTCTTGGCTCTTTGGCTTATTTGAGAAAAAAACCCTACTTACGGAATCCCTTATAGCTCGATGAGCTTCGAGTCGTTCGAGCAGTATGTTGAGTCACTCGATCGAGCAATTGCTCTAAGGCTTATTTGCCCGATGAGCTTCGAGTCGTTCGAGCAATTGCTCATGGAGCAATTACTCTCTTGGCTTATTGGCTTTGGGAATGCTTTTGATATGCACAGGGGAGATAACTCTGTACGATTAAGTACGGGTTGTGGGAAATCAAGCAAGCTGATTGGTTAGTTATAATTTATATAAATGATTTAGATAAATGAAACAACAAGAGTACTTGGAATAGGGTCAGAACTAACAAGAATAGACCAGAATAGCTAAATATAGTAATAATAAGGTAAACTGTTCCAACTAGTAGGCTTTTCTACGCTACTGGAGTATACTCTAGAACAAAGGAACATGGCCACATAGACGAAAACTATTGCATATATAGATAGAAGCAGAGAAATCTGAAAGAATTCGAAATAGTAAAACTTGTCGGGTTGTTTGTGGTAATTCTACGAATCGGAAAATTACTCCTTTCAAAGGAACACACCCTACGAACATACCCCTGTCTTGTTAGAAGGTTTTAGGTCACATAGCAACCACGTGCTACCATAGAAACCAAGATGGCGGACTCCAGTATAGAAAATGGACGACGGAAACACGTGTCACCCTAACAACACGCGCTGCGCATGTGCACTCACACCACGTATCACTATGGAGATGACGTCACAAGATGGCCGCTCACGCGGGTTACCATGACAACACAACATGGTGCCACCAGGTCACGTGACATGACGTCACTTCCGGGGTCCAGCCCGGAGTCCATCCAACCGGGGACGATATCCACATCTCCTACTACTTATTTCCACATTTTTGTTTTGATAGATGTTCCCGATTTGTTTGTCAATGGGATTACCCATGCAAACTTGGAAAACACATCGATACACGTTACCAAGAAATGAATCCCTTTATTGTATTTACTCATACTGACAGGTCAACTAAATCCACTTGCGATAATCAATCGCACTAAGGATTGTTTTCTTTCTGATAAAATTATGGCGTAACGGTTTATGAAATGTGATGTATCTTCGCACTTTAACCAATTTACAACAGCTTTAGTTTTATTTAGAAACCCGTTGAAAGGCTGAGACCCCCACCGAAACTCCCAGGGCCGTAGGTGCGCAGTAAAGTTGTGCTAAACTCAAAATGTTCCGGACTTATTGCTAATAGGTGTATTTAAAACTTCACTTACTTACTTTTATAGGTTTGATTACCGTTTTCAGAGGCCGAACATTTGCCTGGAGGGATCGCTATTTTCGAGATAGGTTTATTAATGAAGGCCCACCGTTCTTTGTTCCCAATGAGTTCTTGAGGAATATTAGCGTGTCTCAACTAAAACTCGTCAGCCGTCTGGTGCAAACATGTTTCGTTGTCTCAGTCAGTCGTTAACTAGATCTGATATTTGACCCTTCTACTGTTTGATCATTATATATTAGGCGCCCACGATCGTCCCATGCCAAGTTCGGAATGGCCCCCAAGCGTCCTAATAATAACCCCGCCCTCCTCTGCATGGTTATCGGCACTGAGTCCAAAATTTCGCGCTCGCTATCTTGAATGGGTTCTTGTTTTTCTTTTTTAATCCGAATGGTTGTCGGTTTGACTGATTTTTCATAGAATGTCAAATAACGCTGCAGAATTTGATTGTACCTGGCCTGGTTCAAAAGCTCTGTCAAGTCTCTATCCATCGACGAGACAGCAATATCACTCGGTCGTGTGTTAGATTCGTTCAAGCGATCCAGCATTCGGGGGTCTACCAAAACATTTTCTTGGCATGTCCCATTGTTATTCGAGTAGCCCTTATGCGAATACTTTCAGAACAGGTCCATTGATCGAAGCCAGAAAACCTCCCGATTGTTTAATGTCGCCGTAACTTATCTGAAGTGAACTTCTCTGCTATTTTTCTGACTTTCTGTTTATGGTGACAGAGCTTTGCTAAATGATATTTCGAAATAGATACGTTGCCTGCTCAAATACTTTTAGCGCATTCACAAACCGAAAGAATTAAATCTTAATCGGCGTGATTGACAACGTTTCTAATTCCTGCGGGCTTTGCAGGATTGAGAACCTTGAGAGCTCCGATGTTGCGTCTTAGACAGGCCGACCATCATTATGAGGTAAACACCCCAAATCAGCCCCTTTTATACTCTCGTAACATAGACGACTTGGGTCTCCCTCGGGAATATGCGAGTTCTAAGCCCTGACCTTCAATCTATTTGCTGTCGCAGATCGACTCCTAAATAGCCGCACGGAACATCAGTTGCGTCATCGAACACTTCTCTTCGGACTTTAGCTCTCCCAGAATACATCTAAGCCGCCACATGTGAAGTCTCTGGGGTTTTTGAAAAGGTTAAAGTAATGACAGTTCAGAGTCACGGTACGGTGGAACTTATTCTTATCGAATAAATTATGAACGATGTGTAGCACACTGATCCCGCGATGGTATGAGCCCTGAGTAAAAAAACGAGCAACACATTCGTCGACTTCCAACATCAGATCATCCAGGATAACGAGAGAATTGGGTTTGAACTCTTAGGGTATCCCCTCCACAAACTCCACATGGGGTAGAGTGTCATACAGGGGCTACCATTCGCTAAAACACCAGATGATGTTTTGGAGGACGGGGTACACCAAGTCGTTCAGGTTTTCGATAAATTTATGGATAAAAAGTCTATTTTTCAGAAGCCGGTGGTCCGCTTACAACGCCAGTGAAGGGGTGTGACAGGCGGGGGTCCATTATCTGTACCGGGCCGAGACTGTGATATCCACAGGCTTTTTATGGATTGGCGAGGGTTCAAAGAAGGAAACTCTTGATTTATTTATTTTTATTTTATTTTATTTTTTTTGGGGGGGGGAGGGGTGAGATAGGTTTTTTTTTTTTTTGGGGGGGGGGGGGTGTCTTATCTATGCCACTTCTGTGCGTAAAAAGGTAACTCTTTTTAAGAATTTGAGTGCCCGGGACAGGCAGACGCGAAGCCGAGAGTGGAGCTGCATCCAACAGTATGTCTCTTATAGGTCTTCCTCCGGTTCTCTGGTGAATGCTTCCACGTACTCGCTGAACAGAGTGGTGGAACAATGGCCGCGGTCCTCTCACGCTAAAAGTAAAATACTCGGTCACGGTCGACTCGCATAAGTGCATCATCGAGGCAGTGAGTTATTTTTTTTCCCCAGTTCATGACTAAGCAAACGTCGGGCTGTTTTTGACTTGGATGGTCAACGTAACAGCCGTAACATTTCTCTATGGCGATTGTGTCTATGTATTCTTCTGCCAATTCAGCGTATGTACAGTTTAGTTCGTGACGTAATTTTCCCAATCTCTTTGTCAAATCCTGCCATTCTTCAAAATTCAGCGCTATTCCAGTTTTAATCGGCGTGGTACCATTAGCAGTTAACCTTCTCAAGAGAATTTTCAGATCTCCTTGGAATACTCCGACGTGAATATAAGTTTCACCGCTTGCTATGTGACCCAAAGGCCTCTTGTAGGATAGAGATATGTTTGAAGGGTATGCTCCTCTGTAAAGAGTAAATCTAATTACCGTAAACAACCCGACAAAATCCCCAAATGACCAAAACCACCAAACAGACTTGGCGAAGCCCCATTTTGGGCTTTGTCCCCAATAACAGGGGTGTTCCTTTGTATAGAAATAATTTTATTTCGTAGAATTACCAAAAATAACCCGACAATCCCTCCAAATCACCGAAAGCGACTTTAATTTGTATTGAGCCCCCCAGTCTGGGCTTTTGTCCAATAACAGTCGCGTTCCATTGTATAAGAATAGCACGTAGTGCTATAGGATGCATTTTATTCAACGAGAGTTCTTTTCAGTGTTTGGATATTCCACTATATCCTTGTTTTAGTATTACGCAAATAGACCCAACAATTGTTTTACTAGTTCAGATTTCCAACTAAATTCTCGACTTATGCTGTAGTTTCTGCCTATTCCCTTGAAATGGAACTATATTTATATAAGTTCCTACGCTTATTGGTCTATATTTAGCAACATCCTTATTTGAACCACTCTCCTCCCTCACTTTTTGTTAAAGCTAATTTTTAAGGCTGTACTATATTTTAACAAATTCCTACTCGCCTTGATCTATATTTAGTAACATCCCTAATTAACCCCTTCACTATTTATAAAGTTCATTGACTATATGTTCTTAATTTAATGTGAGGATCAAGGTGTTTCTCAACTGACCAATGACATAACAGAATTATCGACCAATCAATTTAGTGTACCAACTTTATCCTATAATCCTATGGGAAAGAGACACAAATCGCTATCGAGAATGAAAAAGCCGATGAAAAACATTGCGACGTCGTGACGTTTTCAAAAGAATCCGTCACGTATAAATAAATTCAGTGTCGTTGTGACTTCGGCTTCGTTCCATTTTCATCTTTTGACAGAAAAGGATCACCTCTGTGTACTCGGGTTGTTTAATATTTTATGTGTGCTATTTTGTGCATTTATTATTCTAAGAATTATGGGGACATCTGGATTTTCATGCGAGGATTGTGGGAAAACATTCACGGATATCTGCAACATGAATCGTCATTAGAGGACAGCTCACGGACAAGGTAAGACATTTGACTGTAACAACAGCTATAAAAAAATTACTAGGAAAGAAAATTTGGACAACCATAAAACACCTGCTTAGATGTATATACATGTTTAGAATGTGAGTAGCATAGCATGTACCCGATCGACCCCTATTACCCGGATTTTGAGGGAGCAGCTAGTGTTAAATTCCCATAGGAACCGGACTTTTGGGGGAGCAACTTTTTCCTGTGCAAAAGTACGGCTCCTTGCAGCTAGATCCGGCAAATGGTGTACGTACTGCATATATAGTATGCTATGGTATGCATAGTGGTATATGTACACCCAGGGCTATGGGTATATATTATGGGTATGTGATGGAAAACTGAAGGGGAAGGTTAGTTTTTTGAAAGTTTTTCTCCGCGAAACGGTTGACGTTGCTATTGACGTCGTGATGTCATGTTGCGCACGCGACGTCATAGAGATGTTGACCACTGTTGTTGTCCACTTTTCAATCTGACATAACGTTGTTCGGGTCGGGGGTGTCGGACTTCTCGTAAGGGGGGGGGGGGGGGGGGGTCTGGTAGTGGTGGTATATATCTATGTTGGTATACTATTAGCCCTTGAGTCTTCATATTATCCTATGTCTGCTATAGTTAGATCAAGCAGTATTGTGGGGATGGGGGTAATTCATGGTCGCCCAGTGTGGAATTGCGTGATAATCCCTGGTGGTTCAGATTGGCAGTATAGGATGAATGGCCTGTTGGCCTATTGCCCCCTTAGTACTATTTACCTACCGAATCCTTTGTATTATCTTATGGCTGGTATTGGTAGTTCGTAATGCTAGGTCAGGCAGTATTATAATCGTTTGTTTAGAAGTGGGACTTAGAATGCATTGTGTATACCGCTGTAGGTCCCTTGTTAGTCCTCGGTATTATTAACCAACCGATTGCTTTGTATTATTCTATGACTGGTATAGGTAGTACGTTATGGCAGGTCAAGTGGTATTGTGGAGTGGGGTGGTGGGTAATGCCTGCTAGTTTAGAACAGCAGTATAGTATGGACGATATATAGCTCTGTGGGCCCCCCGAAAGCCATTAGTACTACCAATCGACCTAATGCTTTATGTGACTGGTCTAGGTAGTATGTAAGACCAGACGTTATTGTGTGTGTGTGGGGGGGGGGGGGGAGGGGGGTGCGGGGGTGTGGGGGGGGGGAGGGGTGCGGGGAGTAATGCATGGTAGTCTAGTATGGTAGTATACGATGTTAGCTTTGTTCCCCTACAGGTCCCATGTTAGCCCTTAGTACTATTAATCCACCTAATGCTTCACGTTATCCTATAGCTGGTATAGGTAGTATGCAATGCTAGGCATAGGGGTATTGTGGGTAGGGGTAATACCTGGTAGTTTAGAACGGTAGTATATTATGGGCGGTCTATACCCCTATAGGCCCCCTGTTAGTGCTTGGTACTATTAACCAACCGATTGCTTTGTTTTATTATATGGCTGGTATATGTAGTACGTTATGGTAGGTCTAGTGATATTGTGGGGGTGGGGGTGGGGGTAATGCTTGGTAGTTTAGAACGGTAGTATAGCATAGGTTGTACATATCCCTGTAGGTGTCTTGTTGGCCCATGGTACTACTGATTCACCAGGTGCTTCATATTATTAGGCGGTATTCTGGGGGTGAGGTCAATGCCTGGTAATATCGAACAGCAGAAGTGTATGGTTGGTATATTCCCCCGTAGGTCCCATCTTAACCGTTGATAGTATTAACCTACCAAATGCTTTGTATCATCCTGTTACTGGTAAGGAGATACGTAATACCAGTAGTTCCTACCCTATTCTGAGTACCTTGTTGTTTCATTTATCTAGACCACCCAATCACTTCAGTTTCCTGACACTAACTAACCAATCAGATTGCTTCATCCCCATACTCTCTATGCAGAGTTATCACCCCTTATTACAATGAAGCCCTGTCCGAGTCTCATCACCTCTATATCCAATGGCCACGTCCCACCATGGAATCCCTTTTGTGAAACGTCTCTGGTTATGGAATCCCTTTCAGTCGTATGAGACCATTTTCTTTAGAGGCATGAGGGCCATGAGAAAATTCCTCAATGAGGTATAATTTACTATCCCTCTTAGCCTCATATCGGTATTTAACAGCCATATTCACAGGCACCCCAATTTCAGCACCCCTTCATGAAAAACATATGGCCTTCAGCACCCCTTTTTGTCATATGAGGCCATGAGGGCTATGTAAAAACCCTCAGTGAGGCCTCATTTTCTTTTGAGGGCATGAGGGCCATTAGAAAATTCCTCAATATGGTATAATTTACTATCCCTCTTAGCCTCATCTCGGTATTTAACAACCATATCCCCAGGCACCCCAATTTAGGCATTCCTTTTTGGAAAACATATGGCCTTCGGCACCCTTTTTTGTCGTATGAGGCCATGAGGGCTTTGTGAAAAGTCCTCAATGAGGCCTCATTTACTATAGCCTCATTTTCTTTGTCAAACTGCCTGACCTAGCATTACGAACTACCAATACCAGCCAAAAGATAATATAAACGATTCGGTAGGTAAATAGTACTAAGGGGATAATAGGCCAACAGACCATTCATCCTATACTGCCAATCTAAACCACCAAGGATTATCTCGCAGTACCACAATGGGCGGCCATGAATTACCCCCATCCCCAAAATATCGCTTGATCTAACTATAGCAGACATAGGATAATATGAAGACTCAAGGGCTAATAGTATACCAACATGGATATATACCACCACTACTAGATCTCCCCCTCCCATACGAGAAGTCCGACACCCCCGACCCGAACAACGTTATGTCAGATTGTATAGACAACAACAGTGGTCAACATCTCTATGACGTCGCGTGCGCATCATGACGTCACGACGTCAATAGCAACGTCAACCGTTTCACGGAGACAAACTTTCATTAAAACTCACCTCCCCCTTCAATTTTCCATCACATACCCATAATATATACTCAAAGCCCTGGGTGAACATATATCACTATGCATACCATAGCATACTATATATGCAGTACGTACCCCATTTGTCGGATCTAGCTGCAAGGAGTCGTACTTTTGCACAGAAAAATGTTGCTCCCTCAAAAGTTCGGTTCCTATGGGAATTTAACATTAGCTGCTCCCACAAAAGTCCGGGTAATAGGGGTCGATCGGGTACATGCTATACTACTAATGTGGACAGAAATTTACTCAACTTTTACACTTTAATCGGAATAAAAACACCGCCCATCTCCCTGCCACCCTTTCCAAGAAAAGTAATTCTGAACGACCGCTAACTACCCTGAAAAAAACAGTACTGTTTTGGACATAGACCCCATTGATTTTAATCAGGACCTTCTGACTGAAACAAATGAAGAAATTTCGGTAATTTATCGTAGGAACTGGAACGCCACCAGGACCCACCGCATAACAAATAGGAAAATACAGGGCATTTATAATTATAGGGCAGACACCACAGACATATCTACTATGAACTATGAATTAACTAAAACCGTCTTTGAGTCTCAGAAATATAAAGTTAAAATTAATTTAAACTACGGTTTCATTTTACGTAACAATGAAACAGAAGAACTAAGATTTTATCATCCTTCTCAAAACAATGCCCGGGTTCTTGATAGGCCACCCCTTATCGAAAATGCTATGGATTTTCGAAATTTCCTTGAAGACATTGAACAGGAAGATATTTTGGAATGGGTTATACCAAACGCTGATTGTCCACCAATTGACCAATGTAAATTAATATGCAAACAAGATAAACAATTATCCAATCGGTGGGGTACCCGGAACTTTTCCCAAGTATACGTTGGGAAATCGGTCAGTTGTTGCCCTTGTCAGTGATGAGAACTGCCACTTTGTTTATAATGACCAATCTCTGTTTAGTTCGGTGTTTAGCCATCTGGAGCGGAAGTGAGCGCCATACTTTCACTAATATGACCCAGATCCCGTATTGTAAATACACAAATGTACCCAAGGATAATTTTCCAGGTGTGAAATTAGATGATCTCCCAAAAGTTGAAAAGGTGTTTGAAGAGAATACTGAAGTATTTGAACTCATACTGGAAGATGACGAAGTTAGTGCTTAAATTGTTCTTAGGTGAAATAGAAATTTTGAGAATACCATGTAAGTCAATTTGTTTATATCACTGACATTAATCAATATTGTGAATCCTTGGCTTGTCGTAAGTGTGGTAAATTGTAGTAATCGCAATTTAGACTCAAGGAACACGATAAAGCTTGTACTGATGATGTGTCGCCTTATGAGTAAGTCGGTGATATCTACCACACCCCAATACCATTTTTTAAAAGTTGCACGAAGAAGGTATTGTTAGTCCAGAACACTTACGGTTGTATCCCTACAGTGCTACATTTGATTTAGAGTGTTAGTTTGACGAAACATCTCTCCCCACTTCTACTGATACTCTTGTGTGGGAATTCAACACACACCCCTCAGTGTTAGTGTATGTAGTAATGTCCCCGGTTATGAGAAGCCCAAATGCTTTAATGCTGATAGTGACATACAGACATTAGTTTAGAATATGATGAATTATTTAATGGACATTTCTCAGAAAAGTTACTCCCTCGTGCAAGGGATTCACATGTCCACCATATTTTCCTTCAGGCAAATGATACAAGACGCTTTAGCACAATGAGGTTCAGATGATTCTAAACCCCATCAATTTGAAAAGATGTCTACAGAATTTGTCAGTACATGAAGGAAATGCCGGCCTTAGGTTTTAATTCTGGAAAATACGATGTCAACGTGTTTAAAAGAGAATTGATGGATTATCTGAAAAAACATGACCCACTGTCTTTTTTAGGTAAGCGTAGCAACTTTATGGTTTTGAAAACGGATCACTTGAAATCTTTGGATATTTGCAATTATTTGGCCTCTGGATTTAGTTATGATGAATTTCTCAAGGCGTTTGGGTGTTCAGTTACCAAAGGATTTTTTCCCTATGAATAGATTGATTGTCTTAATAAATTGGACACTACTGAATTACATCCAAATGTATCCTTTTATAGCTCTTTGAAAAAGGAAATCATAACTGAGGAGGAATATGCTTACTTCCAGCAAGATTTTTTTTTTTTTTGGGGGGGGGGGGGGGGAGGGGGGGAGTTGGGGGTGGGATGAGGACATTTAGGGACTTCCTTATTTGGTACAATAATAGAAATGTCCAGTCATTCCAAGAGACTATTGAGAAATAATCCCCATTTTACTTGGAAAGGGTGATCGACATGTTTAAGGATGGGATTAGTGTATCAGGTCTGACGCTAAAATATTTGTTTAGTACCGTCGATGAAGGTTTATCCTTCGAGACCATTGACGAGAAGATCAAGGATCTTCATCTTGTCAAGGACAACATATTGTTGGGTCCCTTCTATCATATTCAATCGTTATCACGAGAAGAATGTTACTCGTATAAGAGGTTTTAAATATGGGACATCAGCAAAGGGTTGTGGGGGTGTTGCAGGCTATGATGCCAATGCCTTGTACTTATGGTCATTGATGCAAGATATGCCAACAGGTTGCTACATTAGACGCAAGGAAGAGACCGGCTTTAAACCAGAGTACTCCCATAAGTACGGTAGGATAGCCCATCAGTGGCTGGAATTATGTCTGCCAGGGACGGTGTCCACATCCGACACGAATACAATGATATGGAAAAGAAGATTGGTAGACGTCATGTGCCCGTACATGGTTGGTGTAAAGACACCAAAACTATTTAAAACTGTTTATCGTTTCCACGGATGTTTCTGGATTGGTCATGAATGCTATCTCGACATAAAGCACGGTACATTGTCCACTCGCAATACAGTCTGGGGGAAGTCAATTGTTGAACTTAGGGAAAAGACCAAGGGAACCTCCTAGTACCTGCAGAGTCTTGGGTATGATGTGATAGAAATCTATGAATGTGAATGGCATCAGCACAAGAAGACCGATCCAGCTCTAAAGACCTTTTGTCGGGAAAAGTTTGGTACTTCGGTGGATAGTTCGATGACATCCACCGAACGTCTCGAGAAGATCCGCAAAGGCCGCATCTTCGGCTTTGTGGAGTATGACATTTCTGAACCCGACCAACTGAAGCCCTATTTTGAAGAAATGACACCAATCCTCAAAAAACATAAATATTTCTCGGGAAGACATCGGGCCACTGAAGCCAACAATATTATGTGCCAACCTCGCCGTAGTCTAAATGGTAACTACTTTGGCGAGAACATCTTGCTCGCTACACCATTATTGCAATGGTATTTAGAACACAGACCGGTGGGCAACCGGGTGCATCAAGTCTTCCAGTACCAGCCCAATGCGTGCTTCAGAAAACTTGGTGATAAGGTATCACAGGCCCGACGGGAGGGGGACTTTGACCTAAGTAAAGCCATCGTAGCTGACACGATGCAATTACTAGGTAATTCTGGTTATGGGGAGGCAGTCACCAACAAGGCATTCATAGAAATTTAGTGTATTGTGATGAAGATAATGTGTCCAACTTCATCAACAATCTAGCCTTTCGGAAACTGAATACCCTTACTGAAGAACTTTACAAAACTGAAATGAGTAACAGTAGAATCAAACTTGACT
Source organism: Pictodentalium vernedei (assembly GCA_031216915.1). Classification (NCBI taxonomy): domain Eukaryota; kingdom Metazoa; phylum Mollusca; class Scaphopoda; order Dentaliida; family Dentaliidae; genus Pictodentalium; species Pictodentalium vernedei. The sequence continues at coordinate 355,853,943 of CM062296.1, forward strand.
TACCTCATCACATAGTTTTTTTGTTGTATATCCGTATGCCAGGTTACGTATTCGTCAGCTCTACTATCGATTTTGGATATTTTTGTTGATCGTGGGGATTTTGAACTTTGTGAATCGGACACAGACAGTCTTTACATAGAAAATTCTGGAACCTCACTTGAAGAAGTAGTCAGCCTAGAAAAAAGTAATTATTCTATGGCCAAGCCCATAAATGGTTACAGTCAGAAACCTGTGACGCCCATCTGGAAGATTATGTGAAAAGTAAATTAAGGTGAGATAACTGGATACCATCTCAATGCTGCAGGGACAGGAAAGTCTTTGATAATAGGACCCCGGGACTATTCAAAATTGAATATGAGGGGGTGGGGTTATTGGATTGTGTAGCAAAACCATCTACTGTTTCGGCCCATTAAACTGAGTTGTAAAGGAATAAATAAAAGACCAACTGATTTAACAAAGGAAACATACTTAAAAGTAATCAAAGACAAACAAACAGGAACGGGAAAAAATAAAGGCTTTAGACTTAATGGTAACGACATGTTTACTTACATACAGACGAAAGACGGTTTATCTTACTTGTATCCAAAACGACTAGTGCAAGATGACGGTGTATCGACTTTAGCATTGACAATTAAATTTCTTTCTCTAAAACCAGTGAATATTCTCCCACAATCTTCACATGTAAGCATAATTCTTATATTCAAATTATTCCAATATACACAAAGAGGTGGTAATAAAAGATGAAAATGTCTTTTTTTCTCACGGGGTGAGTTATTTCTTAATTGTACATAATTGTAAATAGTTTTTGGAAGGAAATTTGTTCTTCAACAAAAAATCATGTTGTACACTCCTGGAGTAGGCTGGGCCTATTTATTGCCAATGATCAAAGCAATATGTTTAGTTTACAATGTTGATTCCTGATACCCTTTAGGTTACCCCAATTGGAACCGTATGATTCACAATTATCTTTATTTTCACAATTCCCAAACTTATGTTCCGTTTACAATGTTGATTCCTGGTATCCCTCAGGTCACCCCTTTTGGAATCATATGTTACCCAATTATGTTTATTTTCACAATTTAAAAACTTATGTTTAGTTTACAATGCTGATTCCTGGTATCCCTTAGGTTACCTCAATTGGAACTGGATGATACCTAACTATATTTTTTAGTTAACAAATGTTTAGGTTACCACCACCAATGGAGTATTTCATGTTGTCAAAAACAAAAAATTACCTGTTGGGGTTGGTAATGCTCTCAAGTTATTTAATCGTTATCTTCTGGCCAATGATCAATAAACTTGACCTGTCCCAAGTTCAGTACTAAATGCAAAGGGACACTTACAGGATATCAGTCAATTAGGCTGAAACAACCAATCAGATTAGTGTATTCCTATTGTGTTTCTTTTCCATTACTTTCTACGTTCATTTACTATTTTTCCCCAACTTTAACCTATAATCCTATAGGCAACAAACACAAATCCTTATCGAGGATCGAAATTGGATCAACATTTGCTGAAATGAGTGGTGTTTTCATTCACGCACGTCATACATAGATAAATTTGGATGCCTAGTCATGTTCTCATTATTCTGATTTGAACCTGTAAACTGAACAGATTAAGATACTGTGCCTCGGAAACAGAAAACACTCACGTCAATGTGAAAACATTCCAAGGGGAGTTGAAGATCCACATACCAAAAGATTTTATGATGGGAAACCAACCAAGACTGGAATAGCATTATCTATGGAAGAATGGCATGCACACAACAGCCACATAGAAGAGGTCGATGCTGAATAAACTTAAAGAACTTCCAGAGCAAGAGAAGAATAGAAAGGGAAAAAGAGAAGATGGGGAGAAGGTATCTATGGGAATCCCCAGGTCATGTATGGTCGCTGAAATCGATTACGTAAAGAGAGAATTCGACATGAACTTTGTATTGCATATGCACAATCTACTGACGAACTAACTGGAACTGTTGCCAAAAGAAATGTTTAGGTTGTAAAGTAGACCATCTAAGTCAACTTCAACATGACGAGTGCCTTATGATGACACTGAAGGGACGAATCAACATATGTTTTGACAAGGCTTTGTCGAAAGTGAATAAAGACCCTGTATATTTGATATGACACAGGAATACTTCATGTATGAACCTACCACCTGTACAAACTGAATATGACGGGATGTTTGAAACACCATTGTCTGTTGACCAGCACCTGTGTATTATGGACTTATTGATAGATTTCGTAAAGATTTCTAATGCTCTCAAGTTATTTCATCATAATCTTCTGGCCAATGATCAACAAACTTGACCTGTCCCAAGTTCAGTACAAAATGCAGAGTGACACTTCCTACAGTCGTGGTAGCCTCTAAGCCACCTGGCGGCGAGTTCCCTTGGGCAAGGACGAAACGTATAAAAAGTGAGAACCACGACTATGTTGGTTCGAACATCATCATGGATCCAAGGAAGCATCCATTTACTTGTTTAGTATGTGGTCCCACGGGAAAGGGAAAATCTTATTTTGTAACTCGGGTTATTCAAAACATTGCAAAGCTTATTACTCCCATTCCCAGTCATATACTGTGGGGGTTTAGTGGATGACAACCGCTATACGATACTTTACCCCAAGTGGAATTTGTAGAAGGTCGTCTTCCCAAAGAAATTAAATCTGATAGTTTAGTCACTTTGGACGATCTGATCCTCGATGCTGACGATCGACTGTCTAGATTGTTTACTAAGGGTAGTCATCACCGTAAGATTAATGTCATGTACATTGTTCAAAATTTATTCGATAAAAATTAAGTCCACAGAATGGTTTCTCTCAACACACATTACATGATGTTGTTTAAAAACCCTAGGGATCGTTCCCAGATCAGTCACTTGGCAGCACAGATGTATCCTGGTCATTCCAAATTTCCAAAGAGAAGTTTTTGAAGAGGCCACTTCGGGTCCATATGGTTACCTTTTAAATCGATCTAAGGCAAGATACTCCTGAACATAAGAGATTGAGAACTCAAATTGTTCATGGGGAAATCCAGCATGTGTACCCCCTGACCGCGTAACATCGCTATTCTTAAGTTTTTGATTAAATCAAAACCAGTACTAGTCAGGTCCATACTGAAATACACTGACAAAGATTTGATTAGTTGTCTGCGTGACTGTGCTTCCAATATCTTGAAAGGGCCAATACCGCTGACCAAAGCTCAGAGAGCCAAACTCGTCGACAGAAATAGTTAGTGAGAGAATTGGCAAAGAAAAACACTTCTAACAAAAAGAGAAGACAAATCTTACAGAAAGGGGGATTCTTGGGTGCTCTCTTCATCCTGTGTTACTATGAGTGGCCAAGGGTATATTGGGGTAATGAAATATACAGGAAATGGCTTTGGTAGACCCCAGATTACTGGAACGCCTGCAAGACGTTCCGAGACAACCAAATGAAATGGCTGCTTCGTCTTTGGATCGCGAAAATGAGAGATATTCTCGATGCCCCTTATCTCACGACCGATGAAAAGATGACACACTATAATCAAGTCTAACAGAGATACTTAACATTTCAACAAAAGGCAGTGGCTCCTCGTCCCATTAAAGTCGAACTCGAGAAGAAAGACACTACAGATGACGCCATTTTAGATTCCGTACCTATGACTATGAAGAGAAAGGCAACGTTGTTATTGAATCGGATAAAAATGATCCAAACATATCCTGGAATGCAAAAGGTGGACTGGTGCACAAAGATGAAACGGTGATATGATCTGATGTGACGGATTTTCTAAATGATTTGCTCAGAAAAAGAAAATATTTTCACCCCAAGGGTTGGGAAGTGCTGACCGAAGCCTTGAGAGACAGTAATATACCCCCAAGAATTGATTGGTCATAAAGAACGTTAGAATTTCATGAAACAGGCAGTGACTAAGTCGGAGACTGAGACAAAACCTAAGCACCAAAAGAAAGAACATTTGGCCGAGAGGCCAGAAAAGTAGTATAAATAGAGTTGATACTTGGAAAAGGCAGTCGTGGATGAATTGTACTACGATCCTGAAGCTCCTGGGAGTTTTGGTGGCATAGACGCCCTGTGCAGAGGGTCTAAGAAAAAGACCAAACACGTTGTAAAATGGTTAGAGACTCAAGAGACTTAAGCACTTCACAAACCTGTACGTCGCAAATTTCCTAGAAAGTCAGTGATTGTTAATGGTATTGATATTGATTGATAGGTGTAGCGAATATAAGTAAATATAATAACGACACAAAATTATTGTTGACGTGTATAGATGTGTTCACTAAATATGCTTGGGTCATACCTCTCGAAAACAAACTTGGTGACTCTATTATTAAAGTTTTTACACAAATTTTCACACAAGGTCGTAATCCATTGAAGTTACAAACCAAACTGATCAAGGTAAAGAATTTTTGAACAGAACATTTCAGAAATTTCTCAAAGACCATGAAGTAGAATATTTCACAACACATAACGTGGAAACGAAATGTTCCATAGCTGAACGTTTCAATAGAACTTTCAAAATTAAGATGTGGAAATATTTTACCAAGAACGATTGCTGACTTTTGCACTTCGAAGTTTGGTGAGATCTTATAATCACACCCATCATCACAGTATCGGTATGGCTACGTGTGTTTGGAAAATCAGGAGGATGCTTGGCAAAGACTTTATGGGAACCCCATAAAACACAGGACCTCAAAGTTCAAAGTCGGAGACAAGCCAGGGATCAGTACAGTCAAGAAAAGTATTGAAAGGGGGTATTTGGCCAATTGGACCGAAGAGTTAATCACAGTGGTAGCTATCAAGAGAGGTCATCAAGTCACATATGTCTTAGAGGATGTTTGTGGGGAAATATTGAAAAGGTAGTTCTGTACTGAAGAACTTCAGCGAGTCGCCCAAAACAAATATTTACAAAATCGAACGCGTTCTCAAAAAACGTGGTCGAGGTAAGAACAGAGAATTATTAGTGAAATGGTCAGGACGGCCCCTACTTCGTGTAATTCGTGGATCCGCGAGCATCAGCTCACCTATAAAAAGAAATGAACACGCGTTCTCCTAAAATGGAACGGATCTTGGCCTCTGAATGGAAAGAGAGTCCCCAGGAGTGCGATCAATTACTTTTCACAAATAATCATATTGTACATCATAATTATCACCCGTCGCGTTAATCTTACGCTCGAAAATGCAGACAGAACGTTGTGGACTGACTGCTCTCTTGAATAGTAGTGTAGGATATTTGTTGTCTAATCCAACAATCAAGAAAAGGTGATGTTTTATTTGACTCTATCAAGTAACAGTTCCATGAACGTGTTTCCTGAAAACACGTTGACTTCGCACACCACCCAGTTAATACAACCAGTCAACCTTACGGGAGAATGGGAATTGGGTCTGGCAGAGATTCAGTATTGAAACACTTGGTTAAATATATCGTGGGGAAGAAGCTTTCTTCACAGTATTCTTGACTTCGAAAAACATCGTCTCACTCTGAAAGAAGGTCGTTATTCAGAACCAACTGGAGTATCAATTATGTAAAAGAATTACTATTGCCTCGTCACAATAAGACAAGATTTGAATAAGATGAAGTGACCGGTAAAGTATGGATCGCGGTACACGATTGAGTCGTGGTGACAGTGAGTCCTTCTCTCCAAAATAGTTTGGGGTCTAACGAGTGTGTTTTCAAGTCGGACACTTACGAAGCTTTGCAAGTTGCAGATGTCAAACAAGGCTTCTATTCGCTCTATGTTTCCTGTGACTTGGTCCGTGACCAAGTCGTGGGAGACTCAAGAGTGCCGCTTCTTCGCATCGTCATGTACGAGGAAAATATGACAGTATCATCTCCAAAACATATGAGAATGTGTGTTACGTACCAGTGGAACGAAAACAATTCAGCACCGTCCGGGTGTATATAAGGGACGACACAGGATCTAAAAACATTTCGAGTTTGGGAAGGTCACAGTGACACTTCATTTCCGAAATCATTGATCTCTTCATTTCACTTGAACATGACTAGGTGTTGTAATGCCAAATTGTACGAATATTATTACACGAAACAAGCTGGGAACGGTCTTCCAGCTTTTGCTGGAGCTCAGATACAGATAGATTGTGGTTTCGGTAGTATATTGGGAGTCCCGAAGAACGTTGAGTTACCCCTACTTAAAAACTACAGCCAGGACCGTGGAGAGACAACTTGTGAAAAAAGGAGTAGCATTTGCCGATGATGTCAATGAAGAGAAAACGTGAAACATGCAGCGATCGAGAGATTCACTGAGGCCAGTGTGGGTGCTTTGAACTGAGTGGTGGGTGGGTCGAAGCCACCAGGCAGGAAAGGTATAAAAACGGCGCGCACCACGCGGTGCCAGCATATCGAGGAAAGGAAAGCGAACGGTGAACACGCAAGACGTTCTCGGTGCATGATGTCTCTCATCAACGAAAAATCTTGTGAGTATGTCAATAGCGAACTCGATATGGTTTCCCATACCTCCAACGCAGATGAGTGTGGAACATGGACAATGGGTGGAATACAGACAATTGGCGACTATAGGAAACAGTGGGCTTAAAGAATTTAACATTGCGGGTTTGGGAGATGCTTATTTAAATTTGGCGCAGACATATCTATATGTTAAGGCGGCCGTTGTAGATTTCAATGGGGCATCAATTACACCCGATGCAAAAGTGGAACCGGTTAATTTATGGATGTATTCCCTATTCAGTAAAATTGACCTCAGTTTGAATGAAAAATTGGTGTCGCCTTCCAATAATACTTATCACTATAGAGCCTACTAAGAAACTTTGTTGAGTTAAACAAGTCACAATTGACTAATGCCTTATGGTACAAGGACACGATCGCACACATGGAAGATCAGGAAGGAGACATCAAAGGGTTTGCTATTAGAAAAACGTTTATAGAGAAAAGTAAATTTGTGGACATAACTGGAAGATTACATTTGGACATGTTTTTCAAAACACGTTACCCGTTGAACAGAGTTAATGTTCATGTTAAAATGAATAGAGCCAAAGATGCTTTCGCATTGATGGCCGATGCCGAAACCTATAAGATAAAAATTCTAAACCTATCCAAGAGTACATAAAGGGCTTCACACTATTCGTCTTCAACCTAACTCCAGACCTATCATATGGACAACACATTGATCTGGTGAAGAGAAGAAACTTGACACTGAAAGTCCTTTTCGAAGAGCCGCTGCAGACCACGATCAACGTATTGGTGTATGCAGAATTCCAGCACATCATATAAATGGATAAAAGCCGCCAAGTGATTTTTGAATACTCCCCATGAATACTTTGGAACTGGAGAACGCACTTCGATCGGTTAGTTGTTTGAATAGGATGTGTTTGGGCGTGTTTGCAAGAAACAGATTACAAAGAAGATTACCAGATCACAGACCAGTTGCTTTGATAGCCAACACAGATCCGGATCACAGAAAAGGTGAACATTGGGTGTCACTCTTTGTGAGTCATCACAACACAGAATACTTTGATTCCTATGGATTACCCCCACAACACAGACCATTCGAGAATTTTCTGAAGAGGAATTCCAGATATTGGAAGTTTAATGCGAAACGGATCGTTACCAGGGTGTGAACGTGGTGTTTATTTTATCTAAAATATCGCTGTCACGGTGTGTCGATGGACACCATAGTCAACATGTTTACAACCGATCTAATGGACAATGATGTGTTGGTTTATGACGCTGTGTTAACGAAAAACTTTAAAAAAGAGCACACTTGGTTTTCAGCTCAAAGACGAAGGATGTCTTCAAATGTGACCGTCTTCAAACTCAACAACGAATTACAAATTCAACGAGAGATTGGGAACAAGTGACCAAAGCAGTAAATATAGGAGAGAAGTGGAGTTTTGAAATAGGAGAACCCAAACCGAAGAGAGAAAGAAAATCAAAGAGCAATGAAGATAAAACAGATTAAAGAATGTTCACTATTCCATATCTGATACAGATGACGTTGAACGAAAGAGAACCAAGAAACCAAGAAATAAAAAAATACTAGAGATTTTGTAGAGAGAATGAGCGTTTCATTCGAAACGCATTTTCGTGAGGTTCCACCACCTGTACTGCAGCATCTTCTATGTGGAGAAGATGGACCTAGGTTAATAGTATCTCAAAGGAGAGTACAGTAAGAGACCACCACAACATATCAAGTACGCATTGGAGGAAACTAGTCTCAGGACTTTCGACTTCCTGTTACCAAGTGAATGTACAAAAACACCGAAGAAACTAGCAAGGGCTGGATTCTTTTATCTTGGTAGTGAATATAGAACTGAATGTGTTCATTGTAGTATTATTGTGTGTTTCTGGGATAATGAAAGATGATGTTATGGAAGAGGACATAAAATATGCTCCAGGCTGTTATTACATTCCGAATGTACCACAAGAATCCATGGACGTCGAAGAAGTTCAAGAAGAAGAGGTTTCGAAAATAGAAGATTCACAGCAGATGAAATGTTGTGTCTGCTTATTAGCTGAAGCCAATGTCGCCCCGCGATCATGTAATCCTTTGTACCTGTGCAAAAACTGTTGCAAATCATCGAGAATATGTCCAATCTGCGGAAAGACTGTTTATGAATATTTGACAATCTACATACCATAGAAGAATGAGCAAAGAAGAATGAATCAAAATGAAACTGTTTTCTCTTCCATAAAAAAAGTTGTAATTTTGTTTGCTGTTGAATAAAAGAAATTAGAATGTTAAAACAGGTGTTGTTATTTTTTACCAAACCCAAAAAGTCTGAAAGAACTCCATGGTACTTCTGTAGGTGGTCACTAGTCCTCGGATGAAAACAAGAGGAAATTAGTGGGCACAAAATAAGGATTTAGTTGGAAATCCGAACTTGAAAAACAGTTGTTGGGTCTATTTGCGTAATTATAAATCGAGGATTTATGGGAATATCTGAACCTTGAAAACAACAACTCCCGTTGAATCAAAATACATCCTATAAAACTACGTGTTACTCGTATACAAAGGAACCGCCTGTTACTGGAAAACAGCCCAAAATGGGGGACTCCATACCATTTAAAGTCGCTTTCGGTGATTTGGAACGATTGTTGGGTTGACTGTGGTAATTTTACGAAATAAAATTATTCCTGTACAATGGAACACATCCTGTTATTGTGAAACAAATCCCAAAAAGGGGATTTCGCCAAGTCCGTTTCGGTAGTTTTGGGTGACCTTTGGTGACTTGGGGACATTGTCGGGTTGTTTGTGGTAATTAGATTTACTCTTGTAAAATGAACATACCCTCCAAACATATCCCTGTCCTATACGAGGCCTTTGGCCACATAACAACCACGTGCTACTATAAAAACCAAGATGGCGGCCTCCAGTATACAAAATGGACGATGGAAACACGTATCACCCTAACAACACGCGTTGGGCATGCGCACTAGGACCACGTATCACTATGAGGATAACTCACAAAACGGCCGCTCACGCGGGCTACCACAACAACCAAACATGACACTCTCAACCAGGTGGCTAATTATTCTGCCCCGAAATCTGACCTTTGTTTTAATCTTATTTGATTTACGAGGATTGGCGAACAAGTCATGCAACTTATATAAACAATAGTCGGAACACTATTGACCAGGTGGCTAATTATCATGACCCGAAATCCGACCTACGGGCTACCATAACAACCAAACATGACACTCTCAACTAGGTGGCTAATTATTCTGCCCCGAAATCTGACCTTTGTTTTAATCTTATTTTTTTACGAGGATTGGCGAACAAGTTATGCAACTTATATTAAACACTAATTAAAGCACAAAAGACAATTAAAACATCAATTAGAAAACAAATAAAAACCAATTTTAAGTAACTGAAATTTTTTTTTTTTAAAATTCAAAATAATTCAAATGACGTCATCGGCTCCTCTCGCTCCACCAGCTGGAGAATAGGCCAGATCAGATCCTACTTACTACTACTGCATTATTGTTTTTCCTCCTGTTTCTGATTATGATGATCACATCTTCATTCAAAGATTGTCTCTGCATAAAATATGAGGCTTCCAATAAGTCTGAAAGCCCTTACGGTAAACTTGGAAATTGATCGCTTTCCATAATACTGGCATGGTAAAGATAGCAAAGAAATTATTATTATTATTATTATTATTATTATTATTATTATTATTATTAGTAGTAGTAGTAGTAGTAGTAGTAGTAGTTGTAGTATTATTACTATAGATAATTTGACCAGGGCAAAAATTAGGTGCACCCCTGGCAACTCACAACAATTATTCATGTTAAGCCACTTGGTCTGCTGCATATGGATTCTCTTAGCTTTATTGATGGTGTCAGCGGCGATCCGTCGGATGGCGTCCGTTCACCTACAGAAGCTACTATTGTCACCAGAAGGGGATGCCTGGAAGACAGCCAATCTGGCTAAGCTATCCATGTGCGGCATATTTATTTGTATTTGTATGTACATGTTTATGTGTTACCAATTATAATTCACTTATACTGCAGATAAAGAATCATTCATTCATTCACAGAAAAATTCAACCTTTAAAACTCCGTTATTTTTTCCGGTTGACATTCAATTTATCGGCTGTCATCGCAGTTTCCGTATTGATCTGGGGTCAGAATGCGACTTTCCGATTTGCGGATTACGAAAATGTGCGGAGTTTTTTATGGATGCTTGACATCAGATAGAAAAACAGTCTGTAAACGAAAATACGCATGGAACACGTGTTCAGTACGGCTTTGTAAGTATGGAACTGGAGGAAAGTAATAGGTGTGTAATAAAATGCCATACGGAAACTGATAAAATTTCATATCCCCCCCCCCCCCCCCAGAGATTGCTTCTGGGTTATGGAACAAATACACAGAACGACACACGAGTGTGAATGGGTTAATCGATATGGCACGAGTGCCAGCACGGAAGGATAGAGCAAGACGTCGCAGACGAGGGGAACTGGTGTTGCTATTCGTCCCCTGAGTTCCAATGTGTTCTATGTGCCTAGTGGCTATCGCTGGAGATTCAAATTGTAATTGCGATGCACGACTTGTGGAACTTTCCAGTGAAATGTCGCTTCTTTATAGAAATAGTTCGTCAACGATTTCCGTTCCGCACATGTGAGCGGAACCGAGTTTCATTGTCGGCATGGGTTAGTGTTGCTGTGGGTGGAGATTTCATAGAACAGTCGTGTAATAAAGATAGATATTGTTGAAGACTAAAAATAGTGTGGACGCAGAAATTCTACTTCCAGTCCACCTTGTACATTTTGGGTCCATATAATACCCATTCCCACGGAACACACCGTACAGTCCACATTTACATGAATTTTAAAAGTTGCTCAAACTCCACCACATCCCTACATTATAATTTTCTGCCTTTTCGTCCTCAGGTGTTATCCCCATATAATCGGCTCGAAATGTTAGCAAGTTTCACCCTTTGAAAAGAGGTTTCTGATTAACTTTGATTGCTTTTGGCATTAATCTTCTGGATGTGTGGCAACTAGAAGAGCTGCAGAAGTTTGCTCTTGAACTTACCTTTGAGATAGTACCAATGATTTAAACAATCAAACGGACAGCAAATCTTCTTTCTTGTAACTTTCTTATTACAACCAGGAAGGATGAACTATTATATAAACTATTTACGTGAGTATTGTTTGTCAAAGCAAATAAATCTAGTGGTGTATTACTTTCCACTATCAGATATATTGCACTAACCCTTATTCTTCACCGAAGAACGTGAAACAACACTCAAACTCAAATACTATGCCGAGATAAAAATGAAAGAACAATAACTTCTAAAGACCCCTTGAAAAACAAAGACTCATAAGCAAACTGCTAAAGTGCCGTAAAACAGTCCAATGTCTCAACCATTTAACCCTTTGAAACCTGGTGGTATCTTCCTTGTCAGTCAATGGCAGCAATTCGAAGAGTCCGTATTCATTATTTGGGGGTAAACCAATTAATATTTTCAACGTGCAGCCTTTGGTCTGCACGTTGAAAATATGGATTGGTGTACCTCACACATTCACCGAACAGTCATTCAACTTAATGAAATTATGACGTATCATATCCCTGGGCCGAAAAATTGTCCTCTTGCGTTCAAAGGGTTAACAGAACAAAACGTATCAGTACTTCAGTTGGAAATTTTATCTGGGACATGCAATATTTTATTGCATACCTCTCGTGATGTTGCGCAAATAATAGAAACCCGATATTGGCGTTGTTTCGCTGCACTAATGCCTTTACAATTATTTTTAACAAAGCATTTTTTATGGGTGATTTTTAACTGAACGTTTACAATTCTAAATCAAACTTGCCGTCCAGATGTACTGAAAACCATCGCTGAGTGTGCTGTTTTACAAGAAAACCAAGCTCCATCCTCCGGAAACAGTAACGTTTGAAAAAGTTGTTAGTGTTATTCGTGGAATTTGAGTTTACGCCTAAACAATATGCATAATTATTTGTCGAGGGGGAGTGGTGATGTAAGGTGAAAACGTTGAATCTGTGATGCTATTTTAGTTTGTTTTTTTCTTGCGTTCCTGGTGTCGAATTATTTTATTCCTCCCCCCCGCCCCCCCCCCCCCCCCAAAAAAAAAACAATTACCCACTGGTTAAACTCTTTGATCCAGAGAGGCCGATTTTCCGCCCCGGGAACACGATACTTCATGGTTTGGTTAAGTAGGATAGCTACCGAGGGAGTATGTGAGGAAGACCAATCAATATTTTCAACGTGCACACACATGGCTGCATGTTGCCAAAATTAATTGGTCCACCTCAAAATAATCAACATGGAACTTCCAAGTTTTGCCGTTAAACTGAAATGGAAGAGACCATCATGTTCGAGTGGCTAAATGTGTTGAAAGTGTCATCTAGCAAACACAACTCCCCCATATTACACAGTTGCTACCACATTGTTGCCCACACCCACCATTAATTCCTGGACCAGTTTACATTAAATACATATCGATTCACACAACTTTTTCACAGTGAAACGTGTAATGAGTTGCGTTGTCTGAAGTGTGGCTGATTGTTTCATGCACAGTGTGAATGGCAACATTTCCTAGTAATAGCGGTACGGCATTATTATCCTAGCTCTAACCTCGTCACCTGAGCTTCTCTAATCCTGGTGTGTTTTCCACCCGTCTGCCGTCCGTCCATACCCCCGTCGGTGAACAGTTTTATTTTACGTTTCAAACGTGTTTTTTATTATTAGAGATGCTTTATATTACCTTCGGGGATCGTCGAGAGATATCGTAAGTCGTAAGAATAATAGTACACTCTTATTTCGATTTATTTATAAGATATGATTTTCTATACGAGACTGTACCATTTGATAGGCTGATATGACATTCAAACACGGCTGATATGACGCCGATCTCGACTGATGTGAACCCAGCTGGAGTTGCCCCCCCCCCCCCACCCCGGTGCGTTACTAGGCGCAGCCATTTTGTTTACAGAGAAATCGTTCACAGTTTTATGTCGAAATTAATCAGTTAGTAAAATTGGTCTTACCAGGCAAAGGGGGTAGTTTTTGTATGGTGAGAAGTTAATGATGGAAATAAGTAGGGATTAGGTGGTCGAAGAGAAGAAAAAAGAAAGGTTTACAGGGAAGTCATCGTAAACTGAAATTCAGATTCGTAAACGGAGATTGTCGAAGTGAGAGAAGAGATAGTTTAGCTGTCCGAACGTCTCGGCTTCCCCATTGGGGAAGCCGAGATGTTCGCATAGCTGAACTTGGTTGGAGTAGGAAAAGAGGAACTTCAGACTTTATGAAGAGTGAGAAACAAGAACTGATCTGAGTATTTTTGTAACTATTTGTCTTTGGTGTAATAAATGAAGAGGCTATCACTGGATCGTTCCGTATTGACAGAGATGTCACCCCTCAGTAACTTCACATCAGCCTAGACCTTCGGTCTCAGTCTGATATGATGTTACCTCCGGCTGATATGTCGGCCGATATGAAACTAACCAAGTAATAACCATTAAATATTGTTACACCACTATTATTGGCTGCCAATTCCAATAATTGATGAAATTATCCTATTTTTTTAATACTGGCCCCATAGTGTTCGGCCCTGCCATTGCATTAACTCGAACTGTGCCCTCTGTTGGTTTTTGTTTATTAATTAATTTTTATGTATTAATTTTGGTGTGATCTGAGTTGTGACAGCTTTAGGGGACTTGCGTTTGGCCAATGTTTTTGTTTTGTTATTTTTTGAGAGGGGGATTTTGGGGTCAATCTTCCTCCCCTTGGCTACGCCATTGCATCACGGTATTTGATGCATTGAGAGGCGACATAGTCAAATCAACAATTGATGTTCCTTGTAGAATGTTTAGAATCTACAAAGTCTTTCCTCTGACGAAGGGTGAACTCGGAACCTCAGCCTGAACGCCCATTGCGCTAATTGATTTGACAACTGCTCTCCATTATGCCTTACATAGAATCTGATACTTATGCAGACTTCCAGTATTTATTGCTGTGCTGCCCATGGTCGCAGGTTTGACATAAGGTAAGGGGGAATGGGAAGTCTCCTCCTAAAAGTAAATCTGCACGGGACCCACGAAAAGCCCAAAATCCACGATGTGCATGAGGCGTAAACTAATGAAATTATAAATGATATACCACGCTTGGTGGAAATTGTCGCGAATGTCTTCAAACAGCGCCATATGGAGCTTTGGTTTCACACATTTATCCGAAAGACGCCAACACGTGCCCCTCCCCACTGGGTGGGTGAAAAGATTCCCCTCCGGACCTCATAGATTTCTGACTACCCGCCTAGTCCATGACTGTCACGTTTAGGGGGTGAGGAAATGATAAAGTATCCCCCCCCCCCCCTTCAGTTCTGGGATGGGTTGGCTTTCACCGACTGCATTGTATTTGATAAATCAGGAGTAACAATTATCCACAGTTACACTCCCTCCCATTCTCATCACTTCTGGCGATAGCGATGTAACCCAAACATGACTGCTCAAAATAACATTATGGTGAAATAGTCCCCCAATTATGACGCTTAGTGGAATTACATCAATATAAAGTGAGGTAGTATCATTGTACTATTAAACTACCATCAATTCACCGATTTTCAATTTCTTTTTCTTAAAATCGAGGTACACACATGCATCGCATTGGACGAGATCTTGACATACCGCTTATGTACGGCTTACCGGATGGAAGTTTTCAATCACACTTTTGATGATTCGGAGGTGAATAATATCTTTAATAAAAAGAATACATACCGATGGAAAATATTAATTATCTGAAAATTCATGTGCCAAAAAATGTCGTTCGCGGCAACATATTTTGTTATGCCACATTTTGTCTTCTTTGTAAATCTTCCAATGATATCGGTATTACCAATCACTAAGTCCTCAAAGATAACTCCAGTTGCCTACATTATTACGTTTACCATTCCTTGAGAAAACTTTCCAAAAACGATTGACGCTACAGTGTTGATGTTGCAAAAGACGGAAAAGAATTTCACCCGGGTCGCGATTGGGTATGGATCAGGTAAAAGTCTCAGTCCGTTTTTTTTGTCCGCGACAGGTATATGTGTTGTGACCAGAATGCAATCCTCTCGCCATCCGATCAAAAATGAGAATTTTTTGCGATCACAGCGAGAATTGGCACTACGCTTTGGAAGGAGCAGAAAATGAATTTTAATAAAGAGTATGTAAGTTCAAAAATATTTTTAGTCGTCAAAACTTAACACAAAGGATTGGACAACAGGTGACGAACACTTCAGATACGTCCTCTCCCTTTTATGCGATTAACCCTTTACCCAACGCAGACGATATCAAAATTTATTATTTTAAATACCATTTTTTTAAAATTTTTCCAAAAGTTTCAACAAAACCATATCATGTGACCCCACATTGGAACGAGCTCAATGAGCGCGTTCCAATGAGGGGTCATATGATATGGTTTTGTTGAAATATTTTGAAAAAATTAAATTTTTGGAAGTGTTCAATTTGCATATTACGCGGGCGGATGCGGGCGATTCGTGAGGTAAAGGGTTAACAAGTAAATGCAGCATTTGTTCAATATATACACATCAGAATAAACAATGACGCTACTCGGGATTGCAACGGTGTTATGGCGGTGAATATGCAGAGAACAAAAATAAAAAAGAAGAAAAGAGGGGAATTGACACCATATAACCACGAAGGAAACAAAATTAAACTGCCTCCAGCCAACTAACCAAACCGCAACGCTCCAAGAGAGAAACAAGACTGCAAGGTTCGTTTGACGATTTATCATCACATATAAAGTGGGTAAGCTGCGCCTAACTGCATAAGTTATGGGGACGTGGTCGCCAGTGGTCTATAACCCTAACCCTTCCTTATCTTTCATGTTTATAATGAAAACAAGTGAGTGGGCGGTTTAGATAAGAGCAAACTGGTTTTAAATGTTTATCATTAATATTTATTAATATTTAGGGCCCGTTTCTGCATGTGTAAGGATAAATTTAAGTTTTCTCAACTGGAAAGCTTAGAATTAGATTTCTTGCATATGTTGCAAATATGTCAACTGGAAAGCCTAGAGTTAGATTTCTTGCATATGTTGCAAATATGTGCATGCCTGTTCAAGTCGGTTTGTAAGGTTAATCCGAGGTGTGTGTGCTCAGTTGTAAGGTCCAGACGTGTTCCTCCAAACCTGACAACCGGATTCACGTCTACTGCTTTCCTGGTAAATAACATGATCTTGGGTTTTGATGAGTTAAAATTTACGAGATGCTGCTTAGTCCATTCTAACATAACATTAAGTTCATGATTAATATATGTACTGATCTGATCCAGATCGGAATGTTTCTTAATTATACACATATCGTCTGTAATCAGCCTACACGAATCTGCGGAGCACATATATTCAGAAATATCATTGATGTAAATCAAGAATAGACGCTAATCCCCGTGGTACACCACTCTTGGCGGGAAGATAGTCAAAATAAGCAGAATTTAATATTACTCGTTGACGACGGTTATTCGTGTAGCTTTTGAACCACTCAAGGATGGACCCTGAAATACCATATTGCCTCAATTTGAAAATAAGCCCCTATGCCAGACCCCATCAAATGCTTTTCATATGTCGCAAAGTACATCCAACGAGAAGAAAAGGTTATCATAGGCTAAGCATAAGTTGTGATAGATTTCCTGTTCCTGGAATACAGTACTGTGTTTCGGTAAGTAGTCAGATCGATATTTAATGAATAGATTATTGTTGTGAAAGTGGCAGAACACTTTTTATTATTTTCCAAAGTGTGATTTACTGGGATTTCCGGGTTTGATTATAAAAAATAACTTCACAAGTGAATTATGCAATCAACAATTGTGTCATGTATCCGTGCGCGCAAACGAAGTCGCTTTGCCGTGGGTGTAATGGGGACTTCATTGTCTTTTGTTTTTGTTTAACCCTTCACCTAATATGAAAAGCAGACGACACCTGCAAAAAAATTCTTGAAAAGCTATTATTTTCATTTTTTGTCTCAAAAACATAGGTTATGACCCCTCATTGGAACGAGCTCGTTCCAATGAGGGGGTATAACCTATGTTTTAGAGACAAAAAATGAAAAAATAATAAAAATGAATTGGTGATTTTTGAGAATAGCGCTGACCGTTACGTAAGTTAAATGGTTAAATAATATAATTATCGTTAATAATGAAAAGTAATAAACAGAGTAATCGCTTGACTGGACTGGTTACGTGAAATAATTCATTCGAGGTGAGGGACTACATTGTAAAACATTCGTGTCCGTTCGCCCACTCGTGTTTATACAACGGCCCTCGCCTCTCATACAACTAAGACGAGAAACGGGTCTATAATTGTTAGGGTTTCTTGAAGATTGGTATAACCGTCGCCAGCTTCCAATCTAATGGATACGCGCAAGAAGTAAGTGACTTCTGGAATAATAGTAGGAGTGGTTTGCATATTGTTTGTCTTGACTACTTCAGCATTCGGTTACAGATACCGTCATGACCGACTGCTTTATTGATTTCTAGAGAGCATAGTATCTCATAGATGTCTGCTTCCGTCACATTCATGTCGGACAGAGATTCTGAGCACTTAGAACGGAACACAGGCAAGCCATGTCCTGCTTCGTGGATTTCACTGTTCTTCAGGAAGTTTTATTAAGCCAGTTAGCCATTTGTTGATCATTAGTTACCACATTTCTAGCGTCAGTCACAGTTTCATGTGCTGGACTGGAGACTTACTATCAAAAATACTTACGAGCTGTTTAGCTGAATGCCAAAACGTTTTCTGGTCGCAATTTGTAGAGATAGATGTCTCTAGTTTAGAAAAAAAACATGTAGTTTTAACCTTTGTTTCACATTATTTACTTTATTGAGGGCGTGTTTATATTTTTCGAATTTAGTGGCATTATTACTTTTTGGGGCTCTTTGCCTTGATTGGTCTCTCTTTCGAATTTCCCGACGCAGTGTTGAATCGAACCATGGCTTATCAGATGGGTGCGCATTAACTTCATAGCACGGTATACACGTTTTTACAATTTCGAGAAATCGTGTCAGAAAGTTGTGAAATGAAGTGTCCAGGTTGTTGGTACTATTGATAATTGCTTGCCCCTCTGTCCTGGATATGATATTATTCTTTTGAATGGAGTTGGCTTTCTTATAATTCCAGAACTGTCTTAGTTTAGGCTCCTATTTTGTATTACCAGTCCGAATAGTCATGCAAACTGTCTTGTGGTCGGAAACCCTGAAGTACAGTACATCACAATTCAAGACTTTGATATTATCACTGACTATCATTGGTTCAAGTAAAGCACTCGAGTTACAAATAGTGCGCGCTGGTTCGGTTATGGTGTTTCTTAAATTAAATGTATCAATAACCTCATGAGGACACTTGATGAAATGAAAAGACTGCTGTTCAAGTCATCGGTGATTATCAATGAGGGGTTGGTGTGAAGCGAATCTTCAATTACGCGTTCAAGTTTCCCCAAGTAGCCCTGTTTAAAAAACTGAATTGAGCGGTAAGCTACTCATAATATAAGTTAATGTCGGTAGTGATTTCGAACCAAAGGAACGATCGATCAAATTCTAGCTGAGACATTCGTATAAATTTGACTTGTTGAGAAAAATAAACTTCCACTGCCACTCTCACAGGTGGAGAAGAGCCAGGGATCAACACGCTGTCGGCGCCAAACCTGGAAACCAGGTGCGTTTCTGTAAAGCAGATTATATCAGCATCATTAACATCTTCAACTATTAAACTAAGTTTATTTGTATTGTTTTGAATATTGTAGTGACAAATGGAGAGAAATGCTATCTGGGTTTGGCTTGTGGGACCTGGGTCAACTTCGAAAATACCTGATATAAGTTGTACATTAAAGACGATGCAAGCAAGCAACTTCAGATGGACCTCGAATTCCGGTATTTTGTTTAACTTCATGTTATGAGGAAGTTTGCTTTCAGAGGGCCTGTTCTTGAATGCAAGAAAATTGCAGTGATATCCAACTACCACTCTATAATGCTCAATGTATCTGAAGAGTGACCAGGTAGCGGGAATCTGGGGCATCTACGAATGGCGATAAGCAAAAGAAAGTTAGGTGACATGGTGTTATCTGATGACAGGGTATCGTTGAAATGAGGAAACAGAGCAAGACTGAATAAACGGATAGACAAGTATAACGTATTTACAAGAACTACCATAAAACACAACATTATGAATAGTGATAGGAACCTGTATATATCGGCTTAATGAAATCGAGGACAGTTCATTTAATATTGAGTTAGCAAGTTTGGGAAAAAGTTACGACACCTAGTTTACAGACCTTACCGAAAGTCGATTTTCATGACGAGATACGTCAGGAATGTGATTGCTGCCATTTCGTTTTTCGATCCTCGCCTCATTACCTTTATTTCTACCATTCGCCACATCAGGAATCAATACAGATCTACCGAGTTCTTAATACGAGATGCTTTCTGGCATTCAGCTTATGAAACTAAGTACTTTTCCGTATTCAAACACTCTTCATGAGCGTATGTGTGTAAATCATTTGTGGGTTATATGAGAAATAAGCGCAAGAATTGGATCTATGTACCCTAGCAAGGGGACTTATACTAGTAAGTGTATACTTGATGAACATGCTAGTTAGATGTTATTGCTTGGTTAGTTTCATATTCAGCCGATAATAGTAGCCTATTCATTTATTATATCAAAACAAATACCAAATGTTCTCTAACCCATTCCAGTTTTCAAACAGTGTTATCGTTCCTCATTCATTTCACGAAGTCCATTTGTCCTAGTCCATTTGTCCCAGTATGCAAACGTCGCGGCTTCCCAGTGGAGAAGTCTCGACGTTCGATTGTTAAACTATTGCTTCTCCACTAATGAATCTCTGCGTACGACTCTGAATCTTAAATTTTCTGTACATCTCTTTTCTTCTCTTCCTCCTCAGATTCCGCACTCACTGCCGTCATTACTTCATTGGCATTGAAAAACCCAGCTTCAAGCCACTACAATTTATATTACACCAGTTTTCTCGATTACGTTCTACGAGGAATTGTTTCGATGTGAACAAATTCAGGGCGCCTAGTAACGACGCATCAAGGGTGACAACTCTGGTGTGGTTTCTATCGGACCTGATCGGCGTCATATCAGTCGATATTTAAGGTCATATCAATCGAGTACAATAATGGGCAACTCTGTTAAAGACGTTCACATCTAATAAATAATAAAATTGATCACTGTACTGAAAGAAGCTATTTTTATGTGAACGGTTAACCATTTTTCATTTTGTATCTATCAAGTTTTATTCCTAATTATACTTTCATTCGGCGGAAAGGCTCGGAGTTTACCCCTTGTTTTCTCTTCCAATATTTTTTTTTCTCGATGTATCGAGAGGGCGGAAAAAATTGCATGAACATAGATGGGGGATGGGGGTGGTCCAGTGCCAACAAATGTGCGAAAACAGTTAATGCATTTTCCCCTTCTTCACTGTTATGGCGTTTTGTGTCCCAAACTCTAACAAAATGTCACCAATTGATCATAAAATCCCATTTAGAAGCGTTATTAAGAAAACTAACCCCCTTAATTAAAATATATTGGAGAATTTTATCCACAACTGACTTATGGATGGGGGAGGAGAGATGGATATCCCATTATTGAGCGGGAAAAAATGCCCGACAGTTTTCTCATGAAGTCAACAAAAATAGCTATTCACAACATAATTCATTCATATAAATTTTTTGTTACTGGAACATTCTTTAAAATAAAGCATAGTATATATACTATTATCTAATGAGTCATAACAGCTAAATGAAAAAAAACTTATACTTACTTTATTTCAACAAAAACAAAAAAGTCTAATTTAACAAAAATCCTGATATGCAGATGCTATAACAAAAACACAAGGTTTGCCCTTCTTGAGCCAGAACAAAAAAAAATTCCCATTTACTCAACCAATATTTGCAACATTTATACACTTACAGTATAAGTAGCAGTAAATTAATTATGGACACAACAGGCACAGTGCTCACATATGCCTGCATATACAATGAGTTACAGAAACTAGACTGTTCGAAGTGCATATATCAGAGCTAAATTTAGGAAAATCTTATTTGAATTTGGTTTAAAATAAAAGGTTTATGGGAAAAAGAATAATCGAGTTTCATTTGCAAGGTAAACACTGAGAAACTAGATTTGTAAGAATATTAAGCTGCACATTTGGGTTGTCTCAATTATCTGGTCTGTTTTGATTGGGTTTATGATGCTTATATCACAATGCAGTTAGTTCCCAAGATGCACATGGAGTTATTCAAACAGATACTCCACTGGATGGCTTTAGGAATCCACCAACCATTGGAGGAACTGACAAGCTCACCCACACAGACACCTCAAAATAATGATAAAACAAATTCCTTAGAATTTGCTGCATCAATATAGTATCAAAATGTCTGTATGAACAGCCAGGCCATTGATGTTGTGCGTTAACAACCTGGCTACCAAATATGGACTTATTATTCCCGGGTACCCAGGGGGCTCAAGCTATACAGTAATGTGTGTCTGTGAACTATGTGAATCTGTTAAGTCTTGAAAAATACATCTGATAGAGTAAACGCAAAGATGTCTGGACAAAAAAATATGCATTGAATCGGTGTGCATTCAGCGTTTTGAATTGGTGTTCGAGTTCCAAAGTTCTGTATATAAAATGTATGAGAAGGGTGTGTGTATCCTTCCCTCTGCAAGTCGTGTTCCTGATTTTCACCATTTTCGTTTACGTTTTTGGGTTTCAGTTTTCCGATACTGGTGTAATGTACAAGACATACATTAAAACTCAGTACTACAACGATTTGTATCTAGGAATATCACTTACTTATTGTGTGTAATATTTATTTATTTATTTATTTATTTATTTATTTATTTATTTATTTATTTATTTATTTATTTATTTATTTATTTATTTATTTAAGGCCACATACTTCTGCACAATGGCTAATCATGACCACGACAGTTTTCCGGGTGCAGGAAGCCGGAGCACCTGGAGAGAACCACCGATCAACAGCGAGCAACTGTCAGCTCCCCAACATACTAAATCCACACTAGCAGGGTTTGCATTGGTTGAAAGCAGGTGCACCATTGACGTGCAGTACGCTTTGGTACACAACGCCACCGTGCCCCCACGTGGACAATGGGGGTGAAGTGTTGTTTGTAATGTCTTTACATAAATCAACGGTCATATCCGACCAACTTTATTCACAAAATGCACCAATCAGATGTTATTTCTTTCTATTTTGACCTCCAAAAGGAAGCTTTTGAAAACTAGTAGAATACGTGAGCCTAGCTTCATTCAATGAAAGGTCATAAGCTATGAAGAATTCTTGATTTTTGGAATATTTGTTTGTAATTGTTTCAAGTTGTGTTTCGATCTCATCCAGAGGCCAGCATATATTCTACTATGTAAATTGGTGTTCTTCCAAAACATGACTGTGTCCTTCAATATACACACACAGGCTCATACCAGTCAGGACAACCAAAGCACTTTCGTTGTACTGCAGCCAGCGCGTTTCACACGTTCATATAGCTGTCGTAAGGAAAGTGAACCAAGGAATCAAGAGAACTCCATAAAAAAACAAAATTCCAGCCATCGTTTTGGGCGGTGTATAATGGTCTAGTGGTTTTGGTGTTGGATTCCTGATTGCCAGGCGAGGTTTTTGAGACTTCGATTACTGGCGAAGGATCAGAAACCAACATTCTAAATTCTTCTAAAACATGATTGTGTCCTTCAAAATATATCCAACGGCCTAGACGCTCCATTTGTGAATTCGGTCACTATACTCAACATGTTTTCATATATGAAAAAGAAAAAAACATAATTTGGGTGGCATCAGAATTAAATACTTTTCTAAATAGGTAAACTGACCTGGCCGGTAACATTTTGTAACACCCTGGACACTGATGTTAAAATACAAAACTCTCAAGCAGATACGGTTTTTTGCAAATATAAAATTTGCTATTTCAACTTGGTTTGACAAAGCCCATTGAGCTATGTTAACTCTATCTCTGCCACGGCCGATTCGATCTCTCTTCGCCTCTCTTTTTGTCCCCGCCGATGGCTCCCTCTCTTTCTATCTCTAGAGAGAGAGAGAGAGAGAGAGAGAGAGAGAGAGAGAGAGAGATGCAACAGGCAGACAGGCAACAAATACGCACAACCAAATTGGCTTAACAGACAAGAATAATTAATTACCTTTCCGTATCAGTAGTTTGGGATGAGGGCTTGGTGTGGGTGGATTGGCTTTTGGATGTTGTGCATGGCGGAAAACGATGACCGCATATTGAGCTTGAAAAAGTGTGTGTGTGTGTGGGGGGGGGGGGGGGGGGGTGGGGTGTCGAAGTATGCAATTTGGAAGTAGCATTGTAGGTATGGATAAAACTGGGAGCAGGGCAAGTTACATGGGACTGATGAGTGGCACCTTTGCCTGGCCCTCTATACATGTTTATTTAGTGGGTGGTGCTGTAAGAATGCATAGTGTAGAAAATAAAGCATAGTGTAAAAACGACCTTTGGTGTAGAAAAAATCAACGTATAGTGTAGAAACGACGTGTAGTGCAGACAAGTCAAGGTATAGTGTATAAATTTCCAAACGTATAATGTAGGTTGAATTTAACGTATAGTGCAGAAAAAAATTAGACTTCGCGAGTGGTAAAAAGAAAACAATTTTTTTATATGGAGATTTTTTAAAGCTCAAATCATGTTTGTTACTTCCAGGCGGACACGCCCAAGTACGCAAATGGGTGTACACAATAGTAATGCGGACTGAAGCGGTCTGCGGTCCGCTTTGGGGCGGTCCGAGAGCACGGCGGCTCAGTGGTAGACTGCTGGACTTCCATGCTAGAGGTCCCGAGTTCGATCCCCTTCAGGGACGACCCGCGTTGTGTCCTTGGGCAAGGCATTTTATCCCGGTTGCCTACATCGGGAAACGATGACGACGTGTACTAAGGCGTACTGCACGTCGATGGTGCACATGTCTACAACCGCTGTAACCGTGCTTGAGTGGAGCTTAAAGAGAGTTAGAATGTTGAGGCGCTGACAGTTGCTCGTCGATGCTCGGTGGTTCTCTCCCGGTACTCCGGCTTCCTCTACCCGTAAAACTGTCACGGTCACGATTAGCCATTTTGCATAAGTATGTGACCTTAAACTCCAATAAATAAATAAATAAATAAATAAATAAATAAATAAATAAATAAATAAATAAATAAATAAATAAATAAATTGAACCGGTAATGAGTTGGCCGGGATAGAATCAAATCACGAGCAGCACCCATCAGTCAAGCTGGCGATGTGGGGGAAGGTGAATATTGAATAGAGTTTATGCTGCTCGTCGATATTGCCTCTCCATAACCTCTCTGGTGTGACTGCGTGTGTGTGTTCATAGTTGTTCTGGTGCCGATGCTCTCAGAGTGTGCGCAGACGTTGTGTGATTTTACTGAATGATTCTTATGAGTCCGACGGGTCAGAGTCAAACCGCAAGCAGTACCCAGCAAGTCTGCTGACATGTGTTCGGGTTGAGGTGGGGTGGGGTGGCGGAGTTTATGTAGCTCGCCCCTATTGCCTATCCGTATCCACTTTGGCGTGGTCGCGTGTGTGTTTTTGAAGCTGATCTGGGGTCGATGTTGTAGAGTACCCGGATGTGGTGTGATGTTGCAATGTTATCCTTATAAAAATAATTTCATAGCCTTAAAATCACACGTGGTGCTCTTTGGCTGTGCATAATTGTGAAATGCCTTCTAAGAAGGGCACGTTTTAATACCCGACTTGAATGATCCTTGTGAATCCATTTCTTTTAGACAAGTTGGAAGAGAATTCCATAGCTTTGTCCCGGTAACGGCAAAATATTGCAGCTGAACTTAACTTAAACGAGAGGTGAACCAGATTAAATTTAAAAATGACCAAAGAGACCTCCGTGGCTTATGACCAATAAGAAAATTATCTATCCAGCTACTGGAGGCAATCGTCGAATCTTAAAAGTTGAGCGATAATTTGGATATTTTCTTTAGTTGATGTGATAGGCCTATGCATATCACTTCCATTTTATCATGATCCAATATGAGGATGTTTTCTGCCATCCATGCCTTGATGTCTGAAATAAAGCGTTGACATATATCGACTGCATCGTGTTCTATGTCATGAGTGGAATTAATAATCAATATTACTGTTACGCCATTGTGTGTGTGGGAGAGGGGTGCGGGAGGTCCCGAGCAAGCGTTTGGAAAATGGAAGCTTCGTGAGGCCGTACGATTGCTTCCTCGCACATGACCACTGTGTTTTGCAGCCAAAACATTCCCACTATTTTCTGTAGGCTAATCCAAAGTTTGAAGAGGAAAGCCCATTTATAAAGGCGCTCCGGAGCCCTGCGATGAGCTATAACTGTATGCATAAAATGTAATATTTTCTGCGATAACACATGGACATCCACCATCTCCTGTGCTCATGTGTTATTGTGGATAATACTATGTCCTCCGGCCTCGGAGCTATAAAACCAAAAAAAAAAACAAAAATGAGTTACAATTTATTGAGTGGGCGGGTGTCGGCTGCTCCCCTTCTGGATCCGTCCATGCAGATATTAATGGAGTTATGAGCTATCTGCCACAAAGACGTGTCAAAGATAAAATAATTACATTGCATTTATTTTGCTTTATCGTAGCGAACAGATGGAAGAACCTCCTCTGGAAAAGGTTTGCACAACAGCTTATAAATATATAAAACCCGTGTAATGATAAGTGCGCTTTATCCCTTTACCCAACGTAACGGGTAAAAACGACCAGCGTGGTTCACAAAACTTGGAATTTAGTTTTCATTATTTTTCATTTTTTTTATAAAAACATAGCTTATAACCCCCTTATTGGAAAGAGCAGTTGAGCTCGTTCCAATGAGCGGGTCATAAGCTCTGTTTTTGATGCACAAAATAAAAAAAAAAGTTTTTCAATAATTTTGTTTACAGGTGGCGTTTGCTTTTTGTGTTAGGTAAATTGACACTGTGGATCATCAATTGTTAATGGACGTATTGTCAAACATGCTTGGAATTGAAGATAATGCACTCAAATGGATTTCGTCTTACCTTGCTGAGAGAAGTTTTGAAGTGCACATTGGAAGATCTAAATCCTCTCCATTAAGCATACATTTCTCTGTACCTCAAGAGAGTATAAATGGACCAATTTATTTCACATGCTATGCAAGTTAATTTGGTTCCTGTCTTAGGGGAAAACAGCGTTTCGTGTTAGGAAAATGGTAATCAAATAGCAGGTTACGCAGATGACCATTCCATATACGATACGTATCGCGCCGGTCAGGATACGATTGAACAGAAAACAATTGACAGCATTTCTGAAACCCTGAGTGATATTAAAGAATGGATGGTCCTTAATCGACTCAAGATGAATGAGTCTAAAACTGAATTTATCATTTTCGGTAGCTCCCGGATGTCACCCAAAACTAACATAGCTTCTATTGACATATGTGGAACTGACATTGCTCGATCAAAAGAAATCAAACTTCTGGGTATGCTGGATGAAAATTTAACTTTTGAAAAACACCTTTCCACAAAGGCCAGGGCAGCATCGTATGCTATGTTCAATTTAAAAAAAGCTTAGGCTCTACTTGTCCAAACAGGCATGCCTAAAAATTGCCAACGCCCTGATAATGCCCCATATGGATTATGGCAATAGCCTTTTGATGGACCTGCCGCAAAGCAGAATGAAGCCTTTCCAGAGAATTCAGAACCTCACTGCCAAAACCATAATGGATAGGTCAAAATTCTCCAGCTCTACAGATGCCTTGCTAGAGTGCCATTTTCTCCCAATCGCAGTTAGACGTCAACTTAAAGTCCTTGTACTAGTCTTCAAGTGTCTTAATAACATGGCACCTGAATATTTGGTGAATTTGATTACCATCTCCACCAACTCCTATGCCACAAGATCTAGCACTACACTCAAATTGGCACAGCCTTTTAATAGGAAAATTACTTTTGCAGACAGAGCTTTCAGCTATGTAGGCCCA
Source organism: Pictodentalium vernedei (assembly GCA_031216915.1). Lineage (NCBI taxonomy): Eukaryota > Metazoa > Mollusca > Scaphopoda > Dentaliida > Dentaliidae > Pictodentalium > Pictodentalium vernedei. The sequence goes on from CM062296.1 coordinate 355,881,433, forward strand.
AATCTTTGGAATTCCTAGTCTGATTACATAAAAATAAGCCCAGACATGAAAACATTCAAAAAACTATTAAAACAATATCTATTTAAGAAAGTTTTCAAAATTCACCACACTTCTGTTAACTGAATACTTCTTTATCATCCTTTAAATTTGTATGTGCAATGTTTAAATATGTTAAATGTGTATTATATGTTTCTGTGAAGCCCCATAGAATGTGCCCGCCCTGTCCCTAATTATTCGGGGCAGTGGTACAAATTTGAGCGCTATACTAAATGTCTGATGTAATGTAATGTAAAGGATTCAATTGTTTATTTAGGGAAATTACCCGAACTGTCTGCCGGACAAACAGGAACCTGCCAAATGGTAATTAAACCAATTCCTATCTCAGAAGTAGCTGAATTTTTAAATTGGAAGCTATCGACTGACGCGCAAATGGACAGAGAGTAGGTGCCTTTATATGTCATTCTCCAGAGATCGGAGCTTATTGGCCCACTATCGGCTTCCGTAATGGATTCCAATGACTTTCGTCGAACGATCTCTACGCTGAGGTTTGTTCGTACACTTGTAACATTATCGTTTGACATTCCACTGGGCAAAATGTAGAAAGTCTCTGCTCTCACATTAAATGAGTATATAAAAGTGTTAAAATTCGTTTATTATCATCTTCTATCTGGCAACTCAGACGACTATGCATATAACTTAACACTATCTCATCCTCCAAAAGACGGGATAAGGTTGATTTTGGAAGGCTTATTGTGTTTTCACCTTTCAAAGCGCATCAAATCATCGGGGAATTGTTAAAAGTTATATCATTTTGTCATAAAAACCTGCTCTCGAGTGAGTTATAGGCCCACCAACCTCACGCTATTGCTTGAAATGATATAAGCCATCATTTTTTGAGAGGCACACATCAATTTATATAATAAGTAACACATCAAAGATAACCACTTTGCCTTGCATGCCGTGTGTAGGTTTAGAGTTGCTCGTCCTGAAGGGCAAGTAATTTTTTTTTACCATTCACCTATCGAAGAATTAAGAAATTCAGCAGCTGAAAAAGACAATTTCAAAAACTTTCAACAAACCATATCAGTTAACCCCCTCACTGAAACGTGCTCGACGAGCTCTTTCCAATGAAGGGTGAACATTATAGGGTTTTGTTGATTTTTTTTTTAAATTATAAAAAAATAATTAAAGTAACAAAATTTGATATCGTGCGAGTTTAGTAAAGGGTTAAGAATCCCAGCCATGGACGTGCTCCCCAAGTCGCGACAGAGGTCAATAACCTTCACAGCGAATTATCCATCGAATGTATTAAAACGGTGTCGTCCCACCTAGCCAACCTTTTTAATTTCATTAGTAGCGTCTGGCCAACCTTTTAATGATCAGGAGTAGCGTCTAGCCAACCTTTTTTTCACACTTGCTTAATCCTTGTTATAGTCTGTAGCATATAAATTGTCATTTTTTTTTTTGCAAAATAAAAATCATTTTTGCAAATTAAAATATTGTTGTTTTTTGTCAGTCGGTTGAATTGAGAAAACAATTAATTAGTTTGTTACTATATATTATCATCATCTTTGATGTCTTAATTTTTAAAATATTCTGCAGTTATGTTGTTTTTTCTAATTTGTTATATGTTATCATTGTTTTTGATGTCTTGTTTTGCAAAAATAAAATATTCTGCCGCTGTCTTGTTTACACGGTGTTTGATATTTCTTAGATTCACTAATTGTGCCTTTGAAGTGAACAACAATCACGGTGTTTGTCTCATCTATTATTTTATGTTTTCAAAACACAGTCCCATATTATATATATATGGATCTTCTCAGCATGAATTGTCAGTAATCATGGCTTCCGCACAAGTTGACATTGATTTTCTTGATAATGGTAGAGGTGATTTTTTCTTGATTCATGGTGGATTTAAATTCTCTATCAGAACACGAAATCATGGACGTTGCTATTGGAGGTGCGTTGGTCGGAATTGTCCGGCTACAGTGGTGACAAAAGAAAGTATTCTTGTTAAGTTCGGTAATGGACATAATCATACTTCTGATATTGAGAGTATTGCTTCAAGTGCATTCTTGTCGAAAGTTAAGAAGCGATGTCGCGAAGAAGTCGGACCAATCCCGAGCATTTATGATGAAGAACTCGGAAGCTTGCGAAATACAGATTCACATGAAGTTCATGAAGTTATCAAAAAAATTCCCACATTTGAGAGCTGTAAGTCGTCTTTATACAGGAATCGATTAAAAGTTCTTCCAAAGTTGCCACGAGAGCAAAACCAAATTGAACTTGGTGATGAATGGACAAAAACTTTTGCTGGAGAACGGTTTCTATTGCGTGACATAGTAGATGAACAGAACCGACGAATCTTAGTTTTTAGCACTGACGACAATTTGCGACGATTGTGCAATTCTGACATTATTTTTGCAGATGGAACATTCTATTCGTGTCCCGAGTTGTTTTATCAGCTGTATTGTATTCATGGAATGGTTGACCGTAAAGTTTTCCCCTTGGTGTTCGCGCTTCTGCCAAATAAAACTCAATCAACTTACTCAATATTTTTCAACATTCTGAAGGATGAGGTTCTTCAACAAAACTTAACGTTTGCACCAGATACATTCATGATAGACTTCGAGGCGGTGGTGATGAACGTTTTGGAGTGCGTGTTTACTTCCGTGGTGGTTAAAGGTTGTTTTTTCCACTTTACACAGTGTATCTGGAGGAAGACTCAATCCGTTGGTTTAGTGAGACATTACAATCAAGATGATGACGTCAAACTTCTTGTCCGGAGGGCTGCTGTTCTTCCACTCATTCCCGTCCAACATGTTGAAGATTTCTGGCTAAATGCTTTAGAATCAGACAAGGACATTTCCGTGGATGTCACCGCATTTACTGGCTATGTTACCGAACAATGGGTAGAGGGTGTTCCCATCAGCAAATGGAACCATCACAACAACGACGGCGCAAGAACAACCAACAATGCGGAAGGTTGGCACAGCAAAATAAAAAAAAATGTGCAGAGCTGCTCACCCAAACATATACTCTTTCCTTGTGTTGCTAAAGAAATTGCAGGCAACCAACGAAGCAAAAATGATTCAACTTGAATCCGGAGGTCTCGCACCAAAAAGACGAAAGCGTTACAGAACGATAGACAATCATTTGAAAACACTGAAGAACAGACTCAATAGTGGCAATCTGGACGTTTTTGAATTTGGTGACGAAGCAAGTAAATTACTAAAATTGAAATAATGTGAAGGTACTTCTTATAGATTTTATTATAAAGTTGAGATGTATTTTGATATGATGTTTGATTATGTAGGTAAGACGATACAGACTATAGCCTAATCCTCTACTGCAAAAGTTGCGTTCAGCCAACCTAACACCTTTCTGTAATTCACACCTATTAACTGGTATTTTAGGAAGGTTGGCTGAGTGAGTATAAACCATTAAAACTTCGTTAGCTTCGTTGTAATCATGCCTACAATTTTGTCCAAGACAAGTGATAAACCGTGTTCATTCCAGTAGTTCCATGGCTATTTAGGGCTACACCGTGGTGTCTGTGCTCACCATTCTTATCATGCTACTGGGCTTTCGGGCCTGTCTCAGAGGAACTCACCTTAACCGAGCGAAGTTTTGGAGAGTTGAGGTCCATTAAAGCACAGGCGGTGTGTGGATTCCACCAAGACAGCGTGGCAATACACTAAATATCGATTATTCGAGAGGGATAACGGTGGTGCCGTGCTCTAAAGCGTACAACACACAGACGGTACACGTACCAACAACCAATAAAAAGAACACATCAAGGATAACTACTTTGTGTCAAGTTAGTAACTTGGAGAGTCTGATAGTTACTGCTCGGTGCAAGAAGGTTGTAACGGACAGTCTCAAAACTCATCAAGAGATCAAGCCATCTATCAGAACAAATTTACGCCACTGATCTTTCTTATAACGATGGTTATCCATCGTGGAAAATCAGCTGATAATAGGTAACCTTTATTGTTTAACCCTTTGAACACTGGCGGTATCTTCCATGTCAGTACAATGGCAGCAATTGGGAGAGTCCACATTCATTATTTGGGGATAGACAATTGATATTTTCAACGTGCAGCCGTGGGACAGCACGCTGAAAATATTAATTGGTCTACCCCACACATTCACTCAGCATCCATCCTACTTAACCCTTTACCCAACATAACGTCAAAACCGGCCAGCGCTATTCTCAAAAATAGCCAATTAATTTTCACTATTTTTTCATTTTTGTCCCCAAAACATAAGTTATGACCCCTCGTTGGAACGAGCTCGTCGAGCTCGTTCCAATGAGGGTCATAACCTATGTTTTTGAAACAAAAATGAAAAAAATTAGTTATTCAAGATTTTTTTTTGCAAGTGTCATGTTTTTCATGTTAGGTAAAGAGTTATGGAAATTATGACGTATCATGCTTCTGGGCCGAAAAAAGGCCGCTCGGGTCCAAAGGGTTAAACATTTGCTTAATGTAAAGGTTGTAACCGTCCACCAAAATTACTGACTACTTTTTCTGATGAAAACATGTTTCTTCTTAGACAGGTTAGGATGATCAATGGATGTTAAATAGTCGTCCCCTAATGTGTCAGGGTATGATATGAAATTTCTGAACCGAGTTCAATAAAATCAATCTGAACCGAGATATACCGAGCCTCTGATCGACCTCAGTGAACGAAGTTTCGAAATTTCATAAAAGTATCAGATCTTGACAAATGTGACATTCTTTTTTTCTCATTATGTCAGGAAGAAAAGAAACCGACCAGAAGTATAAACACAACTCACCAACAAAGTTTTATTATTTTTCTGGTTTTTTTTATCCGAAACATAGCTTATGACACCCTCATTAGAACGCGCTCGACGAGCGCGTTTCAGTGAGAAGCCGTCATAAGTAATATTTTGGAGGCAAAAAAGAAAATTTTGTTTGTAAGGTGTCGACTGCTTGTCGTGTTAGGAAAATGGTAATCAAATTGCTTCTATTGACTCTTGAATATTGAAATCCTAGGTCCGCAGATTAAAACAAAACACCTTGCATAACTGAAAATATGCTGAGTTCTCTATTTGGGACCTGGATAATCACAAGTCTTCGTGGTGCCAGAGAAGATTAGCCCCGCCGGGCAAACTTGTATGGTGCCTGGTATGAACCGCTGGCCAATGCAGTAGATGAAGTACGGAGATCCCTCTCTGTACTGGTATTCATTAACTCCATCCTCTTTGTCTCTGCATGATGGAAAATCCACATACGGCGGTCTGCAATGTGTCATGGGGCATTGGTACCTCAGATATTCACCTAGAGATATAAAAATGTAATGCAAAGAATATTACAATATTTAATATGAGATTCTCTCTGCAATCAGTTGTCTTTACAAAATTAATGGTTTGAAGTGTACAAAAACTAACTTCTCCCATATTAGTGGGTTGCACAGTTTGTGGTCATTGTCTTGGAACTTTTATTATCGACAAACAGAAACCCAGTAGTCGGTTAGTCAGTTAGCGATCATCATGATGCAATGTCTCTGCGAAGCTTCGAAATTCGATTCGATTCGAATTTTTCCCGACGATTCGATTTGAGTGGCGCTTATTCAGAAATTTTCGAATTTTGACATGTTCTTAAAAGCCTACCAAGTGTGTCATCTTGAACTCATTTTCTATCATCAGATCTACAAAATAAAAGACCTGGAGTCAATACTATATAACTTTTACAGTTGTATTTTCTAGAATTGTATTTCTACTTATTAATATAACCGACTAAAAGGATTCATCAGCATTTTCAAAGATATGGCACTTTGCCAACTGGCAAATTGCCACATCTTTGAAAACGCTAATGGTTCATTTCAACCCATTTAAAGTCATAACTAGAAAATACAATTCTAGAAAATACAATTGTAAAAGTTTTATAGTATTGGCCCCTGGTGATAGAAAACGAGCTCAAAAAGGTTCAGCTTCTGCAACAAGTTTGATTCCGTTATGAAATATTCTGCTTTAATTGATCAGCCAAAACATACGAGTCACCGTTACATGTAACATTGGAGTGGAGACGATATTTACGGTTGTCAGGTGGTACAAAATATTTAACTGCAAGACCCTGAGATTCGATTCGAGATTCGATTCTACTGGGAATTTGAAATTCGCTAGGACCTGCATGATTGGGACAGAGTTGGACACCGACTACTGAAGAATTACTAGAAATAACTTATTCCAAAAGTCTACGAGGCCACATGTTTATGCTATTACAAAACTTCCCTTTTAATGCAATCTGTCCACTATTGTAAACGATACTGATTTCGACAATTTTATTCAGAAGCTCGAGACTTACAGCTTTTAGACAAATCGACCCAAACCACATGGCACAATAGAAATCACCACTTATTTTGGTTTAAAATATTTTTTTCTTTTTCAACACCACATTAAGAAACTATTAAATTGGACGAGCTCATACGCTGCAGTTTGGAAACATTATGAATGTTACTTTTTCAGTTGCATATGAAAAAGAATGAAACTAACATCTGTACCTTGTTACTCTAAGTGATTGCTTTATTTATATTACCTTTTCGTTACTGTGGATACATTTGAGCAAAGCGCGTCAAAGCCTGACACAGGCGATGAAAAAGCTTTGGACGCAATATAGTTCAGGGGGATCTGCAGTACCATTTCTCCGACGTAAATAATGCTTCCTTTTGTCCGATTTGTGTGGCAACGAGCAATGTAACTCATTTTAAGCCACCCTCCCCCCCCACCCCCCCATTCACAGATTCAAAGATAGATTTTCGCTTGTAAATACTTTTACTATTTCGTATTTGCTACATGATTCGAGTTTCTACAGGGAACACCCTGTCCTGCTTGCTTGAGCCGTCGAAAGGAAACAACAAAACAGGATTGAACGGAATACGGTTCGAGAATGACGAAACGAAGAGTCGGGGGAAATCCGAGCCAGGACAAACACAACCGTGCAATCGGACATGTGCCAGATCACAGACCAAATCGATCCCGACTCATGTCTCCGCAAGGCTAACTGCTATCCTAAAAATATAAGATGGCGGTATCCATCGGCAGAAATGGATCACGGAAACACCCGTCACACTGACATCACCTTCTGCACATGTGCCATTACACTCCACATTACCATGGTAATGATGTCTCAACACGTTACCAATAAAACTCATGTGGAAACCACTACACGTAACGATATGACATCACTTCCTGCTCTACAATTTTCTCCATGCGGTCAGGCATGACGCCTTCGTTATACACTGATTACATAGAACGCTTTGTTATATTGTTTGCTATTCCCAATTAAGTTTTCTCTACTAACGCTTTGAAGATAACATTTTCATGCAATTTTTCACCTTTCCTACATGCTATTTATTAACCCTTTACCTAACATGAAAAGCAGACGACACTTGCAAAAAAAATTCTTGAATAACTAATTTTTTTCATTTTTTGTCTCAAAAACATAGGTTATGACCCCTCGTTGGAACGAGCTCCACGAGCTCGTTCCAACGAGGGGTCATAACCTATGTTTTTGAGACAAAAAATGAAAATATTTTGAAAATTAATTGGCGATTTTTGAGAATAGCGCTGGCCGGTTTTGGCCGTTACGTTGGGTAAAGGGTTAAGTGTTGTAGTGGTGAACGTAACACACATGGTTTCACGGGAATTCGGTACTAACGTGCTTTCTGGATGAACTTCACTTTCAGACAGAACGCTTTTGGTAATTTTGTTTACGAGGGGTTGTATCGTTAACAGAATATGAAAACAATATAGACATATACATATAGGCAGTATTCACAGTTTGCAACAAACGCCGATGATCAGATTCTGACTTCCAAATTAGTGACGCGTTCTACCAATAAAATAAAAATAAAGTAGTTTTCAATAAAATGTGGAGAGAGACAGACAGAGAGAGAGAGAGACAGAGAGGACTCTCGTCGAGAGCACACATTATGAATCATCACCGTTTCACTCCAATGAACTGAATATGGGTTTTGTGATTAAATTATTGAATATCTAATTCACGTGTACTCACTTGCATCAATTGGTTCGTGTTTTGTGTCACATTCGACGGCTGCAAACCAAGCGCATGCCAAGAGTGTTGAATGGAAGAGGTACGGATAATGGCACTCATCCAGATATTGTTCCGGAAAATTCGAGTGTTTACTCAAATCACGAACCAGACTGCAGTTATAGAACCGTGCACACTGCTTTGGGTGAGGTATCAAGGTCTCACCATTGGTGCATCTCTCTGCAATTGTAGCAGCTGTAAAAAAATAAACAAATACATATCACATCCATTAAGTCCTTGCATGCCATTGGCAGATATTCCCACCCAGGGCATAAAATCTCTTGCCATCAAAATAAGTAAAATTTGAAAATAAATGTCCTTCTGTGAATTGCATAGACTTTTTGACCAATGTTGTCTTGAGTCAGATTTTCAGGAATTTTTCACAAAATCTAGCCATGGCTGCTTTAGAGCTGCTATGACTAGATTTCATGAAAAATAGTTTTAAAATTACTCCGCGGGGTAAGAGTTAAAGTCACTGTGGATTAACAGTTTTGCGTACTTATTTTCTTTCTCTAATACAGGAAAAATAGAAACTTATGATTCAGTAGAATTACCGACTTCACCATAAGCGCTAAAACCCGAGAAAAAGTTAGCTTCTTCCCCCAAATCATACATTTTTCCACATGCAGGCTACACAATTACAAAATAAATTGGAGGACATGCTGGAAAGATGAATATTAACCCATAATATATTGTTTGCAAATATAAACAAAGTAGAATTTGCCTTATAGCTTCAATCGTCAGCCGTTCACCGTGAATGATCTGTGTCATAGTTGGTATATTTCTTCCACTTTTCCCACTTTTCAACCCAGAGGATAGCCTTTGTTTTGTGTGATGGTAGAAGTTACAGAACTAAACGTGAACGGTTCACGTCTAGTTCTGTAACTTCTACCATCACACAAAACAAAGGCTATCCTTTGTGTTGAAAAGTGGGAAAAGTAGAAGAAATAATTATACCAACTATGACACAGATCATTACATAAACAACACAAAAAATTGTTGGCGGTTATCGGTAGATTTTGTAATATAAGATTATATAACATGTGGTGTGACGGAGAAAAAAGATGTTGACAGCTAAGTCTAATTAATATTAATTTGTGCATCTTCCTCCGCCCACACACACTGTTTAATCCTTTAACCAACGCACACGCCACCAACATTCAATATTGATGAGCACGGTCCAATGTAGGATCGCATGATAAGGTTTGTTGAAATGTTTTGAAAATTAATAACTTACAACTCCTCAGTTTGTAAATAGCGCCCAAGGTAAAGGGTTAATTAACATTTATACAGTACTCATCAAAACCCAACAACAGAGAGAAAGGTTTTTTTCTTGATCCAAATTGCATTTTCTATTCCTATAGGGTTGTGCCACGCAGGGTCAATGTCACATTGGTACGCCCTCACCTACAGTCTCATTTCTATTTGAACCAAACACAAATAAATTCCACTCTAAGGGATGGTGAGACGTTGGTGTTAGCTGTTGTAATTAGTTTAAATTCTTAATATGGATTACATAGGCACATACCAACAGAAAAATGTGACGACTTGACCTTATTATCAATGACTTTTTTGACTTTGGCAGGTGGAACCAAACGAGGGATGAGAGGGTGAACGTTCCTCGGACCTTTTCAGGAGAATGAAGCATGTTTACAAACTGTAAAGCTACTTTTGGTGCATTTGGTCAATAAATTTTATCTTCGATCGGTTCAGTCTTTAGCAAATCTAGAATATTTTCTGAAAAAGGAATACTTTATGTTTTACACCAATTCACACATTCGGGAAATCTTGACCGATTTAAACTTAATTTAAAATAGAAATCGATAAAATGTATTTGATTTCTGTTAAAATGAGCCCCTTGTCCAATCGACAACCGACAAAATACAAATACAAATTTAAACGTGTTTTTGTCCCCTTCAATGTCTGATGCAAACAAACATTTTAGAAATAAGGAAATTTACGTGGTTTATCCCTTTTTATACCATGAATGCCTATTCTACTATATATGAAAATGAAAAGCCTATGACATAAATTTTAGCTTTACACACCAACCGCGATGAACACACCAGCAATGGGATTTCAATAGTAAAAATTTACACCTATAGTAGAACTACATTCCCGCTGACCTTTGGTGACGTCGACCTGAATACAAACTTTTCTAAATTTGTCGCACGTCGCCTCGCGAAGAGTGAAATGGAAGTGGCAATTATTACGTTTTTAAATGGGTTTACCTCATAAGATGCTAAAAATTAACAAACATGCATTGTCTCATGTTAATAAAGCATGCATAGCTCGAAATAGTATGTTATTATGTAAAACGAAAAAGGCTCAGTTTCTTTTTTTTATTTCGTTTCGGCGATAAAATTGACAGCGGAAGTACCGCCCACCGATGCTCGTGTAAACAAAAACAGATTCGCTCGTAAGTACGTCTGGTGCTCAGTAAAATCGAGAAAAAATAATGGCGAATCTTAATAATCTGACGATCATGGTATAAATAAAATATACCCAAAGTAGCTTGGTGTACCAAATGTTCACCACTCGTGGTGAACATTTGGTACACCAAGCTACTATGTTTATATTCTATATGAACCCTAAAGGCATCTTCCAAGTTAATTCAATGACATCAATTGGAAGAACTCCTATTCAGACCATTATGCCATTCAATCTTTTTAACGTGCAGCATTCGGGCTGCACGTTGAAACAATTGATTAGTTACCCACCACATTCACAGAGCAGTCATCCTACTTGGTGAAATTATGACGTATCATGTTCCTGAAAGGAAAGGCGGCTTTTAGGGTTCAAAGGGTTAACCCTCTGCCTGACACGGATTGTAGGCGACACTTACAACATGTTTGGAATAACGGAACCTTGTCATTGTTCTCCTCAGAAACTTAGATTCCTGTCCCCTCGTTGGCGTGGTCTCGACTGAGAGAAAAAAAAGTGAAATAATAATTTGGCGAGTTTTTGTAAATATGACCATTACTTGGGTTCAGGGTTATGGATTTATGTATTGCTGGCCCATATCGGGATCCCTTCGATGTATTTCTTTAAAACTGGCTTTTTTAAGGCTTGGTTTGCATTGCATGTATATTTATCTTAAAATGAGTGAAATTGTGAGGGAAAAGAGGACCATATTTTAGAAAAGGCAAGAAAGAGAATAAACTCTGAAGTTTTCTCCGGAGCCGCTTTCCTTACATTTTTATATTGTACATATACTAATGTTTTTAAGAATGTGAAGTTAGTTTAAGTAAAGACCGTGTTTGAGCTAAATTTAGGTGGAATTAGTTTTCAAATATGTCGCATGTGTGTTGAAACTGGACATAAATGCTCTCGGAGACCCTACATCTGAATGCGATGTTATAACACAATGTCACATAACATCCTTGTCGTTATAAATTTATTATAATTTATATCAATATCAAATTGGCTTGATCATGTTTGTGGTACGAGCACTGGTGTCAGCATTTTAGTGCTATAAATAAGGAAGGCAACTATTTTAAGTTCTTGCGAACAGCAAGCACAAACGACTGGATTTTATATACATATGTGCGTCGTGAAGAGTAATACGTTGATTGATGTCTTGTTCCTGTCAAGCTCTCAGGCCACCAGTCTAATTCTGTTAGGAAGTCGATGCTGTTATGGTCAAGAACTAGTCTAGCACTCAAATATATCATCGCCTACGTCTAGTTTCACACGTATGGAATATTTCAGTTGGTTGGACAATAGAACTTACCATTTTTCATAACAATTCATTTTCTGTTCAGAAATGAAGACTCATCACAGCAGTAGTTCTATGATTACGCTGGGTAATTCCACAAATTATATTACTATCTTGATATTTTCAAGGGGTATTCAATACTTATTGATTGGAATATCTATAACTGGGACAGGAAAGAATTCCTGTATATTTTTGTAAGTAGAGGCACATCACATGACATCAACGGTCGTCTGCGCACTAAGTTCCTAAAAAACTTGGTAAATAAACAACCCATAACGGAGTCGATTATCGAACAGAATTCGACTGGTGGCCTGAGAGCTTGGTCCCTGGTGCAATATTGTGAGTCAACATTTAACACACTACCGTACAGCCACCGTAGACTGGTTACTTGTCATGTGTGTGCAATATTTCTACGGACGCAATAATATTAGATTCCAAACACTAATTATAGGAATAATCATCAACAATTTAATTAATGAAGCACCGGGTACAACCCGGAGCTTCATTAATTAAATTTTTGCTGCTGATGAGTTTTATTACCTGGTAAACGCATGCGTGGACATCACTACACACACGTGCACGGCCAATCCAAGGCGACTGCACTGTGTCTTAGAACCTTCAGGGTGGTAATGATCAATTTTTCTTACAATATTCCATCCCCCCAAAGAAGTGGCCCAACTCGTCATTTAAACAAAGAACTATTTATTGTCCGTAAACCAAAATACAACGCTGTTGTCAGCAATAATTTGACAATTCGGGGAAATGCATTCACGTAGATTAACAACAGTGTGATTCGTCCTGTTAAAGATGGCCGATTTCAGAGTACGGTTAAAGATATTATGCATATTAAATTAGTTAGCCTTATTTACTTAATTAGTTCTACTCTAAATAGGCACCTCAAAATGTGCACAAATCGAAGTGTGTAATTACGTTTGTGTGTTACTTGCTCAGGTTGTGTTGCTACCCTCAATACAAAGTTGTGTTTCGTCTAGATTTTTTGTTCGTATTGGAGAAAAAATACTTGTAATCTAAAATAAAGTGATGTAATAGGGGTATTGTTTTAGATTTAACGAGGTGTGTATTGTACAAGATGTGGACGAGTTAGCGCATTCCTGTTGATTACACATTGCGGACGTTGAAGAGAAATTAAAAAAGTAAATATTTACTTGCCGCTGCACTCTCAAACATTTTACCTAGCACAACAGTCTCATAATACACACCTCCATAATTTTTAATACGCGTGTCATTTTTTTCTAATACACAGCTTATTCCCGAGTGGGCAAGAAGTCATGCTATGTTTTGGGGGCTAAACTTGAAGGTGTTTAGTTATTAAAAGAAAAGCTTTGCAAGTTTCGTCTTATTGTCATGTTAGATGAAATGCTGGCTCTCTTGACCCACCACAAAGGCCATGCGAATCGAAATCGGAATTTCTATCACTGAATTTCGAATCGGATAGGGGTCCGATGACAACATCGACATCGAATTAGGGATGCCAAAAGCACGGGGGCAGAGGGGGCAGTTGCCCTCACTGCCTTCAGACAACCGGGGGTGAGAGGGGGCAGAAAATGCTATTCACAGGTTCGTCACTCAGTTTTTTTTTCAATGATTTATTGTCGAAGTAAAGTTAAAATACACCCTAAATCCGCTCTAAAAGCTTTCAAAATTCAGTGGGGAATTTGGGAGGATGGCCCCCATCTCGGGCTTTCATCTTTCGAGACATGCATGCTTCGACATGTCATGGTGGGGTTGCTAGTGCTAAATGCTCTTTTTCCAGAGTTTAATCCACTCAGTCTGTCCTGAAGTGCTTTCTGTGCCTCTGCATCGAATCCGAATCGAATCGGGAACATTGTGAATCATTTGTTATTTTACCAACTTACAAAACTGCCAATTTCCCATGCAAACGTTTGAAGCTTAGGCGTGCCGTGGGTAGAATGAGGGTGCAGCGGTCTCATGCAAGTTATATTGCAACAACAATACTTGTGAAGTAGAGTCGGGAAATGTAACGTGTCAGGAAGACAATTTGCGGATTGATTCCGTCGATACAAGACATTTATTAGCCGTCTCGCCTTCGTGAAAATACGTGAAATAACCGATTCAAAAATATAAGAAATAAGACTGATTTGATTTCGCCTTCGAATCAGGCAAGTGATGTCGACATCGAATTGAATAATGTAAAGTCCCTTACCACCAGTTGTTTGTTATATATACGCCTCTTAAAACATCGCTACTACTTCCAATTAGTATTTGGCCAAGTGTCTCCCCATTACCAACCGTCAACAGCAAAGATATGGGGGTGATTGCGTTCCCCAACAAAACACATTGTTAACCCTTTACCCAACACAACGGAAAAAACCGGCCAGTGCTATTCTTAAAAATCGCCTTTTAATTTTCATTATTTTTTGTCACAAAAACATAGGTTATGACCCCTCGTTGGAACGAGCCCGTCGAGCTCGTTCCAACGAGATGTCATAACCTATGTTTTTGAGACAAAAAATGAGAAAATTAGTTATTCAAGAATTTTTTTGCAAGTGTCGTCTGCTTTTCATGTTAGGTAAAGGGTTAAAGAATAGGTGTTCTGTCAGATTGTTTTATTTTCACGGTGAACCAGTCACACTAACGATAATTGCCATCTATCAGTTCAGGATACTAAGGTCATCTGATTTTCATTTTTGTAAATACCCGGGTTGGGGCAGGTTAGCTATAAAATAATCCGTCGGGAAAAATAGCGATGTCAGATTGCCGCGTGTCATTTGTGCATTGAAACACTAATACCTGTCGAAACTCTGTGGGTTCATCAGAAAGACAAATAGATTCATCTGTGTCGTCAGACCGTTTTGTCTGTTAATTCTATTACATCTTAGATTTGACTACAATTTTCGTGCTCAGCTTCACTGTTCGTTTACAAAATAATTCTAAAAGTATTCCGAACAACTGAATGAAACATGCGGGCCAGCCTTCAGTGTTTCAAGAGTACTAAATTTCTGTGCAGGTGCTAAAATAAGTGGTGGGGTATAGAAGTGACATACTCCCAATGTTTTATCCTGTCGGGACATTTCCATCTGGATTGGAGTCTCGGCTATTGGTTTATTACTGTGTGTAATCATGTAGTTTCTCAGGTTACTTCATTTTATCGGGGGCGCGGTGGCTCAGTTGGTAGAGGTGCAGGCTGCAAGCCGAGAGGTCCTCGGTTCGAATCCCACCTGCGGCAACCGCGTTGTATCCTTAGGCAAGACACTTCACCCCCATTGCCCACGTGGGGGAACGGTGACGCTGTGTACTAAGACGTACTGCACGTCGATGGTGCACCTGTCTTCAACCAATGCTAACCCTGCTTGTGTGGAGTTGGTATGTTGGGGAGCTGACAGTTGCTCGCCGTTGCTCGGTGGTTCTATACGGGTACTCCTGCTTCCTCCATCCGTAAAACTGTCACGATCATGGTTAGCCATCATTGTGCAGAAATATATGACCTTAAACACAAATAAATAAATAAATAAATAAATAAATAAATACTTCATTTTATACTTGGGCCTGTGTTACTCACACAGTCGGTCACACAAATGGAGGTGCGTAGTAACCGTCAATTTGGAGTGCGTATGGTACGTGGTATTTAAATATGAAGTTTGGAAGCCAGTGCGTCAGGATTCCCACGTTCATTTATCCACAATAAATATTCCCAATTAGTCTGAGTCTAGACGTTTAATTCGTATTGGACAACAGTGCTTGTTGTAAGATAAAACAAAGGATAATAATGGGTGTTGCTGCAGTTTTTAAAACTCTAGAGTTTTGAACTATAGTTACGACCAACAAATATTCCAGCTACCTCATCAAGGCATGCCTTCGAAGAAGGCATGCCTTGATGATGTAGTTGGAATATTTCATCAGTCGAATTTGATCATCACAGTCAGGACAAATCGGTCATATCTGTCTGTAACTTCCATGCGGTACTTATTAACACATATCATCTACAAAACATAAATGCATTTACTTGAACATATCGTATATGTGAAATATATTATGACGCATGTTAAGATTTAAAAAAAAGAACGTTTCTTGTCTAAATACAACTTCAGACGTGATAATCTTGATAATATTGATTTTTGTTGCGGTTATGAATGTTGAGAGTACTCAAAATCAGTTTTCTCGAAAGTGTGAGCTGTCTTCAACATGTATAATGTTTGATCGTCCCAACCAGTACATGAAATTTGAGCAAACAAATAACGTGGTTCAATTCTTTGACGCCTTATGAGTCGGTGCCTTAGAAGAGGGTAGGGTGGGGAATTATAAACAAGTTGTGGTGGGGAGACAACTGCAAGCATTTTGCCCAAAATAGAACTTTTTTGTTGCTTTTAATAGTATTTTTGAATGTTTTTTGTTTAAACAAAAAAATCCCCCAAAACAATACCCCCCCCCCCCCTTCCCCCCCAAAAAACAACCCCCAGCAAACCACCAGATAATCCTAGATTTTGCACTGCAAACAGGTTCAAATATCGTTAAAAGTGAAATCATTATAGTCCCTGTCCGAGCACATATGTCAACTTTTCTGCCCGAGACCGTTTGTGATTGCATGAGCTTATTACAGGGTTTAGATGGGGTGGAAGATTGAGCCACTACGGTGGTGAAAGGTGCAAACCTCTCAAAGGTTCTCACGACAAATGTTCGCTTTTGATATGTAACACGGAACTGTGTGTGGGAGGTGGGTGGGTGAGGGTCGGAATGAGGGCATTCCAAGGTAGTCTGTGCAGAGATACACCACGGGTCTTGTTTTTTTATTATTCTGGTGCTCAACACTTCACAAATACATTCTTGAATTTCTTGAATAACTAAGGTCTTCCTATTTTGTGCATCAGAAACACCCCTCATTGAAAGGATTCCATCTACTTCATTTCAAGAAGTGATTGTAAACTATTTTAAAGACACAAACGGGAAAAGTGATAAACGTGATGGCGCTTTTGTGAATAGCGATTGTGTATGCCGTTACGTTAGGTTATGAATTAATGTTGGTGGATATATTTGTTATAAATATCAGTTCGATCTCAATACAGATGGATTACAAGAGCGTCAGCCAAAAGCATTGCAAATGAAACCTCAACCCCCACACCCACCCAAGATGCCGTCAAGTACATCAATTCGATACCTTCTCCCGGTGATATAATTTAATGACATGAACGCTGTTCCTCTGTGACTATACTGACAGTTTAACACCTCATGGCTACACAACAAAACTCATTGTTATTTCCTCTTGATAGAACCAGCTTCAGATCGCTGGCATCCTCTTGAAATAGGTGACAGCATTATCAACCCATCTGCCACTTTCAGAAACTTTAGTGTGTGTTTTGACACACATTTGACCATGACTTCATATATTGCGAAAATCTGTAAGTCTGCCAATTTCCATATTGGGAATATCGATCGAGCCAGAAAAGGCTTAACGACAAGTGCTACAGAATGTCTGGTGCATGCATTAATCTCTTCTAGGTGGGATTACTGCGGAGTCCTTTCATTTGGGCACACCAACAAGCAGATCAATATGTTTAAGATTATACTAAATACAATTGCTCGTACTGTGACTTGCAACACAAAACCGTACATATTACTCCCCAATTAAAAAACATCTCCATTGGCTTCATATTCAACTAGAATAGAGTTCAAAATGCTTCCGTTTACATACAGGATACAATCGCACCAAACTCCTGTTAACATTTCAGATTAGTCAAAACGTATGTGCTAAAGCGCACACTTCGGTCCGCATGCCACAGCCTACTGGAACAGACTTCATGTGGCCCAGGTTCATATGAGGGACGTTTCTTTAGTTAAATGCTCCCAGACTTTTTAATTTATAAATCGAAGTTATAATCTTATCTATTTAAAATATTATCTTGATATTGATTAACCCTATGAAATCAAGTGGCATCTTCCCTGTCATTTCATTGACAGCAATTAGAAGAGTCTTTATTCATTATTTGGGGTAGACCAATCAATATGTTCAACGTGCAGCCTCGGGGCTGCACGTTGAAAATATTGATTGGTTTTCTCCACACATTTACTGAACAGCCGTCCAATTTAATGACTTAATGACGTATCATGCTCCTGGCAGGAAAAGCGGCCGCACGTGTTCAAAGGGTTAATCTAATATTTTAAGTACCTAAATACTGTATATATTACCATCCAGTAATGTTTTTACGATGTTTTTCAGTGCCTTGGAACTTTTATCATTGTGATATCTTTGCCCAATATAAATTTGTCAATATTCCAAATGTATTGCCGCGAACAATTTATTTATTGGTGTTTAAGGACACATACTTATATACAATGTCTAATCGTGACCGTGACAGGATTACGGGTGGAGGAAGCCGGAGTACCCGGAGAGAACCACCCAGCATCGACGAGCAACTGTCAGCTCCTCAACATTATTACTCTGTTCAAACTCCGCTCAAGCAGGGTTGCAGCGGTTGAAGACATGTGCACCATCGACGTGCAGTACGCCTTAGTACATGGCGTCATCGTGCCCCCATGAAGGCAACCGGGATAAAGTGCTTTGCCCAAGGACACAACGCGGGTCGTCCCGGACAGGGATCGAACTCGGGACCTCTAGCATAAAAGTCCAACAGTCTACCATGAGCCACCGCGCTCCATTTTTGTCTGAATTAAAGTCTTATATACCGATTCGCTGTTGCTAGCAAACATGTACTTTCGTGTGAATCTGGATTTGATTCTTTGTCTTGTGTCGCATGCACAGTCGGCTCTCCAAATGGATGTCTGTAGTCCCCGATGCGGGCTGCTGGGGACCCAGCTTGACAAATTTGGTGTATGTTGCATGTTAACCCTTTACCTGTCCGAAAGGTAGACAACAATTACAAACAAAACATAGCTTATAGCTCCACAGTGGAAGTTGCTCGATAAGCTCGTTCCAATAAGGGGTCATAAGCAATGTTCTTGAGACAAAAGATGAATAAATAATGAAAATTGAATGGTGTTTTTTTGCGAATAACGCTGACCGGTTGGGTACAGGGTTCATTAATTAAGAAACATCACGGCTACTGCATGCATAGTTTTTTTTTATTATACGCTAAGCGATAGGTTATCGAAAACCTGCGGAAAGATAGAAATCGTATCTCCCACTGTGAAGATATAGAAATTTTCACTTTCACGCTATCAATCAAAATGGAGGCTTTCAAAGCATCACTGGAAGTTATCAATTTGTTCTAAAAACGTATAATGAAAAGAAAATCTAGCGTTTTTAAGTGGCTACCGATCATTTCCAGCAATAATTTAAAACGTATTCACCTTGAATTGATACATGAAAACCGCCAGCTGAACCAGATCAAATCGCTTCCGTGTATCAATGTGCATCAGCTGTTTACTTTCATGCATCAATTCGAGGTTGAAACGAGTGGACTGATCGGTAGGAATGATCAGATTCTTATAAAAACGTATAATAAAAAGAAAATCTAGTGTTATTGGGAGGATACCGAAAATTATCTCTCTAGAGACTGAGACAAATGGCCATTTCCGCTTGCGCACGCTCTTGCGAAAAGTAAACATTTGTCTCGGTCACTCGTGAGATAATTCTCGGTATCCACTCAAAAGCACTAGATATCCTCTATTTATCCACAAATAATTTCCAAGACGTCTCGAGTTTTTTTTTAACTATAATCCCACCGGACTAATATTCCTACTACATCATGACGGCATGTCATGATGATGTAGTTAGAATATTTTATCAGTCTGGAGATGAACGATCACAGTTACAAACGGGTTTACACCTCCCAATCTTAAACCGAAGGGTTGATGGGTCGATTCTGACCAGAGGTCGCTACGTTGTGTCCTTGTGCAAGACACCTGATCACCATTGCTCACATCGGGGCACGATGTTGCTGTATACTAAAGCGCCCTGACCGTCGATGGTATGCTTGTCTTCAATCGTTGCTAACTCTGCACGAAGCTTACTCTGCGTGTTCAGTGTTAGTTAATTGGAAAGTCTGACAATTGCTAGCCGCTTTTTGGTGGTTCATCTATCAGTAAAACTGTCCGACAGGACGTGATTTTGCCTGTTGAAAGTGTTGCTAGATCCCTACAAACAAACAAACAAACAAATACCCCTAATGAGTTATCTTATTTTATACCATGATTACCTATTCTACTATATATAAAAAAGCCTATAACATAAATTTTAACTTTAAACACCAACCGTGTCAACACGCTAGCAATGGGATTCCAGTAGTTAAAATTTACACCTACCGTGGAACTATATCCAAGTGTTAACCGTTGGTGACCTCGGCCGGAATGCAAACTTGTCTTAATTTATCGCTCTTCGTCTCGCGAAGAGTGAGATGAAATCGACAATTATTTATTACGTTTTTAAATGAGTTTACCTCGTAAGATCTCAAAAGTTAACTAACATGCGTTTTCTTATGTTAATGTCCATAGCTCGAAAAAGTATGATATTATGTTATTAAAATGAAAAAGGCCTCGTGATTTTCACGTTTCTTTTTCCATTTCATTCAGACGATAAAATTGACAGCGGAAGTACCGCCCACTGGTTCTCATGTAAGCAAAGACAGATTCGCACGAGTGTACGTCTGCTGCTCAGTAAAATCGAGAAAAAATAATAACGACTCTTACTAATCTGACGATCATGGTATAAACAAAATATACCCCAAGTAGCTTCGTATACCAAATGTTCACCACTCGTGGTGTTAATCGCTAGTCCGAGGCTCGTGGTTAAAGTCACTTCCCCACTCGTGGTGAACATTTGGTACACCACGCCTACTAGGGGTATATTCTGTATGACACCCCTACATGTAGGAACTGAGAGGTGAAAGAGTTAAGTATTGAATTGGAGTACATTACATTTCAAGGGAAATATGTTTAAAATGAAAAAAATCAACTTACAAGAAGATTGCTCTGTTAAATCACAATCATTATCATCACTGTATGGATCCACACATACTCCCCATTTCTTGCTCCATACTAGAGACCCAGCACAGCTTCTTAGAGCTGGGATTCCCCACATGCACTCCCACCATTTTGAACACGATTCGCCGTGCCTGAACTTAGCAAAGGCGCTTGGGCATGCAGGGTCATCCGCGTTAGAATACCCAGTACTGAAAATCAATGATACGAAAATTATACACCTGATCATCCTGTAGGGTTGATTTGAACTTTTCAGACGACTACCTTTGCAACACACAGTTATATATACCTCGGTTCGAGTTATTATTTGAACAGTCGTATAAGAGAAACGCACACACGCAAAGATTTATTGCAGGTCCAATCCCAAGCCCTTTACTACAACGCACAAGTAGCGGGTAAATATTTTTCACGGGCGTGCATCCGTCACTCAGTCGAGTGCTTTTTTGATTATGTTCAACGTCAGATCAGTCGGTTAACCTTATTACTCTATTTCTGTAGTGGTAGTAGGGTATTTTGTTGCAGTTTTTTTCTCTACAGTTTTATTCTGTTGAAATGACTTGATTTACGATTACCAAATTTTTAGCACTGTTTCAACTGAGGCAACATTATTATTGTTTAACTCCAGAATACGTAGGAATCGAATATTGAGTTTAAACCCCTTTATATGCAAGAGATTACAACAAATCAACAAAATTATAAATTCGTGGAAAGGCATTCAGCAAACGTCGAGGCTTACGTAAGCTGTCTCCTTCAATCAACATGTATATATTAAACTCATATGTCATTTATTTTATGTATAAAGTAACGTGAATGTGGAAGTAAAAATGAGATAATACAGGGAAAGAGGTGAAAGAAGGGAAGAAGAAAAATACGCAAGTTTTGGACAACAGTTTTCTTGGAAAATGTTACGTATAAACAAACAACATGACAACATAAATAGTGAAGAACGTCCCTTCGGCGTAATAAGGCCAGATTTACACTACGTTTTGCGTTCCGTCTTGCGTTGCCTAACAAATAAGGAGTCGTGCAGTTTTTTTTTCATTTGGATGACTCATTACGTGCTGCTGCACCTATTTTTAACGCAACGCATTTGAAAACGCACGGGAATCTCCTTGATGACGACATATTGTTTTGTTTTTTTTTATTTACAGTTTTCACAGTAAATTACATCAAACACACACATTATATATACATACAAAACAAAAATACAACGTGTAAAGAATTGTTCCGATCAAAATTCAACATGGGCTTGTGTGGTTATAGAAGACACTTAAATTTAGCTAAATATTTTAGATATTGTCTCCCATCTCAGTTTGATTTTGTTTGCCTTGCCGAACGAGTATAAATAGAGTGAGTATATATCGATAGTTCTGTAATTCTTTAAAACTTCTGTATACGCGGTGTAGTTGGGTAGCCGGTTTTCAAGACTACATGAAAATATATATTTTTTAAAAATTTGTAAACATGTACACAGTATGTCGGATAACTGAGCTTCTGTTTGCATTCCTAATATTACTCCCTTAGGGCTGACCTGAACATTTGAATTACAAACAGTATTAACCTTTTCTATGAGTTGAAGTAAAACTGTTTTTGAATGTGAACAATCGTAAAAGAGACGTGTTATTGATTCTTTTGAATTAAAACAAAGGCGGCAGAGCCGAGTTTCTGAAAGACCACTACGAAATAGTTTAGAATTGGTGTATAATATACGGTGATTTATTTTGAACTGTAGTGTCTGTAAATATGTGTCGCTGGTAGAAGTAAATTTTGTCTTGTATACATATTGCCATTCGTCTGTGCTTATATCATATCTAAGCTCATCGCTCCATTTTGCTTCGGATTTTCTTGCAGGTACAGCTATCTTGTTCAGGAAAAGGCCGTAAAAATCTTTATTAACTTTGGCAGTTGACTTTAAGCGGGATACTAATGCATTCTCCACAACATCAATTTTTTGTGTACATTCTTGGATTATTTTTTTCCAGTTTTGGGGTATTGAATTTATCAGTCCCAAATATGTAGTGAACGGGATATCTAACTTGTATTTGGTTTTAAATGCTCAATGTGTTAAGAAATTTCTGTTAGAATCTACAATGTCGTTTATAAAAAACACACTAGCTGCAAACCATTTTTGTAAATGATAGCATGCATTATTTAATTTGATACTTTTATTATAAAATATTGGTTGTGATAAAATATCCTTATATGTTGATATAGCATAGTCTTGAAGGAGTGACCACGAAATTACAACATTCCGCCAGAATGGGGGCATTGATTCCGCTAATTTTTGTAGACCGTCTTTTGTAAAATACCAAACATTGTTGAATCCAAATTTGTCAAAGTTATCAAGTGCCAGTGTTTTCCACTGTGATGAATTTTCCGGGTCTAAGAGCTTCTTAACCCAAATAATTTTTAATGAATTGCATAGGGTTTTAATGTGCGGGATTTTGAGACCACCTTTCTCCACTGTGTTTATCATAGTAGAGCGTTTGATTTTGTCTTTCTTATATGACCAAAGGAATGTGAAAAACATTTTCTGGAGTTTAGCGATAATCCAATCGGGTGGGTTGGGAAGGACTGTGAGAGAGCGTATGATAATTGGAAGAGCAAGAGTTTTTAACACCGTAGCTTTTCCAACAAGGGTAAGATTTCTTAATGACCAATCATTTAATAGTTTCTGCATTTCTTCTAATTTTTCTATACAATTTTTATTCAGGTAATTTGTATTACTTAAATTGTATTTTATTACCAAAATGGTAAAATCTTCACCGTGATTCCATTTTATCGGTTTGTCCGTTTTTAGTTCCACACCGCAGCCCTTACGAAAACCGATCCATACTATTTAAGTTTTGTCAAAATTTACTTTTAGACCTGATAAATGAGAAAACTCGTCAACAATATTTAAGGCTGCGTTGAGTGATTTTTGATCATCGTCAAGAAATAAGGTGCTGTCGTCTGCATACTGGTTAATTATATATTCAGAATTGTTTATTTTTATACCATTTATTTCCGGGCTAAATTTTAACCTATCACTCAGTATTTCTACACACAGGATAAATAGGTACGGGGAGAGTGGGTCCCCTTGTCTTACACCTCTTTCCACATTGAAAAACTCAGAAAGATGACCATTGTTTAAGACACAGCTGAAAACGTCACTATAGAAAGCCTTAAACCAACGAATGATTGATGGACTGAAATTGTAAAAGTTTAGGGTTTTCTCAATGTAGTTCCATTCAAGAGAGTTGAAGGCTTTTTCGAAATCCAATAATACTAACATTCCCGGGATGTTACTTGATTTGCACTTGTCGATCAGGTCAGTAATTAGACCTGTAGATTCCCCGATGAACCTCCCTTTTACAAAACCCAACTGACTTTCAGAGATAAGTTTGGGTAGGACCGTTTTTATACGAGATGCTATTGCCGAAGAGCCAATTTCAAAATCAACGTTTAGAAGGGATATAGGTCGCCAAGTTTTAATGTACAGTTTAGATTTTCTTTCCTTTGGAATGCATGTTATTATACCTTGTCTTTGTGTAATTGAGAATGTACCGTTTTCGTAACCAGCATTTAGCGATTTAACCAAAAAAGGACCGATATCTTTCCAGAAATATTTAAAAAATTCGGAAGTAAATCCATCTGAGCCGGGCGATTTATTGCATTTCATGTTTTTCAAAGCTGCTAAGCATTCAGAGGCTGTCAATGGACCATCTAGTAAAATATTGTCTTTGTCGTCAAGTTTCTTTAGAAACGGGTTATTATTATCGAAAAACATGTCATCTGTATATACTGACGGAGTATTTATCTTGGAACTATATAAATTTTTGTAAAAACGTTTTTGTTCTGAAATAATATCTTTAATATCTGTACATTCTGTGTTGTCATCTTTAATTAATTTTGCTATTAATTTTTTAATTAATAATGTATATTGCCTTTTCTCCAAATTACAAAAGTATTTTGTCGGTTTTTCCCCTTCTACTGTCCACATTTTGTTTTAGTTCTTATTATAATGCCTTGCACTTTTTTGAATCGCAATTGTTTCATTTCGGAGTCCTAAGATAGAATCTCACCTCTAACTGTTTCATCCCCACTATCTAATTTTATATGTAGTTCTTTTAATTTACTTTCTATATATGTTTCAGAGTTTTGATTTTTTCGTTTCAAGTAAGATGCATATGAAATTGTTTTACCGCGTATCATTAATTTTAGTGTTTCCCAGAAAAGCTGATCATTTATAGAGAGCTTAACATTATGTGGGTTGTTAAATATTCTACTTTTACTGTTTATACTATATTGTTTTATTGTTTCAAAAATGGTATTTCTAACAGCTGTTGCATATTCTGGGTCAGATAATAAGCTATTATTAAATTTCCAAAGCCCTCTACCCTTTTCTTGTTTTATAAATTTGAGAGCGACGGATACAGGAGAGTGATCTGAGCGGTAACTAGGCTCAATGTTAGTTGACTGAACTAGGTCCTGCAGGTCAGAAGTTATTAAGAAATAATCCATTCGAGCACGTTATAAGTAAACAAAATGAACACATCACATATGTGGCGACTATTTTGTATTAATTGTGCCGTCACAAATCGAACACATCTCGATTTTCTGTCGGGTCGTCGGTAACGTAATTAGGCCAACCAATCATTTTTGCTCGAATTATCACATGTTTGCAGAAAAGCAATCTTACTGTGTCGTGCCAGTGGCGGTATGTTCATGCGAGTGTCCATTTTTTGTGTCACAGTCTTCCTGGTAATTTGTCGCGTGTCGTCGGTCGTTACGCATGCAGCGTATCCTCGGATTAAATCTGTCCTTGGGCCACGGCGTGCTTTGCGTAATTGGTCCCTTTGGAATTTTACATTTTGGTTGTTGAAGCATTCTGGCGTTATTTTCGTTCTGTCATGTTGAAAAACGCCCCTGTAAAATTTAACATCCGAAAGGACCAGTTACGCCAAAGAGCGTTTCGTCCCTCAAGTGAAACAGGGCGACATCTACTTAGTTAAAAGCAATGCAAATACTTCTCTGTAAAGGTACTAAAGATGTGGGGTTTGGGTTTTATTGTTGTTGTTTTCTTTGTTTTTGTACGGTTTGGATTTTTCTGTGTTTAATTGATGAGATCTACTACTGGAGCAAGTATGACGCGATCAGATCGTGATCTGATCTCAGAGCGAGACCATTTTGTTTATTCCAGTACGTATGTTACATATACATTAGCATGACCACGTGCATGTCCTGTAATTTGTATTTGTTAACTTTTGTTGTTCAACTTTCACCTCCTACAACTGTTTTTGCAGATCCCGTACCATCTGAGATAACGCTCCCAAATCTCCGGGGTCTACTGACTCATTAACCACATTAAGGGATGACGTATGAATATCGACCCTTTTATATGACTCTTCCAATGCCAGTCGGGATGCCACATCCAGTGTCTCCGGTTTTGCTCTAAGTACCTACATCCAGGTTTTCTTATTAGTTATTTTTTTTTTTTTTTTATATATATTTTTTATTCAGATATAGTATTACATTAGAAATGTACAGTGATAATGGATACAGTTGTGTATTCGCATAGGTGATTTACAAAAAAATAAGCAACAGGAATATGCACAATTGTGTAAATGAAAAAAAGAAAAAAAACAACTCATATTCAATGAAACAGTTGTCACTTCAGGAGTGTTTGTCGTAGGCGGTATTTCTGTCTCAATCTCATGGAAGTAAGGTTTGAAACTGTCTCGTCGATAGTCTGGAAGGAGAGTTACGTGAAAAATACTCTGTTTTAATTAACTTTACATCGGCGTTTTGGCTAAAATTGCTCAAAAACTAATGCAAGGTCAAACAACAGTAGCTAGTGAGTTCCACCTCTCTTGAATGGTAGTTTTCTTTTTGGCGGAATATATATATATAAAGACATTAATTCGATATGTTTATAATATTTCAGCCGTTCAATATAACTTGAGTAATTAGGGGTACACCCCGTTGTTCTGCATGAGAGAATAAACTGTTTAAATAAAAGAATACTGAGATCAATGATCGGAGGCATGGTTTGATCGTTTGAATGTAAAATAATATATTCGAGGGTCATGGGAAAAGTCAAGTTACAACATTCCTCTAATTTTGAAAGCCAGTTCAGTAGAACTGTTTTAGAGAATGGGCAGTCAAAAAATAAATGTTTTATAGTTTCTTTTGTGTTACCGCAGAATGTACACAGTTCTGTCTCTACAACTTTCATTTTAAAAAGCATGGAATTTGTACATGTAATTCTTTGTAAAATTTTGAACTGCGTGTCTTGCAGCTTTGGATCATCTGTGGTCACAAACGGAGTTTTGTAGATCTCTTCCCAACCTGAAGTTTGCAGAGAAATGTTCAGCACGCTGTTCCATTTAGTTTGAGCTTTTTTGGGGATTTTCACTGACGAGCTTAAGGAAAAGTGGGTAGAACGTTCGATTTACTTTTTGTGTGATATTCAATTTCTCGACACGACTGTTTGTAATGTCAGCATATCTTGGAAGGGATTTAATTAGCCTTTTCCAGCTTTTCGGAATCGCGTTTATCACTCCCTGGTAGACAGTGAAGGGTGGTTTTAAATCAAATTTCGCGCAAAACTCGGTGTATAACAGAAAGAATTTTCGTTGTTTAAGAGGTCATTTAGAAAGAAGACGCCGTGGTCACACCAATGTTGATTATAAAATAGTTTGCCCCCAACCTTAATATTGTTGTTGAAGAAAAGTGGTTCCGACAGTATCTCTGGAACATTTGTGGGTCCCATGCCGCCCATGGCCGACCACCCACTGAACACATTTTTCCAAAAAGGGTTAAGACTTTTACTTATCTTTTCCAATCCTTCTTTACGAAGGTACCACACTTTATATGCGCCATATTTCTCAAGATCGTCTAATAGAAGTGTCTTCCAGGGGGCAAATACCTGAGGGTCTAATAATTTCTTGATCCACGTTAGTTTTAGTGACCGACTGAAAGTTTGTAGGTGAGGGAATTTAATTCCACCATTTTCAAACGTATTTATCATAATGTTTCGTTTTATTTTGTCTTGTTTTCCAGACCACAGGAATTTAAAAAAAATATTTTGTATTCGGTGAAGAATTTCTTCTGCCGGGTCAGGAAGAACACTTAGGCAGTGTATTAATATTGGAAGGGCCATGGTCTTCGCTACACAGGTTTTACCTATTACGGATAATTTCCTGAAAGACCAATCATTGAATAGTTTTTCAGTTTTTTCCATTTTTTTCAAATAGTTTTTTCTCAATAAATCTGTCACTATATAAATCGTATTCAATACCTAAAATTGTGAATGAACTTTGGTGATTCCAATATACTTTGTAGCGTGTTGGAATTACTTCACCGCATCCCGTCTTTGATCCAATCCAAATGACTTGTGTTTTATCGAAGTTCACCTTCAGGCCTGAGTGTTTGGAAAATTCATCCATGATACTTAACACGGCATTGAATGAATGGCCGTCATCGCTTAAGAACAGCGTTGTGTCGTCCGCATATTGTGTTATTAGATATTCGGAGTTATTTATGTTAACTCCATTTATTTCTGGGTTGAATTTTAGCGAGGCACTGAGAATCTCAGCGCACAAAATAAACAGATAGGGTGATAAAGGGTCACCTTGCCTCACACCCCTGCCTAGTGCAAATCGATCTGAGCAATAGCCATTGTTCAAAACACAACTATAGATCCCGTTGTAATACGTTCTAAACCATTTTATGATAGATGGTCCAAAGTTGAAAAAATTTAGTGAGCGTTCAATGAAACTCCATTCTAATGAGTCAAAAGCTTTCTCGAAATCTATCATAACTAAGATCGCGGGTATGTTTTTCTGCTCACACTTCTTAATTACATCGAAGCATAGCCTAGTAGATTAACCAATATATCTGCCTTTCATGAAACCCAATTGGGTTTCTGAAATGATTTTGGGCAGAACTGTTTTTATGCGGTTCGCTATTGCACTTGATCCAATTTCTTATCAGTTAAGGCTGATATAAAACTTTCCTTGGCCAAATCATCCCTAACCAACATAGGCGCCTCGGGATAGGCTTTTCTCACCAATCGTCTAATACTACTGATCAACTCAGGTAAGGTCTCCCTATGAGACCTCCGTCGGGACCATAACTGGGCCCTATAAATAGCCGTTATAAATATCTGTCCTTTAAACTTTGCATAATTCTAGAGGAGTTTGCCTTAACAAACGGGTCCAAATCCTCATAAAACTGAAGAGCCGTACCCCTCAACGAGACTACCAACAACTGTTGGGTAAGGTTCTACGACCATTGGTTAATCAAAACACATTTCTTAAAATGGGTCAACCAGTCAGTTATACTGGTCGAACCATTATAAGTATCCGGAGAAATTATCGGTTTCCTTGGAAACCCTTGGTTCCGATGTTTATAATCATCTTTAGCAAAACCATACCAAGAAGCTGGCAGTTGTGTATCATGATCCAAATTTTGCATATCGCTCCTAGACCTCAGCCCAGAGCGTTTTATTTGTGCACAACCGGCCTAGGGTGTGTCGGTGTCGCAATCACGGGCGATCTCCGCGAACCCCGTCTCGAGGGTCCGCGGCCATCATCCATGGGTGCGCCACTGACTCCTACCCTCTCTTTCTGACCAGATCGCCCCCTAGCGATGATGTCTGATTTTACTCTAGGAGTTTCACTAATTTCATCCAATTGCTCAGAATGTGCCTGTAATTCTAAAAAAAAGTTTACCCCTTTCATGTTCCGAAAATCGAATAGACTCCTGTACATCTCTCTCGGGTGTAGGGTCAGGATTATATATAGACTCGGGAACTCCCCAAGACTGTTTAGGTCTTGCCTCCTGTCCTGGCAATTCATCCGAATGAACTCGCGACCTCGACCTTTGTACATAATCATCCGAATCGGAATGAATTCCGATCGCCATTTCACAACTCAATCACAGATTTCCAGTAACTTCAACCGATGGAAACCCACCAGCTAATACAAGCTTAACCAAAAGCAGAAAAAGAATAATCCCGTCAAAGGAACCCCAATGGACTTTCAATCCTGTGCGGGGAAACCCCAATGGATTTCCAATCCTGTCGGCGACGCCAAAAACTGTAACAGACCCCACTAACCCGCCCCTCTTAACTCACACCACAAGCGGTGCCTTGTAAGGTTTGGGGTGAAGCCAATGCTACAAGTCTTTCTCCAATGAGGAAGACTTGCACAATGGCTCCATTCAAAACATTACGAGGGTCCCTATGGGGGGGGGGGGGGGGGGGGCAGCAGTTTGGAAAAACCCTAAGGGCCTAAAGAATCAGGTACGATTCCCCTATATCCAATTTCTAGGGGTTAACAAATCTAAGGGGTTCAGTGATCAAGATTATAATGAAAGTGAATATATATTTATTAAATGTCTATACATACAAGACCCTAAACTTGTGTATTATAAAGTTTAACTCGTGGGGATACTGTTTTACCTGGACTTAAAAAAATCAATGTTCTCTGGTCACTAAAGGTCTTTTTATCCTATTAAACCAATGGAGGTTTGTTATAGATAGATAGATATTTTATTTGTACAATTTTCTTACATACAAGTTAAATACAATAATAACAAATGCATTAAATATATTGTACAGGGGCAGCATGGACAAGATTGTCCGTCTTCCTGCCGCACCTGACGTAAATTATTTTCAGATTTGAGACTGAAAGGCGACATGAAATGGCTACACAGGTGTTACATGAAAAGCATGGTGTAGCAAAATCTGCTTGGGTTATAAGTATATAAATGTGTAAATAGTTAAATACCCACATGTATAAATATCGTTTATTTCAGTGGTTGAGACTACTGGTAGAAAAGTACTGCTATTGTTAGTTCTGACTGGGATATGTTGTCTGGTTATCGAGTATTAGAAAGGGGAATGGCGCTCAATATGTAATGTTGATTGGTCGGTTTGTTCCATTACCTGTTTCCCAGCCTAAGCGGGTGGTGAACTACAAGACTTCTATTCCTATATATAGCAAGATTTAATCAGAGGGAGCTAGTTGTATTATTAACAACTACAAGTGCGTTGAGGAGAATGCAGAATGGCGAGAGTGACTCTCATATTGTACGGGGCCTAGCAACCTGTCTACAGTCTGGACAGAATTGGTTCTTACATGTTACAACATTAGAATAATTTGATAAGTAACTTTTTATTAATTCCTTTTTAAAGCAGCTTTTAAATTTGACATTTCTGAGTGTCTGATCCAATGAATTCCAGATGGTTGGGAAAGAATATTTTGGAAGGACAGAGGAAAGCTCCGTTCTTGGAGTAGATGTGTTCAGGTTCCCAGCTTGTCGGGTATTCATTGCGGCTGTGTCGTCAAAGAATGTTTTAAACGATTCGGGTAGGTTTCTGTTATGGTGAGCGGGGCTTGTCTACCAAGGTATTCAAGCACCGCTAGTAATTATGGTAAACGCGCTTCGACACCATAATAATGTCACTTGACGCGTACAATCTTCCTCAATGTGTGAATAAACCTGCTATGACGCTTACCTTACCCCAAATGAGCTGAAGTTAGCTGTAATTAGTTAAGGTTGCGCGTACTCTACGGAGTTCCGCCACCCAAAACACCGCACCCAATCCTATACCGACAAGGCGCACTCAAATGAGTCCCGCTACCAAAAAGCCGCGCTTATTTCTACACTCACAACACAATCAATAATTTATCCTGTTCAAACCTCAATAGAAGTGAGCTGGCCTTCCATGAAGTTCATTATACCAACTTGTACAACATTTTAATACGCGTATATATAAAAATCATATAAAACCTCCCGCACTCTATAAAAAAAGAGTCAACCATTACACCCCAGCAACCATCTATATCTGGTCCTCACCAGAAATTAAATATCGACAGTAATGAGCAAAGCGTAAGATCCAGGCTATGTCATGTTTACAACACAAATTCCCTCAAACTTCCAATATCTGCCTACGGGGAGGGGGTATCACGGCCAGTCAATACGAGGGAGGATTCGAGGAACTATCCTGCCCACAGCCCACCCGGTTGAGTCTGCTACAGGGCTAAAAAGTGTGCGTCCCCACTAAGAAAATCCCAGCCGGGGCGAACAATTCTCAAGCTCAGAATAAATATAAAAAGGAAGAAAATAGAATATTAATTCCTACAGACCCACCTGGTGTGCCCTGGAAGAAAATTCCATGAATCACCCCAAACCTGACTAATAATTTACATCGGTCAAAATTGAATACTCTCCAGAAGGAATAACTAAGACAATTACATCCCAGCTGCTCTTCACACGACTCCTAATCACTCAAACCAAATAGCGATTATATACATGAAGTGAACTAAATTGACTCGCACTCCACGTGCTAATTGAGATGAGAGAGGAGAACAAGAAATTACTGAACGTTAAACACATATCAGTTCTATACATGCAGTTAATGTAGCCGAGTACTAGTAAATTAACTCTTCCCCGGCCACACCAAAACAAGACCCAAATTCAATAACGCATACTACATCAAACCGAGACTTAGTTTATCAACCCTTGACCTGCTGGTATGTTTCAGTACGCATGTGTAGTGCGTCTTGTTAGGGCAATGTGCGTTCT
Source organism: Pictodentalium vernedei (assembly GCA_031216915.1). NCBI lineage: Eukaryota > Metazoa > Mollusca > Scaphopoda > Dentaliida > Dentaliidae > Pictodentalium > Pictodentalium vernedei. The sequence continues at coordinate 355,913,719 of CM062296.1, forward strand.
CATTGTCAATTTGTGTGATGAAGGCCGACATCTTGGTTTCTATGGTGACACGAGGATAGTATGACCCCAGGGGGCTAGGATGAAGTAAACTGCCTTTTCGAGACTGCCATCCAGAGTAGAACATTGTGCTATAGGGACTTAATCAAGTAGATATGGCATTTGAAGTGTTCTCCGGTAGAGAAGAAGAGCCCAAACTCCGAGTGTGCATGGTGTTTTGATATTAATTTTATCTTTTCTGTCATGTTCTGACTAATACATGTAGCTATCTCTTGCGTTGATCTCTGCGCTCAACCGAGTCTTAGTAGATTCAGCCCGATCGCACCATTCCAGTTTGCCTAGCATCAGCTTATGCAGTTCCTCGGCCGAGTTGATGTCTTTGTGAACTTTTCCTACTATCTGTCTATCCAGAATAGCATATGTGGTGCAGCCTCTGTTAACTGTCCTTCCAGTAATCCCTTAGTTGTTCTAATGATCTATACCAATGCTACCACTTCCTACTTCGGTACTTCACTCTCTCTACTACAGCCCCCATATCTACACAATATTTCATGTGCTAGAGTGTTCCTGCTCGACTGCCGACTTGTGGCATTATTACAGGACTTCCTATTGATCGTACCCAGATGTGCTGATATGATAGTTTCCCTTTACCTAACATTGAAAAGCAGACGACACTTGCAAAAAAAATTCTTGAATAACTAATTTTTTTCATTTTTTGTCTTCAAAACATAGGTTATAACCCCCTCATTTGAACAAGCTCGACGAGCTCGTTCCAATGAGGGGTCATAACCTCTGCTTTTGAGACAAAAAATGAAAAAAATCATGAAAATTAATTGGCGATTTTTGAGAATAGCGCTGGCCGGGTTTTGCCGTTACGTTGGGTAAAGGGTTAACAATGTAAGCACAACACATACAAAACATGGGCAGGAATCTGCTTATGCGATAGGTTGCATTGTGCTTCTAAAACATATTGCACATTGGCACATACGCGTAGTTCTACTTATGACACAGTAATGTATGTACTCCCGGGTGATACTCTTTTGAGGGAACTCTCTGAGGACAGTTATCTGTGGGTATTTTTCAGAGAATATTTATCTCTAATGGGCGGTTTTTGCCAACATTACTTACTGAGGTGCCCTGCTGTTACCCCAGAACCGTCTATTAACGACTCTGCTGGTCTGTACCACAACATTTAGCTATCACTACAGGTACTGGGGTATAGTTGTGACATAACACGATGTTGTAGTATTTGTGGACATCTATTCGCGGATATCGCCCATAGAGGCCTATGGCTCCAACAATTTTTTCGTATGAGGTCATGAGGGCCATGGGTTTAGACGTTAAGAAGGGATAACCTATAACCTCATCTGGATATTGGAGTATGCATACGGCATTGCGATGTAGTATTGTAGGATAATGATCAAAGGATGCCAGGTCTTAGCCATGTTCGTGTGACATCCATGGAAGAGGGTAGTGCTGTTAGGAGTAGTAATAGATTCAAAGCATTGCATCTAGCAGGGGTAAGATTAAGAAATAGTACTTAGTACCTCAGCAAATGATAGGTGTGTAATGATGGAGTCTATCAGCTGTACTGATAGAATCTAGAACTGTAATGCCCCGGTACAGCTGTACTGATAGAATCTAGAACTGTAATGCCCCGGTACAGCTGAAAATAGTAAGATGAGACAATGGTAGACATTGGGCTATATTATTCACCGGAGATAGTATTGTAAGGTTAGAAACATTAATACAACTAGGAGATATTGAGAAGGATAGTTGATGGTATCAGTGGCTGAGAAGGTATGAGAGGGCAGTATCTAGTAGACAGGGGCCCCATGGAATGGTCTAGAAGTTAGTATCTAGTGAACAATAGTCCCTCATCAGTCAACACAAGACCCCAAATACTAGTCCCCCAACTGTCAATGTTCAGTCCTCAAAACTCCCCAAACATCCACATGTGCACATGCGCTACATGTATTTGAGGTACACTGCGACCTATCTCATCAGCACACCGCAGTCTTTTTACCACATGCGTTGTGCAGGACATACAGTTAGTAGGCACAGACCATAAGCTCGTCAACTTGGTCAAGGGACTGTATAGGCAGATGTGAGCTAAGGAGAATGGAGTGATCTAACTGAACCTATTAATACACAGTCTGGGACATGAGTGAACACAAGAGGTAACTAGATCTAGATCGAATGATGGAGGACAAGAGTTGCCAGAACCGGCTAGAAGAGGTAGAATAGTAAAAAGAAACCCCACCTCCTCTACTCCTATCTGGGGTAGGGGGTTTCTGTTTATTGGAGTGTCCTCTGGAGTAATTGAACGGACCTTTGAACAAACCTTATTTAGTTAACGGGCCCATTGAACTACGTGCTTCTCGGGTCTGGGAAAGTTCGTTCGGGTAATTCATGATAGATAGCGGGTCGTTTGAGGTACTTAGATATACTTGCGTTCAATCAAATATATACTCCGAACACCTTCTCTTAGCACTTTATCTGACCCCTTCCATGGTCATACTAACCACTTGCCATTTTAAAAATCAAGACAGTGTTCTCCATTATACCGTCGGGACGACAGAAAAACATATTGTCATAACAACATGCGCTGTACATGCGCTCTAATACCAGGTAAAAGCGTGGTAATAACGTTATAACTTAGCCACTTACGTTGGCAACGCATATGACATCCTCCGTTCATCGTGGCATGACGTCACATTAGATCCCGAAAGAGATTATCGCATTGGGGTGAAGGGTGCGAGCTATGCAACTTGCGTCACACACCACCTAAATTCAAAGCTCTGTAAAAAGTTTTTCCTTTGCATATTTTAGCGAATTTTGGATTTGTCACCCAGGGAATACCACTCTTTCCATGACACCAAATTTAGCTCTTCACTTTTTTTCCGCATGGATCCGGTTTTGGCTTCATCAATTCGACTATTATCACAAATGGAAATGCAAAATGAATTCATCTATTTTCTGCAGAGAGTATTCAATACGCCACTATCAACCAGAAACACCAAGGTTGATTGGTTTCGTCCTTTTCCCAACGTAACGATTATATTCGTCCAGCGCTATTCACAAAAAATCGCCATTACAAACGTAATATTATTTAAACCCTTGGCTTCAACGTAAGTCATCACACACAACTGAAGGGAGCTCGTCGACAGTGGGGAATAATAGACCCTGTGTTTGAGACGAACAATAAGTAAATTTGTAATCCAACATTTTTTGAGCAAGTGCTGTCTAATTCAGAAGTTCAAGTTTCAGAAATTAAAGACTTAAAAAATTCTGTGCATGTGCATCATATTACATTCTATTACACGCCTGTTCTATGTTATCTTCATCTACAATATCTGTAAACCATGCGGAAAATGAAAATTTGTTCCGCACATATGTTCTGTACGGAAATCGTTGACGGACTATTTGCAAATAGAAGCGAAATTTCACTGGAATTGTTTACAAACCGTGCACCGCAATTACAATTAGAATCGCTAGCGATAGCTGAAATCATCCCCTGAGTTCCAATGTGTTCTATGTGCCAATATGCACATAGAACACATTGGAACTCAGGGGAAGAATAGCAACACCAATTTCCCTCGCAAATTTGGTTGGCGATAAAGTGTGTTCGTTTTGTTGAAAGTTGTCAAATGAATTGCTCCCGAGTATCCTTCTAATGATTGTTTTTTATAGACGTGAAAGCGTGTAATAAACACAGTACGACACGCGTGCGTGAATGTGGTAACCGATATGGCACCTGTACCATCGCGGAAAGATAAAACTCGAGGCATGTGCCCTCTCGTTCTGTCCTTTCGCGCTGGCACTCGTCCCATATCGATTACCACATTCACACTCGCGTGTCATTCTGTGTATTGAAGTGGCATTATTTAGTCTGAATGAATTTGCCATATTACAATTTAAGGGAGAGTGACTGTAGGCACTCTACGATAAATTTTAACAAGGCAAAGACACGTTAACAAATTATGACAACCATTAATTGTTTGAACTCGTCTGTTCCAAGTTAAAGGGTGCGGGGGGGGGGGGGCATATTTGTTTTGCCAAATACGCCAGTGTCACGATTTGCTCTTTCAAGAACTCTAGAAATGAATATATCGTTATTACTATCTTGTGTATGAACAAATTTGGTATCAAACTCGAACCTTGGATAACAAGAAAATATTACGACATGTCAAAGATGAAACAAAAGTGAGTCTGCTGAACTAAAATTTTCTTTGCAGATGACAGTCCTAACAAATTACTTTACAACGTTTTCTCTGAATAGCATATTACTGCCACTCGATCCCATTCCCATAAACATTTTACCACATCTTGAGTAATTTTTCATAAACTATGTTTTTGAGACAAAAAAATAAAATAATAGTTATTCAAGAATTTTTTTGCAAGTGTCGTCTGCTTTTCATGTTAGGTAAAGGGTTAAAAAACAAAAAAAACAAAAAAAAAAACAAAAACAATGAAGTCCCCATTACACCCACGGCAAAGAGTCTTCGTTTGCGCGCACGGATACATGACCCAATTGTCAATTGCATATGTCACTTGTGAAGTTATCATTTAAAATCAAACCCGGAAATCCTTGTAAATCACACTTTGGAAAGTAATAATGTATACTGCTCAAAGTTTGCTAAGCACCAAGTACATCCAACTACCTGTTTTACGTTTTAGCTGAAATATTGTAATGAAAAGTGTATTTATTTTTTATTTTATTATATCTTTAATGATTTAAGTACAGAAATTAAGATTTTATTTGTGTTTGACATTATTTTTTAGCTTTTGAATACGATAATCACGGAAAATGGATATTTTTGGTAAAAGAGGGTTCAATATCGAGCATGAGATCAATTACTGTTAATTACAGCTTGACAACGCCTTCTCATGCTCCTAATCAGGTTCCTGCTGGTCCTTTGTGGGATGTTGTTCCATTCTAGGACCAGCATGGCACCAAGCTCCTGGACACTTCTTGGCTGGACTGGACGGGCTGAAATTGCAAGCTGCAACTCATTCCAGACATGTTCGATTGGATTGAGGTCAGGAGATGGGAGTCTTGCTGGCCAGTTCATACGCTCAATCCCCTCCCTCTATCGGTACTCCCGACAGCATGGGCTACATGAGGTCGGGAATTATCGTCCATCAGAATGAACCTATCACCCATCGCTCCTGCATACAATCTGACGTGGACATCTAGGATCTCATCAATATAACGTTATGCAGTCAATGTACCACGTTCAAGGACACTGGGTTCTGTACGTCCATCCCAGCCTATGCCGCTCCAGCCCATGATTGACCCTCCACCATAGCGGTCAGCAATGTTGGCTGCATAAAATCGTTCTTCTGGTCTTCTCCATGCCCTAAAACGCCTATCTGTGTGGTCTAGACAGTATCTTGACTCATCTGTACAAAGGACAGGTCGCCAATCTTCTCTCGTCCATCCGACGTAGTCCATGGTCTATTCATATCGTGTCTGGCGGTTTTTCTGGGACAGCGGGATGCGAATACATGGTCTTCTCGATCTTAGACCACCTTCGTGCAACCTTGCCCGGATAGTCTGCGTCGAAACATTTACCCAGGATGCATTATGAAGGTCACTGCGAAGCTGTGTTGCTGCGGCAAAGCGGATCCTACGGGCCTGAATGATCAAAAAACGATCTTCAGCTGCAGATGTTGCCCTGTCTCTGCCACCACCATGCCGTCTTACTGGTGTGCCATACTGCTGGAATCTTGCCCAGCTCTGGTGATCACCGTATGGTGCACCACCAAGGGCTTCACCAACCTGACGATGGGTAGTCCCTTGCTCCACCATCCCTACAGCCCGCCACATTTCTGCTTCAGACAAATGTCTTCTTACTTTTACATTTGCCACATTCAATCATTAAATCACAAGAGGTTGTGTTAAAATGAAGATTGAATACCCTATACATGCCATGTACATGTAGACAGTACACGAAAACATCATGAAAATCAAGGAGTAATACTTTCCATGACTGTCACGAAAAATGTGCCTGTCAAAGGATCTAATGTAAATACTGGGGACCATCTCAATACATTCCTCAATCCACCAACAATATCGCAAATACGTCACAAGCAGATTTCACAATGATGTGTCAAATATTTGGTGCTTAGCAACTTTGAGTAGTATACTTTTATTACATTCTAGCCTGTGAATTATTGCAAATTATCAAAAAGATATTTCTCGATGTCCATCGACTCGGTGGATATCGAGAGATACCACTCAGTAGCTTCCTAAATGACGCCACGCTTCGGTGCATGACATCGTCTTGAACGTCACCTTGAAGGAATAATCAGCATATGTTTGCTATTGTCTTGAAACTGTTTATATCGAATTTGGCTGAATATTGCGCAGAAAAATGTCAAGTAGCATATAATAAAAAGAAAACCTGAGTTGGTCTGTTCAATCTTGGGAACTGTCTCATTCGTGTGGACCTGTGGTGTTATTTTTCAGTCACGCAAGCGATCGTGGGGAATGAAGCTTTCAGGTCCACGCTCGTGAGATGGTTCTCGATTTTCACTAAAACATCGTACCTATCATTTATATATTGTTAGCATCTTTCGTGTGAACTCAATAGTATCTAACACCAAACGCGGACTGAATTATCATCTGTATACATGTTTATTTGAGCGCGTGTGTGTGGGCGTGTGTGTGCTTGTGCGCGTGTGTTTTTCGTTGTGTTTGTTTTTGTTCTTCTTTATGTACTGTATATTTACTTTGATCAATGTGTACTTTTAACTGCCAGACCATTTCTGTAATTTATTATTGTAGGGGAACGAAAGGTGTACTATGTGGAAAGCACTTATCTTTCAATCCCCATTTGCATTTTAATGGAAATAAAATATGTTTATTTTAGTGGCGGATCAAGGATTGGAGGTTTGCGGGTGGCGCTACATTTCAAACATGGGCCCAAATTCTCAAGTCAGCAGTCAAATTCTGGAAGGAATACGGAGCTGTTGTGACCTGGGGTAAGTCTAGTCTTCAAATTGTCCACCGTTCATGTTTAGAATCGTTCGTCTGGAATATCTCAGTTGGTAGAAAAAGCGAACCGACGGTGAGCTTTTTCCACCAATTGTAATATTCCAAACGATTAACCCTTTACCCAACGTAGCGGTCAAAACCGGCCACCGCTATTCTCAAAAATCGCCAATTAATTTTCATTATTTTTTACTTTTTTGTCTCAAAAACATAGGTTATGGCCCCTCGTTGGAACGAGCTCGTCGAGCTCGTTCCATCGAGAGGTCATAACCTATGTTTTTGAGACCAAAAATTCAAAAATTAGTTATTCAAGAATTTTTTGTGCAAGTGTCGTCTGCTTTTCATGTTAAGTAAAGGGTTCAATCTAAAAATAGAAAATCAAGATATGCTTCTCAATAGAGACCCAATTTGACAGAACCTTTAATGACTCTACCAATACTAGTAGGTATTTTTGCTTAGTAAATTATTATAAACGAAGGCCCATCACAGCTGTTGTTTTATAATTCCACATACGGTGTTAATATAGTCTAGTTTTCAAGGACATTTAAATATATTTTGATTGGATTATTTATAACTAGAGCAAGAAAGAATGTCTATACCTTTGTGAGTAAAGGGGCGTCACACTAAATCTACGGTAGCATGCGTGTAAACTTCAGGAAAAAGGGGTACACAAAAAGCCCATAACAGCGCCGGATTCCTTGATTATATTGAGTGGTGGCCTGTGAGCTTGTTGTGGGTCATGACATGAAAAAATATCATTCGACGAGTTGATGTGAGGTGGAGAGAGCACGAGAGGGGATATTCCACTCTTGTCAACGGGTTACGTGGAAGTCATCGGGGACAAAATGTAAAGTGAAACGTCAGTGTGACCTTCTGATGGCTTCATTGCACATGACCCCAATGTTTTCAGCCAAACTCTTTCCGCAATTTTATTTTGTCTCGTTCGTTTTTTTTTTATAAAGGGAGGGCCAGTTTATAACGGTTCATGTGTGATCCGTGAAAAGGCTATAGTTATATGCATGTGTACGGTTTTATGAGTAATAACACACACACATCTTCTACATCAGGTAGTGGGTGTAAATAGATTGGCAGCCCCCAGAAGTGTATGTATATGTATTACTTCGGATAATACCGTGTCTCTTGATCTCAGTGCTTGTGAAAAACAATTGGCCAAGTTGCAGTCCACAGTTATGGGCCTTGAAATGTTTTCTAAAGCCATGTCATCACATCTCGTTCCATACACTCCTCAGCGGATTTCCGTAAAATTTGGTATACATCAACAGAATGAAGGTTAAATGTTTGTGTCGTTACGTAGTTGCAGTTGTTCCGTTTTTCTCGAGTTATAAAGCCTTTAACCCTTAAATACTAAAACACTTTCACATCATTCCACACTCCTTTTATGAACCGAGAACCCATTTTCCGTCCATTTTACTCCCTTGAGTGGAACAAGGTGCCATCTGAGATGTTTGATTTAGCATTGCGGATGACGCCTTGTTCTACCCAGAGGATGTTCAGTTCTGTTTCGTTTTCGTTGTGGTACACCTATATGTCCCACTTCCCTTGACTGCTGAAGATTGTGTTATATTTATGGATGTGCAACGTCAACATATCAAAATAATGATATTCGAAAATGAAACGGTATGGCTATCATACACAGGGCTCACCGTGCCATCTTCAATCATCATCTAAAGAGTTTCGCGACCCTTCTTAAAAATCCCTGTTTGTCGGTGTACTTATTAATGGGGGGGGGGGGGGGGGGGGGGGGGGGGGGCAAGAACATCCGGCACTGTCTTTTGTGCCATTTTGATATAGTGTGTCCATGATCGCCAACACCTTTACGCGCTGGGAATGTTTTCGACAGTTCTTCGTTCGTAAATTTTAAAAGGAGATAAAAAAAGTCTAAGCAAAGTTCAAACACATGGAATTGTTTTGATTAACTGACAAAAGAAAACTTTAAAGTTCGCAAACTTTAAAGTTACACTCAACTTGACGAGCAATCAAACGTGACTGGATTATAACCGACATGCTGAAAATTGCTACTCTTTCTACTATTTTTACGACGACGATTACTACTACTACTACTACTTAGACGACGACTATCCTACTACTACTACTAATAGTACTACTACTACTACGACGACGACGACGACTACTACTATTACTACTACTACTACTACTACTACTACTACTACTATACTACTACAGACGTGTCAACTTATTAATCAATCAAAAGCTAAGCTTGATCTCAGTTGACACTGCATGGACACACATATGCCATCAACGTGTCAAATAACATAGCACATCACACAACCGTGCATCCACATGAGTCGGGAAAGCTTGATCAAGAACAACGGATGTAATCAACTGGCTACAGCATGTAGTATGGTGACAGTAAACATACCCTTATAACATGCGAATCGTACCCAAGCTCTACATATTAAGTTATTCTGTTAATGGGTTAGTAATTATTGCAGCTATTTATCACTGCTCGACCATCCCCTTTCTTTGTCTGCTTACCTGACTTTCAGACCTCTTAAAACTATCTGACACGATATTACCCCTAAATGTTAAACTCGAATGAACAAACAAGCACGACGTTTAACTAGAATATTACGCATTAGCTCCTGGAGCGTACACAAACTAGCTTCCTTGTGTATACATATTTGTTCAGGAATTAATCTGTCAATTTTTCAAGTTCTCCCGAAGGTTAACCCTTTGAACCACGGTAGTATGTTTCATGTCAGTTCTATGGTAGCAACTAGAAGAGTCCATATTTATTATTTGGCGGTAGACCAGTTAATATTTTCAACGTGCACCACACATTTACCTTGCAGTTATCCCTCTTATTGACATTATGACGAAGCTTGTGAGTTCAAAGGGTTAAGGTAACAAAAACGAATTGCCTTAAACTGGTAGGTACTCAACCTTCAAAATAAATTTAACGACTAATTGCTTCGCAATACATTGGGAACAGCTCTTTTCACCCAGCCTTCAAAGTATTGGAATATATCGGTGAAAGGTTGTGGTTATTCAGGTGTGTAGGCAGCTTTATGAAGTTAGAGGGTGGGGGCATTGTCATTAAGAGACACCAACACATTAATATTAGTGGCGGTCCAAGAATCTTGACGGGAGGGTACGAATACAACACTCAAAGCTGAGCTCGTGTTTAGCTAAACGCACTTGTAATGTTGAGAAAATTTACAAATGTTTGGCTGAATATTCAACAAATTTTTTCATCGAGTAAATTTGTTGAACAAGCAGGCAAATAAGTGCAATTTCCACAATTTTAGAGGCACTAGAGAAAAAAAAACAAATTATGAGATAGAATCCTTGGTCGGTTCTCAAGAGCAGAGAGTCAGGGGATGCCATTCTTGTTACTTCCAAATTGAACTGAACTTAATTCTTTATTTAACAAAATTTATACATGTGCGAGGTCTATGGTAGAATCATATGTAATGACATCTCGATTCTTTTACACACTCTAAAATCAGTTGAGACAAATATCAACCTAACTCGACTAGGTTAATTGAATATGAACTCACGTGGGGACGCAGTGGCGTCGGTCGCGTAATAGGGCGTACTGCTCGCCGATGGTGCACTTGCCTCCAACTAATGCCAACCTTGCTTCGCCGAGTTAGTACACTGAGAATTCTGATGGTTGCTCGGCGTTCCTCTGTGCTTCTCTCAAGTAACTCCGGCTTCCTCCACCCGCGAACTGTCCGACACGAGGTGACTCTGACTGTCGAAAGTGTCGTTAAACTCCAACCAATAAATAAAAGTTACTCACGTACGTGATTATGGAAAGTTAAATCTGCGATCAGAACAGTCAGTTCTAAGACATCGTTTCTATCAGATAGAGTGAAGAAAGTCGGGTATTGATTCGAGAAGCTCACTAGAATATTTCATCTGTTTAAAACAAACATAAAATGTAGCGCATTGCATTTGAGCAAGTCAGGAAATTTCAGTATCCCCTCCTTCGAGAAGAAAGGATATGTGTAAGAGTTGAATTTTTATTGTTAATGCTTAATATTTGTTTTTCTAGGAGAAAGAGCTTATTGCTGGCATTAACTAGAGCTGAAACGGTTAAAGGGTTCTCTTGACCGACTAATCACATGGAAAAACCTCAGTTAACCGATTAATCACTTGCCCTTACAGGAAGCTGAATAATTGCCGTATCGTTCATGATTTATAGCATTAACCCTTTACACAACGTAAAGGACAAAATCGGCCAGCTCTACATACAAAAATCTCCATTCAGATTCTATTATATTTTCAATTTTTGTTTCAAAAACATAGCTTATGATCCCTCATTGGAACGAGCTCGTTGAGCTCGTTCCAATGAGGGATCAGGGGCTATGTTTTTGAGAATATATTTTGCAAGTGTCGTCTGCTACCCGCATTGGGTAAAGGTTAACTTAAGAAAGACCAGTTCCAGCTACTGATACAGTATAATGATAATGTAAGTGAACAAGTATGTCATCACCTAACTTGCATGCTTTACTCGGTCTCATATAATTGATGTGAGTCAATGTGACAATGTTTGCCTGTTTTGGATCAAGTTGGTTCCTTTGTTAACCCAGAAATACAGCAGTTCAAAAGTAACGGTTAATTGATCAATTACTTTTTTGATCGATCAAGACGATGATATTGGTTAATCGATTAATCGGTTAACCGTTTCAACTCTAGCATTTACATGTGCACATGTATGAATGAAGTATAACAATTGTCTATTCACGAGTGCGAAGTACAAGCGCGCCGTGGGGAAGACGATTTTTCCTCCGCTTATAACATATATCGCCCGTGATATTTTAGAGGCAATATGCGTAATATGTTGCTTAAAAAATTTAGACACTCGTCGAAATAAACACCCAAGAATTTAACTGCCCTGTTGTCAGAGGTGTTTGATACTCGATCATTCCTAGTAATGTTCATGGCAAGACCCAAATTGGAATTATCAGTACAAATATGAGAGGAACTAAATATACATAGAATGTATTTTGGATTTTTAGCGTTCATATATATTTTATGTGCCTTACACCAGTCACTTAGCTTCACAATTTCACTGTTTACATGGTTGTTTAATTGTTCAATGTTGTTACGTGTCGTATATGTTATCGTGTCACCCGCAAACGAAAGAACATTTTGTGTTGCAGAGTTAATGATACCATTAATATAAATCAAGAATATTATAGGGCCTAGTACAGATCCTCGTGGTACTTCAAGCATTTTTGTATTACAGACGATGTCATTATATTTCACAAATCGAACCCTTTCAGCAAGGTAACTGCAGAACCACAAATTCACCGTGTCTCTAATACCGTCAAATGTCTCATGATAAACGGTATCAAATGGTTTTGAGAAGTTTACAACTAGTGACAGGGTACGTACTCTCTCTCTCTCTCTCTCTCTCTCTCTCTCTCTCTCTCTTCCATCCCGGCCCCTTATGTACCCGAGGTCATTCCCACCAAAAAAGAATAGTTTGAGTCTTTTGAACAACTCTCAAGATTTTTTAAGGAAATAAATAGTTTTATCTGGGCAATGAAATATCAAGAAGAGTTGACGAACGTCTGCTGAAACAAAAGGACAGGGAAAAGAGAGAAAAACTTTGAAGGCCGATCATATGAATGCATCAATGTTTTTATTACAATAAACAACATGACAAAGTTACATAATGAATATACAGCTGGAATATAGACATAAATACCTTATACATGGTGAAATGAAGAAAAAAGACGGAAAAGGCACTCCGAGATAAACTGTTAACCCTTTACCTAACATGAAAAGCAGACGACACTTGCAAAAAAAATTCTTGAATAACTAATTTTTTTCATTTTTTGTCTCAAAAACATAGGTTATGACCCCTCGTTGGAACGAGCTCGACGAGCTCGTTCCAACGAGGGGTCATAACCTATGTTTTTGAGACAAAAAATGAAAATATTTTGAAAATTAATTGGCGATTTTTGAGAATAGCGCTGGCCGGTTTTGGCCGTTACGTTGGGTAAAGGGTTAATAACTGATATGCGATAACGTATCCATATAATAATAACATTTCGGTTAGCCGCTGATTTATCGCGGTTCTCAAGTGAGAAGGCTCTTTTAACGTCACCCGGTAGGAAAATTAAAACAGGAAAGACGAGAAAAAGAATGAGAAATGAGTGTTGAAGCAGGCTTTCAATTACACCACGATTGCTTGGTGTATTCACCTTTACGAGATACAATACAGTCACTAGGAGATGTACTAGATGAACCACGCGTTAAATCCGGATAACGCATAAGAACGGCATGTAAGAATGCATCTGATTGGATGCTACGCATCTGGGTGACGTCACGACGTGAATGAAATGCTTCTACGCAAAACAGTATTAAGTGAGAAAGTTATCAGACCACCGTAGGTGATATTTCCCGTTACAAATATCAGCTTCATTAACTTAATTCAAGTTTAATTGTGGTATAAATGCAGAACAGAACTCGTGTAGAGTAAGGCGCTCGTGAAATACAGGAAAGACTCGGATCGTTGATTCCAGTCGCCCTGAATTGCATCGTCGTTGTGTTCTGTCTTAGTTCTTACCGACACTTTACATTTGTGTCTGTTTAATAGAAACATAGACCCTGTGATGGTCAGATGAGTCATCATATAAAAAAGTGCCTATGACTTGCATGCCCACAGACACATACGACTATGCGCGTGTATACCAGAGTGCATGCAAATGGTGGGGGAAGGAAGTGGTTATCGGTTTTGAGGAGCGGTTTGTGTAACGCCGCATTCTGAACACGCAAATTTACACGAAACGGACATATTATTTGAATTCAAGATATTGTTTGTTATGGTTCACTTATAGGAAGATCTTGAGTACGGTACTTCTGAAGATCAGGATTAACTTCATTCTACTTCGTGGGAAGGGGTGATAAGGAAGGTTTGCTAAAACTGAGTTATTGGTTTAAACCGTGTCATCTTGCCTTATTGCCTGGTGCTCCTATCCGCCTGGTTCGCGTTGAGCACACGGAGGCTATCAACTAATGGAGGTAGCTTTTTATTTGCCCACTTGGGAATGAAGAGAAGAATATTCAGTGTATGAAAGCCTTCGAATTACAGAAAGTTTGTGTTTTGAATAAAGATCATTATGGGTTTTGCTTATTGACGACTCGCGCAGCTACTTTTTACAAAATACTTATCTATTTCCTGAAAGGGAATACTCCATGCTGGAAAGCATATCAAGAACCAAGTTACCAAGCCACCAGTCAAACCAGTTCGGTAATGAATTCGACGCTGTTATTGCCTGGAACCAGTCTAGCCTTTAAACAGTCAGCCTCCTATGTTCAGATTAACTCATGTAGAAATTTCACTTGGATGGAAACCGAACCTGCGGTTCGTTTTTCCGACCACCTAACATAACCAACACGACTGAATCTAAAAATACCATAAACATTCATTTACTTTGACTTCACACACGCAATATTCCTCAGTCGAGACTTGATTAACCCCTTGAACCCCAGCGGCAGCTTTTTCAGCCAGGAACATGATACGTCATAACGTCATTAAATAGGATGGATGTTAAGTAAATATGTGGGGTAGACCAATCAATATTTTCAACGTGCAGCCACGAGGCTTCACGTTGAAAATATAAATTGGTCTACCCCAATAATTAATATGGACTCTTCTGATTGCTTCCATTGAACTGGAATAGAAGATACCACCAGCGTTCAAAGGGTTAAACCGAATCTATGATGACGTTTCGAATACAATTATACATGCTTGTTTTCCTAATAATTATGAATGGAGATTCACCACAATTGTAGTTTTATGATTAAGCCGGGTAGTTCTAACAATTGTGTTAATATTCCGATTTATAATATTCTAGCCTGTGAATTATCGCAAATTATCTAAAAGATATTTCTTGATATCCATAGAGAAATATCCCTCAGTAGCTTCCAAACTGACGTCACGCTTGAACGTTGCCATGAAGGGCCGATCGGCAGATCATTGGTATTGTCTTGAAACTGTTCGCAGTCGAGTTGGGAAGAATATTGCGCAGTATATTCGTGTGAACCTGAAGGTATTACTAATGAGATGATTCCCGATATTCACAAAAACATCGTAGATATCCTCTGTGACTTCTAGGTGAAATTAATAATTAATTTTCCGGTCCAGGAACAGGATACGTCTACTTTCATTAAATATTTATTTATTTGTTTATTTATTTATTTATGTATTGGTGTTTAAGGTCACATATTTCCGCACAAAGGCTAATCATGACCTCGACAGTTTTACGGGTGGAGGAAGCCGGAGTACCCGGAGAGTACCACCGAGCAACGGCAAGCAACTGTCAGCTCCCCAACATACTAACTCCACACAAGCAGGATTAGCATTGGTTGAAGACAGGTGCACCATCGACGTGCAGTACGCCTTAGTACACAGCATCACCGTGCCCCCACGTGAGCAATGGGGGTGAAGTGTCTTGCCCAAGGACACAACGTGATCGCCGCAGGTGGGATTCGAACCGAGGACCTCTCGGCTTGCAGCCTGCACCTATACCTACTGAGCCACCGCCCCCCCCCCCCCTTTCATTAAATAGGGTGGCTGGTAAGTTAAAGTGTGGGGTACAGCAATCAATATGTTCAACGAGCAGCCTTGCGGCTGCACGTTGAAAATATCGATTGGTCTACCCCCAAATAATAAATATGGACTCTTCCAATTTCTTCCATTAAACTTACGTGATAGATACCACCAGTGTTCAAAGGGTTAATATTTCATATTTCGCGACAACACAAAATGAATATTTACAACATATTTTAGTTATTATTTTATAAAACTAGTGCTGGCATTGGTTAGTTTATACCGTGTTACTATTTTTCATGTTAGTTAAACACCATTACGTTTGATGAAGTGAATACTGCTACACCGTAACTCTTGTCAGCTTTCACGTCAACAAACGTCCTCGATGGGAAACGGTACCCTGTTAATTGACTTGACACCACATTTGGGTCGGGGACTGAGCTCAGACCGTTTTCCACTTTCGTTCCAGAAATCTAGCTGTATAGGGATCAATGAGCGTTTCTCTAACACCACAATTTCCCGTCTGCAAATGATTGTCGAGTGATCTATTGTGTCATTTGCGTCAGAAAAGTCTAAACCAAAATACACAATGTTCGATCCTTAAAGATGTGAACAAACGTATAAATTTATGTGTAGGGCCCTGCAAATCTTCGGGATTCGATTCGATTTCAAATATCAAGTTGGTATTCGGTTCGATTCGAAATCGGCTTCCCGATTCGTTTCCCTTCGAATCTGTTCACAGGAAAATAGAGTATATAGAATATATATGAGTCGTATTCGTCGCCTCATAGTTCAGAACTTCAGATGTAAATTGTACATAAATAATGCTGAAAGAGAAGACGGAGAGTCATTTCGCTATATTAACATAAACAGCATCTGCACCTATGCCGCCACCCATGCTAATTCCAGTCTCACCAGTCACTAGCACTGTTGGGAGCAAATTTAAAGTTTCCAAGCAATCTCGACGATGAGCTATTGACAGCGACTGGTCCTGTGCAGTACATAGTACTGACAATTTACGCACTCGTTTCTATTTTTTGAACTGTAACCCTTACTGGGTAATATTCCAGCTACATCATCAAGGCATGCCTTCGAAGAAGGCATGCCTTGATGATGTGGTTGGAAAATTTTATCAGTCGGGACTTGAGCCGTCACTGTCACAACAAATCAGGTTTACAGCACCCCCCCCCCCCCCCACACTCCAATTTCTCCAATATGTCACCTTCTGGACACCCCTGATTCAATTCGATGTTCGATTCAATTTCGAATGATAGACCCGCTTCTATTGGAGATTCGATTCGAATCAAAAATGTGTGATTCGCAGGGCCCTATTTATGATATACCAATCACTGATACGGACACAACTTTGGTCATCAAATCTCTCCTGCAATATCAGCTCGAGTGTGATACTCCTTATACTGGTCACAGGCACGCAGTGTGATACTAAAAAATCCAACACGATGCATGGTAAGATTTGTGTCCTCTTCTTCCACCTTGCGCTATAAAATGTGCTCTAGGTCCACAAACCAGCAATTAATTCAGGGTGCTAACAGCTTCGTTGCTGCACAAATGCAGCACTTCATTTTTGAACGATTATGGTCCAACTTACATTAGATAAGTGCCAGAGTAATCGAGATGATGAGGCAGGTCAAGTCGAACTAGTCCGGAACGAAAATAAAGAACACACGGTAGTAACAACTGCAGCAAAAAAGTTTGTCGCCTGCTTGTCACCAGGGGGCACGAATATAATAAAAAAAAGATCACCTGTACAGTGAAGTTTTCTGGTGAGTTCTCTTTGATGACCTTCATCAAGCGGTATCGTACCCGTCGGCTATGCCGACACGTGCGATACTGCTCGGTTGAAGGTTCTCAGTTCAATGCCATACAAAATACCGGAAAACTTCACTGCACTGATAATCTGTATATTTTCGGTCTGTTATCCGCAAACAAATTTTGTCAACATCAATGATTCCAAGATAAATATGTACACATATGAAATATAATCGGTTGGTGATACCGAAAGCTGATGTAGACACGTTATGATGTATCTAGCATGCCAGCATATAAGAATGTTTATATGTTACGTGGATCAACACATTTCTTCTCTGTGCCAGAGAATATTAATATCCCTGGACATCGTTGAATAGTATCTGGTATGAAACGCTGGCCAACGCAGAAGATAAAGTAACCCGACCCCTCTCTTCCTGTGTATTCATTAATGCCGTCCTCTTTGCCCTTGCATGATGGAAAATCCACGTATCCCGGTCTACAATGGCTTTTTGGACATCCGTACGCCAGGTAATCACCTACAATAATGTGAAAAATGGAATTGTGTATTATTTCTGTTTGAAGTCTACTGTTCCAGCATATTCATTGTTTTGTAGTATAAAAAACGTAGCCCCTTGAACCCTGATGGTATCCTCCATGTCACTTCAGTGGCAGCAATTGTAAGAGTCTGTATTCATTATTTGGGGGTAGAAAAAATAATATTTTCATCTGGCAACATCGGGGCTGCACGTTGGAAATATTAATTGTTCTACCCCACACCTTCACTTTGCAACCATCCTACTTAATGAAGTTATGAAGTATCATGTTTCTAGAGCGAAAAAGAGTCTATCGGGTTCAAAGGGTTAATATTTTCCCACCCCATAGGATCCGTCCAATCGCGATTTTTCGCTCGAGTCGAATCTCAACTTGAGTCAGGCAAAAGGTTCGCAACCGAATCGAATCGCGAATCGAATCCACTTCACAACCTACGACAATACAGCTGTGTTACTCGTCCCCTCTATTTGTTGTGTGTTCCCAGTATCAATGTGCGTGCTCGGCAGTCTATTTTGGACCATCAAGCCGGAAGTACAAGCAGGGGCGATGGAGCCGGGGGGGGGGGGGGGGTGGCACAGGGGGCACGTGCCCACCTCCCACTTTTTTCACAAATTATGGGTACCCTAACAGGACATATTCTGACATAACGTACGCAACCCCTATGACCATATTGAAAGTGGGAGATAGTAATATAGTTCTATCAAAATTAGCAACATAATATTATCGGCGTCACTGTCCATTTTATATATTGAGATATTGCACATCGCAAGTTCGCAACTGGCCATAATAAGCACAGACTACATGTATAGTAATAGTAAAACTAGTCCAAACTTGGACCCAAGTCCGTAATGTAATGTTTTGGTTTGGTACGTCCAAAGGGACGTACCAAACCAAAAAATTACATTAGGGACTTTGGGTCCAAGTTTGGACTATGGTAAAACGTGCGCATGTGTACACCCTTGCAGTTACCCTGAAAAAATTGTGCCCCCCCCCCTCCCCACGTTTTTGGAGCTTCCGCCGCCATGGACCAAATGGACATATCACTTGTTTTTGAAAGGTTGAACAATTTATTCACGTGGCAACAAAATTTACTCCCTGTTTTAATTTTCTGTTCTTTTTTTAGCTGTATTTTAGCGGTGACAACAACTCACCCCGTAATTATCTGAGTGTGACTAGATTCAATCGAGACATGGTCAGTATCATCAACGGGGATGAAGAAAAAGTCATATATCGTCCCTTGAGTGGAACAAGGCGGCATGTTCAATGCTTTAGCATGGAAGGTGGCGCCTTGTTCCTCTCAAAGGGACATATATTGTGAGACGAGATGTAACGCGATCTCCGCTGTAGCTTCAAGTGACATTTTTTAAGAATTATCCGACTAAATTTGGGTTATACAGTTATGCTGGATATGGTCAATCCCGTTCATTGGAAAACCTCACATTTGTCATCTTCGGTAAGTCGACAATATATAGAGGATCTCAAATGAGTTCCCGTTTAATATTGAAATTTAGGAAACGAGTCAAGTAGATTTCATTTGCAACGAGCTTTAGCGAGTTGCAAATGAAATCTACTTGACGAGTTTCCTAAATTTCAATATTAAACGGGAACGAGTTCGAGATTCTTTTTATCACATAATCCGATATTGTCATTTTTTGCCGGTGTTAACTACTAAATGCGAACAAATAACTCTGTACAGCCTTCTTGTTGCGATTCTGGCTGTGACGCTGTGCTCCCATATTGTGTACGCTGCAGAAAATAGTTCCTAATAAACTCACTACATTCTTCAAATTTAGAGCGAAAAAGAGTCTATCGGGTTCAAAGGGTTAATATTTTCCCACCCCATAGGATCCGTCCAATCGCGATTTTTCGCTCGAGTCGAATCTCAACTTGAGTCAGGCAAAAGGTTCGCAACCGAATCGAATCGCGAATCGAATCCACTTCACAACCTACGACAATACAGCTGTGTTACTCGTCCCCTCTATTTGTTGTGTGTTCCCAGTATCAATGTGCGTGCTCGGCAGTCTATTTTGGACCATCAAGCCGGAAGTACAAGCAGGGGCGATGGAGCCGGGGGGTGGGGGGTGGCACAGGGGGCACGTGCCCACCTCCCACTTTTTTCACAAATTATGGGTACCCTAACAGGACATATTCTGACATAACGTACGCAACCCCTATGACCATATTGAAAGTGGGAGATAGTAATATAGTTCTATCAAAATTAGCAACATAATATTATCGGCGTCACTGTCCATTTTATATATTGAGATATTGCACATCGCAAGTTCGCAACTGGCCATAATAAGCACAGACTACATGTATAGTAATAGTAAAACTAGTCCAAACTTGGACCCAAAGTCCGTAATGTAATGTTTTGGTTTGGTACGTCCAAAGGGACGTACCAAACCAAAAAATTACATTAGGGACTTTGGGTCCAAGTTTGGACTATGGTAAAACGTGCGCATGTGTACACCCTTGCAGTTACCCTGAAAGAATTGTGCCCCCCCCCCCTCCCCACGTTTTTGGAGCTTCCGCCGCCATGGACCAAATGGACATATCACTTGTTTTTGAAAGGTTGAACAATTTATTCACGTGGCAACAAAATTTACTCCCTGTTTTAATTTTCTGTTCTTTTTTTAGCTGTATTTTAGCGGTGACAACAACTCACCCCGTAATTATCTGAGTGTGACTAGATTCAATCGAGACATGGTCAGTATCATCAACGGGGATGAAGAAAAAGTCATATATCGTCCCTTGAGTGGAACAAGGCGGCATGTTCAATGCTTTAGCATGGAAGGTGGCGCCTTGTTCCTCTCAAAGGGACATATATTGTGAGACGAGATGTAACGCGATCTCCGCTGTAGCTTCAAGTGACATTTTTTAAGAATTATCCGACTAAATTTGGGTTATACAGTTATGCTGGATATGGTCAATCCCGTTCATTGGAAAACCTCACATTTGTCATCTTCGGTAAGTCGACAATATATAGAGGATCTCAAATGAGTTCCCGTTTAATATTGAAATTTAGGAAACGAGTCAAGTAGATTTCATTTGCAACGAGCTTTAGCGAGTTGCAAATGAAATCTACTTGACGAGTTTCCTAAATTTCAATATTAAACGGGAACGAGTTCGAGATTCTTTTTATCACATAATCCGATATTGTCATTTTTTGCCGGTGTTAACTACTAAATACGAACAAATAACTCTGTACAGCCTTCTTGTTGCGATTCTGGCTATGACGCTGTGCTCCCATATTGTGTACGCTGCAGAAAATAGTTCCTAATAAACTCACTACATTCTTCAAATTTGCAGCATGCTTTCATCATGAAAATATAAAATTTCAATATTCCACCACATATGGATTTAATAACAATAAATAACACCTTTTAATGCAACAATATTTCATAAAAATCCCTTTGTGTCAATCACTGTCAGAATCTGTTTCTTTAACAACTCGTCGACGCTTTGCGAAGTTTTGTAATTCAGCTGATTCAGTCGGGAATTTTCGCTCACATGCATGGTATACGTGGACTTCAAAATGACCACCGTGTATGTTGTTGTTAGAAAAGATTGAGTTTATTGTACCGTGGAGCTGCATTGAGCATTTGTTATCATTGGAACTATTGTTATTATTCACTGACAATACTGGAATTTGGTTTAGACATGCGCTTTCTGAGGGAGGATAATTCAAAACTGGAGGAACTTCAGGTCCATTTGAACTGGAGAGAACACGTGATATTTTCTGATGTTGAAATTCATTTAGGGTGGAATAATTGTTCACTGATTGAATATTGCGATGTCCGCTGATTTGAACAATGTGGTTTGTTGGTATATTTCTATCATTCAAATTTTGTATCATGTGCTTTCTAGCACTATGGTTCGACAATTTTTTGTCAGTGGTTGCGATACCAGCGGCTGTCGTCATTCTTCTCATCAAAGAGCCAAGTTTGTTCACACCAATTGGTTGCCGCTTGAATCAACATTCACCAGATTTAGGAATTCCAGTGTGTGTTGCAATATAAAAGGGACGATCTGCATCACAGAAGTCTTTTGGTCGCTTACTTGAAAATGTTTTATAAATTTCTACTATACATTTTTCGGGCTCAGCTGTATTTGCCCACAACTTAGGTTTCACGCGACGCACATCTCTTGGATTTGACCCAGTTCTAGTTTTTGTTTGGCGTTCATTGAATTCAAGATATGCACCTTGGTTGAACTCTTCACAAAGTTTAATATCACCCCAGCACATTTCATGATGTTCAGATGTGACACGCAGACCAAAGTGAATTGTGAAGTAAAACCACAGGGTATTTATAATGCTTTGTGGTGTTGACGATCCAAACTGACCAGTTTCCCAGAGAATTTTTATTTCATCATCTGATATTGGCTGAGCTTTATTTGGTAGATTCCCTTTCCCATCGCGCTTCAAGGCCATTTGTTTACATTTTAAGACATCTCGGGCCTGGCAAAATTCCACACTGTTAATTATGCTGTACCCATACTTTTGCCTCCGAAGTTGGCGATCAAAACTGGAGATAACCCCCCGGAGAGTAGTGGGCTCATACTCAGAACCGTCAGCTTTACGAATACTGATGAGAAATTTACACAACAATTCAGAAAGTTCACTGGGAGGAATTTCATGGATTACACGTTTATCGTTGTTGTTTGAATGCTCAAGGTAAGCATAGAACAGTTTCAAGTCATAAAATGTTTTTGAAGCAGTGTTCCTATTACTCTGCATTGATATAAATTCATCAATATTACTTTCAGCAGCAGCAGCAAATCTATTATTTTCACTGGTCTCAACATTGACATTGTTACTTGACGTCTGCTGTATGGACTCGGCTTCAGTACATGGGTTATGAATGAGAGTTAACCTTTCAGGTTGAATATCTACAATAAAGTCAATTCCTTCAATTTTCACGGTGATGTAAACATCAGCACCATGATTTGTTTGCCCAAGTACTCTTCCCTGGCCCTTTCCATCAATTTTTACAATACAGTTTTCTGGAAAGTTTACTGCAGCGGCCATGTTTGTTTTGAACACATTGGTAGTGTAGTAACACAGTCACTGATGTAAAAAGTCTCCAAATGGAATGTCAGCATGTGATTCACTCAGATGCTGACATTCCATTTGGAGACTTTTTACCTTTATTACACTAGTGTAATATGAAAATTTATTACATGGCTTTAATACACTATAGAATGGTGTGATTATGTGATAAATAAATGTATGAAATCTCAAACTCTCTGGGATTCGAACCTTTTAGAATAATCGAGATGGTTTCGAATAGAATCGAATCAGTGAAAAGATTCGAAACCGCTTTAATCAAGACCGTACGACAGGCCCCATCACTCTATTCAGTTATGTTTCTTAAGGTTAGTATGTTGCTCTTTTGCATTTACCATCTTGTGGACTATGTACTCCGTTTATTGGCCAAATTTACCCCGTGTTGTATATCCAAATTACAGTTGTTCAGAACTCGTATCTATGCAGCTTAAATTGGTTACAAATTCACAACTCATAATATTAACTCAAAACGGTAAGCATACATTTGAAGCGTCAAAGATTTTTTTCTACTCGGTTACAAAGAACAAGCAATGGTTGTGCGTTTGGATTAAATTATTATTATCGAACATCCCCAAAAAGTCTCAAAATCGCCACAGAAAGCATTGTGTGGCAATCCTAATCAGGAACCCGACAGAAAAAGGGTTCAAACTTAACCCTTTGAACTTTAGTGGTATCTTCCATGCCAGTTCAATGGCAGCAATGAGAAGAGTCCATATACATTATTTGGGGTAGACCAATCAATATTTTCAACATGCAGCCTTGGGGCTGCATGTTGAAAATATTGATTGGTCTACCTCACACATTTACTGAACAGCCATCCTATTTAATGACGTTAGGACGTATCATGTTTCTGGCCGGAAAAAAACGGCCGCTTGGGTTTAAAGGGTTAACTTCGGCGCATTTGTTCAGTACGAAGTGCTAAGAAAGACCGCAACGTTAGTAGAGTACGTTGGGACACGATTCAACGGCCCGAGTTGTAGTTTTCAGGTGTTTCACTCGCACCATAATCTTCGAAATTGGCCAATCGAAACAGTGCTTTCTGACTTAGATCAATTCGGAAGCTGTGGGACGGCGTATAAATCGAATATCAATTGGAAAATGTTCTTGTTCAAATCAACCAAAATTAACGAAATTAACCTTATTCTATATATGAGGAATGATTTTTATAAAACTCAAGTTCTGACTTTGAAACGAATATCTCTCAGATAACGGCACTTAATTTCTTAAAATATGAATAAATAACCCAATTTTATTTATTTTTAATTCTATGTTTTCGTATCGATCTGTCACGCGTGATTGCCAATCACATCCGAGTTTGTTTTTATTTACTTATTTTTACGTGTGAATTTTTACGTGTGAACTGTCCAGTTCTACAAATAAGACCAAATTTATAAATTACTGAATTCCATGTCATAGAGGCGTATAATAAACACAGAACGCCACGATGCACAGCCTATCGTTCTATCTTTCTGCGCTGGCACTCGTGACGTTGCCGCAACGAAGAACGCACTCACACATCGTGACGTACTGTGTATGAATGGTTCATTGTTCTGACATACAGAGTTGGATACACAGTAAAACACTACTGTCATTTTTACGGTCATATGACCGGCAGCTAGTTTCCAGGCATATGAACGTAAGCATTACGGAAAACCGTAAAATAATTTTAACTGTCATTTGCCGTATATTCCCGTATTTTTTTTTTGTTCACGGTTTGCCGTTACTGTCATATGCCAGGAAACTAGCTGCCGGCCAAATGACCGTAAAAAATATCAACCATCATTTGCCTTATTTTTCCATAAAAATTACCATCAAAATAATTATGGTCAAAATGACTGGAGGCAGGGTTCTAACCATATGCCATAAGATCCATCGATTATCGGTGACGCAGTATACGAACAATCTGCTATTCTACATGATTACCAAAACAATTGTACGTATAAAACATTGACGTTATTTGATTGTTATGCTCAAGACTGCAATGAACATGATTCACTTGGCCACAAACTTACAAATTGATAGCAATACATTGTTGTTCGTCTTCAAAAGCATCGGGCATCCTTCTTGGAAATGGCGACTTCCAGTGTGGCATATGGCAAGGCCGATCCCATAATTGACCATTTTTACCGCCGTGCTACGTAACTGGACAACGTGGCGGAAGGAATACGTTCATTGAATCAAATTCGTGGGGCTTTCTACGGAAACACCGCTAAGATTAATTTACGGCCTCGGGACCGTTGTATTTGATAGGCATCTGATAGTAGTTAACCGTAGAATTACGGTACTTTTTACAGTGTAAGAAAAATGGACGAGGAATTTCGAACCAGCCGTCATCTGATTACAAATTGTATGTCCACTTTTGCAAGACCTGTACTGCGATATATGAGCGTTTTCATCTAGAGCCTTCTTCTGAAGCATAATGTTGCATATGTAAATAGGAGCGTCGCGAGTTCCCAATGACTAATATTCCAAAAACATCATGAAGATGATGAAGTTGGAATATTAGTCAGTCAGATTCCAATTAAAAAACATGAGACTTCTTTGGAAATTTATGAGTGGGTATATAAGGAATGATCGTCAAATTTTATTTCGAAAGTCTTTTTAACATGATGAGATAAATATTAATTACTTATCATGTTAAAACAATCACAAACATTCTGTCATTTTTAAGACAGATATTGGAGGCGTGGTTTAGAGTGGGCCTAAATGCGTTTTTGGTTCATTGTGTCATGAAAAAAAACATACTTTAGCCAATCATTTTGCATGAAGGGAAAAAAGGTTTAATTATAAAACTATAATTACAACACCTTAGCCGGCCGCTGATTTGTCGTGCTTCTCAGGTGAGAAGGCCTTGATTAGCCTTGTTCTCTCAAACGACTTCTTATCCCCACGCCTCTTCTCTCCTCCCAACATTGTCTTTCCAAGTTCCAGCAACCGCGACCTCATATTGAATAACAGTGACCTACAAAAGGTGCCTCCCAGGTACTCTTTAAAACCTGACTTTTCTTTATCACACAGGCCACCCAATGACCTGTTTGCTTTGACTCCCTTGTCGCCAATCCAGGTTACAATCCGCAATGACTCTTTCTCATGAGATTTTTTTACCCTGGATTGTACCCACTTCTAAGTCAGAGATCTCCATTCAATAGTTCTCTATTAAATCCCTATCTACCCTGTCCTAATGTTTGAATTCCAAATATTCTGGAACATTAATTTACACTCTCGATTATCGGGAAGATTTACCAAATAGTTAAGATAGCGGATAGCAGAGTTTCTTTAAGTTTATCCTGTCCTTAATTCTCATCCACCCAAGCTCATCTATTGCTTCTCGTGCTGTGGCAATACTCGACCCGTTATCCATCGGCCTGCATCGTTCTGTAGTCGTGAGGCAACTTCTTATTTAATTAACACGTATCGTTCGAATACTCCAAATTGGTCATGCTAAACACCCAAAAGCCAGAATCGGTTACTACAAACCTCTATTTGCGGGACCGACTATGTGTGTAATACTAGGACCGACTGTATGTGTTAGAGTATGACCAACGACGTGTCTAACTGTAAGAGTAATTGTGTGTAACACTAGGATCAACCGTGTGTGTAACAGAAGGACCAACTGTGTGTGTAACAGTAGGACCAACTGTGTATAACAGTGGGGCGAACTGTGCGTGTAACAGTAGGACCAATTGTGTGCAAGAGTAGGGCGAACTGTGTGTGTGACAGTAGGACCAACTGGGTGTGTAACAGTAAGACGAACTGTGTGTGTAACAGCAGGTTCAATTGAGTGTGTAGCGGTAGGACCAACTTTGTGTGTAACAGTAAGACGAACTGTGTGTGTAACAGTTGACCAACTTTGTGTGTAACAGTAGGTCCGACTCTGTGTGTAACACATGCCCAAGTATGAAATCTAGTCTTCTGAGGATTTACATGGTTACTGCAGTACAGTCGCAATCCATGCATGGATAGTGATGTCCACGCATGCGTTTCGCAGGTAATAAAAATCATCATCAACAAAACTTTAATTAATAAAGCACCGGTGCATTAATTAATTTGTTATGCTGATTCCGATAATTAGTGTTTTGAATCTTATATCATTTCGTCCGGGAAATATTGCTCACCCGTGGAAAGTCGACGAGTCTACGGCGGGTGTACTGTAGCAAAAAAGAATCTATATCTTTGACTCCAATCCTGATGTAAATGGCGCGACTGGAGAAATTAGTTGGGGTGTCACACCCTATCTCTGAAGCCCTCATTTGTTTTTCTTAATTAAACAGTAAAACGCGATATGCGTACTCTTCGGTATTCACTTGCTGTTGAAAGTTAAACGTTTTTATCTTCGGTATACGTGTATCTTTGCACGAGAAAAAAAACGTGACAGTGAAATCAAATCAAACTGGAAGCGCCCAGCGACATTTTACCAGCCGACCACACCCTGACCTCCCCATTCTTCTTCAAATTTACAATAGTTGGAATTTTAAAGCCCTAACTTGGAGAAAGTTGAAAATTTCAGACAGGGAGATATAAGAATTTTTCTAAAGATTTTTGGAATTTGGCAAAAATATGGAGTTGTAGACTGAAAACTGGCGTAAGTCCTCCAGATATTTATTGAAAAGTCGTAAAAATCCCCCAAATGTTGATTTGTAGTTGGAATTTGTGACTACCAAGAGCCTCAGAGCCTCAGTTGGATAATTTACAGTCGGGAAGAGGGGATGTATACATGGAATTATACATCTTAACCCTTTACCCAACGAATCGGACGCAAAGCCGAGGAATTTAAAAATTCAGCAGTTGAAAAAAATGTTTCAAACAATTTGATCAAAACCATAATCATGTGATTCATCAGAACGAGTTTCTCGAGCTTGTTCCAAAAAGGAGTTACATATAGAATATACCCATAGTAGCTTGGTGTACCAAATGTTCACCACGAGTGGTGAACATTTGGTACACCAAGCGACTTTGAGTATATTTTATTTATACCATGATCGTCTGATTATTAAGAGTCGGTATTATTTTCTCGATTTTACTGAACAGCAGACGTATATACGTGCGAATCTGTTTTTGTTTACATGGGCATCGGTGGAAGGTACTTCCGCTGCCAATTTTATCGCCGAGACAAAATGCAATAGTAATAACATACTATTTCGAGTTATGGGTGCTTTATTAACATGAGGCAATGCGTGTTTGTTAATTTTTGGCATCTTATAAGGTAAACCCATTTAAAAACGTAATAAATAATTGCCACTTTCATTTCTCTCTACGCGAGGAGACGTGCGATAAATTTAGACAAGTTCGCATTCAGGTCGACGTCATCAAAGGTCAACTTTGTGTAGTTCCACTGCAGGTGTAAAATTTAACTACTGAAATCCCATTGCTGGCGTGTTCACCGCGGTTGGTAAACCTAAGATGTATGTCACAGGCTTTTTATATATAGTAGAATAGCCAATCATGGTATAAATAATAAGGTTTTGTTGAATTGTTGAAATTTAAAAAAAAACAGATAATTAAGATAACAAACATTGATATCGTGTGTGTTAGGTAAAGGGATAAAACTTATAGTTGGAAAGATTTGACTCGGAGAAAGGGGGTACTAAAGGAATTTCTCACTTGTTGGAAATTATGTAGTGGTAGCTTGATTTTTGCCTACCGGTGGTGTGCAATTGGAAATCTAGAGGTGGACACACCCCACCATTTCAAGATCCCCCTTATCAACGTCCCTCGAATCGCCGAGAATGAACAGCAATTACTGAATCATTGAATCCTTTGAACCGAATGACTAAATTATTGGTAATACTAATATAAAAGTAGATTTGCCCAATCGATTAAAATAGTTTTAATCGGAGAGCTCCGTTCAGGATTATAGCATTGAGAGGGTTAAATATAAAATCATGGGAACTTGTGAGGCATCTTGAATGAACTGCATTGAGTCTACGTTGAGGCCCATTAAATTCGTTTTCATCCCAAGAAGCGGTTTAGGAATCAAATCAAGGGCACGGGGAGCGGACTGCTTTCTCCTTTCCCTGAGACTGGGGAGGCTGCGCGTGCACCTTTTTGTCAGAAGTGCAATACTATTAGGTTTTACATTGGAATTTATGAAACGTCGTAAACTCCCGGTCTTAACTCATACCCAGAGTCGCGTGCACATTTTGATGTGCTCCACCCCCGCCTCGGATGTTTCCAGCGACTTTGCGTCAAATGTCTTTACAAAATATTTAATTTCCCTCACTGCTGTATACTTACGCGCATCGAGGGGTTCTTTTCTTTCTCCACATTTAACACCTTCAAACCAAGCACAAGACATGCATGTTGAGCTAAACAGGTATGGATAACGACACTCATCCAGGTGTTGTTCCGGGAAGTTTGAGGGAATTCCTAGAGTACGTATCAGGCTGCAATTATAGAACCTTGCGCATTCCTTTGGATGCGGAATCAAAGTTTCGCCGTTGGCGCATCTCTCTGCTATCGTGAGTGCTGTAAATATAAACAAAACGACACTGTGCTCGCAAAATCGGCCTCATTTTCAATTAGATCACGAAAGACACAGCAGCGAGTCGAACAGTCTGAAATAAAATATAACAAAATAGAGACAGAATCAAGAAAAACAAACAAACATTGCAACCGTGGTTTTATGATCCGATTGGTGGTAGTCACGTAATAAAGAAGGTCCTTTTTTACTGGCAGGATTTCGCTCCGTGTGCTCTGTGAAACAGAATTGAATTGGTTGAAATGATAGAAGCATTATGAGAAAAAAATCAATTTGATATTTTGATATAATCGACATAAGTGTACATTGAATTGAAATCACGGATCAAAGTTTCATCACGGGGTAAAGTTATCATTTTATCGAGTTTTGTGGGAAAGGGATTAAATCTGTCAAAAGCAGTATTTTCTGGGTGTCCGTTGGAGTTTGAAATGACTAGGACGTACCATGTTGATACTATTTATATGGAAATTAGCCTATCGGGCTCTAGACTTGTTAATAACTTGATACTTACTTAGTTCCGAATTGTTTTATATATTATTAAAAAAAAGTAGGGAATATTTGATAAAAGTGAAATATATGAAGAAATATATTTATATTTTCATCAAAAAGGCTGTTGAGGCATTGCACTGTGACATCTGGTGAATGATTTCAGCGATAGTTCGGTGTCTGACAAGCACACATTCCAAGCACTGAGCTGTAGAAGACACGGACGGTCAGTCAGAGAGTTTACTACATCCAGTCTAAGACCTCAATACCTTGTAAATCCACCTCGGTTCGCGAGACAAACGCGGATCTGGCGTGGCATGCTTCTCACCAAACGTCCAATATCAGCTTGACTGATGTTATTCCATTCTTCCTGCAGTGCAGCGGCGAGTTCCTGCACATTGGTACGAGGCTGTTGGCGTTGCCGTAGGCGCCTATCAAGCATATCCTAGACGTGCTCGATTGGTGAAAAGGCAGTGTAGTGATGTTCTGCTCACGGAGGAACTCTGCAGCGACACGGGCCCCGTGCGCACTTGCATTGTCATCTTGGAAAATGAATCGACGGCCATGACGTTGTGCAAATTGCACCACATGAGCTGCTAACATGTTGTCACAGTAGTACTGCGCTGTGACACGCCCATTGATGGCATGTAATGCTGTTCTGCTTGTCATGGTTATGCCTCCCCACACCATAACCGATCCACCACCAAAACGATCGTGCTGCCTAATGGTTACAAAATGGTATTGTTTTTTTCCGCCGCCGCCACACCCTGTTTCACCTGTCGTGGAAGTCGAAAGTGAACCTCGATTCACCGGAAAACATAACGTTGCACCACCGACGATTGTTCCAGCGCTGTCGTGCTCCATACCAATTACTCCTTGCTGCGATGTGACGTTCAGTCAAACGTGGAATTATTCGAGGTCGTCGAGAGCACAAATTCCAGCTGTGTAGGCGATTTCGGATAGTCTGACCACTGGCTCGCACATCTGTCGTTCGGTGCAGCTGCTGTCCAGTTTCAGAGGCACCTTGATGGCGGTTACGTACTCCCGTGGTTCGGATGAAACGATCCTGGTTAGCAGTTGTCGCTCTTGGACGACCTGACCGATGTCTGTCATCAACATTGCCTGTCTGACGGTAGCGTGACCACAACCTGCTAATCGCCGATTGAGAATTTGGCCCAATGCAGTCTGTCTGTTGCCATCTTCCAACATGCCAACGGCAAGTAAACGATCGTCACGTGTCAGTCTTCGCATGCCTCAAAAGTTACGTTTCGACCAGAAACTATTGATGAACGAGTTAATACCAAGAAAAGAAAGAGGAGACCTCCGAAAAATCCTGTCCAGTACAAATGAAAATTTCAAAACGTACCCCACAGACAGTAACGCGGCGCGCGTGCGAAAAACCTGCACGAAGTTTTCGTGGGCCTGTGACATTCATGATCCACTCTCAACTTGGTAACATACTGATTTATCTAATCACGCGTACCCAATGCCATGTTCCGAAAATATCAACATCAGTTTGGATATCCCCTACTTTTTTAATAGTATATTAATCAGAACGACATTGACATCATTCTACTTTTGTGTACTGTCATTTTGAACCAATTCTTGACTACCAATGTGGTGGATATTCCGTTGTACTGTAACATAAATGCACAACTAGAATACATTTTATCTCACAATAAGTACATATTCTCTCCAATACCTGTGAAATGTTCTAAACAAAGTACAACTCCTCATTGATGGTAGCAACACTCTGCACACGTGCGAGCCTAGGAAGGAACATTGCCGAATATGCACTCAACCACAAAAGGCAATCAAATTCTTCAGTTTGCACATAAGTTGAGGTCATTTTTTGTGGTACATGTAACACTAATTGAGTCATTAAAGCTAACTAATTTAATATGCATAGAAAAGATAAGCGCTTGTGGAAATCAATTGTTTTATGCTCTTCTGAAACGGAAAGCCGCCTTGACAATGACGTTGTTTTAACCCTTTCTTTACACAACGTAACGGCCGAAACCAGCCTGCGCTATTCACAAAACTCGCCAATTAATTTTCATTATATTTTCATTTTTTGTCTCAAAACGTAGATTATGTCCCCTCTTTGGAACGAGCTCATCGAGCTCGTTCCAATGAGGGGTCATAACCTGTGTTTTTGAGACGCAAAATAAAAAAAATAGTTATTCAAGAATTTTGTTTGCAAGTGCCGTCTGCTTTTCGTGTTAGGTAAAGGGTTAATCCAGTGAAGCGCTCATAACAACCGCGCTGTGTTTTGGTTTGCACACAATTAAATAGATCTGTTTATGGAAATAATTGACTGAAATGGATCATTGTCTAATGATTTATTTCAGTGATTTATATTGACAGGTAGAAAATACAATTCTGAAAAAATACAAATGTAAAAGTTTCGTAGTACTGACCCTAGGA
Source organism: Pictodentalium vernedei (assembly GCA_031216915.1). NCBI lineage: Eukaryota > Metazoa > Mollusca > Scaphopoda > Dentaliida > Dentaliidae > Pictodentalium > Pictodentalium vernedei. The sequence goes on from CM062296.1 coordinate 355,946,051, forward strand.
GAGAAGACTGCGAACGTCAATGCGAAAAGATTGTTACATCACTGCTATATAATTACTTGCAAAAGAACTCGAATTGATCGATCTAAAAGCCTCAGATTTAAAATGTAAAACACTAGTTTTGTATTTCTGGTGGCGTCTTGAATATTCACCCATCTTTTTCTTCAAAAGACGCATTGGTCTTTTTCTGGGAGGTATTGTATAATAAATGGATTATTACCACCCTGAAACCCTGGGAGTTCCGAGATGGGATAATCGGACCGGCCGACGTTTGCACAGAGACAAAGTCAAGTCAGCTCGGAACCCTCAGTGTATTTATAACTTTTATCTTACAATCAACATGTATTTTGTCTGTATTAACTCCGCAACTGTCGTGTATCCGACTCCCTGATACAGATGTTTGTATCAGGGGGTCGGATACAAGCACGTTCCTTTCGCGTGAGTCCCATTTTTTTTTCTTTTTTGTTCATCCGTACGAATAAATAGTTCGTTATATATTCGTCTACATTCTTGACTTATGCCCAATATATTGTAAGGTACAATGATTATTACCATTACGTGGATGTACAAAATATTATCCGAGTCTCGCTCCTGATTCTAAGGGTAGATCACGACTCGTCGTGATCTGCCCTTAGAATCCGGAGCTCGACTCGGATACATATTTTGTACATCCACATAACGGTAATAATCTCTATATATACATTAGTATCGTTATTCGTCTCTAAGAAACCCAAGCCCTATTTTCAGACTGGGGGTGGAGGAGTCTCATAAAAATTGTGTTGTTATTGTTCCTAACGTTCTGAGAGGATATACCGACGATATGATGCGGCATATCGATTTTTTGTCAAACTCATTAACATTTTGATACAGGGTGGTGCCTATATGTCACAATATCGCTTAAAACTGGCGGACAAAAATACAAACACACAATCACATGTAGCAATCCCCCCCCCCCCCCCCCCCCCACCGACCAGGCACAACCGCTGGCTAATAAGTTTCCAACTTCTCTGCGTCGGGGCCATTTGTAGATGATTTCCATTCAGCTGACTGCCCAATATTCAGTCATTATAACATCTGATCGTTTCAATTTTACAGGCGATGCAACGGACCGCGGTGGCTCAGTGGTAGACTATTGCACTTTTATGCCAGAGGTCCCAAGCTCGACCCCCGTCCTGGACGCCCCGCGTTGTGTCCTTGAGCAAGGCACTTTATCCCGGTTGCCTACATGGGGGCACGATGACGCTGTGTACTAAGGCATACTGCACGGCGATGGTGCACATGTTTCAACCGTTGTAACCTTGCTTGATCGGAGCTTGAACAGAGTTAGACTGTCGAGGAGCTGACAGTTGCTCGTCGATGCTTGGTAGTTCTCTCCGGGCACTCCGGCTTCCTCCACCCGTAAAACTCACGATCATGATTAGCCATTGTGCATAAATATGTGACCTTAAACACCAATGAATAAATAAATAAATAACAGGCGATTTAAAGTGCAATAGCGTTATTGTTACACACTGAGTCCTAATGTTGTTTGGTACACGACCTTTTAAATTGTATGACATAGATTGGCTTTGTAGAGGGTGTGCCTCGACGAAGATATGCTGATGTGATGACGCTCCTCGAAGGATTGCACCTGAACACACTTCCTTCCACAGAGATGAACATTGGAACTTCATAAAGCCTACTTTTAGGAGTCCATTGCAACATTTATTTCTTGAAAAATAAGAGCACTGAACCACGCCGGTGTAACAGGAATGGAAGTCCGTAGGAAAATTAGTCCCTCTGGACTATTATTCCGTGGAATTATTGTCCTAGGTCTAACATTTCTAGGAATAGTAGTCCGGTGGACTACTATTCCTAGAAATGTTAGACCTAGGACTATAATTCCGCGGAATAATAGTCCAGAGGGACTAACGTTCCTACGGACTTCCATTCCTTTTACACCGGTTCGCTCCAACAGTGGTAATTTACAATAATTGCCGGTGTGACAGGAATGATAGTCCGTAGGAACGTTAGTCCCTCTGGACTATTATTCCGCGGAATTATAGTCCTAGGTCTAACATTCCTAGGAATGTTAGACCTAGGACTATAATTCCGCGGAATAATAGTCCAGAGGGACTAATTTTCCTACGGACTATCATTCCTGTCACACCGGGTCTCATCCATTCGTTGCTGAGAACGTCGGAAGCGATGGGCGAATGTTCAGGACGCCAACAGAAACACAAAACTAGTGTTTTACATTATAAATCTGAGGCTTTTAGATCGATCAATTCGAGTTCTTTTGCGAATATATAGCAGTGAAGCAACAATCTTTTCGCATTGACGTTTCCAGTCTTCTCTCCTGGGGCCAATACTATGAAACTTTTACATTTAGATTTTTTCAGAATTGTATTTTCTACCTGTCATTATAATTCACTGAAATAAATCATTAGCGGTTCAAAAGGCGTGGCAATTTATCTACCGGTAAATTGGCAAGTCTTTTAAAACGATAATGGCCCATTTCAGCCAGTTATTTCGATAAATAGAAAATAGAATTATGGAAAATATAATTGTAAATTTGTTATAATATTGATCCATGGTTCTTAGTTTATGATAATTCATTACTTTTGTTTGTTACTTTTCAAGTTGGATATCTTTCATTGATTAACTTGAATTACTTAGCACTCCCATATCATACAAGGTAAACTTGTATCCACGAAGAAGCTCGAAAATACCATATTACTTTCTTAGGTGCAATGAATAACTTCTCTGTCATGCTTGCAAACGTAAACGCCACACCACGTTTAAAATGGGGTCCGATCCCTACCAGCAGCCAATGTTGTCTACCGTTGATGTGCGTTTCTTTTAGTCTAAAAAAAGAACTTGTTTATTAAATTAAACAATTTCGCGTTAACTATTTCGACATCCGCATCATTTCAATCTTTGTTAAAATGACACATTTTATCAAGCTCAAGGCTATATTACACTATCGCGTTGGGTAATAGCGCTTCAAGTTGAGAAATGTTGGAGAACGAACAAAAGGATAAATATCACTGGGTTTGAAATCAAAATTAAGATAAATTTTCAAAAAAACATACTTGAGAGGCCCTATGTTAAATACATTTTTGTAACTTTTCCGAACTCGATGAAAAAAATGTTTCTCTTTGAACGTCGCCCATTCTCGAACTCAAGGATCTGCCGATGTAAAACATGTGATGACACATATAAGGACCACGAGCACCTGTAGTCCTCTACAACAGCAAACAATGGCACGACTTCGGATCCGTTTTTTTTTCAAAATTTTCTAAAACATCACACATCACGTGATAATTACAAAACGGTTGACGGACACGTAAGTGAATCATTTTTTTTTTCAAAAAAACCCATTAAAATGGGAAAAGATTTTTTTTTTGTAATACATTAATAACGTATTTGAGACGTCTGTATTTATTTATAATTATTTATTGGTGCTTAAGGTCACATACTTATGCACAATGGCTAATCGTGACAGTGACAGTTTTACGGGTGGAGGAAGACGGAGTACTCGGAGGGAACCACCGAGCATCGACGAGCAAATGCCAGCACCTCAACATTCGAACTTTGTTTAAGCTCCGCTCAAGCAGGGTTACAGTGGTTGAAGACATGTGCACCATCGACGCGCATTATGCCTTAGTACATGGTGTCATCGTGCCCGCATGTGGGCAACCGGAATAAAGTGAGAACATTGATTCTTTGTGATTTTGTTTTACCAGATTCGATCTTTATTTCTGAACATTTTATTTTTAAATCCTCGACACAAGCCGTGTAATTGTGTCACGCGAATCAAGAATAATACCACATTTGTGATCGCAGTATTGTATTATCCCTTCAGACCCTGATGGTATACTCCATGCCAGTTCAACGCATCAGTTGGAGGAGTCCATATTCGTTATTTGAGGGTGGACCAATGAATATTTTCAACATGCAGCCTTTGGACTGCACTTTGAAAATATTGATTGGTCTGTCATACATATTCACGTAGCATCTACTTTCTTTATGAGTTCATGTCGCATCACGATCTTGCCCCGGAAAAGCTGTATGTCGGGGTCAAACGGTGTAAGTAATACGCTAGCCAACAGAATGTCCCAATAAAAAGAAAGAAAAAACAAATATACAAAAAGGTACAACTCACGAGAGGGAGGTGCTGCTAATATACAGTCATCGTCGTCACTGTCAGGCCTGACACAAACTCCCGTCTTCTTGCTCCACACCAAAGAACCATCACAGCTTTTTAGGAAAGGCCTTCTCCAGGCACACTCCCACCACTTTGAGCAGGACTCATCATGTCGCAACGTGGCAAAATTACTTGGGCATGTAGGTTCAGATGCTTTGGAAAATCTAACTGCGATAAACAAGGACACAAAAATGATGCAAGTAGTCATCTCGAAATTTTTATTCAAACCTCTCTAGTGGCAAATATCATGCGAAGTTATATAGACCACAATTCAGGATGTTGCGCAATAAGCGTGTATTCGAAATAAAGGCGATAGATGATCGTGCTAAATATATTTAGAGCCCGCTTCCATAATCCTTTGTTAAAAATCACGATGACGAATTTGATACTTTTTGTGTTTTTTTTTACGTTGATACTTTGAAGACAGTTGTTATCACATTACCTTTACATTCGCCATCATGTTTCTTTATGAAAAGAAGAAAGGTCGAGCTGTGATGTGGATATCGAGAAGCCGTTTTGCCATCAGGAAGTTTATCATGTTCTCTGACTAGTCCACTTATACGATCGGCCATTCGTGCAGGGACGCACGGAAGCTGAGAAGTCCGATTGTGGTGGTGTGGGGTGGCTTATTTGTCCCGTCTGTGATGGATTAAACCCACGACTGATACAATATTCCAGCAACATCGTCAAGGTATTCGTCGAAGGCATGCCTTGATGATGTAGTTCGAATATAAGTCAGTTTGGATTACATAACTCAAGACGGCCTTTGAAATTTATTTGCTGATAAAAAAAATATGCATGTATTGGTCGAAAAACAACTTCTTAGACTTCAATCCAAACGAAACCATTTCGACTGAAAAACATGGGGTTTTTTTCATTGTTTTTTTTTTGGGGGGGGGGTGATTGGGGTTGGAGGGGGTGGGGTGGAGGTGAGGTAGGGCTGGGGTGCTGTGATTGTCACCTCCCCTAAACCTCACTTAATCCGTCCGTTCCAAAGATTTTTCGTAAATGTAGGAGGAGTGGATCAGACCATAACCTTTCCAACAAAAAGGAACAAGGCAGGGCATTGCCGCGTATCATTTGCGTTGGTAATCACTGTCACACCACGCCACAAGCAGAACAAAATGCTATCTCCACCACCCTCATCGGTCTTAAGGGCTGCAGTTTAGCGCAAAACATCTTCCGTTATGGCTTTTAAGTGGCAGATTGTTACCTGTATATTGTCGACCAACACTTGGTGATTCTCATGCACACAAACATTTTACTTCTACATTGTTGTGTGATTTACGGAGAAATCCGACGTCGGTATTGCCGGTATTGTTGAGACATGTATTAAAAGCTTGTTTGTTTGACCCTAGGTTTTGCAAATGGGTGATTAGAGGGAAGACAAACTAATATTTATTCCAGTCGTGTTATTTTCGCCAGGTTTGAAGTCTTAGCTGTCAAATCTCTCTTTCTAGTAATCATATACTTTTTTTAAAAAAACGAGACTTGATACACGAACCGATGTCACATACACAGTCGGGCATTCAAATGAAAGGCTGTAGCACCTGATTCGGGATGTTTGGGGCCCTACGTGACCAGTTTGCAGTACGAGCGCGGTAAGTGTTAATTAACTGGTAGAGTGTTAAATTATTTTTGGTCACCCAAATTTGTTCACATGTCTTTGCTTTGTTTCAGTTCATGGGAGAGTGCTTAGAAGCCTTTGATATGCGATACCTGAACTTTATAGAGTAAAGCCCAAATATGAGCTTCCAGCACTCTACCAGTCAAATAAGAATTTGCGTCACGACTACAACATGTATTTTTAGTCTGTGTGAAACACACAGACTATTGTTTTTGTACGGTTTCTTTTTCTATTTTTTTTTCTTCTTTTTTTTCTTCTTCTTCTTCTTCTACTTCCCTCCTCCTCTTCTTCTTCTCCTTCTTCTTCTTCTTCTTCTTCTTCTTCTTCTTCTTCTTCTCCTGTCTTCTGTCTTCTATGCACATCCTTGTCCTCACAATAACTCGAAAACGAATCCTTATCTCGCTGATTTTTGGCATACAGGTAGACAGTCAAAAGTTCTCGGCCACCTATGTTTTTCAACTTCCCAGAGCATCAGAGGTGTCCGTAGGGGTGTTTTGAAAGTGGGTCACGCTCATATCTCAGGGATGGTATGGGCTATGGACCTGGGACCAACACCAAATACGTCGACACTCGATGGAGATTCAGCATGTGGGTCACGGTCACTGAGGTCACCTAGGGGTCATTGAGTGCATTTCTCGGAATTGCTGGAAATCACATTTTTTTATTCCAAAATGCTTTCCCGAAGTTCGTACATGCATTTTTACACGAAAAAAGTCGGCGTGATCAAAAATTTTGAAAGTGGGTCACGCTCATATCTCAAGCATGGTATGACGTATGGACCTGGGACCAACACCAGATCAGTCGACACTCGATGGAGATTCAAATATGGGTCAAGGTTACTGAGATCACCCAGTGGTCATTGAGTGCATTTCTCAGAATTGCTGGAAGCCACATTTCGAACCCCCTAATTCATTCCCAAAACTCATACACGCATTTTTACATGAAAAAGTGGGCATGGCCAAACATTTTGAAAGTGGGCACACTCATCTTAAGCATGGTATGATGAATGGATCTGGGTCCAACAACAAATGAGTCGACCCTCAGTGGGGGGGGGGGGGGGTCAAAATATGGATCAAGGCCGCTGATGTCACCTTGAAGTCATTGAGTGCACTCTTCAGAACTGCTGGAAAACACATTTTTGGCCCCTTAATACATTCCCTTGATCGAACGTTTTTTTTGCTCTGTATATATATGCCTTTGCTGTTTCTTCTTTCCTGAATGAATATCTTTAAATACGGTTAATGAAAACCTGTTTCGTTAAAACTATTTTATCCCCGAAAATAAGCCTCCAAAGTATTCGAGTTACATTCATAGAAGGGACTCCGTGGCTCAGTAGGTAGAGGCGAAGGCTCCAAACCGAGAGTTTCGCAGTTCGAATCCCAGCTGCGGTAACCTTGTTGTGTCCTTGACATACTTCACCCCCATTGCCCACTTGGGGGCATGATGGCATTATGCATTAACGCATACTACACGTCGATGGTGTACTTGTCTTCAACAAATGCTAACCTGCTTGTGTGGAGTCTGTTCCTCCTTCCATAAAACTGTCTGGCACAAGAAGACAGTGGCTATCATTAGTGTCATTAAGCCCAATAAATAAATACATAACATTCATAGAAGGCATACCTTGATAGTGTAGTTGTAATATTTGTGTCTTCTATGCACTGTTTGTCAACACGATAACCTAATGCAATCAATCCTATCTTAATGTTTTGTTAAACTGATAGACTTTACTTGCAAATGAGTTCACTGAAGGCAATAGCCATTATTTAAAACTTGATAGACATAAACAAAGAGGTCAGAGAGAATGCTGTAAATTTTACATCGAATAGCATTGTATATTTATTTAATATCATGTTACAAAATTCACCATGTTAAAAATAGAGCCCTTCACATTTCAAAGCATTTTTAAGATTGTTTTATTCTTAATCATAACTGAACAGGTTTCGATATGGAGTGGTGGGTGGCTTTCTCAAAACACCTATCACAATTATAAAGTAATGACATGGAATATTTGAATGGTCTGTTTTTAACCCTCTTAATACTTCAGTGTGAGTACAAACACCCTTCATATAACTCACGTCTACAGAATGTTTTTATGTTTTCCTTTCTGTAACATTTAATTCTATATGGAATGCGACATCTTTCCAGGTTTACCTTCCAAAGAAAGGCATTCTTAACACTTTCCCCAGCTTAATGGCGAAAACCAGCCAGCATTATTCATTGAAATCTCCATTCAATTTTCATTTCGTTCTTGCTTGAAAAAAACATTGCTGATGATCTCTCATTGGAATGAGCACCTTTTTTAAAGGGTTAAATGGAGTATTTAAGGGGGTATTTTAACCCTCTCAATATCTTAATATGGGTCCCCAAACATTTTCGTTTGCAATGCAGGAATAATGATAACACTTTCTGTTCTCACAATGATGCTCTAAACACGCATGGGCTCTTGGAGCCGTTTACCTCTGTATTCCTTCTTTTACTCGCAATATATTTTCCAGAGGTATCGTGTACCTTAACTTTTTCTTGGTAATATGAATATTTGCTATCATCTATAAACATGGCAGATCCGGAGTTGGTGGAGCCAATATTTTTAAAGTGGGATATGCTTATACTTCAGGTTTGGAATGACCTGTAGACATAGGACCTGCACCGAATGAGTTGAAACCTTCTGGAGTTCCAAAATGTGGTGCACCTCAATGCGGGCAAAGGTGGTCATTAAGCGCATATTTTTCAGAACTATTAGGAATTGAATTTTATAACAGCTAATGCAATGCTGAAGATTATCCATGTATCTCATCGTTCAAATAATTGGCAGAGCCAGTAATGTCAATTTCTGATTCCTTGATCGAATCCTTTAAATGCTGGGCACACATATGGCTTTTCTTGCCTCTAATAAAAAATGTACTGATTCCTGTATGAATATCTGTACATACTACCAACGAAAATCCGTTTCTGATATGTTTAAAAATATTTTACTCCGGAAAATAAGCCTCCATAAATTCTCTTTCAAAATAGTTTTTTCCTGATTCTTTAACCCTTTTCACACAAACTTGAATTTACTGGTGGCAGAAAATTCTGTTTCTCTAGTTTATGTATTCACTTCCAAAGGGTCTTTAATTTTTTAACTATAATCCCGACGGACTAATATTCTAAATTACATCATCAAGGCATGCCTTTACTGAAGCTATTCCTCGGTGATGTGGTCACAGTCTGGACAAATCACGTCTACCTTATCCCCTTCCGAATCGTTCATTTTCGCGACGCCCCGGGGTGGAGTAGAAATCGATATTAACAACTTACAGTAACATTGGATGTTGTTCTCATCAAGAAGCTGGGATACTGACAAACGTCCCTCAGCTTCACTTTTCTTTTCATTCAACGTTAGTACCTCTGGGGGTGTTTTTTCGGAACGAATGATGGTTGGATTACTGTAAATGTTTCTTGACTGGTGATGGTTTCAATAGTATTTAATATTATTCGCACATTTAATGGCAGACAAGTTAACTTGACATTTTCTCATCACTTGCGCAAATTCATTTGTGCGCATAAAAAATGTCACGAGGTGGGTACAAAAGGACAATCTCTGGAATTTGTAATCTATGAATTTTATCCCACATTCAACATCAATAATCTATTATGGAATACGTTTAACCATTTACCCAACGCAGATGATATCAACAATTATTATTTTAAATAACATTTTTTAATTTTTTTCAAAAAATGTCAACAAAACCATATCATGTGACCCCTTGGGGGAACGAGCTCGACGAGCTCGTTCCAACGAGGGGTCACATGATATGGTTTTGTTGAACTTTGTTTGAAAAATACTATTTTTCAGCTGCTGAATTTGCATATTACGCAGGCAGATGCGGCCGATTCATTGGGTAAAGGGTTAATAAACACTTGACGTCCGAAGACAACGTGACGGAGTCACCACCACCACATTGGGAAAGAATTTGAATCAATATTTGCTGTTTTCGAAGTAAATTGCGTTAACTGGTTGAGGGCCAGATTATTTTAGGTGGTCTTAATTTGTTATTCAAAATTTGCTTTATTACAAATTACTGGAGAGTGTCCACAGGCATTCTTCAATAATTTGTAATAGAACACACTTTTATAAACAAAATGTTATTTGCATTTGACTGAATAGGAAACATGAGCAAGCGAAATGTTGGCTTTGTTTTGCTTTGGTACCCTCATCTCTTTTACAGCTCTGATAGTGGCTTCTTGCACTCAATCCGTGAACTCTTCGGCGAACATGAGAGGGGGAGGGGATCGATCTGTTACATTTGTAAGCGCATTGAACTCGATATCGAAAGGAAGGTTCGATCCTTACCTTCGTCATCTGCCTTGTGTCCTTGGAGAAAATACCTCCCCATCACAGTAACCCTGTGTTCCGAGACGAAGAGCACGACGGCGACACACTTGCCTCGAACGCTGCTTACCCTTCTACTGCCGAGTAAGTAGGTTGTGGTGTTCGACATTTACTTACTGTTGCTCCAGGCCTGTCATTTTAACGAGGGCGATCGCTTTCGCTCTCAATGGCTTCTCGGAAAGTAAAATTTACGAGGACGGTAAACGACCTCCATGCCACATACAAAGGGAGCAACGAAAGTGATCTTTGTTCATTAGCGGTGATTGGTATTACCCATCTTAACCCTTTACCCAGTGCAGACAATATCAAAATTTATTATTTTAAATATCATTTTTTTCAAATGTTTCAAATAATTTCAACAAAACCATATCATGTGACCCCTCGTTGGAACGAGCTCGACGAGCTCGTTCCAACGAGGGGTCACATGATATGGTTTTGTTGAAATTGTTTGAAAAATAATATTTTTTCTACTACTGAATTTGCATATTACGCGGGCGGATGAGGCCGATTCGTTGGGTAAAGGGTTAATATGTGACCGGGGATTTCTGAAAAGCATACTGGTAATTAGTCTCTGTGAGGCCGCTACGTCTGGTCTACACACATAATTGAGGTATAAATCCAGACATTTTCGGCAAGAAATTATTGCACTTTTCAAACCTACATTAGATGCTACATGGACAGCCCAAACAATAAGATGCAAAGATATGGTAAATTACCCATCTCAAGAACAGTGGCTCTTCTTGTGTCAAATTAAGGTGGGTCAAAAATAGCCCTCCTAAGTTCATTTAAAGCGTGCCACAATTGCTCTCCTCCCATTTTGAAAATGACAGGCCTGTAACGCTCGGTGGTTTTCACCAGGTATTCCGGGTTTCTCATTCCGAAAACTGTCCAAAACGATACAACCTTGGTGTTGCGAACGTCGTGAAATCTCAGTGAACAAACAAGCAAACCTAACATGGAAAGCAGACGACACTTGCAGAAATACTTCCCGAGGAACTGAATGTGTTTTTATTTTTGCTTTCCCGCCACAGTTTACGGGCCATCCCTGTAGCGAGCTCGTTCCGAAGAGGTGACATCAGCTTTGTTTGTCATGACAAAATATCGGACAAAATAATAAATTGTGGTTGGCGATTTTTTTTGTTTGTGAAAGACGTTTTTGCACAGTACGTGATAATAAAAAGTATTTCAAATTCCTCCCGATTGAATACACAATTTCTGAACCTCGTCGGCTGAACTCGATCAGAGTCTTGGTAAACTTTGTCACAGATAATTTTAGTGGTCTTGGTTCACAAATATCATATCATATGGCGATTCATTTGTGAACCTCTGTTTCCTGAATTTTCTTCTCATTTTCTAGTTTCTACACAGTCATGTCTGCATTCTTAGCCTCACTGTCAAAAAAAGACAAACAAAGACAACCTTGACCCATAAACTCTGAGCATAATATTTAGAACTGAGGAGTCGAATTTTTTATCTGAAATTTTATTTTCATTTTGAACATTTTGCACATTAATTTGTATTCGTGATTTTTGTTTTAAATCGAGGCGCAGATAACAGACATTGCTTTGAGGAAGGGATGATTTTGATTCTCCTCCAGCATCTATGGCTATTCACACCATATCTGACTCTCTGCCAGAGCTTGATTCGTTAAAGAGAAGCTATGTTTTGGAGGTTGAAAACAATAATGTTTTGGACATTGAAAACAATAATGAAATTCTAAGGTGAATTTTGCGACCGTTACATTAGTTAATAGGTTATCGCAGAGTCCTCTCTTAGCCTCGTGGTAAATCGGTCACTTTGTGACTAGAGGTCAACGGTTCCAGCCTCGGGTCCCACACTTCTCTCTGGATTTTCTCGCCGTGACCAGTTTCATATTTTAGGTTGTCGGAGCAAATAATAATTTAACCCTTAGAACCCTGGCGGTATCATCCATGTCAGTTCAATGTCTGTATTTGAAAGAGTCCATATTCAGTATTTGGGAGTAAGCCAATTCATATTTTCAACATGCAGCCTTTGGCTGCACGTTGAAAATATTGATTGGTTTACTCCACACATTCACTAAGCAGCCATCCTACTTTATAAAATTATAACGTATCGTGTTCCTGGGCCGGAAAAACGGCCCCTCGGCTTCAAAGGGTTAATTTAAATTCCTAATTATTTTAGTTGCGGAAACATCTTGAAAGTCAGTGATATATTATATGTCCTCCCCAAAACCCTGTAGAATGGCACGAAGGCTACAAAATAGTTCTCAATATCAGTCGTCATGGTGGATATCGAATGTGAATAATTTTATTACAAAATTTTGTCTTGTGATTTTCGCCTTTCTCGAGAAGTACTTCTGTCTTTCCTGACAATAGCCAGGCTGGGATTATACACGCAGTTGAACTTGGCTAACTCGGGAAATTTTTTAGTGTAATCCTTGTTTCACGTAGCACCGCCACCGCATTCTTCGTGCTAACGGGTTTGCTTTGGTCTCCATATGCGTTTCTTGATATTTAGCGGTAATTTTATCGAATGACTGGTATGTATACTATAATTTGAGCCTATCGTGAGTGACGTGTCCTTTCTCTTCAGCCTCCACGCGTCCGATCGACTTCAAACTCGGCAGGTGTGTATATTTCCATCCGCTAAAACTAAATTGTCATGTTTGGTGGCAATATTTTGCGCCATTTACCGAAATCGGCAATTGTGTCCCAAAATAAGGGTACTTACTGTAGGTAAAATTGTGTATGAATTCGGAGCGCTCTGTGGGACAAGGGGTGGAACTTGAAATCGAATTGTCCCACCATTCACACGATTAGATTTTAAAATTATTCATCCCTGAAATGTGACCTATCGAAAAGTATGCATGGCATGGGTCCACCCACTAATATGGGTTCACCCACTAATTAAATTAATATTTATAAAACGTTGGATGCGATAGGGCATTATTTCCAACTTACAACAAATGTAAATGAGTGAATGGCGAGGGTCTGTTGAACAATTGCAAGTACAAACATTGCGAACCCATACACAAAGTTGTCTATTCAATACAATCATACAAATCATATTGATTCAGTTCACCCGGCCGGTGTGGGGGAGGCTTGATTTTTTGCAAGACGTTAGTTAGAGGGTGAGTACCTCAGAAGTGAAAACATATTTTTTGTAGATTGTGCAAATTTTTATTTAGCCTTTTTAAATCTATTTGATCAGATGTGTTTTTTTATGATTACCTGTGATGAGAAAATAATGCATCTACTATCATGATAGTTTAGCCCCCAATGTGTGTTAATTCTTTACCTAACGACACTTGCAAACAAATTTTTTGAATAACAAACTTTTTTCATATTTTGCTTCAAAAACATAGGTTATGACCTCTCATTGAACGAGCTCAACGACAAGGAATAAGCTATGTTTTTGTGATAAAAAATGAAAAAATAATGAAAATTAAATGGTGATTTTTGTGAATACCGCTGTCTGGTTTTGGCAGTTACGTTGGGTAAAGGGTTAATATTTCAAGCAAAATTGGTTTCAGTGAGTCAACTCATGGGGGTGGGTACGAATATCGGATAGGAATTTTTTTACATGCATTTTTAAATTTGTTTCATGTTTCGGGTCAGATTTTACATGATGTTGAGAAATTTGCATTGGTTTTATTCAAGAGAACATTATTAATTGCTTAACCCATTACCAAACCTGAAAAACAGACGACACTTGCAAAAATAATTCTTGAATAACTAATTTTTTTCATTTTTTGTCTCAAAAACATAGGTTATGACCCCTCGTTGGAACGAGCTCGACGAGCTCGTTCCAACGAGGGGTCATAACCTATGTTACTAATATATTGATATTTTCAAGGAGAAATAATATTTATAGATTGGACTCTGTAACTATGGGACGAAACAGTATCCGCATTTCATTTCAAATAAAGGAACATCACATTAACTCAATGGTTGTCTGCGCGCAAACTCCAAAAATCTATCGGAATTAGACAGGTGACCTGAGCTCGTGAACATACTACCCTAACACAAGTAATGTGTTCCGTTGATTTTCACTTTATTCAAGTAAATCTCTTTGACATAATAGGTTTCTATGATTTGACTTTGGAATTTCTTTTTTTTCAAATGAGACGAAAAGCCGTACTAGAAGTCGGATCGAGCAATTTTCCGACAGACTCTTGGGCTCTTCTTGGTACTGTGGTGCCCCGGAAGCCAAGCATAGCTTTAAACAAACTGTACAAAGTGGCATTCAAGTGGAAGCAGCAAGTATTGCAGTGCTAATTGAGAGTAGAAATATAATTTACTAGAAATCTCTACCACAGGCTCCCTCAGATGCGACGTCCATGGACCAGGGAAACCTATCGCATAGGATAAGTCAAGTTGTCACCAAACTCTCATCTAAAAATGACATTATGTGCAAAAATCTATTTTTAATAACAGCAACCAATACATTTTATCTCCTGGCATAAAGAAAGTATACTACATATCTAATATGTACAGGTAACGAATGTGAAGTTTCACAGCAACTGGCCCAGGCAAAATTTGACCGCCTGGTCGGAAGAAGCGAACCTACATTGCTTGTGAAGTTTCATAACAATTGACCAAGGGAAACTCAAGACGTCAGGATCCGGAATAAGGACGTACAGACAAACAAATCAAAATTTGACTTTCGGACCTGAAAAAGTATACAGCGCATCTAACACCTATAGCTAGCCTTTTTACTGCCACGCCCACTATAGCCATATATGGTGGACCTCTATGTATGCCTGTATGCGAGGAAGTTAAATAACATTTATGACATACTTGAAACTCTATCATCTGATTAATTGTTGGAAATGGCTCTCTGATCCCTTTCCTACAAGTAATCATATGGTATGTTTTATCTGCGCATACAAGAATGTATAGATAAGCATCATAAAATAGGCGACTATAGTCGCTTTCGGCAGCGAAAGTGTTAAACTTTATTGGCTACATCGCGTCTTATAATACCTTCCACTGTTTTGCATTACTAATTTTGTCGGATAACTTATCATCTTTTTACCACCACCAAAAAACGTACTTATGCCATGGGCAGCTGTAGCCAATAGTAGTACCACTGTTTCGTAGGCAGTAGTGACATTTTGAAAATAGTCAACAGAAATACACAGAATGATCAACACAGTCCACATAATGGTCCACATGGTCATCAGTAATGACCAGATAAAGGCACGAAAGCCTTCGGGTTGAACTTAACTGCGAGATTTTTTCTCGTATGGGTAAAGATGGATAGACATGTCTATGGATTAGCAAAGACAGATCAATATCTCTGTGGACTATTAGTGGACGGAGCTACGATAAAATAATGGGAATCATGGCTAAGATTAAAATGCGATTTGATTAGTTGTTTGTTCCAAACGGAGCAATTTGATTTGAGTTCAGTCGGAATATGGAAGTAACTATACATAGTAGGCTTTGGACTAGTCCACGAAAGGAATAATACAAAATAGTAACAAAATCACCATAGACGGCCATGACCATTCTCAAAGAGTGCACTAGAGAACAAGGAATGCCATTATAATAGTGGAATAGTATCAGCTTTAGGTCAACCGCCTAGAGCCGCTGGAATTAACGAAAAAATGTAAAGACCGCCCGTAATTTATTACAAAAGCAATACTTGACCCCATTTCAACCAAAAATATGACAGTGTTCCTGACAGACTAAAATCCCTGCCCTCTGATTGTACGGGAGCACGCTTAGTTTTTTTCTATGATTACGGCTTCAGTGGCACATGGTATTGTCTGACGTCACCACGTGAAATATTTGAAAAGAGGTCAACAATGGGAAGAGATTCAAAGTGGACCCTTTCTATAAAATAGTATTTTACGCGGCCAGTGATCATTTTATGAGTGTATAATTGCAACCCACCAACGATCCATAACAAATAGATTGCATGTTTCGAATACATTATACTATATATATACATATATATCGTATTAACAAGTATTTTATTGTTTTAATACCTTTCCTGTCTTTCCCTGTGAATAAGCTTGCCCTGCGAAAACTTCTAGTAGAACAGTAAACGGACCAAACCATTCTCAAATGGGGTGGTTGATTTTTCCAAGGAAATGTAAATAAAACCACCGTCCTCTGAGAGTGTGAAAACAATCCAGAAGAATGAAATTGTCCGCAAGTCATTCCATTGAAGAAATAGTTGCGAAACGGGCAAATGTGATTCTCTAAAACACGAAAGAGGCTATTTCTGTAGCTGCAGGGTTTTCACAGAATATCTGGAAGAAAATTGTCAAGATAATGATTTTGAGAATTTTTACATTGCGAAATTGAACGAGTATCTTTGGCTATTTCTACATGAATGCCAGGACGAAAAATGGAGAAGTATACAAGGCCTCTACATTTGAAAATATGCGACATGCCCAGAACAGGTATTTGAAAGCCCCCACCATAAATGAAAACATTCAACATTATTGCAAATCCTGGATTCGTGGAAACCAATGAATGCTTCAAGACAGTATTGGCAGAAGGTAGAAATAAACATGTGCGGCAAAAGTGAGATCGTTCACTCGTTCATTATGAACAAATCAATGACAGTGATCTCACAAAAATATACAATATCTGCCTATTACTAAGAACCCCCCTGCGGCCTATAAAACCGTGTACAAATGAATATCAGGGACCAATACTATAAATTTTTCGCAATTGTATTTTCCCGATTTGTATTTTCTGCAAGTGAAGAATATAAATGACGGAAATGAATCATTAGTATTTTAAAAGCTTCTGGTTCATTGCAATTAGTTATTTATTTCCATAAATGGAAAATACAATTCTGAAAAATACAATTGTAATATGTTTATAGTATTGGCCGCAGGCAGGTTGTATTTCTGTCGCTAAGCGAATGAAAATATGGAATGTATGGCTAACGAGATTTTCTACATTTGTAAATACCCTGAAAATTCGTGGTGAAAACTCAAGACGAAATGTCCAAGAACCATCGCGCTGGTGACAAACAGGGTTTCTCGGGACATATGCCTGCTGATCCCGAAAGCAATGAATAGTGCCCAGTAAAATGCTTCGCCACCTGGAAAAGTTGAATTTTAACTTAAATCGCCTGTGGCAATATCTTAAAGGTAATTTCACTGGATGTTGGTACCAGCAGTAGTCGGTTGGACTTACCAGTCGGAGAAAGTCCATGCCAAAATTAAGTGACAACATTAAACTCACAAAAAGATATACAAATCACAGCATTCGAATCACAAGTGCAACTTTTAAGCCTTGTGAGTTTTATGCTTCTCAAATAATGTCCGTGTAATCGCTATCCGTGTATCAAAGAGTTTCCGACAGTGAAAATATGGCAATGGGTGATGTAATCGCCGGGAGTGTTTCACGTGCACTGGTCCAAATCTCTCAAACTATACCAACTGAACATGGTAATACTACTGCTACGCGTCACGAAACAACTTCAAATGCAGTCATTCCCTCGCCGGTGTTAGTGGAACCTGAATTCGTCGACGGTGTATCAGATAAGAAATTATTTTCACAACATATTGAATTCTCTACACATCCAATAACTTCACACAGCATAGAGTAAATGTCCCAATGTTTAGCGGGTACACAATACACAATGTTTAGTGGGTACACAATACACAATCTCAGTATCTTCATAAATAAGAAATGAACATGCCGCATCTTCCGAATGATGTGTTGTTTAAATCTTATAAGCTATGGTTTGAACTGGAGTAACCTCGACCTTTATCTAAGTTATTGATTTCTTGTTATCCAGTGATATCATGGGATACACGAGTGGTTTATTTTACTAAATTTGTTATCGTTAAAGTTGCCTTTTTCATTCAAGTTGCCTTGTTCACAATGTGTGTTTTGGGCTGCGGGTAGTTTTTTTTATTGGAACATTCGCGTCTCGGATGAACATAAACTCCGAGCCACAAACCGTCAATTCATCACAATAACTTATATTGTTACCCATTTACATATCCAGAAAAGTTGTACAGACCGTCCCTAATATACTCCTATACCAGAAATCTAACGCATTTCAACCAATCATTTGACAATATTTCACTCATTTGCACTCATAACTGGTACATTACCAGGCAAATAGTAGGAAGAAAAGTCCGACAGAAAGCACAAGTAGAACAAGGTGAGTATAGATAGTTAATACACTATAAAACCATGAAATCCAACACAAGCCAAGAACACTACACCATTAAACCACGTCCAATGAGTGGTAAAGTATGGGTATGCAGTGGAGTAGTAGTAAGAACGCCTGTGACCAAAAATAGTTCGTATCATCCATACTATACTCCAAACATAAAACTGAACATAAAATTATCCCTGAACACACTGCACCGGGCCAACTAAACCTGTTTAGGAGCTATTATTTTTAGGAGGTTAGTCGAAATTAGGGTAGTATTAGGATTAGGAGAGGTGTGGGGTTAGGGGTAGGGGTAGCCCCAGGGCAGGGCTAAAGGTTGGAGGGGTTAGGACCCAGGGGTGGGAGTTGGGGTCAGGGGTGGGGTTTTAGTTTTTATAGCCCCTAAACCAAAAAATAGCGCCTAATCCTTTTGGTCTGGCTAGAGTGGGGTTAGGGTCAGGGGTGGGGGTGGGGTTAGGGTTAGCTCCAGAGTAGATCTTAAGGTTGGGAAGGGTTAGGTCCCAGGGGGTGGGGGTTAGGGTCAGGGGTGAGGTTTCAGGGTTTAGGGTCAGGTAGGGTAGGGTTAGGGTTAGGGTGTGGTTTTTGAGTGGAGGGGTGGGGTTAGGGTTAAATATAAGTTCTAGGGTGGAGGGGGTGGGTTCTGGCTAAAATAAGGCGATGGACATATAAAATGTACGTCCGTGCTTACTATATTATGGCACATGTAACGGAAAAACTATGAATATTTGAATGTGGGTACGTCACATCGGCAAAGTATGAAGTTTTAAGATGGACAACAGATCTGAGAAGCCAACAGTAGACAAAGGTGGTCATACTGTGAAACTCTACACTGCAATATCCGTTTTGTGCAATCGAACACAATCCTAAAACACATGACCACTTTAAAGTAGGTCTTATTTAAATGAGTACCATTTACCAATGGCGGAATAAACTAAAATACATTAAGGTTTCGTCAGTATTTCAGAATGAACCCGCGCTGTTTGAAGAGCTCTTATATGCAGTTGTTTCGAACAAAAGAAGCAAAATACGCAACTGAGAACATCAATTTTAGTTGAACAACGATTAGTTACAACCCTGGGGTAAGAGCATTTCCACAGGCATATACACATGTTATAAAATAGTTTTCCCTTTACCCAACGTAACGTCAAAACCGGCCAACGCTATTCTCAAAAATCGCCAATTAATATTCATTCTTTGTCATTTTTTGTTTCAAAAACATAGGTTATGACCCCTCATTGGAAGGAGCTCGACGAGATCGTTCAATGAGGGGTCATAACATATATTTTTGAGACACAAAATAAAAAAAAATTGTTATTCAAGAATTTTGTTTGCAAGTGTCGTCTGCTTTTCGTGTTAGGTAAAGGGTTAACAGAGTATATAATGTAGTGTATAGCTGATAAAACTGCGGTAAAATTTGATCAGGCTTTGTTGCCGTAAAGACCTATTAGTAGTAATTTCGCAATTCTAAACAAAAATCGTGGTAAAAAGTGCATCTTTTAGATGATGGGTATTTACGGCAATTATGTGCTATGACGTAATGTGACATTAACCCTCTGCACAGTGTCAAAATGGCAAAGTTTTCAACAGCAAATATTTCCCATAATGCAGTTTGATATTTAACCAAATATACCTTGTTTGGCAGAAGAGCTCATTGAGCTCTGTCGAATAAGATATAATTGGTTAAATTCAAAGTTAAACAGTGATTGGAGAAATTTCTGTTGCTCTAAAAGAGCGGCAGAGTTAATAAACCATATACGAAACCCACGTTACACGCTGTAAATATATCCGGACGATCAAAAGAATGATATGATCATTCTCTCATATCACAGAATAAATTTCGTTCGTGATGCAATTTGAATCTGGTAACTTCCTTGTTGTATTTTAAATGGTGGTATTCATTGCACCGAAAGAATGGCTGTTCAATGAAAAAAGGCGTCAAGCATTTTTTTTATAGTTCTTATATGTAAAATACTGAAATGTATCTGAAACGAGCAGCTACAAAAGGGCGCAATTTATACCATTACAAAAGATCAGTGGCATAGCTACGCTACATGGGGATGAGGATCTGATGGGCCTTAGCCCCCCCCCCCCCCCCTAAAATTTTTGCTCCCCCAACCCTCCACCCCCCCCCCCCCCAAAAAAAACAAGTTTCAGACAACACAGAGCCCCAAAATGGTCGCTAATATAGCGGCTACACACTCTACAGATTCGCTTTTACAACACCAAATTTTCCTAACTAGGATCGGGGGTCGTTGCCCCTCCCCCACTACTTCCGTATTAGGGAAGTGAGAAGAGAGGACAACGAACGGAGGGTCTTAGTCAGAACTAGGTGAGGACCCCGAAACCCTACACAACTGCCTTCCAAATATCATCTTTGCCACCAAAACTGACTAGGGCTATAGAATCCTGGCTACGCGCCTGCAAAAGATAGGGATTCTTTGAACTGGGTAATTTTCTCATAACAATGAGGTAACCTTGATGTATGTAAAAAAGTGGAAAGCACATGCTTGGTCAGTGTGTAACAAAGCAGACACAATGCAGTCCCCCTTTTCAAAGCACAGGCATCACATGGAATAAATGTGTATATGCAGGGTTGTTATGTATGATGAACCTGATTTTTTAAGACGATTTATTGATTCCAGTCAGTAAACTTGATATCTAAACACTTACATCTAGCAGAGAACTTTTATTTAGAATACAATGGTTCGAACGCCTGTGTGTAATGGAGGTGTTTAAGGAGTGCCATGACCCAAACACTCAAAACCAGATAACGAAAGGCATCCATTTGTTGTCTAAAGTCAGGGGTTTTAAACAGCTTATTGAGATAATCCATTCACCAACACATTTTACCGAAGAAATATTTTTGCTTTAATTTGAGGTAACAAACATAAACACGGATTTGCTTCAGAATCATCACACGATAAATTATATGTCGCGGTGTTACCCATTTGAATACCGGTGGTATCATCCATGAGTCGGGGGAAACAGGGGATACTGGGACACATTTTTTCGAAAAAATGAACATGTACACGTATATGTACCTGTAGGATTCAGTGTTAAAATGTACAAAATGTTTTTTATACATTTTGTCCCAGAATCCCCACAAGTAGCTTATCGTGTCATAGACGGTTCAAACAGCCGTTGGCGAACGAGTGCGAATTCAGAAGAATTCGCTCGGAAGGAAAAATCTACGAAAAATCGAAGAAATCGACCTAAAATCTTCTCAACATTTCCCATCGTGGGTTAGACCTTCGATCGATCGTTGGCGAACGTCGGCGAAACGCCTTGGGGATTCTAGGACAGCATCAAAATGCGTTTTGGGGATTCTAGGACACCGACGTTCGCAATCCCTTTCCAGACGGCGGTGGGTGCAATCCGATCGGTAAAAACGATTGGGGATTCTAGGACAGGAAAATCGATCCTAAAATTTTTCTCCAACGTTAGCCAACGGTCGATCGAACCGTCTGGGACGCGATGACCGACTTGTGGGGATTCCAGGACAGGAAAATATAAAAATTAAGAAACGTCGAAAAATTAGAACACAGGAAAATTTTCTCTCCAGGTTTGTAATCGCGGTCTAGACGGCGGTCTAGACGGCGGTGCAATCGATCACGGAGGAACCAGTGGAGGGAACAGATGAAAAATAAAAATCGTCACGAGTTTTGAGGTAAATTGTAATAGAATCACGATATTCACAAGAGGAAATAAAAAGTGATTGATATATATATACAAAAAATATATATATAAATATCGAATCAAATAAATAATAAAATACGTAAATCATGAACGATTCCCAGATTATGAGAGCAAAGTTTCTTTTAAACATGCTGATGAGAGCCTACGCATTCTGCGTGAACGAACAACTAGGTCGCTTCTTGTTAGGACGATGCGTCGGGTGTCGGGATCATCTAGACTTCGATCACGAGGATCATTCGTGTCTGACGATCGAAAGGGAAGATATGGTCGTCAAGTATTTCGAACCGGCGTTCGAATGCGTTCAAATCGACGACGTGATCAAGTTTTGGAGGAGATTAATCTTATGTAGCAGGTGAGACAAGCCCACCAGTTCGGAAGAAATGAAATTGGCGTGTAGAAGTCTGACTTTAGAAGACAGGGAATGCATCTTGAAATTATTGCTGAAGGAAACATAAGTCTAAGTTTTCTTGTTGATATAAATAAGGGAGAATAGAAAATAAAATACACGCGTAAATTTTATCTAATATTAGAAAGAAAAAACACACACAAAAAAATGAGAACCAGAAATAAATTGTATCCGTCGTTAGATGATGACGAGAATGAGAAGCCGAACAACGTTTTGCCAACGGCGCCATCGTCAGAAGAAAAAGAAAGAGGAGAGAGGTATCGCATCGATCAAATCAGTAGAATCCAATTGTATCTGACTCGAGAGAGAGACTCTCGTCGTTCTCTCAAGAAGAAGTATTAGCGCCTCGTGAAATTCGTCAACGTGGTCGACATGACATTCATCACAATTACCATGGTTTACATGCAGCCGGCATCGGATTGTTGTCGACCGCGGCCGGCCTTCCGATCGTGTTGACCATAGAAGGAGTGGCTCTCGCCGCCGGATTGTTTAGCACGGTCGGAAACTTTTTGAGTAGGAAATTATATGTGAAGGCTAGGAAACACGAAAAGATTGGCTGACTCCAAGATCGACACGATATCCGAAATGATCTCGATGGCGTTGAAAGATGGTAGGATATTGGACGGAGAATACTTCACGATATTGAGCGAGAAAACAAAATACGATGCCATAAAGAAGCCAAGAGAATCAAGACTCGTCAGATCATCAAGGAAGAGATGAAGGATTCTCTCGTGGAAAGGGGAAGGAAAGAGGCCAGGGAGGAATTCGGTAAGTTGATAGAGCTCAAGAGCAGTGATTGAAAATAATATATATATATAATAAGAATAGAATTTAAAAAAAAAATGTTAAATTTATATATAAAAAAAAATAAATATGACATTATTTAAATAACCCTAAAAAAAGTGTATTGCGTAAAGTGTAAGAGAGTTACCGAGATGGGTAATTCTCGAGAAGTACGAACTAAAAACGACAGACAGATGCTTCACGGAATTTGCAAGGTGTGTGGTTCGAACAAGATTCAATTCGTCAAAAAAAAAAAAAAAACGAGCAGAGGCGAAGGCGTCGTGAATAAAAAGATCAATAATCTACCTTTCGAAATGCATCTGCTGGGTCACAGTTTCACGGGACCCGTAACGAAATTGAACAAGAGACTCAACGCCGATCTGACTCCTAAATCTTGGAGCAAACCCGTGAATAGGGTGGACGCGGCAGCATACAATCACATTCTGTGCTACGTCAGACATCCTGACACCAAGACTCGCAATGACGTCTGCGATAAAAACATTTTGGTGAAATTGAGAGACATATCGAATCCAACCAGGAGAGAGAAGTTCGAACGTTCGCTGGTCGGCAAAGTGATTGGTGTGAAACGTCGATTCGGATGGGGCATTAAAAAAAAAAGCCCCTCGGAAAAAAAGAAGAAGCGATTATTGACGAACGAATTGGGGAGGAGTTACACAAGCCCATCATGCATAAATTTCAAAAGAGGAGGGTGTTCGTGAAGGGTCTGGACGACATTCGGTCCGCCGACTTGGTCGACATGAGATCGTTTTCGAGGTGGAACGAGGGCATCAAATATCTATTGACGGTCATCGACATGTTTTCCAAATATGGTTGAATCGGAGCCTTGAAGAATAAATCGGGACCTTGCGTCACCGAGGCTCTGAAGAGCATACTCGACTCGTCTTCTCGAAAACCGAATAAATTGTGGGTGGACAAGGGGAAGGAATTCTACAACAAGCACGTTCGTCGGTTGGTCGACCTCTACTCGATCGAAAATAAAGAGAAAGCCAGCATCATGGAAGGTTGGAATCGAACGATGAAGGAAAAGATGCAAGGGTACTTCACAGCGAATTCAACCAAGAAATGCATATACGCTTTGAATGGTCTGGTCGAAGATTACAACAACACGTGACACAGATCGATCAAGATGACTCCCACGGAAGCTAGCGATCCTCGAAACGAAAAACGGGTCTACGTGAATCTACATCCCGAGAGCTCTAAGATCAGGACGGAGTCTAGACCGAGGAAATTTGCGGTTGGCGATCGAGTGAGAATCTACGCTTATAAGAAGCACTTCAAAAAGGGTTACACTCCTCGATGGACCGCGGAAATCTTCGTGATAATCAGAATATTTCACACCGATCCGGTGACTTACGAAATCGAAGCTTTGGATGGTGAAGAGATCATCGGAAAGTTTTACGAACAACAATTGCAGAAGATAAAGTTTTAATAAAAAAAATATATATTTACCCTCTTTAACATTTTCTTGTTTACACACATATATATAAAGGAGAAAAATAATAATAATAAAAATAATTAAAACTATTTTTAGAAAAAAGCAAACGAATTAATAAACAAAAAAAACAAACAAAACCTTCAAGAATGGCGAATATACTAGATATCGCACAAGGCATGCCGCAAGACGAAAGCATTGAGAAATATGAGGTTCACGAATATGAACCGATAACCAGAACGCGGTTGAAAAAAGCAAGAGAGATAAGAATCAACGTGGAAACCCAAGATCTATTCGTTCATCCTAGCGAGAGTTACATAGTGGTGCAGGGACGTCTCACCAAGGAAGATGGGACCAAATACGCCGACGACGACACGGTAACTCTAGCCAATAATGGCGTCATGCATCTATTCAGTAATATAAAATACTTGCTATCTGGACAAGAGATAGACTCTTGACGTATCCGAATGATTTTTTGAAATCCAGGGGACTTAATCAGTTGTGGGTGAAAGACACCGTAGGCCCCGCCAACGCCGGCGCCGCCGCGATATTCGACTACGTCGTCAAGACGTCCAGACCCAAAGGAACGTTTTCGTTCAGGATACCTTTGAAACACATCTTCGGATTCGCGGACGATTACAACAAAATCAAGTACGGACTCAAACACAATCTGATGTTGATTCGAAAGGGAAATGATGACGTGATAGTGAAACTCCCCATGACCGATGCGGCTAAGTTCACTCTACACAAGATATCATGGTTCGTTCCACATGTGCGGGCTTCAGACATGGAGAAAAAACGTCTCTACAAGATCATAGACTCCAAGTGTAAATTACTCGTGGGATTTAGAATGAGACAGTGCAACATGGCTAGCATTCTGCTTTCTACGAATCACTTCGATTGGAGATTGACTGTAAAATCCACTTCTGAGAGACCGCTTTTCATCATGGTCGCGTTTCAGATCGACAGGAACGGGTCTCAAGAAAACAATTTGTCACTGTTCGAGCACTGAAATTTGAGAAACATGAAGGTGTTTCTGAACGACACGAGATATCCCACAATCGATTACAATGCGTCTTTCAACAAGAACAATTTCTCCAGACTGTACGGCGATGCCACGGATTTTAGAAAGAATTATCACGGTCTGGATGAATTGATGAGCAATCCTAATATATCTCCCACAGAATACAAGTTGATGTATCCCATGATCGTATTCAACATCAGTAAACAGAGCGAATGACTCAAGAGTAGCGTCTTAGATGTTCAGAGAAAGATGCAATTTGACAGGAACGTGCCGAGAAAAACCGAGGCCTTTGCCCTGGTCCTGTCGGATAGAGAATTACAATTCGAATTGGATGGAAATAAGATGTCGATCGTTCGATGAGAGACATGTGTGTGTGAAGAAAAGAAAAAAAAATATAAATAAAAAATTTAAAAAAAAATAATTACAAAAATGAATGGTAAAGAACGTATTAAAAACAAACAAAAAAAAAAAAAGTAATGAGATCTAGAGAGATTGAACATCTTTCTAAATCTCATTACTCTTTTTATTATTATTTCCACACGTTCACTGTTTGTTCAGAGGATCTAGTTTGATCAGTAGGCTCACCACGGAAGTGGCGGCTTCGGAATTATTGGTTTTCATAACGAAATTAATCCTGTCTCCGGCATTCACTTCGAGAGGTGTACCGAAAGTGCTGACATTCAAGTGTTGAATCTCGGTCTATTCGACGCTGTATCTCTAATCACTCTCTACTCCATTCACCATGAGATTGACGACCGCTCTGTTATTCAAATCCATGGAAGCCAGAGTCATTCGAATGATTTCGCCTCCCAACGGCATGGGATATCCCACCTGACCATGTTGCGATCCACTACCTCTGAAAGATCATTCGGCTTTTCCCTCCTCTAACATGCCACTCTCCTCGGCCCACATGGTGATCAATTGCCTGGCATATTTGACTTTCTCCACCACCGAAATCAGGGTGCTGGTATCCGTCATGTTCACAGGATCTGGCAGATTCGTGAGCGCGTGTCCGCCCATGTCCAGTCCACCTTCCATGATGTTGCCCTTTTTCCAGACCATGTTGTCGTTCACGTACTGCCTGCTGACCATGCTGGAATCGAATCGAATTCTGGATTGCAACCGAGACCGAATAAATTCTCACATTTCATTTTGACGCCACCCTCCATGGTTCTGCCGGATAGTTTGTTCAGGTAGAGATCGTCCACTTGCGATGTTATGTATTCTTGAGATCGTATCACGGTGGAATCCACGTAGCCCTTGTTGACCGCAGTGGAGTCCTTGTCCATGTCGTCGATCTTTGACAGATTGAATATCTTGTTGAATCCCGCATTCAGATCCGATTTCATTTCTCGTCTGTCAGACTTTCTCTGTTCCAGGTCTACATAGTGTTTTGTCGCCACGTCCTTGGGATTCGTGGGAGTGGCTACGTTCGTTATCTTGTTAGAATTGGCGTTCAATTCCGATTGCATCGTTTTCTAAACGTATCTACCTCTCAAGTGTTCACTGAATCGCGCGTGAGAGTCGTCCGCGTATTTCTTGGTCGTGGCCTTGGTGGAATCTATGGGATTCGCAATGTTCACCAAATGTTTGGATTTCAGATCGAGATCATCGATCATGGCTTTATCCACGTAATTATCTAGCATGATTCTTTCGAAATCTGCATTCCCCGTCGACGTCCTTTTTAGTCACCACATCTGCAAGATCTACCAGCTTGGGAAGATTGTAGAGCTGGTTATCGTTCATGTTCAAAGGTTCCTCTCGAGGTTCGTATCTCCGAACGTAACATTCTTCCAAGTTGGCGACGTCATAACCATTGCCAACTTCGAGTGTCTTCCTCTTCTTTTTGGGTCGACTTTTGGCGTCATTTCTACCAAATTTATCGACTGGCATGTTGTTTTGAGGTTTTTGTTTTAAAAAATATATTTCAACGCAGTTTTTTTAAAACGAATTATTTTTCGCTTATTTTATTTTTTGTTTTATTCAATCAAGTTTTTTTTTAAAATAATTTTTTACCTTTATATATATATATACTATAAAAAAAATCGCTCTCTAATGTAAATCATTGAGAATGTCTTGAAACCGATCTCCTTCCGACCATCTCTTGAGAACGTAGAGACACAAGCAATCACAAAACACTTGATCTGGCAATTGCACTCGTTCCGTGTTGTAACGAACCACTGATTCGCTGAAATAGTTCTTTATTTCTTTCAGCGGTGAGATTCTGTAGCTTTCAAAATAATAATTCTTCTTCTTCCCATTCTTGAACCCCATCACCCAGTGAGTGCCATCGCCTGATAAATCGTCCAGATTTAAAATTCCGCATTCCGATTGTCATCATTGAGGTCTTCTCTTTGGCAAGGCATCTCTGGAAAACACGTCTCGAAAATCTTTGATTTTCAAGTCCTTTGCCACATTCGACAGATCGATGTTGGATAGGGGTTCGTTAGGTAAGACGACACCTTCTACAGATATCCGTATTTTTTTTCTTCATTTGTGTATATTTTTTTTTATTTATTTTATTATAATTCACTAAATGACGTTATTTTTTTTTTCTTCTTTTTCTTTTTAAACTAAATCTCTTGATGTCTCTATCGACTTCCATAATCTTGAATTTGTCTAATAATTCCTCTTGATTTTCTGGACTCCTATCGTCCTTAATCATATCCAAAGCCCAATGTCCAAGCGCCAAAGTGCTTATTTTATCATCTAACATGAATCTCTTATCGTCGTCGGCTGTCCACGAAATTTTGTTGACTATTTCGGTATACACATCATGATTGTTGCTTCGGATTGATTTCATAATCTTGTACACCGGCCCACTTCCGAACAGACAATCTTTATACTCTTGGAAAGAGATGTTTTTCTTCACCACGCACGCTTTAACTCCTTTGCATTTCTTGATGTCTTCGCCTTCTATGCGATAAGCATACAGTTTGGGTCTCAAACCCACGAATTCGACGATTTGTTTACCACCGCTCTCATCCTTAAATCTACCCAACACCTTCTTGTTGTCGTTCGATTGAATGTTGGACGGGTGATCGTTGGGATAATTGCTTGTGTCGAACCACGTGACCACGTCCGGAGATATATCTCTGTAGATAGACATCTTTCGTCTCTATCTCGTAAACCAAACTGTCCGTGTCGGTGAACAGTACATCAATCACTTGCTGAGATCTAAGATGATCGGTCTGAGATAATAGGGTTTGTCGAACTTCAGGTGAGTCTTTCTTTTGCATGTGAACAGCCACTACATTTCTGTCGAGTAGGGTTCGGTGTCTCTAAATGGGTTTCATCACTAATTTTTTAGCACTTTTCTTGGACGTGACGAGTCGAATGTCAGTTCTCTTTCTGATGTTTTCCATCGATTTACCGTACACGCAGTTGTTCATGAGTTTGAAGAAATCTTTTTCGAAATCGTTCTCGGCTCGAATTCTGAGATTCGTGTTGAGATCGATGTATTTTTTCATCCAAGGCTCTTCATCAAATCGAATGACGCAATGTATGTCGAGTAATTTCATCCCGTGATCGACGTATTGTTTCAAATTTCAAGATGACATACTTACGTTTGTTAAATAAATTGGGAATGAGTTTTTTGTCATCTCCTTCGACTGGTTTCATTCATTCGGGAGCCAGCGGATAATCATTGTGCAGGTCATGTAACTCTCCCGGATAGTTCAAATCGACTTCTAAAATGCAAGGATAGTCTCTCCATTTTTGCATCTCTTCTGGTTCCGTCACCCATTTTAAATTTCTTTCCAATTGGTAAAGGATGACTCATGGCCCAGCCATACAGATTATTAGCGTCCCAATACTGTATGTATTTATTCGATCGTTCTGAATCGAAACCTTCTTTCATGTAGGGATTGTCGGCTTCAGAATATCTGTGGGAGATCATCAAGATGCCACCTCTCATGGCCTTTTCGTACATGAGCAACATGTCCACATCAGATAATAATTCCAATTGGACTTCAGTGGTCTTCAACAGAGCATCCCACGCCAGACCGGGTGCAGTGAAATAGACATCTCAAAAATTTTTGAACATGTCGGCCAGGAGCAGAACGTCGGTCTTCAGGTAGAGATCATGATAATCTCTCACGGTTTTCATATCGAATGATTTCCACACGTTTTCGGCTCGTTTGTAATCCTCATCAGAAATGTCGGATTCGTACAATTTCGAATAAAAATCTTCTTTCGAAGGTAGCACAGTGTCGTCGAATCTCTTTAGATCGTTCATGTAATCATAAGGATAGACTCCTTTCCTCAACATGACGTCTACGCATTCTCCGAAGTGTTCGCTCATGATTTTAAATTTATCCTCACTCATATTATTGACTAATTTTTCCAGAGCAGTCGACATGAATTTAAAACTGTCGATGAAACATATGGCTCTATGAATGGATTTCGTTTTTTCTTCCATCGTCTCTCCGTCGATTACTCTTTTCTTCTCCACGACCTTCCATTTCGTGAAGGAAATGTATCTTTCTTCGCTGTTCGCAATGCAATTTAATGCTTCATGGGAGGTGCCGAGATTTTTCACGAACAGATGACTGTCGTAACCTGAGAGATTGTGAAATATTACCGGATAGAAAATGGCGTCTCGATATCTTAAATTACACTTGCTGTGGGCCAGACCACGATACAGACCCATGCAATGATCGTGGTCTCTGACCTTCTTATTTTCCTGCGAATTCTCGTCGAACGATTGTCTGCATATGTGACATTCGAGGGCTTTGTTATTTTCGTCCTGCTGCTCTCGTGTGATGATCATTTTCACCGGAGTTTTGAATTTGTCGTATAAAATTTTAATTTTTGATTCTAACTCTTCCATGAACCTTTGAGCCACGTCGTCGTCTTCGCATCGTTTCGTGTAGGTGAAGGGACCCATATTGTGTTGTGAGTCAAAAGTGCATTTCACATAAATGCAATAGTCCGGCATGTGTTTTTGATATCTTTCAACGTAACTTCAAAGAGCGTTGGGTTGGCAGGAACTCATTTTCATGGTGAAGCATTCGAAATCGGAGTACACGATGAGTGGTACTTTTAACCTTCTATTGTGATAGCGAAAGTTCATGATGGTGTTGGGTTTGGGCATATCGAAGGTGACGTCTTGATTTTCATTGCAATATTCCTGATGTTTCGCTAACGATTTTTTGGTGCGAAACGTGTTCATGCAGTTGCAACATAAATATATCTTTTCTTTATGTTTAACACTCTGGCTCCACAGTAATTGGATCGGATTTGTAACCCAAAATTAATGACTATTGTCACCGTTCAATCAATAATAAAATAATCGTCTTTTCTCTTCCAAGATATGAAGTCTGTCTGAGAGGATACATCGTTCGTTTTTCCTCATCGTATCCCAAGACGTTCACTACTATGGTGGGATTTTGAACCTCGAAACGTCCGATGTCTTTTAACGGCATTGGAAAAGTCACTCCGGTCCAATCAAGATTTTTAGAAGTCTCCTCGTAATAAGAAACTCTCTCGGGGTGGATTTTGATGGGGTATAAAGTGGAGATGAATGTCCATTTAAAACACTGATCATCTTTATTTCTCACGTTGACCACGGCATGTTTTTTAGCTAAGAAATACGATAATTCCATGTAGGAAGACGCTTTCAACGAATCATTTTTGGTCACGTGAATTTCGAGATTCAACACCTCTTCGAACGTCCAATTACTACCTCTATGTTGATAATTCACAAGAGACGTCAACATCTTATCTTTCATCATTTCGAAAACGTCCGATAAATCTGAACCTCGAAATATGGGTTGGACGATCTGAAATATGCATCTCTCTGTTAGCCTTGGGTCTCGCCTCACTGGTGTCATTATTCCTCTTCAAGGCGTGGGTCTGAACCAGAATGTTGCCGTAATTGTCAAAATCCTCATCCGTGTAATCTCCAGTCTTGTTGAAAAGGAGCAATTTGTGCAGTCCAAGAGTTAATTTATACTCATTCGAACCGACGATGAAATGCTCATCATCCTCTCGCACTTCAGTGTTGCCCACAAAAGTCTTACCGCTCGAATCCCTGTAAATTCCATACAACAGATCTCTCTTACCACCATCATCGGACGACGCGACGCTACTGGTGGTAATAGTCGAAGCTGTATCATCGCTCTTGCTCACATTGGTTTCGATTCTCATAGGAACGTAATCCGGTGAAGATCTTTGAAAGGAAAACTGCCTTGCAAAACTATCAGGCAATGAACCCATTCTCAAAGAACTCTCTTTTATGGGCCTCAGTTCCTCGACGATCTCCTTCTTGCTTCGTTCCTGAACCTCCGTCACGGGTTTGAATAGTTTGGTGGTCTCTCGTCTTAATTCCATCTCTCCCAATCGTCTGTTTCTGTCGGTGGATCGAATGCTTTTTCTGAGCTGCTCAGATTCGTTGAGGAGTTCGTCTCTTCGCTTGGAATTTTTGATTTGTAAAAACATCTTTGTTCTCTCGATTATTAATATTTCTTTTTAGAGTGTGGTAACGTCGATTATTTTATTATTCTCAAAATTAAATGTAGTTACTTTTTATGTTTTTAAGTAAATAAAATTTTATGTCTTTAATATATATAACTAAAACCAGTTGGGGAAAAAAACATTTACAAATGAAACCTCGATAAATGCGTTGCCGTCAAACGTGTCAAACTGCATCAGCGGTTATTCTCACCATGGAGAAAACTCGAATAGTTAAAATCTCAAATAACATCCTTTTTCAAAATGCGTTAAATCAGAAAGAAATTATGTAATCATTTGAAACCAGTTCATTTTCATTCGTAAGATGGTTTAAACAGAATTCCGTGTGATCAAAAAAGCAGAATACTGTTTGAAGTAACAACACAATTTTTCGATTAAACATATCCTCACACTTCGAGTCATTCGATAAAATGAAACCTCGATAAATGCGTGGCCCTCAAACGTGTTAAATCGCATTAGTGGTTATTCTCACCATGGAGAAAACTCGAATAGTTAAAATCTCAAATAACATCCTTTATCAAAATGCGGTAAATCAGAAAGAAATTACTTAATCATTTGAAACTGGTTCATTTTCATTCGTAAGATGGTTTAAACAGAATTTCGTGTAATCAAAAAAGCAGAATACTGTTTGAAGTAACAAGACAATTTTCCCAATTAATACATCTTCAAAAGGAAGCACTTTTTGCGAACAGGAAATAGTGAAGAAGTGTGTCTCGTCACAATGTGTTTTGTTGATGTTTCTCGAGCCGAAACGCGAGTGAACATTATTGTCACCTATTAAAAAATCAAAACCCAATTTACATCTTTTAAAACCCTTTTAAGTGGAACGCAATTTCACCGTTTGATTTATTGAATGAAAAACCATTAATTTACACGTGCGTCGTTAAACGACTGAGTGCAAGATCAAAACTCGACAAAAGGGATCTATTACCATTTACCTCAAAACTCGTGACGATTTTTATTTTTCATCTGTTCCCTCCACTGGTTCCTCCGTGATCAATCGCACCGCCATCTAGACCGCGATCGCAAACGTGGAGAGAAAATTTTCCTCCATTCTAATTTTTCGACGTTTCTTAATTTTTATATTTTCTTGTCCTGGAATCCTCACAAGTCGGTCATCGCGTCCTAGACGGTTCGATCGACCGTTGGCGAACGTTGGAGAACAATTTTAGGATCGATTTTCTTGTCCAAGAATCCCCAATCGTTTTTGCTGATCGGATCGCACCCACCGCCGTCTGGAACGCGATTGCGAACGTCGGTGTCCTAGAATCCCCAAAACGCATTTTGATGCTGTCCTAGAATCCCCAAAGCGTTTCGCGGACGTTCGCCAACGATCGATCGAAAGTCTAACCCACGATGGGAAACGTTGAGAAGATTTTAGGTCGATTTCTTCGATTTTTCATAGACTTTTCCTTTCGAGCGAATTCTGCTGAATTCGCACTCGTTCGCCAACGGCTGTTTGAACCGTCTAGGACACGGTAAGCTACTTGTGGGGATTCTGGGACAAAATGTACAAAAAACGTTTTGTACATTTTAACACTGAATCCTATGGGTACATGTACGTATCTGTGTACATGTACATTTTTTCGAAAAAAAGTGTCCCAGTATCCCTTGTTTTACCCTACTTCCATGTCAGTCGGATGACATCAACTGAAAGATTCTGCGTTAATTATTTTGAGGATGACCAATTAATATTGTCAATGTGCAGCCTTGTGGCTTGACGTTAAAATATTGAATGGTCCACACAAATTCACTTTGCCGCCACATACTGTCAGATTAGGACGTTCATGTTGATCCTTGTCGAGAAGAGGTGGCTTCGAGCTGGGAATGTTGGGTTAATGACGGTTGAAGTGAATCTTCTTATTAAAGCGACAATTTTGTCCAAATTTTCATCCGTGATATGGAAGCTATAACAACTAGGGGTAATCCACGCAGTCAGAAATCCAAATTACCAACTGATATAACTTACAGGATGACAAAAACAACTACTTTGGCCTCATCCAATAATAATGCAAGCCTTCAACGTGATTATATGAACATTTTATTTGAAATCCGTGACTGTTAAATCTGGTGGTGTAGACAAACAACTTTATTTTTCAGTTTGATAACTCAATCAATCACTTGAAGGATTCAGTACAGTTGAGTTATGGTAGCAGTTTGGACATTTGGCACACATTTGGGCATAACTTTTTTAAATTCGTTGTTTGGATTGATCCTCAATGTTTCTCGTTTTTTTATCGACAGAATCTTGGCAAAATAGCGACGAAGTTGGAATATTGACGACAGAAGGCGTTCAGAATGTCCAAGTTTCAATACGGTGTACCAAGCTCCTTTCACATGAACGGAGGCTCTTAGAAATCTTGATCACACTCCAAACTAGAACTTTGATGATGAGAGAGGAAGAAATCTCAGTGTGAGTTATAAACATACCACACGGATGTTAGAAAAAATCTCTCAACTTCTAACCAGTGAAGACTGGCAAAGAGACTCCAATTTTGTGCATATTTTACAAATGATTACTGAGTAAAGGTGGGTAATTTGAAAACAATATCACGAAGCTCTTTGGAAAAGAAACACATTGCACCCCTAGAATTGTGTTCTGTTTCTTCTTCATAGAATCGAGTGTTGTTCCAAATTATGCAGCTTCAAACAGTAACTACATGAAACACAAACACAGACTTAGGTTGAAAACTGAAAGTCTAAAATAGTTTGAAATTATGTACGTCGCCTTCGATGCCGTTTAGATAGATAAAGTGTGAAGTGTGAGTACAACACTGTCCTCTATACAACAAAATCGCGGGCACGCTCATAGGCTACACATAGAAAAAGTGCCTCAGCCGCTGACATCCTAGGGCACAGATGTTACTGTAAATAAACAATGTTCAACAAAAAAGAAAAACCTCTTGAAGGTTTCGATGCCTCGCACTCACAGATCGCTTTTTAAATAAAATACAGAGGATATTTGTGCTGTTTTCGTGAACATCGGGAATTATCGCAAGCGTTCGTGAAAAGAAAAACTTTCAGGTCGACACTCATGAGATAATTCCAGATACTGACTAAAATAGAGATTTTCTTTTTTAATATATGCTATGAGACATTTTGTTGTACAATAACAATATTCTGTCCAATTCGATGGGAAATGAGAACGTTTCAAAGCAATAACAAAGCTCAGCTCATCGCTCCTTCAAGGTGACGTGATACGGCGTAGCGTGACGTCATTTAGAAGCTACCGACGGATATTCCCTGATATCCATCGAGTCGATGGATATCGCGAAATATCTTTTAGATAATTTAATTAAGATAAAATTCACAGGCTAAGATATAATTAACTTTGATATCTGTACAAACGAATATGTTGTTGATGTGCATGTTTTTCCCGCCAATAAAAATTGAATATTTACAACATACTGTAATTATTATTAACTGAAAACAAGTGCCGAGACTGGAAAGTTGATACCGTATAACTACGTGAGTAGTAGGAGAGGGATGAAACGGGGCCGATTGGAAGAGGGAATGGAGGGGGGGGGGGGGGAGTGACGTCATGTCACGTGACCAGGTGACGCCATGTTTGGTTGTCATGGTAACCCGCGATCTCCATAGTGATATGTGGTATTAGTGCGCATGCGCAGCACGTGTTGTTAGGGTGATACGTGTTTCCGTCGTCCATTTTGTATACTGGAGGCCGCCATCTTGGTTTCTATGGTAGCACGTGGTTGCTGTGTGACCCAAAAGCTTCTAATAGGACAGGGGTATGTTCGGAGGGTATGGTCGATTTTAAAGGAGTAATTTTCCGATTCGTAGAATTACCCAAATAAACCCGACAATTTTTACTATTTCGAATTCTTTCAGAATTCTCTTCCTCTATCTATATATTCAATAGTTTTCGTCTATCTGACCATGTTCCTTTGTCCTGGAGTATACTCCAGTAGCGTAGACGATCCTATCAATTCGAACAGTTTACCTTATTATTACTATATTTAGCTTTTCTGGTCTATTCTTGTTAGTTCTGACCCTATTCTGAGTACTCGTGTTGTTTCCTTTATCTAGATCATTTATATAGATTATAACTAACCAATCAGATTGCTTGTTTTTCCATAATCTCTATGCAGAGTTATCACCCCTTATTACAGTGAAGTCCAATCCTACTCTCATCACCTCTATATCCAATGGCCATATCCCCAGGCACCCCTTTTTGGAAAACATATGGCCTTTGGCACCCCTTTTTGTCATATGTACTTATGTGAAAAGGCACAATGTGACACAATATGCCCTAGCACAAAGGCACGTGCTGAGTGTGCCAATATGTGCTTATGTGAAAAGGCACAATGTGACACAATGTGCCCTAGCACAAAGGCACATGCTGGATGTGCCAATATGTCCTGATGTGAAAAGGAACAATGTGACACAATGTCCCCTAGCACATAGGCACATACGGGTATTTGAGAACACCTATGACCTGGTATTGTATTATTTGAGGAAACCTACTGGAAAATCCCTTTTTTGTCATATGTGCTTATGTGAAAAAGCATAATGCGACACAATGTGCCCTAGCATATAGGCACAGGCTGGATGTGCCGATATGTGCTTATGTGAAAAGGCACAATGTGACACAATGTGCTCTAGCACATAGGCACATACGGGTATTTGAGGATACCTGACATTGTATTATTTGAGGATACCTGTTGTAGAAACCTTACATCCGGATACTTCTGTTGGTAAAGGTATAAAAAGGGTGTTGGTATGAAGATAAATTCATTTGTGTCCTGACCGTCGTCGAATGAAGACATGTTACCGATTCGTTGCAGATACTGTTCCAAGTCATTTTCGAGATCAGATAATGCTTGAAGACACGAAAAGGACCATCGTCGGCTCCTCTGCAGATATTGTACTAAGTTGTTCGCACAACCGTACAATAGGACGAGGCATGAAGAACATTACTGTCCAAGAAGAAAAGAAGAGCAGAGAGATACTAGAGATTTAATGACTGTCCAGAATGAAGCACTTTTAGAATTTTTACGGGATGCTGACAAAGAGGAAATCGATGCCGTTCTACTCGCTGCTGATGAAGATTTGATTACCTATGTATGTAAATGTGCTACCAACATCCTAGAAGATAAGATACCACTGAATTTGGTGGAATTTGATGACCTGCAAAAATATGAACATGTATTGAAGCTGCTAACAGACGATGGAATTTCTACCGACATAAAAAGATGTATATTAAGAGAGAGTTGCTTTCTCTTTGCGCTTATCAACCCAGTCCTAGCTCTGAAAAGGGTATAAAGGGGGTGTTGGTGTGAAAAGAAACTCATTTGTTCTACGGCCACGAAAGAGTGAAGTCATGAAAGTCCATTGCTGCAGAATTTGTGATAAAGAATTCTCCAGGAGCTTCACACGCAAGAGACGTGAAGATGATTACTGCCCTATGAGGAAATCAGAAAAATCGAGCAACACTACAAGACCAGAGAGAAATTTAGATTCACTGCGAATCCTATCTGATGCAGATCGATATGAAGCCAAGACTATACTCAAGACGGCCAGTGATGATCTGATACAATGTATATGTGATTGTGCCTCGAATATCTTGAAGGGGGCAGTACCTATAAACAAAACTGAGAGAGCTAAGCTGATTCCATACAAACACCAGATTAGGAGAATTGCTTTACCAAGGAGTGAACTATCTTATCGGAAAAGAAGGCGGATTATACAGAAAGGAGGATTTTTAGGAAAGTTAATCAAACCCATCATGAATGTTCTGTCCGATATCCTACAAAAGGGTCGTGCTCGTAGGAAACGTTTCATTTGTAATCTGACCTTCGAAGAGAGTGCACACAATACAATCCAGCTGTGCACCAAAAAATTGGTCAAGAGATTCGGACTCCGATGAATCGTCGGAACTATCAGAAGATATGGATTATGAAGAAGAAGACGGGGAAGAAGACGTTTCTGTGATGGGAACTATCGTCCAAACTGCCTATGACAAATACTAAGACAATTTTGACAACCTCACGAACAAATATATCGAGGATGGAATGGATAGAGAAGATGCGTTTGAAACAGCATATACAGCACTTCAAAAGAATGTCAGAGAAGCCATCAGTGAGAATTACATTAATACCCTTGTGTACATTAGAAATTTTTGCAACGACTCAACTCACAAGAAAATTCAAGAAGCTGCCAAGCATCTTCGTAAAGAGGATTTTGACTTTGAAGAATCCCAGAAATATGCTTTGGAAAAGCGAAGATTTCTGTTCGACAACCTTATGACAAACTACTCATTCAGAGTAGAAGATGATGATGAAGAAGAAGAAGAAGAAGAAGAAGAAGAAGAAGAAGAAAGAAGAAGAAGAAGAAGAAGAAGAAGAAGAAGAAGAAGAAGAAGAAGAAGAAGAAGAAAAAGAAGAAGAAGACGACGATTAGAAAAACAAATATAAAAGGAGTGTTAGTATAAAAATAAACTCATTTCCGTTTTGAACGTCGAAGAGTGAAGATGTCTGTGTCAACAGCAGTGCTCAGTTTCAAAGATAACTTACATATACAGATCTTCAAGAATGATGCTGGATTAAAGCTGACTTCCCAAGAACTGGCTCAAGTGAATCGTGTGGTAAATGCAGACAAGAGAAAAAATCTAGACATGTATGCTGGTGGAAAGAAACAAAGATGTGTGGATACTGGTCATTTTGTAAACAAAAGAATAAAGACAGAAGAACTGACTGATACTTCCAATACAAACAAGAATGAAGTTTCTACTCAAATTATGAAACAACACGAAGAAAAGGGAGCGATGCCAGCTCCCAAGAAGAAAGATGTTTCCACTAAGAAGCCTGAAGTTTCTACTGTGAAAGAAGTTACGAAGAAGCCTGAAGTTTCTACTGCAAATGAAGTTTCTACTGAAACTGAGAAAGATTTAAAGAGGAACCAAGAAAGATGCTTCCACTCAAACCACAAATGAAGTTACTACTGAAACTAAGAACGATGTTTCCACTCAAACCACAAATGAAGTTACTACTGAAACTAAGAATGATGCTCAGAAGACTGAACTTTACTATGAAACAGCTAGAGAAAGAGGAACCCAAAGATACCAAACAGGAAATTAAAGTAACCAACAAAGCCAAGTTATCAAATGAGATAACGTGTTTTATCAAAAACCTAGACATGCAATGGGAAGAAGCTTCAACCCACAAGAAGATGAAATGGTTAGCCCATGCAAGAAGAACTACAAAGACAAATGCCTTGAGAAATTGAATTGAATACTCTAATAAAAATGAAATGTTATATATATTGTTGTTTGTTTTTTACCGACTATCCCAACAGAAGTACCCGGATGTAAGGTTTCTACAACAGGTATTCTCAAATAAGACAATGTCAGGTATCTTCAAATACCCATATGTGTCTATGTGTTAGAGCACATTGTGTCACATTTTGCCTTTTCACAGAAGCACATATCGGCACATCCAGCATACGCCTATGTGCTAGAGCACGTTGTGCTTTTTGACATAAGCACATATGACAAAAAAGGGTTTCTCCAGTAGGTATCCTCAAATAATACAATACCAGGCCATAGGTATCCTCAAATACCCGTATGTGCCTATGTGCTAGGGCACATTGTGTCACATTGTGCCTTTTCACATAAGCATATATCGGCACATCCAGCATGTGCCTTTGTGCTAGGGCACATTGTGTCACATTGTGCCTTTTCACATAAGCACATATCAGCACACCCAGCATGTGCCTTTGTGCTAGGGCACATTGTGCCTTTTCACATAAGCACATATGACAAAAAAGGGTGCCGAAGGGCATATGTTTTCCAAAAAAGGGTGCCTGGGGATATGGCTATTGGATATAGAGGTGATGAGAGTCGGATTGGACTTCATTGTAATAAGGGGGGATAAGTCTTCATAGAGATTATGGGAAATCAAGCAATCTGATTGGTTAGTTATAATCTATATAAATGATCTAGATAAAAGAAACAACACGAGTACTCAGAATAGGGTCAGAACTATCAAGAATAGACCAGAAAAGCGAAATATAGTAATAATAAGGTAAACTGTTCGAATTGATAGGCTCTTCTAAGCTACTGGAGTATACCCCAGGACAAAGGAACATGGTCAGATAGACGAAAACTATTGCATATATAGACAGAAGTAGAGAATTCTGAAAGAATTCGAAATAGTACAATTTGTCGGGTTTATTTGGGTAATTCTGTGAATCGGGAAATTACTCCTGTTCAATCGAACACAGCCTCCAACCATACCCATGTCTTGTTAGAAGCCTTTGAGTAACATAGCAACCATGTGCTACCATAGAAACCAAGATGGCGGTCTCCAGTATAAAAAATGGACGATAGAAACACGTATCACCCTAACAACACGCGCTGCGCATGCGCACTCACACCACGTATCGCTATGGAGATGACGTCACAAGATGGCCGATCGCGCGGGTTACCAGGACAACACAACATGGCGCCACCAGGTCACGTGACATGACGTCATTTCCCCCTCCCCCATTCCATCCCCCCAATCGGCCCCGTTTCATCCCTCTCCTACGACTTACGTGCTTGGTAAATTAACACCATGATGTTTGGTGAAGTGAAAGCTGTTGCGATGTGACAGCATTCACGATCTCAAACGTCATCGATTGGGAGGAGTTAGCGCATTGGTTGATTTTTACGCCATCTAGGGTAGGAGAAGGGAGACTGAGTTACGACGTTTCTCTCTGACGTTCCAGCAATCAAGTTGTACAGAGATAAGTGCGGTGCAGCATTATTTCAGAAAGCTCTCCTCTAATACCGTGGCGATTAAAACATGTGGTGAATCTATCATTTACAATCAAAAACAGAACATTACAGGAAAGTGACTTAAATGTTTTAAATTCATTGCAGTAAGTGTTTGTAAAATGTGTTGACCGTCGAATGATCCAATCGCCGCCATACGGAGCTTATAAACACCCTAAACGGTTGTCTCAGAAAAAACACCCCAAAAGCTTATCACGATTGTGCGAATTGCCAGTGAGAGTTTGGGGTTTGTGTTTCTTTTAACAGATATTGACCTTTATTTTAATTTCCAACCCGAGTGTCTTGGTTGAGTGTCAAAAGAGTTTAGATCCGAAGCCTTGAGTCGATATATGATATGTTAAGTTTGGGTCACTGAAGTTATTCGAAAGAATGTGTGACTATTATGGATAGTGAAGGTTTTTTTATTGTTTTTCAAGTATATGTCACATGATAAATACAATTAAACAAAATAACATATGAGGTGAAGAACTAACTTTTTAATACACACAAGAGAGGAGAAGAAACAAACACACACAAGAAAAACTAGATCCAGATCCGACAGTCCCGCGTCCCAACCCCGGGCAGCCATGGAAGGCCAGTGGTTCTATTTTGGTGACTTGGTCAAGCAGAGTTGTCGCGAAACAAGTGATTTCTTTAGGGTGATAGGTGATCAAATCCCATCACCATACACAAAGCCATGAATTTAATGTTGGGCACAGATCATCCGTTGTAATGCCGAAAGGTTCATTCACGTTCCAACCCCTGGCTTTTACGCGAATGTACCGTAGGACCACCGCGTCCCCCAGCCACCGGGTCAGAAGCGCGAAACCGACTGAAATATTTTCAGTATATAAAATGGGAAGTTTCGTGTCGTGTTTTAATTATGCTTATGGGACTAATTTTTTTATGGTATTCTTTTTTTCGAGAGAGGGAGACTATTTTTTTCGGTTGGCCCTAGTCTCGACAATAAGTCTCCGCAATCAAAATCCATGG
This sequence comes from Pictodentalium vernedei, assembly GCA_031216915.1. Lineage (NCBI taxonomy): Eukaryota > Metazoa > Mollusca > Scaphopoda > Dentaliida > Dentaliidae > Pictodentalium > Pictodentalium vernedei. Next base: position 355,987,980 of record CM062296.1, read on the forward strand.
CGAGAAGCCATATCGTGCTACAGTGAGGTTGAGGCTGAGACCATTTCTGACAAGCGAAGGTATTAAACGATTTATATTTTTAAAAAAACGCCCAAACAAACAAATGCATGTTATGTACGAATTTGTAATAGCCTGTCCGATTTCAGCTTAGTTCTGTTTGCCTTGTCGGCAGGGTGCATACAGTTAAAACTAGAAATCCTGTCACGAACTGTGTGCTTATCTAGGCTTAATTGCGCGTAGGCATTGCACGCAATTGCCATATCGAATGGCATCCAAAGCATGGCAAGTTCTCCTGGTTACTCATAGCAAACACAGGCAATGTTTCTGCCAATGGACCTCCGTGTTACCCGGAGGTCCATTGGCTAAAACATTGCTTGTGCACAGGCCATATGTACAGAATTTGATAGCCTTACTATGGTCATAACGCGTAGACTGGCTCACAGACCGACGTGCTATTTGTGCGCATTTCACGACAGGAGTTCTAGTTTTAACTGTATGAGTGAAGTACAACTCTATGGTTTTATATCCTTTAAGATTTTCTCTAGCGGATCACAGGATTGCGTTGCCTAAATTGGCCCTAAGAAGATATAGCTCTTGCCCGGATTGGGGCTCAGCTGACATCTTTGATGTTAACCCTCTAGCATTAATATTAGAACAGTTTTGAAAATTGCGCAATCATAAAACAAGTGGGATATTGTTTGTTTCTTTTGCTTCTCTGCAAAAAGAGCACAGTTCTGATTATGAGAGACCGATTTCGAACAGGTTTGTGTTAGTCGCTAAAATTCTATGATTTATTTTGAGTAGTGTGAAATCGAGAGTACGAGCACACAAAATTTTGTGTGAGAATCGTGTCTCACCAAAAACTTAGTTTTCTGGATAAATTGCGTTCATCACGATCGAAATCTATGGACTTGTGCGATGCGACATGTGTGCATTCACATCGTCACTTTCTTTCTGGTTTTGACAGTGGTGGCGGTAGACGAGGTGTCGTGGATTCGACATTCAATTTCTCTAACGGTCAACATGGATCCGACTAAAATTTGAATGGAATTTATTAAATATTCGAAAAAATTCACCGACTTAAAAATTCACTTTTAGGTGCGCTCGTAACTTTTGACAACGACATTTCTCGGGAAAACACTCTCCTTTTCGCAGAGGTAACACGGACTCGCATTTTAGGTGAATTTTTCTTCTTGGATATTGCGTATTTTGCAAGATTGCGACATAGACAAGATAGTTCTGAGATTCCCATTGACAAAAATTCCAAAAAGACATTGGCGTCGCGAACGGAAGACTAGCGATCCAACGCGGATTCCCGCGGTAAAAGGAGATTCCGAATCGAGCGGCGAATTTTATTTGGTACGTCCGAACCCGCCCGCGATGACGTAGAGAGGTTTTCGGCAAGGAGAGAGAGATCGCTCGTCTAAAAAAATGTGAGGTGCGCCGGAACTCTCTCTCTCCTGTGAAAAAAATAAAATTAATCAGCTAGTCACGTGACCTATCAAACTAAAAGGCATCGACGAGTAGACTGCGAAAATAATCATCACGATTGAAAAAAATGTATGTAATATATATTATGATGAGTTGTGAGACGAGTGAGGAAAAAAAATTGACTGTTTAAAAAATAAAAAAAAAATATATATATAACAACATTTAAAAAAAAAAAAGAATACAAAAATATAACTGTTTTTCATTAAAGAAAAAAAAATAAATAAATAAAAAACAATGTTTCTACACATCGGAGATTCTAAGCGAAGGGACGAACAGGTTCGCGAATTAATACGGAGTAAGGAGGACATTCAGGCACAGGTCAGAGCCAGCCGATTGGGGGAGATGGGACTGAGACTAGAGCCTACCAGGTTGTTCAGACACGTCACCGAGGTTCAGAAAAGAGCGAGGAAAGAGATCGTCAAGGAAATGAGACCCATAAAAGAAGGTTTTCAGAGGACGGGTTCGATCCCCGGTAGTCCCCGGTAGGTTACAATACGGAGAAAATCGAGACCGATCCGAGTAGCGTCGGTAGTTTTACGGCAAGAAGTTTGTCCAGATTCACCCCAGAGAGGATCGAGACCGATACGAGTAGCGTCAATAACGACGCTCGAAGCGTCGTTAGCATCAGATCTGACGATGGTAGAGAAAAAGATACGATTTACGAGTTTGTCAAGAAGGCAAAAAAGAGTTTGTAGGTGACACGGAAGTATGGCTTGATGAAGACGACTATTTGATCGTCCGTCCAAACAGGTACGAATTGACCATCGGATTGGATACTCTGCTCTCTCACATGAGACCCGGCGATTACAACCAAGAGGATTTGAATAATACGGAGACATTCTGGTTCAGACTCACGCCACTAAGAAGAACAACAATCCCAGAGAAACGACACCACAGGATAGGAGAGGTTACAAGTGGAAACACGTGGTGGAAGCAATATGGAAGGCGAACGAGTATTTCGTGAAATCGACGACTGGAAAGGGAATGACGACCGACACAATATTTCTTCCACGCGGTCCCCAAGCCTTGTCGGAGAGATTGAGATTGTTGATAGCTAGCAGAGAGGCTGGTAACACTGGAGTGAATAACGAGATAGGGAGCATGTGCGAAGAATTGTTGAGGCAGAAGGTCTTGACTAAGAAGGATTATCAAAAGTTGATGAATCATTTGAAATAATAAAATAGTAAGAGAAGAGAGAAAAAAAAATATTAAGTAAATAAAAAATATATATATTTAAAAAAATAATTAAAAAAACCCGAATTCTTTAAAAAAAAATGTTAGTGATAAATAACAGGGGATACGCTTGATCATATGTCTATGGCGGTTCGGGCATCGTCGATTCGATGATGCAATTTTTTACTCGTAAATTCACCGGTGATGCCGCGAAACAGATCGCTTTGAGCACTCTCAAAATTGGAAAGAAGACGGCGATAGACGCGGGTAAGAAAGCTGCAACAGACGCGAGCAGTAGAATAGCTTCGGAAGCCGGCAAGGGAGTTGCCGACACGTTGATTAATAAATTGCTAACTCCACAACCTGCCAAACGATCGAGAATTGAACCGAAAAGTTGGAAAGACTTCTATGATGATGTCGTACCGATACAGGACTTAGCTAAAATGACGGAAAGGATCGGGATTGAAAGTGATTTATAAATAAAAAAAAACCTTTTATATATATACATATATATATAAAGAAATTAAAAATAAAAAAAAGTAGAAAAAAAAGTAGAAAAAAAACATAATTCAAAACATAGTAAAAAATACTGGAGAAAAAAAATGGATATCAAAGACATGTCTTGCAATGACGCAATGACCAAGAGGTCGAACGACGAGTTCTTTCCCAAGAGCATAAGAGGTCTGATAGTGGGAAAATCGAATTGTGGAATGAGCAATCTCTTGATGAATCTACTGTTGCGACCTGGCTGGTTACGACGGATTATTCGTTTTTGGCAAGAGTCTCTTTCAACTGGAATACAGATTGCTTCGAGGGTGCATGATGCATAAATTACCCAAGGATGTGATGTCGAGAATCTTCGACAATCGAGACGAATTCGAAGGACATGAGACTTCGAATATATTGGACGGAGCGTTGAGAGAATTGACTAGGAGAAACGTTGAGTGTTCGAACGTGGAATGCCTGTTTTACGAGAATGCCAATGATGTGCCCAATCCCAGACAGTTGAAGTCGGAGAATAAGAATCTCATGATCTTCGATGATCTGCTGTTGGAGAGACAAAATCGATGCAAATCGTATTACATTCGAGGAGGCCACATCAACGTAGATTGTTTCTATCTGTCTCAGAATTATTTTCGACTGCCTAGACAGACGATAAGGGAGAATGCTAATTTATTTTCTGTGTCTCATTCATCAGGATCTCAAGAATCTCAATCACATATAAGGAGATCACGTGGCAAACGACATGAGCAGGGAAGAATTCAGGAGATTTTGTAAGAAGGTGTCAGACAACGGACTTCACAAGTTTGTGGCGATCGATTTGACCAGTGAATTTAACAATGAAAAATATCGAAGCAGATTGGACGATTTTTTTATATTCCCGACGATAATAATAGAGAAGGAAATAAAAATAAAAAAAAATTAAAGATATCGTTAAAATATAAAAAAATATATAATTAATAAATAATAAAAAAAAAATGTCAGAACATCACCTATTAGAACAGATAGTCGAGAATACGGCTGCGAAACAGTCCTTTCAAATCGTAGTGAGTCACAACATGAGTGGATTCACGACTAAATTCGAACCTTCCATAGAATTGAAGAAGGAAAAGAGATACGAGATGGTATTGGCTAATCTCGAGACTTACTATTCGTTTCCCAATGTCACCAAAAAGAATAATGCGTTCAAGTATTCCAATGGGGTGGATTGGTTCGAGATTTGAATTCTTAAAGGGAGTTATGACATAGACGATCTGAACCATCACATCCAGACGAGACTGAAGACCAACGGTCACAGAAGCAATATGATAAGACTCGCTCACAATACGAATACTCTACAGACGATATTTGACTTGGGAGATAATTTTCGAGTGGATTTTTTAGTGAGGAAGATCCGATCGGCGAGATATTTGGATTCGATCAAAAGATGTATTGAGGTCATGCCGCATCTGAAAATATGGTGATTCTGGACACTTTGGATAGCATCGAAACCACATTGATTGGTCAGAGCGGTGATCTGTTAGATCATTGTGGAGAGAGAGTGACTATACGATTTCACATTAAAAAGATATGAAAGAAAAATATCAAGTAAATAAAATAAAAAAATATAATTTGAAAAACAAAAAAAAGAAATTTTTTTTGTTGTTTTTTTCATTTTTTTTATATATTTATATAAGAAAAACAAAAAAAAAAAACAACAAACAAACTTAAAATATTCATAATAATGAAAAAAAGAAAACTTATAATATTTGTAATTAAAAAAATATATATATATAATGCAGTGAAAAAATAAAATATGACTCAATACATCATTAAAAACGTGAACATATCCGAAAGACAGAGAGCTAAACTTCGGAGAGCATTGATTCATCGAGGCGAAGCCATTAGATTTAAATTCAGTTATTGTCGACCACCATCATTGCTCTTCTGGTCGTATTGGCCATAGAAGGATTGGCTTTGACTGCCAGATTCGCCAGTACGATCGGAAAATTTCTCACTAAGAAATTATCTGTGAAGGCTAAGAAACACGAAAACACCAGCGTTTTAGCCAATGCAAAGATTGACACCATGTCAGATAAGATCTCCATAGCATTGAAAGATGGTAGGGTTTCAGACAGCGAATACATCAACATGTTGAATGAAAAACAAAAATACGAAATCATGAAAGCAAAGATAAGAGTCAAGAGTTGTCAGATCCTCAAGGAACAATTGACGTATTCTCTCGTGGAAAAAGGCAGTGAAGAAGCGAGACAATATTTTCATAAATTTTTGGATCCCAAAAAATTCCAGAAGCAATCGATTGAAAAAAATGTGTATATATAAAACAAAAAAATTATATATATAAATTTAAAAAAAATAAATAATTATAACATATACGAAAAAACAAATGTATTGAGTCAAATGCAAAAGAGTTACTGATACGGTTAACGTTAAAAAAGTACTGACGAAAAATAAAAGTCCCATGCTTTGCGGAACATGTAAAGTGTGCGGTTCGACCAAAGTGCAATTGTCAATCATGGTACCGGTCTGATGAATAAATTGATTAATAATCTTCCCGTCGAAATGCATCTGCCAGGACATCAATTCACGGGACACGGCACGAAATTAAACAAGAGATTGTGTAACGACACCACAGGATAGGAGAGGTTACAAGTGGAAACACGCGGTGGAAGCAATATGGAAGGCGAACGAGTATTTCGTGAAATCAACGACTGGAAAGGGAATGATGACCGACACAATATTTCTTCCATGTGGTCCCCAAGCCTTGTCGGAGAGATTGAGATTGTTGATAGCTAGCAGAGAGGCTCGTAACACTGGAGTGAATAACGAGATAGGGAGCATGTGCGAAGAATTGTTGAGGCAGAAGGTCTTGACTAAGAAGGATTATCAAAAGTTGATGAATCATTTGAAATAATAAAATAGTAAGAGAAGAGAGAAAAAAAAAAATATTAAGTAAATAAAAAAATATATATATTTAAAAAAATAATTAAAAAAACCCGAATTCTTTAAAAAAAAATGTTAGTGATAAATAACAGGGGATACGCTTGATCATACGTCTATGGCGGTTCGGGCATAGTCGATTCGATGATGCAATTTTTTACTCGTAAATTCACCGGCGATGCCACGAAACAGATCGCTTTGAGCACTCTCAAAATCGGAAAGAAGACGGCGATCGACACGGGTAAGAAAGCTGCAACAGACGCGAGCGGTAGAATAGCTTCGGAAGCCGGCAAGGGAGGTGCCGACACGTTGATTAATAAATTGCTAACTCCACAACCTGCCAAACGATCGAGAATTGAACCAAAATGTTGGAAAGACTTCTATGATGACGTCGTACCGATACAGGACTTAGCTAAAATGATGGAAAGGATCGGGATTGAAAGTGATTTATAAATAAAAAAAACCTTTTATATATATATATATATAAAAAAAGAAATTAAAAATAAAAAAAGTAGAAAAAAACATAATTCAAAACATAGTAAAAAATACCGGAGAAAACAAATGGATATCAAAGACATGTCTTGCAATGACGCAATGACCAAGAGGTCGAACAACAAGTTCTTTCCCAAGAGCATAAGAGGTCTGATAGTGGGGAAATCAAATTGTGGAATGAGCAATCTCTTGATGAATCTACTGTTGCGACCTGGCTGGTTACGATGGATTATTCGTTTTTGGCAAGAGTCTCTTTTAACTGGAATACAGATTGCTTCGAGAGTGCATGATGCATAAATTACCCAAGGATGTGATGTCGAGAATCTTCGACAATCGAGACGAATTCGAAGGACATGAGACTTCGAATATATTGGACGGAGCATTGAGAGAATTGACTAGGAGAAACATTGAGTGTTCAAACGTGGAATGTCTGTTTTACGAGAATGCCAACGATGTGCCCAATCCCAGACAGTTGAAGTCGGAGAATAAGAATCTCATGATCTTCGATGATCTGCTGTTGGAGAGACAAAATCGATGCAAATCGTATTACATTCGAGGAGGCCACAGCAACGTAGATTGTTTCTATCTGTCTCAGAATTATTTTCGACTGCCTAGACAGACGATAAGGGAGAATGCTAATTTATTTTCTGTGTCTCATTCATCAGGATCTCAAGAATCTCAATCACATATACGGAGATCACGTGGCAAACGACATGAGCAGGGAAGAATTCAGGAGATTTTGTAAGAAGGTGTTTGACAACGGAGTTCACAAGTTTGTGGTGGTCGATTTGACTAGCGAATTTAACAATGAAAAATATCGAAGCGGATTGGACGATTTTTTTTATATTCCCGACGATAATAATAGAGAAGGAAATAAAAATAAAAAAAAATTACAAATATCGATAAAATATAAAAAAATATATAATTAATAAATAATAAAAAAAAATGTCAGAACATCACCTATTAGAACAGATAGTCGAGAATACGGCTGCGAAACAGTCCTTTCAAATCGTAGTGAGTCACAACATGAGTGGATTCACGACTAAATTCGAACCTTCCATAGAATTGAAGAAGGAAAAGAGATACGAGATGGCATCGGTTAATCTCGAGACTTACTATTCGTTTCCCAGTTTCACCAAAAAGAATAATGCGTTCAAGTATTCCAATGGGGTGGATTGGTTCGAGATTTGAATTCTTAAAGGGAGTTATGACATAGACGATCTGAACCATCACATCCAGACGAGACTGAAGACCAACGGTCACAGAAGCAATATGATAAGACTCGCTCACAATACGAATACTCTACAGACGATATTTGACTTGGGAGATAATTTTCGAGTGGATTTTTTAGTGAGGAAGATCCGATCGGCGAGATATTTGGATTCGATCAAAAGATGTATTGAGGTCACGCCGCATCTGAAAATATGGTGATTCTGGACACTTTGTATAGCATCGAAAACACGTTGATTGGTCAGAGCGGTGATCTGTTAGATCATTGTGGAGAGAGAGTGACTATACGATTTCACATTAAAAAGATATGAAAAAAAAATATCAAGTAAATAAAATAAAAAAATATAATTTGAAAAACAAAAAAAAGAAATTTTTGTTGTTTTTTTTCATTTTTTTATATATTTATATAAGAAAAAACAAAAAAAAAAAACAACAAACAAACTTATAATATTCCTAATAATGAAAAAAAGAAAACTTATAATATTCGTAATTAAAAAAATATATATATATATAATGCAGTGAAAAAATAGAATATGACTCAGTACATCATTAAAAACGTGAACTTATCCGAAAGACAGAGAGCTAAACTTCGGAGAGCATTGATTCATCGAGGCGAAGCCATTAGATTTAAATTCAGTTATTGTTGACCACCATCATTGCTCTTCTGGTCGTATTGGCCATAGAAGGATTGGCTTTGACTGCTAGATTCGCCAGTACGATCGGAAAATTTCTCACTAAGAAATTATCTGTGAAGGCTAAGAAACACGAAAACACCAGCATTTTAGCCAATGCAAAGATCGACACCATGTCAGATAAGATCTCCATAGCATTGAAAGATGGTAGGGTTTCGGACAGCAAATACATCAACATGTTGAATGAAAAACAAAAATACGAAATCATGAAAGTCAAGAGTTGTCAGATCCTCAAGGAACAATTGACATATTCTCTCGTGGAAAAAGGCAGTGAAGAAGCGAGACAATCGTTTCATAAATTTTTGGATCCCAAAAAGATTCCAGAAGCAATCGATTGAAAAAAATGTGTATATATAAAACAAAAAAATTATCTATATAAATTTAAAAAAAAATAAATAATTAAAATATATACGAAAAAACAAATGTATTGAGTCAAATGCAAAAGAGTTACTGATACGGTTAACGTTAAAAAAGTACTGACGAAAAATAAAAGTCCCATGCTTTGCGGAACATGTAAAGTGTGCAGTTCGACCAAAGTGCAATTGTCAATCATGGTACCAGTCTGATGAATAAATTGATTAATAACCTTCCCGTTGAAATGCATCTGCCAGGACATCAATTCACGGGACACGGCACGAAATTAAACAAGAGATTGAATCGAGATCTGACACCTAAATCTTGGAGCAAACACATCAATAGGGTGGATTCGGCCGCTTACGCTCATGATCTGTGTTACACTAAACATCCCGACATCGAGACTCGTAATCGAATCTGTGATAAAGGCATGTTAATGACGTTGAAAAATATATCGAATTACTACGAGAGACTCGAACGTTCGTTAGTCAGTAAAATGATTGGAACCCAACGTCGATTTGGATGGGGACATAAAATAAAAATGTCCAGAATGGTTTATTAACGAATGCATTGACGAACAAACTACACAATCTCGTCACGCATAAATTTCGAAGGAGAAGGGTATTTGTGAAGGGTTTGGATCAGATCTCATCGGCTGATCTGGTTGACACGAAATTGCATTTGAAACGAAACATACATACTGGCAGTCTTCGACGTGTTTTCGAAATATGGATGGATGAGACCACTGAGGAATAAATCGGGAGCTTGCGTGGCCAAAGCTCTGAAGAGCATATTCGCATCGTCTTCTCGAAAACCAGATAAATTGTGGGTGGACAAGGGAAAGGAATTTTACAACAGTCACGTTCGTCCGTTAGTCGACCTCTATTCCGTCGAAAACGAAGGGAAAGCTAACGTGATCGAACATTGGAATAGAACCATGAAGGAAAAAATGTACAAGTACACGGCCAATAAGACTAATAAATATATTGACGTTCTAGATGAACTGGTCAAAGAATACAACAACATGCGACACAGATCAATCAAGATGATACCTGCAGAAGCTAGCAATCCTCGAAACGAAAAATGCGTCTTCGCGAATCTCTATCCCAAAAGGGTCAGGATCAAGAAGTCCAAACCACCGAAATTTGCAGTCAGCGATCGAGTGAGAATCACTTCTTATAAGTCGCTCTTCGAGAAAGGTTACACTCCTCGATGGACTAAGGAAATCTTTAAGATCATTAAAATATTTTACATGGATCCAGTGACTTACAAAATAGCGTTAGAGGATGACGAAGATGACAGCAGAGAAATCATTGGAACATTTTATGAACAAGAATTGCAGAAGACAGCATTTTGAAGATCCAACCCTTCACTTTATGTTTTGTTTTCCTTTTACGTATATATATAGTAAAAAGGAAAAAAATAAATAAATGAAATAAAATAATAATTTAAAAAAAACAATTTATAATAAAAAAAAGCAAACAAATTAACACAAAAAAAACAAAAACATGACGAATATATTAGGTAACCCAAGGTATATTGAGAGACGAAAGCATTCAAGAATACAAAGTTCACGAGTATAAACCCGTGACTGATGCCAGTGAAATAAGAATCAACATCGAGACTCAGGATCTGTTCATCCCAGCAAAAGTTACATAGTGATACAGTGATGTCTCACCAAGGAAGACGGAAGCAATTGCGCCGACGACGACGTAGTCACTCTAGCCAATAATGGCATGATGCATCTGTTCAGTTCAGTAATATAAACACATGCTCTCGGGACAAGAGATAGAATCCGTTTTTTCATCCCGGACAAGTCACTACGATGTACGGATTCTTGACGTATCCGGATGATTTTTTGAAAAGTAAAGGACTTATCAATTATGGGTGAAAGACACTGTTGCTGACATGAGTGCATCCAATACAAGTGCTGCTTTGAGATTCGACTACGTCGTGAAGACATCCAGACCCAAAGGAACGTTTACGTTCAGGATACCTCTGAAACACATATTCAGATTCGCGAAAGATTACGATAAGATTCTCTATGGATTGAAACACAACCTGACGTTGATTCGGAAAGGAAATGACGAAGCCATCATGAGACCGGCGCGACCGATGCGGGTAAGATACATCTGAACAAGATATCTTGGTTTGTTCTACACGTGTTGCCTTTGGTCATGGAGAAAGTACATCTCTACAAGATCATAGAATCGAAGAGTACATTACCAGTGGGATTTAGAATAAGACAGTGTGACATGGCTAGTATTCCACCATCTAGCAATCACTTCAATTGGAGATTGATTTATCATAGTGGCATTTCAAACCGATAGGGACGGATCTCAAGAGACAAATCCTTCCCTGTTCGATCATTGTTACTTGAGAAACATGCAGGTATTTCTAAACGCCACGAGATATCCGGCCATTGATTACAACACCTCTTTCAATAAGAACGATTTCTGCAGACTATACGAGGATGCCGCGGACTTCAGAAAGAAATATCATCGACTGGACGAATTGATGGATAATCCTAATATCACTCCCACCAAATACAAATCGATGTATCATCTGTTGGTGTTCGACGTTACTAAACACAGCGAGCGACTCAAGAGTAGCGTCTTAGACATTCAGATCAAGATGCAATTCAATAGAAACGTGCCGAGGAGAACCAAGGCTTTTCGACCTAGTCCTGTCAGATAGAGAGTTAGAATTTGAATCGGATGGACAAAAAATGTCTATCACTTGATGAAATAATAATTAATAAAAATTAAAAATACCCCCCAAAAAAGTAATAATAAATATAATTTGAAAAAAAAAAATTTTGTTGGTGTTTTTTTTCTTTTTTTTATATATTTATATAAGAAATAAAAAAAAAGAAAAAAAAAGAAAAATTATTAAAGATACGATTTTAATCTGTAAAAAAATGTAAAAATCGTCAGATATCGATTTAATCTCAACAAACTAGATCGGGTGATGAACCTATCATGGTATTTGCTAAATGTATAAACTGCAATTACAGATGGATGGAAAATTAAACGCTTTATTGAATAAAAATATCAAAAATAAAAATATATAATTGGAGTTGTCCTCAACATCACAAAAAAAAAAAATTATTTCAATTTTTTTTGTTTTTGTTTTTTCACTGTTTGTTCAGAGGATCGAGTTCGATCAACAGAGAGACCATTGGAGTGGCAGCCTCGGGATTATTGGTTTTCGTCTTGAAATTGATCCTGTGCCCCATCTGCACCTTGAGAAGCGTACTGAAGACGCTAGTGTTCGAGTGTTGTTCCTTCATCTTTTCGACTCTGTACCTCATTGTCGCATTCCACACCGTTCACCACGAAATTGACGACTGCCTTATTACTCAAGTCCATAGAAGTCAGACTCATTTGAATGATATCACCTCCCTCTGGCATGGGATATCCTATCAGACTGCGCAGTTGTCTGTTACCTCCGTTTCCGAAGGACCATTCAGCTTTTTTCGCTTCTAACGCACCTCTCTCCTCGGCCCAGATGGTGATCAATTGTCTGGCGTATTTTATCCTTTCCACGACGGACATCAGAGTGCAGGCATCCGACATGTGGGTGGAAGGTAGCAGATTCGTGAGTGCATGTCCCCATGTTCAATTTGCCTTCCATGATATTGCCCTTTCTCCAGACCTTATTGTGTTCCAAGTACTGTCTACTGACCATGCTGGAAGCGAATTCCGGTTCATCGTCAAGCCCGAATAGATTGTAACCATCCATGTCGATGCCAGCCTCCATGGTTCCTCCGGATTTTTTGTTCACATACAATTCGTCGACTTTAGATTCCAGATAGGATTGAGAATTCAGTTGGGCAGAATCAACGTAACTTTTGTTGACAACCGTTGAGTCTTCGTCATCATAGTCGATCTGAGACAGATTCAATATCTTGTTGTATCCCGCATCCAGATCCGATTTCATTTCTAGCTCATCGACGTTATTCTTTCTCAGTTCCAAGTTTATGTATTGTTTGGTCACCGCATTGTTGGGATTCAAGGGATTGGGTACGTTGATTATCTTGTTAGAATTCACGTTCAATTCGGACTGCATCACTTCTCTCAGATGTTTACTAAATCTTCCATGAGCATCGTCTGCATATCTTTTAGTGGCGACATCGATCGAATCTCTAGGATCTGCTACATTCACCACTCGTTTAGATTTCAAGTCGAGATCGTCTGTTATATCTTTATTCACAAAATTATCTCTCATCATCTGTCAGAAATTTTTTTTCTCCTCCATCGACGTATTTTTTGGTCGCGGCATCCGACAGATCGATCGGTTCAGGAAAATTGTAGATTTTCTTATTGTTTAAGTTTAAAGGTTCTTGTTGAGGTTCGGTTCGTATCTCCGAACGTATCGTTCATCTAAGTTGGCATTGTTACCACCAAGAACTTCAACAATTCTTCTTTTCTTTCTAGAGGAACCTTCCTTATCGCAGCGCGGCCAAATTTATCGACTGGCATGTTTTGTTTTTTAGGCTTTTCCCTCTGGAAAAGACTATTGTTTTTCTACGGATTATTATTTTTTTTTTGGTGGGGGGGGGGGGGGGGGTTCTTTTTTTTCCACACATTTTGTCCGTACGATTCAGAAGCCATTTTCGATCGATTTAACCCTTATTGCGTCAGAATTGGCAAAAAACTGTCAAAATTGGGGTTTATCGGCACTTTCTCGAAACACGTCTTGTAGATTTTTTTCATACATTCATCATTGCTAGACCCGCCTGTGACACGTCCTTTGATACACACGACATATCAGGCGATGCATATGGTAACCCTCCACAGGCTGCCAAACATCGAAATTTTGAAGAAATAGATCGGTTTCAGGCCCCCACTGCACCCAAACAATACACGAGAGATAAACATAACTTCCTTTATTGGGAGTGGAATTCACCGAGAATCATTTTTGTCAGTAATAAGGGTGTTCACAAAACCAAGCGTTAACCCGTTTTGGGCTGGTTAAACAGCAATACCCCTATAAAGCTCAAAAATTCGTATTTTCCGTGGATTTCTCTAAACGAGTCTTGTAGATTTTCAAGAAAAATTTGTCACTCCCAGGCCTTGGAGTGACAATAGATCTATAGCTGCATGGACAAAATACTGCGGTGAGCATTTGTTAACCCTCCACGGGCTACTAAAAGTCAAAATTGTGATAAAATGGGCTGTTTTTGGACGCCAACATCACCGACTTGGTGTACCACCGAGAAAGGTTCCTTCCTTTATCGGACGCAAAATTGATGGGGAAACATTTTTGATAGTGATAAGGGTATTCAAAAGTCGAAGTCTTAACCTATTTTGGACTGGTTAAAGAGAGATACACCTTAAAAGCTTAAAATTCCCATTTTCTGTGGATTTCTCGAAAAGCAACTTGTAGGTTTTCAGGAAAAATTGACTATTCGCAGGTCTTTGTGTGACATTACAAGTTGCATGGGCAAAATATTCTGGTGAGCATTTATTAACCCTCTACAGGGTGCTAAGCATCGTGATTTTGTTGAAATAGGCTGTTTTCAGACGCGAACAGCACCCAATGCATACCCGAGAGATAAACATAATCTACTTTATTGGAAGTGGAATTCACCGAGGACCAAATTTGTTAGTAATAAGGGTATTCAAAAAACCAAGCATTAACCCCTTTTGGGATGGTTAATAGCAATACCCATCAAAAGCTTAAAAAATCATGTTTTCCCTGAATTTCTTTACAAACGTCTTGTAGAGTTTCAAGAGAAAATGACCGTTGATAGGTCTTAGAGTCACATTACCAGTTGCATGGATAAAATATTCAGATAAGCATTTGCTAATCCCTCCTGAGCTGCTAAATGTCAAAATTTCGAAAAAAATAGTCTGTTTTTGGACACCAACAACATCAAATGGGAATGCTGCAGAGAAACATAACTTCTTTTACCGGACGCAAAACTGATAGGGAAAATTTTTAGTAAGTAGTAAGGGTATTCAAAAACTGAGGTCTTAACCCATTTTCGAACGGTTAAGGAGATGTACCCCTTAAAAGCTTAAAATTTCCATTTTCTGTGGATTTCTCCAAAGAGTCTAGTAAGTATTCAAGAGAAATTGACCATTTGCAGTTCTTGGAGTGACATTACAAGTTGCATGAACAAAAGATTCCGGTAAGCGTTTGTTAACCCTCCAGAGGCAGCAAATTTTGAGAAAATGGGCTGTACTTGGCCACCCATTACCCCAAATGTGTACCTGCGAAATGAAAATAGCCACCTTCATTGGAAGTGGGATTCACCGAGGATCATTTTTGTAAGTAATAAAGGTATTCAAAAAACCAAGCATTAACCCCTTTTGGGACGGTTAATAGCAATACCCACCAAAAGCTTAAAAAATCATGTTTTCCCCGAATTTCTTTACAAACGTCTTGTAGAGTTTCAAGAGAAAATGGCCGTTGATAGGTCTTAGAGTTACATTACCAGCTGCATGGGTAAAATATTCAGATAAGCATTTGCTAGCCCCTCCTGGGCTGCTAAATGTCAAAATTTCGAAAAAAATAGTCTGTGTTTGGACACCAACAACATATATGGGAATGCTGCAGAGAAACATAACTTCTTTTACCGGTCGCAAAACTGATAGGGAAAAGTTTTAGTAAGTAGTAAGGGTATTCAAAAACTGAGGTCTTAACCTATTTTCGCCCGGTCAAGGAGATGTACCCCTTAAAAGCTTAAAATTCCCATTTTCTGTGGATTTCTCCAAAGAATCTAGTAAGTATTCAAGAGAAATTGACCATTTCAGGTCTTGGAGTGAAATTACAAGTTGCATGAACAAAAGATTCCGGTAAGCGTTTGTTAACCCTCCAGAGGCAGCAAATTTTGAGAAAATGGGCTGTACTTGGCCACCCATTACACCAAATGTGTACCTGCGAGATGAACATAACCACCTTTATTGGAAGTGGGATTCACCGAGGATCATTTTTGTAAGTAATGAAGCTATTCATAAAACCAAGCATTAACCCGTTTAGAGCTGGTTACAGGGTGATACCCCTCAAAAGGTTAAAAATTCATGTTATCTGAGGATTTCTCTTAAAACATCACGTAGATTTTCAAGAAAAATTGGCCATTCTCAGATCTTAGTGTGAATTACAAGTTGCATGTACAAAATGTTCCAGTAAGCATTTGTTAACCCTATGCTGGTTCTCAAACATCAACATGTTGAAAAAGTGGGCTGTGTTTGCATACCCGCAGCACCCAAAATTAAGAGGAGAAATCAACATAAGTGGAAGTAGAATTCACTGAGAATTATTTTTATAAGTAATAAGCGTATTAAAAAAACAACCCTTAACCCTTTTTGGGCTGGATAAACAATTATACCCATGAACAGCTTAAAATTCATGTTCTCCCTGGATTTCTCTGAAAACATCTCGTAGATTTTTAAGTAAAAATGGCCATTCACAGTTTTTGGTGTGAAATTACAAGTTGCATGAATAAATATTCCTGTTAGCACTTGTTAACCCTTAACAAGCTGCCAAACACCAATATTTTGGATACATTTGAGATAAAAGAGCTGGTTACAGCTCTTTTATCTCAAATGTATCCAAAATATTGATACATTTTTTTTCAGAGGCGAGAACTTTTAATACAGGTACCCACAGCACTCAGTGGGTATGTGTCAAACAAACATAACTCCTTTTGTCGGTCATTGACTTGTTTGACGACGATATTGATATTAATCCTCTCCACCGTTAATGATGGTTTTTATCTAAACAATTTTGTTATCAAACTGAGTCAAATGAGACTTCTTTACTCACCTTTTTCATGACATCAATGAAGGAACTTCAGTGAGACAGTTAAAAACAATTCACCAGACACTGTGGGTCATGAAAAATCAAGGAATCTCATCGGGAAAAGCCATGATTCTCCAGAATCATAAAGTCTAGTTTGTTTTGTTATTATTATTTAATATTATTTAGTTTTTTTATTTTACTTTTAACTTTACTTTTTATTTTTATATATTCTTTATTTATATTTATATCTATGCCATTTTCTTTATTTGTATATATCTATGTCAATTTGTTTCTTTCTTTCTCCTTTAATGTAAATCGTTGAGAGTATCCTGAAAGTGATCTCCTTCCGACCATCTCTTTAGAACGTAGAGACACAGGTGACCGCAAAACACTCGATCCAGCGCATGCACTCATTCGGTATTGTAAATAAATGAAGATAAATAGTTTCTTATTTCTATCGGCGGTGAAATTCAGTAGCTATTGAAATAATAATTTCTATTGTTCCCGTTCGAAAACCACGTGACCCAATGCGTGCCATAACCTCCGATATCGTGTAGATTTAAAATTCCGCATTACGAATCGTCGTCTTTTTTTCTCAGTAATGCATCTCTAGAAAACAAACCTCGAAAATGTTTGATTTTTAAATCTTTTGCTGCTTTCAACAGATCAATGTTAGATTGGGGTTCGTTGGGTAAGATGACACCATCTACTGATATGCGTTCTATTTTCTTCTCATTCATAAATAAGTTTTGTTTTTGTTTTGGTTTGTTTATTATTTTTTTCTATTCTTTTTCTTTAATTTATAAACTTGTGAGTGTTATTTAAACTTACGACATTTCGATGTCTTCAGTCGTACTCCATTCATCATCCTCTTGATTTTGTTGTTGTTGAAATATCGCGGAATGATGTCCGAGAGCGAAAGTGTGTATTTTATTCTCGCATATAATTCTCTTGTCGTCGGCTGTCAATGCAATCTTATTTTTTTATACACCTTCGAACCTTCAAAAAGACATTCTTTATACTCTTTGAAAGCGATGCTTTTATTCGTCACACACGCTTGAATAGATTTTCATCTCTTGATCTCTTCACTGTCGCGGAGATAAGCATACAGTTTTGGTCTCAAACCCACGAATTCGGTGATCTGTCTTCCACCACTCTCGTCTTTGAATTTACCCAACAGCTTTTTATTTGACACCCTTTGGAATCTTAGATGAGTGATCGTCAGGATAATTACTCGTGTTGAAGCATTCGTTCACGTCTGGTGCTATGTCTTCAAAGACGTCTCTAGTCTCTATCTGGTAAGCCAGACTGTCCGTGTCGGTGAACAATATTTTGGCTTTCGAACCGAATTTGGATTTGACATAATCATAGTGAAATTCGTACATCAACTGCTTGCTGATGTCTAAGATAATCGCTCCGAGATAAATGGGTTTGTCAAACTTCGGATGCGTCTTTTGCATGTGCACAGCCACTAGAGTTTCATCGAATATGATTCTATGTTGATAATTGGGTTTCGCGATTAATTTTCTAGACTTCTCTTCGGACGTGACGAGCTGAACGTCATTTCTATTCCTAACATTTTCCATAGATTTTCTATGCATGCAATTGTTCATGAGTTTGAAGAAATCTTTTTCGAAGCCGCTCTCAGCCTGCATTCTTAAATTCGTGTTGAGATCGATGTATTTTTTCATCCAAGGCTCCTCATTGAATCGAATGATTCGATGCACGTCGATCAATCTCATCCCGCGATCGATATAATGTTTCAGATTTTCACAATAGACCACGTACTTGCGTTTGTGATCTAAATTGGGAACGAGTTTTTCGATGCCATTCACTTCTCGTTTTTTTCGCGATTTGAGTTGTTTTTGTCACTGCCACAGATCTTACATCTATTCCTTTTCCATCGAGCAAATGACCGATGCATTCGTCTTTTTTCATGTATTTGACACCTTTCAATTTCAACGACTGACGCACTTTGGCTTGCAATTTCACCAGTGATAGATCACAAGTCTCCTCGCACACGGCTTCGATCAATTGTTCTTTAGTTTTGTAACAGTTACTATTTTTAATTCCTAGATTTCTACAATAGTTTTTCAACTGGGGTATGGTAGCCAAATATTTTTTTTTCCACGATATACTTTTCTGTGTTTGGCATTTTTTGGTGTGTTAAAGTTCTTATTTAATATGTATATATTATATTTTTTAGTCTTTAAAAAAACAAATTTTTGAATTGTTAAACTTCTTATTATATATATATTTTTTAAAATTTTTTTTCTTTGATGACAAAAAAACCCCAGAAAATTAAACAGAAAAAAAACGCGTACTAACTCCTGATAAGTACTTTAAAATGAGCTTTCGAGTCGAGACTTAAAATCTATCTATAAATGAACTAATTCTCTCTTTTTTCATAATATCGCGTCCGCATGTTGACTTTAAAGCTATCGTCTCCACGGTGATAAATCCATCGGAAAACCAGATTCACCCTCTCGAACGTCCGTTCTTCCACGATGATCAGATTCAATTTGTCGACCACTTCTTTAGAGACGTTCGGATATATATTACTCCCGTTGATGAACGACAGATCGTCTGGATCGAAATTTTCTATCTTCTCTGAGAGAATGGCTAATAGATCGTCTTGACATTCGTATATTAATTAATTCCAGTGTGGTCTCGTTCAATTTCCAAGGCAATGTATATTTGTCGTATTCCTCCCTCCATCCACTCGTTTTCATGTCCTTCAATTCGATGGCGTCGTGCGATTGCAGTCTATAAATTTTACTATCGAACTTCGAATATCTCTCAACTCTCTTCAATTTTAATGCGGATTGTTTAGGTACTGATGATTTCAGGACTGATTGTTTTTTTTGTTGTTGTTGTTGTTATCGTTTTGTTGAAAAAATATTTATATAAAATATTAAAATTTTGTGTGTGTTTTTTTAAATGATAATAATCATTAATTGTAAAAAATATTTTTTGTTTTTTTTTCTTATTATATTTGTAAAAAATAAAATAACTTTTTTTTACAGTTTTTTTTCTTTAACGACAAAAAACGGTTATTATTATGAATGATTATTTTCGCAATCTACTCGTCGATGCCTTTTAATTTGACTGATCACGTGACTAGCTGACTTATATTTTTTTCACAGGAGAGAGAGAGTTCCGGCGCACCTCACATTTTTTTAGACTCGGACGAGCGATCTCTATCTTCTTGCCAAAAACCTCTCTACGCCATCGCGGGCGGGTTCGGGCGCACAAAATAAAATTCGCCGCTTGATTCGGACTCTGCTTTTACCGCGGGAATCCGCGTTGGATCGCTAGTCTTCCGTCCGCGACGACAATGTTTTTTTTGAATTTTTGTCAATGGGAATCTCAGCGCTAATCTTGTCTATGTCGCAACCTTGCAAAATACGCAATATCCAAGAAGAAAATTCACCTAAAATGCGAGTCCGTGTTACCTCTGCAAAGAAGGTGAGTGTTTTCCCGAGAAACGTCGTTGTCAAAAGTTACGAGCGCACCTAAAAGTGAATTTTTAAGTCGGTGAATTGTTTCGAATTTTTAATAAATTCCCTTCAAATTATAGTCGGACCCACGTTGACCGTTAGAGAAATTGAATGTCGAACCCACGACACCTCGTCTATCGCCACCACTGTAAAAACCAGGAGAAAGTGACGATGTGAGCGCACACGTGTCGCATCGCACAAGTCCATAGATTTCGATCGTGACGAACGCAATTTATCCCCAAAACTAATTTTTTGGTGAAACACGATTCTCGCACAAAATTTGGTGCGCTCGTACTCTCGATTTCACACTACTATTTTGAATTGAAGACTTTTGTAAATAGCTGTCATCGAACGGTGAAGCTTGATCTGTTATTTCTGAATGTCCTATTAAGCAAGTATTTTACAATACGTTTTGTGAAGTATAGAACTTATTTAGTTTAGAAAATAACATAAATTCGTCCCTCTACATCCATCAATGTAATGAATTTTAGTTTTCAACTGGTATTGATAAACACACACTTAACGTTAAATCAATTTGGCAGTAATGCATTTAGATCTGTTGACATGGATTTGTTGTGACTTATTTTTCATAGACGTGCTTTTATTGTGGAGCATTCGCTTCGTGGGCTTTTAACGTTAGGCTATCTATGTACGATCTTGACAGAATCTATAGAAGACACAACCCATGTTATCCCACTGTTTCATTTTTGCGCTTGGCTTAAGAGCAACATGGACAATCTCGAGGACCATATAAAGTTTGGTAGCAGCGTTTTGGCGAATTGTTGAACAGCAGAGCCTTCAGTACACATCTACGGAAATCTGTCTTGGATTACTGAATAGTTTGTACACAGCTGTGGCAGGAGAGAAGTAAAATAGCGGCATGCCAAGGTTAGTTACCCCCAATGAAATTCAAGGTGTTTGTTCAACACCCGTAAAAACTAAACAACCAGTTGTACAGAAGAAGCCACCACAACCACCAGTAGCTCTGGCGAAAAGTCGTCGCGGACGATTATAATACGCAGATGTCTCTACATTGAGAGTAATTA
Organism: Pictodentalium vernedei; assembly: GCA_031216915.1. Classification (NCBI taxonomy): domain Eukaryota; kingdom Metazoa; phylum Mollusca; class Scaphopoda; order Dentaliida; family Dentaliidae; genus Pictodentalium; species Pictodentalium vernedei. The sequence continues at coordinate 356,009,151 of CM062296.1, forward strand.
TTTTAGCTGTTCGGAACTTTGAAATGATCGATCAGCGTCTCAAAATATCAAAGTAAACTCGAAACAGGTATGCTTAATAACTTTAATAAATACATGAAGATAACAGAGAAGTGTTGAGATTCTTTTCTTCATACACGAGAAAATGGAACAGCCCTTGTCAGTGCCATTAAATTATTGCTTTAATCACATTTTGTGCTCAAACAAAAGTCTCAGAGAGAGAAAGAGAGAGAGAGAGAGAGAGAGAGAGAGAGAGAGAGAGAGAGAGAGAGAGAGAGAGCCACAGTTCCATTTGCGCCTTCACATGTTGGTCTATCGGGACGTTTGCACACGCACACATTGTGTTCTTTGATTGGAAGAAAATAGCGATGTTCATTGTTAGTGATACAACTTCCAAACACAGTGCTAACAGCGAAAACGAAAAGTGAAGTGAAATTTATTGGAACCCAAAAGACAGCTTTTGTGGTTTAGCGACATGATAAATAATAATTTCATTACGTATGATGGCCGCTCAGCGGGTGTGTGGAGAAGACCAAACGATATTTTGATTTAGCAACCAGAAGGCAGCACGTTGAAAATATTAATTGGTCGACCTCCAAATAATGAATACTGACTCTTCCATCTGCTATCGTTGGACTGATATGTAAGATACCACTAGGGTATTTTAAAAGTTTAAGTTTTTCCCAAACATGGCCAGACTTTTACACTCAAGTGTTCCACATTATATGTTTTCCCATATGCTTTGGTTTCGCAAGTCAGGAGTCTTTTTTTATTACTGGGTGAATATGTGCATTATCAATGTTTTTTTTAAGAACATATATGGTGTTTAAAAAGGTTTTTTTCGAAAGTGAAGATACAAAGACATTATCGCCTCGCTTTCAGAGAGATTTCGGCTATGTAAGCCTTTTCTCACACTCTCTTGCTGTGATCTCGAAGAAGTCTTTTCACGCATTGGGATATATCTTCTCACCGGTTTCATCCACTTATTCTCGTTCAAGAATTTGGTATAAATTCTTGAGGTAATAGTGATCCTCATCGTGATATGGCCCATCTAATTTGTCTCTCCATGAAACTCTTGATCCAATGTAGTGCGTAAATGAAAGGCAAAATATCTTGGCTGTTCTGTCTTTTATGAGAGTCAAACTGCTGTGGTAGAAAACGGAGAGGCATTCGATGTTAGTTGCGTGCTTGCGATTGTTAGAAAATGTAAGAACAAAATGTTTTTGTCGGAGTACAGTTGTAATAGTTGAGAATGGCGTGGGTTGAAAGTACTTATCTTACACTACCTGCTTATTGTTACACGCGTGTTCTGACCGAGATACTTATGGGTTTCAATACACTAGGGTTTTTTCCACTGGCAACAGTACAAATCTTTCCTCCTCTCCCAATCCCATCAAGCTGATTTGGGTAAAAACAACCCCATATCCAATTAGTTTCTCACCTCATGAACAAAAAATACGGAAAACATAGGTAGCTATGTGACTTTTGCCTTGAAATTTGGTGATTCCTGTACTCCCGTACAGTTTCGCACTGAATAAAATAGACATTTTTTTACCTGCCCCCATCCAATTTTTATTTTCTCTCCCACTTTTCAGAAGACAATTATCACCAATATTTAATATTTTTTTAAAACATGCACTTTAAAATTTTATTCACACTTACAAGCTCAGTTCATTTTCCACCAATTGGATAAATCAGGGATTTTTTATCCTCCATTAAATGTTGGGGTGCAAAACACTTGAGACGCGTTTTGCACGAAAACGTTGTATTGTAACCTATGGGTGAGACATATATTTTACATACTGAACTATTAGTTTCGAGTAAAAAAATTGGAGTTGTCCCTCTTATTTTTTCACTTGTGACTGCACATGCTTCTGGGGCAGAATTCTCTCTTGTTCTGTCGGACTAATTAAAATGCTTCATACCTCACTGTGGGATAGCAATGACGTAATTAGTTCCCAGCCGTCTTCTGAACTTACAAATAAAAATATATATAAAAACGATATGTGGATACCAACAGTTAGCGACTTATTGTAACCTGAACATCGAAAACTGAATTCTTGTATTTTGGTATTACGCCTGAACTAAAAAAATGACTACAATTGGTGTGAAATATTTTAATTGGTAACATTTCAACCCTTTAACGTGAAATACATAACAAGTAAGTAAATATTTAGAAAACAACACCCGCCGAGAAACATAGAAATCTTAAAGTATATGTATACTTCTCAAAGTTTGCTAAGCACCAAATATTTGACACATCAATGCGAAATTTGTTTGTGACATATTTGCGATATTTTTGGTGAATCTGATTGAGAAATGTATTGAGATGGTCCCCAGTGTTTACATTAGCTCTCTTGACAGGCAGACTTTTCGTGACAGTCATATAAAGCATGTACCCCTTGATTTTCATGATGTTTTCGTGCACTGTCTACATATACATGACATGTGTAGGGTATTCAATCTTCATTTCAACACAAACCCTTGTGATTTAATGATTGAATATGGCAAATGCAAATATAAGATGGCATTTGTCTGAAGCAGAAATGTGGCGGGCTGTAGGGATGGTGGAGCAAGGGGCTACTCATCGTCAGTTTGGTGAAGCCCTTGGTGTGCACCATGTGATGATCACCAGAGCCTGGGCAAGATTTCAGCAGTATGACATATGACACACCAGTACGAGGGCATGGTGGTGGCAGAAACAGGGCAACATCTGCAGCTGAAGACCGGTTTTTGATCATTCAGGTCCGTAGGAACCGCTTTACAACAGTAACCCAGCTTCGAAGTGAAGTTCAGAATGCATCCGGGGTAAATGTTTCGACACAGACTATCCGGACAAGGTTGCACGAAGGTGGTCCCCGACCGAAAGGACCATGTATTCGCATTCCGCTGTCCCAGAACCACCGCCAGGCACGATATGAATGGGCCATGGACCAGGTTGGATGGACCAGAGAAGATTGGCGACCTGTCCTTTTTACTGATGAGTCAAGGTACTGCCGAGACCACACAGACAGGCGTTCTGGGGTATGGAGAAGACCGGGAGAGCGATTCCATGCAGCCGACATTGCTGAGCAAGCCCGCTATGCTGGAGGTTCAATCATGGTCTGTGCGGCATCAGCCCTTCCAGTCCAGCCAAGAAGTGTCCAGGAGCTTGGTGCCATGCTGGTCCAAGAATGGAACAACATCCCACAAAGGACCACCGGGAACCTGATTGGGAGCATGAGAAGGCGTTGTCAAGCTGTAATTTACTGTAATGGGTCTCATACTCGATATTGAAGCCATACCTGTTCGCTCCGTCAACTTTGGCATATTGAAAAATTTCCCCTTTTACCAAAAATATCCATTTTCCATGGTTATCGTATTGAAAAGCTAAACAATAATGTCAAAGACAAATAAAATCTTAATTTCTGTACTTAAATCATTAAAGATATATTTAAATAAAAATTATAGACACTTTTCATTACAATATTTCAACTAAAACGTAAAACAGGTAGTTGGATGTACTTGGTGCTTAGCAAACTTTGAGTAGTATATGTGTGTGTGGGAGGGTGGGTTGGGGAGGGACTGCCTTATGCCATGTAAGTTAGAAAATGGTTATTTAGGTCATGTATGGTGTTACTGTTGCAAAGACTCGAGAATATTTTGTCCTCGAGGAGACTAGATCGTTTGTTATTAAAAGTCTTTACCTGACCTTAACAGCAGACCACAGTTGCTAAAAAAAATTCGTAACACTAAAAATGTTCATTTTTCACCATCAAAAACGTAGCTTATGAGCCCTCATTGGAACCCGGCACTGAGTAATTGTGAAAAAAAAAACACACCAACACCAAAGGTTTTTCCAGTTTGCTGTCAACTTCATATACAGCAAACTGTTCAAAACTTTACCTCCCAAAAGGTTATTAATTCTAAATCGTCAAAATCACATTGAAATCGAGGTGTTTAGTTTTGTGGCCAATGCAACACTAAACACCTCCATGTTCAAGCCCATTGAAATGATGTCACTTTCAAGTGGGTGAAGACAGTTAGCAGTGGAGAGAAGTCTATCGAAATCGCACAAAGTTAAACATCACTATTTTTTTCAAAGTAAAATGGAAATATTAAAAATAACCTATAGTCAAAACTCTCTTAAACCATGAAATAATTCGAAGGCTGCTTTCTTCGGAATGATAAACGCATAAATCATGCTATAGGAAGTTAATATCTTTTTTAAGTTTAAATCTACTTCAGTCAGCCTTTTTTCATTAATTTATAAGGACACAGACACAGATAAAATTAAAAACTTAAAACAAAAATGGAAATATGAAGAACTTATTTTATTTTAAAGAATATATCCTAAACTATTTGACAATACGAACGCACATTTGATGGTAAAACAATTTTGGGTGACAAAAGTTTTACATCTTTCCTCAATTGACAGCTATAGAAAATTGGAAACAGAAAATATCTTAATTTTTCGCGCATGCGAATCCAGGTGGGTAGAAATAGTTATACATATTACCACTATGTGTTGGTCGAGAATCTTGTAATATGCCGAGATGGTGTTCCTATTAGGCATCGCGGCGAGGCCTTTATGGCTTGAAACACGTTTCTCGATCAACGGATAGTAGTGATGACAAATTTATCTTACCATCTCGGTGACCCACTTGGTGGTAATAACAATTTATCTTATAATATTTCTCCCTTTCTTGGCTTGTTCGCACGAATTTGTACAACCATTCAGCGTCTATGAATTGATTTTTTAGGAATGACGATCATGATGACGGCATGGTATTACGTTTTTGAGCTGTACATTACGTAATCCCCATTCAGTGTTCCAATTGTACTAGAATCGCCGAAGTTTATAGTAATGTTTCAGCTGTGTTTATTTATTTATTTTTTCATTTTTTGTTTGTTTTACTCTTCAGCTTTAGCGCGTGGCATGGCAAAAACTGATCTATTTTAATTCATGCCGTTGCGCTGGGGGTACTGTTATCCAAACGATGACCTCGACATGTGTGGTCAGTTTTCGAAAAAAGTGCAGGTAAAAACGTTCTCTTTCTGAATCGAATAATCGCAAGTTTTCGCAGAGGTTACTTTGACTGATACAAATTGGTATCAGTCTATACGTTTTAGCTTGTATCGGCGGACATATCGATTGATTGTAAGATAAATAGAGATTATTACCATTTTGTGGATGTACAAAATATTATCCGAGTCGAGCTCCGGGTTCTAAGGGCAGATCACGACGAGTCGAAGACTCGTCGTGATCTACCCTTAGAACCCAGAGCGAGAAGAACCCAGAGCGAGACTCGGATACATATTTTGTACATCCACATAATGATAATGATCATTTTATCTTACAATATATTGGGGATAAGTCAAGAATGTAGACGAATATATAACCAATTATTTATTCGTACGGATGAACAAAACGAAAAACATGGAACTGACACGAATGGAACGTGCTTGTATCCAACCCCCTGATACAAACATCTGTATCAGGGGGTCGGATACACGACAGTTGCAGAGTCAGTACAGACAAAATACATGTTAATTGTAAGATAAATACAGATTATCATGATTATGCACACGTCCTGTGATTTGTATCAGATTCGAGGTGGTGTCCGAAAAGGAACTTTAACAAGCCGGCTTTCCCGGCGAGTTGTGATACCATCTTTGGACACCGCCGCGAATCCGATGCAAATCACAGGACATGCACATTATCATGATAATTCATTTATACAACAATTCTGTCACATAAACAGATTAAATCTTAAATTATTAATACGGTTTTGGGACATAATGTTGGGCAAGAAAAAGTTTTTAAAAATCATAATTTATGGAACTATATTGCTGTGCGCTCTGACAAACAATGAGTAATGAGATCACCGCAATTTTCAAGGTACTTTTGCCAAATTATTCACTCCGATCGTCACTTCCTATGGTGATCCGCTTGAATTTACGAGTTTGCGACGTGGGCCCACCCTCCGGAACTGGGTTGGTGTAATATTAAATTGCGCAGTTTCTATTTATTGTAAAATTTGTAGCCAATCGCCCGTAATTGTCGATGTCGCGTTACCGGAAACAAGTCGTCTTTATGATACGAAATTAGAATAAGTCGTATTTTTGATACGGAATCGGAACACATTATGTGATAAGTACCGTTTTTCGTGGTTTTCAGGCCAAAACTGTATGACTGTTAGATAAATAGACAGAACGCGATGTGTGTTGGAATCGGTGGGTGTCTTACATAACGAGTTGGAATGGCGTAGCCATATTTCGCGAAAGCTATAGGCACTCGCGAAATATGACTACGCCACTCCCGAGAGTTATGTAAAGCACCCACAGATTCAAACACCCATCGCGATCTGCGTTTATTACACATACCATGCATTAAAATTCAGTTAAATAAACAATTTTTAATAACGATGTTTAGACCGAAAGGTGAAGAGTCCGTTTGTTTTGCTTGAAGCTGTACTGATTAGAAAGGACCGATAAAATAATCAAATGCAAGAATTTAAAGTTTAATTGATGTGTAATAAACAGACAAAACGCGATGTGTGTTTGAAACGGTGGGTGTTTTACATAACGAGTTGGAATGGCGTAGTCATATTTCGTGAGAGCCTTAGACACTCGCGAAATATGACTAAGCCACTCCAATGAGTTATGAAAAGCACCCACCGATTCAAACACACATCGCGTTCTGCGTTTATTACACACACCATGCATTAAAATTCAGTTAAATAAACAAATTTTAATTACGATGTTTAAATCCAAATGTGAAGAGTCCGTTTGTTTTGCTTGAAGCTGTACTAATTAAAAGGATCGATAAAAAAGTCAAAACAACCTTTTGGGAACCTGTCTTAATTACATTCGTTATCTTTTCTATTGGCCGTGTTTGTTGTCATTCTCTTCGGCAGGTGTCCATTCACACCTAACCATTTGGTGGCTGTCACTGTAAGTAAAAATATAAGTACAAATTTGGGCAGATTTGCAAAACAGCTGGGGGAAACTTTTTAAAAAAACGTTCGAAGCATGTCAGGATGTCCGAAGATTTACCGAAATAAAGTTGACCAACGAGACGGCTACGGCACTGCGTTAATGTTGTGGTTATAAATTATTGTTTTTTTTTAAATATTACCTCATTTTTGGTTAACTAATTGTCTTGTAAATCGGCTTTATTTTGCTTTGGACGTTTTCATTCTCATCTACGCGGCAGACAATCGATAATTGTGTAACGAAATTTGGAAACTTTTCGAAGCGTAACTAATGACTCGACGGGAAAAGAACTAGTATAAACGGTGCTGGGGAAAAAGTCCCGGTCTGCACATCACCAGTTTAATGCAGAAACACTTATGTCAAAGCGGAGATTCCGTTAAATGCAAGGATTTAAAGTTTAATGGATGTGTAATAAAGAGACAGAACGCGATGTGTGTTTGAATTGGTGGGTGCTTTACATAACGAGTTGGAATAGCGTAGTCATATTTCGCGAAAGCCGTAGGCACTCGCGAAATAAAACTACGCCACTCCAGTATGTTATATAAAGCACCCACAGATTCAAACACGCATCGCGTTCTGAGTTTATTACACATTCCATGCATTAAAATTCAGTGAAATAAACACATTTTAGTTACGATGTTTAAACCCAAAGGTGAAGAGTCCGTTTGTTTTGCTTGAAGCTGTACTAATTAAAAGGATCGATAAAAAAAAATCAAAACAATCTTTTGGGAACCAGTCTTAATTATATTCGTTATCTTTTCTATTGGGCGTGTTTGTTGACATTCTCTTCGGCTGGTGTCCATTCACACCTAACCATTTGGTGATTGTTACTGTTAGTAAAATATAAGTACAAATTTAGGCAGATTTGCAAAACAGCTGTGAGAAACTTTTTTAATAGATGTTCAAGGCATGTCAGGATGTCCGACGATTTACCGAAATGAAGTTGTCCAATTTAGATACATGGGGATCGGCAGAGGAGACGGCCAAGGGACTGGTTTAACGTCGTTATTGGAAATGATTGTTTGTTTTTAATATTATCTCATTTTTGGTTAACTAATTGTTTTGTAAACCGACTTTATTTTGCTTTGGACGTTTCATTTTAACACTACGCGACAGACGATCGATAATAGTATAATGAAATTTGGAAACTTTTCGAAGCGTAACTAATGATTCGATGGGAAAGGAACTAGTATAAACGGTGCTGGGAAAATAGTTCCGGCTGGTACATCACCTGTTGAATACAGGAACATTTATATCATAGCGGCAATTCGGTTAAATACAAGGGTTTAAAGTTTAATGGATGTGTAATAAAGAGCTATCTCACCCAGCCCACATGACCATCTTCATTCGAATATCTAATGATCGCTGTAATATTTCATTGTCTCGATTTTATAAACAAACATGGCGTCCCGCATCTTTTCCTTTAGTGCAGCTACGCATCTTCCCTGACACAGCTCGAGGATGATAGTTTTTTCACGAGACGCACATGGCGTCATCAAAATCAGTAATTTCAAAGTGACGTCACTGGAATGTCAAATGTTTCAACTCGCTCCAGTATGTAAACCCATCGCTAAAGCAGAACTAGAACTTGCTTAATGTAGTAATCAGGCACTGATCTACTTTTCATTCCAACTATTGCCTTACTGTTTATAGATAAATTGATGCAGAAAATAATTTTTATATACATATTGAAACTAAAATCAACTTTTTGGGTTAGAGAAACGACATGGTGTCAAACTTTCAGCTTTCTGTCAAATCCATCCATATTTGTTTATGTTGTTTCATGCATTTATCGAAAATTGGAAATACAATTACAAAAATGGACAAATAATTTCTGTCCACATTCCTCCACGCAACACGGTAGAATCTCACATGAGGAAAAATCAATACAAGTACATTCAATCAAATTTCGTTTGCTTTTCAGGATGCGGTCTTGATTTTGCAGTAATTTATTTATAAAATATCAACCTGCTTGTGTAACTGTGTCGCGATCGATCTGATCCTGAAGCCGCTTTTATCGCAGTACAGAAAATCAAAACCTATACATTACCCGTGAAAGCTAGGACCTTGACACTCATTAAACTTGCACGATTTAGATTCTAAACACCAACCATTTGCTATGTTACACAAAACACGTTTTGCAGAGTTGTGGCTCAAAGGCTAGCACCACGGACTTCAGATCGGGAGGTTCCCCGTCCAATGCTTTATGACTTTGGGGTAAAACACTCGGTGCCAACTGCTAAAATCGAATATGATGGACACGGGGTAATGCAGGGCGTTGATGATACACCTGCCTTCAAACGATGCCAAGTCTGCTTGTGATGCGTTACCAAGTTAGAGAGTCCGTATGTTACTCGCCGCAGCTCGGCGATTCTTGGAATATGTTACACAAAGAACGGAAATGCTATTACTTTCTATCGGGTGTAAAATACTCCATGTGATAGAACACAAAAAGACAACATATAGTTAATAAAAACGAGTTTTGGATTAATACACCGGCGGCTCATCCTATGATCCAAGGTTGCCGAAAACTAGGAGCCCCGCCATAAGGCGCCCCATTGGGCAGGTGGCCCTGTTGACTCAATGGGCCTCAATACGACCGTTATTCTATTGACATGCACTGAGTGTATCTATCCGTCAATAAGTAATCATGATTGTTTGCATATTCATTTACCACATTGTCTGCTAATTAACTACCCATTTACCAGTAAAAATATATAGGCAACTGCTGCTACGCCAGTTAGCGAAAGGAAAATAAGTGGTAATCGATCTGTAATATTCACCTGTCTTTAGACTCGTAGAGTGAAGGATTTTGTTTCTTTTGCCACCAATTTTAAAAATTTTGTAACACAATGCCAAACCATGGTCGGCCCTGCGCGTTAAGTGTTCTACGCCCCGTTCTGTTCTGGACAGACTGACCGCCACGTCCTTCGACCGCCTTTGGCTTAATGGTGTTAATTCATTTGTTTCTACATTCTTGAGGGTTGCTCGCCAATGCTTGTAAGATATGTAGGCTTAAAACAAGTCGTAATTCAATGAGAAAATTCCGTTATTTAGCGCCGTACATAAGGTCACAGTGAGTAAACAAGCTCCAACAAAAGTTAATTCTTTAATGTTTCTGTAAAAATGTTAGCGCATCGCTTGACTTATAAAAATACGGACCTGTTAATCGCTGGAGATAGGTGGTTCGTTGAGGTAGGGTTATCAGTTTAACTATTTTCCAAATGATTTATTTCATCAGCCAACGGGGTCATTTTTACAGTTATAATTTAATCGATCCATGTTTATCTCTTGGTTCATCCCTCAGCTGCACCCATAAGTTAAGAATTTTGAACCGGCGACCTCCACATAAACTGGATGTACCGTTCTATTTCTCTGCGTCCCTTTTTTTTATCTCAACACAAATACAAGAAAATTATACATCGCTTCGTAATCCTTCTCTTTTGAACAGATAACTTTAAAATATTCGTCTTATCATTCGTTTAATGTAAGTAAATAACAGTCTATTGAAAAGTAACTATTAAATCAAGGTTTACAATGTGCAAACATTTTATAACTCATATAAATTTTTCTCTAGAACAGTTTGATCGAGTACACTAAGCAGGTTATTTAAAGGGGGATTGCGCAGTGACGTATGAAACATTTCGAACTTAGGAGTTACGGTCATAGAAGGGCAGCCACTGTGACCCACACTGATAGATGTATCACCAGTGGCTTATGCGCCTTAGTGACATGGAAGGAATACAACACGAAATACCAAAGAGTTAAAACTAGAAGTCCTGTCATGAAATGCGCACAAATAGCACGTCGATCTGCGCGTTAATCTACGCGTTATGATCATAGTAAGGCTATCAAATTCTGTACATATGGCCTGTGTACATGCAATGTTTCAGTCAATGGATCTCCGGGTAACCCGGAGGTCCATTGGCAGAAACATTGCCTGTGTTTGCTATGAGTAACCAGGAGAACCTGCCATGCTTCGGATGTCATTCGATATGGCAATTGCGCGCAATTCCTACGCCCAATTAAACCTAGATTAGCGCACCGTTAGTGCGTTAGTGACTGGACTTCTAGTTTTAACTGTAGCTGGAACTAGCATAATTGAGAAAATAGCACATGTTTGCTCAGAATTTAAGAAATACTTCCACCGGCAGAAACATTGTTTCGGCCCGGTGGGAAAATTTGCTTAATATTGCAAGGAAGGGGGCGGGGCGAAAAAAATTGCATGAACATAGGTGGGGGTGGGTGGGTGGTCATGTGCCCCCCCCCCAAAAAAAAAAAAATATGCGAAAACAATTAATGTATTTTTTCCCCATCTTTTTCACTGTTCTGTCATCTTTTGTGTCCCAAACTGTAACAATTGACCATAAAAGCTCCTTTAGAAGCATTCTTAACAAAACTAACCCCCTTAATATAAAAATATTGGAGAATTTCATCCAAAACTGACTTATGGATGGCGGTGGGTGTCCAATATTGAGGGAAAATAACTGCCCGACAAACATTTTCTCCTGAAGTCAACAAAAATATCTATTCACAGCATAATTCATTCATATCAATTTTTTTTTAAATAGAAAATTGTTTAAAATAAAGCATAGTATATATAATATTGTCTAATGAATCATAGTAGCTTGGTGGGACTGATTTTTCAAAATGAAAAATATTGAAAATATTAATTTTTAATTCAACAAAAACAAAATTTTCTGATTTAACAAAAACAAAAAAGTCTTTTTGATCGTTATCCTGGTATGCAGATGCGATAACAAAAACAAATGTACAAGGTTTGCCCTTCTTGAGCCAGAACAAAAACAAGTTCCCATTTACTCAACCAATATTTGCAACATATACACGGTTACAGAAAAGCAGTTGTAAATTAAGTATGGGCACAACAGGCACAGTGCTCACATATGCCTGCATATGCCATGATTTACAGAAACTAGACTGTTCGAAATGTATATCACTGCATATCAGAGATAAAATTTGTAAAAGCTTATTTAAATTTGGTTTAAAATCCACGGTTTATGGGAAAAAGAATCATTGAGCTTCATTTGCAAGGAAAACACAGAGAAACTAGATTTGTAAGAATATTAAGCTGTACATTTAGTTTGTCTCAACTGTCTGATCTGGTTTAATTGTGGTCTTACATCGCTTTCAACAACCATGGCTATATGATGCCTATATCACAACGGTGATAGTTCCTAAGATGAAGGTAATATTATTTAAACAGATCCACTGAATGGCCCAAGGAATCCACCAACCACTGGAGGAACTAACAAGCTCATCCACACAGACACCTCAATATAAGGATAAAACAAATTCCTTAGAATTTCCTACATCAATATAGTATTAAAATTCCTTCAAGTCAATAAGGCACATAAGGCACCAGTGATACAACTTCAAAAGTCGTACAAGAGACACATCATACGAAGGGATATCCAGTCACAACTTAATGGTAAAGAGTCTGCGCATTCCCTTACTGCTAATCCCAAATAAGATCGCAATGATGGGCTGGTAAAGATTATGTTGGCCTAATCTCTCTATCGTTTTTAGCTCATCTTGACAAAGTCAAGCTGAGCTATTGCCATTACTTCTCGTCCGTCGGCGTACGTACGTTAGTACGTTAGTACGTGCGTCCACAATTTCCCTTGGCACACCTCACAGGTCGCATTTATGGTCAGATCGCTTTGAAACTTGGTATGCTTGTTTGGGGTGACATCTAGATGGGAGCCATCGATTTTCTTCAATTTCCGTCAACAAATGTTGCCGCGGCCAACGTTCTTAGAACTTAGTTTAGTCAAGCCTCAATATTTCCCTTTGGCACACCCTACAGGACACATTTATGATTGGATTGCTTTGAAACCTGGCATGCTTGTTTGGGGTGACCTCTAGATGGGAGCTATGATTTTCTTCAATTTCCGTCAAAAAATGTTGCCGCGGCCAATGTTCGTAGAACGACGTTTAGTCAGAAGACCTCAATATTTCCCTTTGGCTCACCCAACAGGTCACATTTATGATCGGATTGCTTTGAAACCTGGCATTCTTGTTTGAGGTGACCTCTAGATGGGAGCTATCGATTTTCCTCAATTTCCGTCAAAAAATGTTGCTGCTGAGAACGTTCTTAGAACTTAGTTTAGTCAGACCACAATATTTCCCTTTGGCACACCCTACAGGACACATTTATAATTGGATTGCTTTGAAACCTGGTGTGCTTATTTAGAGTGACCTCTAGATGGGAGCTATCGATTTTCCTCAATTTCCGTCAAAAATTGTTGCCACGGCCAACGTTCTTAGAGCATAGTTTAGTCAGACCACAATATTTCCATTTGGCACACCCTACGGGGCACATTTATGATTGGATTGCTTTGAAACCTGGTATGCTTGTTTGGGGTGACCTCTAGATGGGAGCTATCAATTGTGTTCCATTTCTGTCAAAAAATGTTGCCGCGGCCAACGTTCTTAAAACTTAGTTTAGTCAGAAGACCTCAATATTTTCCTTTGGCACACCCTACAGGGCACATTTATGATCGGATTACTTTGCAACCTGGCATGCTTGTTTGGGGTGACCTCTAGATGGGAGCTATCGATTTTTGTCCATTTCCGTCAAAACATGTTTCTACGGCCAACGTTCTTAGAACTTAGTTTAGTCAGACCTCAATATTTCCCTTTGGCACACCCTACAGGGCTCATTTATGATCAGATTGCTTTGAAACCTAGCATGCTTATTTGGGGAGACCTCTAGATGGGAGCTATCGATTTTCTTCAATTTCCGTCAACAAATGTTGCCGCGGCCAACGTTCTTAGAACTTAGTTTAGTCAAGCCTCAATATTTCCCTTTGGCACACCCTACAGGACACATTTATGATTGGATTGCTTTGAAACCTGGCATGCTTGTTTGGGGTGACCTCTAGATGGGAGCTATGATTTTCTTCAATTTCCGTCAAAAAATGTTGCCACGGCCAACGTTCTTAGAACTTAGTTTAGTCAGACCTCAATATTTCCCTTTGGCACACCCTACAGGGCACATTTATGATCAGATTGCTTTGAAACCTGGTATGCTTGTTTGGGGAGACCTCTAGATGGGAGCTATCGATTTTCTGCGATTTCTGTCAAAAAATGTTGCCGCGGCCAACGTTCTTAGAACTTACTTTAGTCAAACCACAATATTTCCCTGTGGCACACCCTACAGGGCACATTTATGACTTGAGTGCCTTGAAACCTGGTATGCTTATTTAGGGTGACCTCTAGATGGGAGCTATCGATTTTCTTCAATTGCCGTCAAAAAATGTTGCCGCGGCCAATGTTCGTAGAACTAAGTTTAGTCAGAAGACCTCAATATTTCCCTTTAGCTCACCCAACAGGTCACATTTATGATCGGATTGCTTTGAAACCTGGCATTCTTGTTTGGGGTGACCTCTAGATGGGAGCTGTCGATTTTCCTCAATTTCCGTCAAAAAATGTTGCTGCTGAGAACGTTCTTAGAACTTAGTTTCGTCAGACCACAATATTTCCCTTTGGCACACCCTACAGGACACATTTATAATTGGATTGCTTTGAAACCTGGTGTGCTTATTTAGAGTGACCTCTAGATGGGAGCTATCGATTTTCTACAATTTCCGTCAAAAATTGTTGCCACGGCCAACGTTCTTAGAGCATAGTTTAGTCAGACCACAATATTTCCATTTGGCACACCCTACGGGGCACATTTATGATCAGATTGCTTTGAATCCTGGTATACTTGTTTGGGGAGACCTCTAGATGGGAGCTGTCGATTTTCTTCAATTTCCGTCAAAAAATGTTGCCGCGGCCAATGTTCGTAGAACTAAGTTTAGTCAGAAGACCTCAATATTTCCCTTTGGCTCACCCAACAGGTCACATTTATGATCGGATTGCTTTGAAACCTGGCATTCTTGTTTGGGGTGACCTCTAGATAGGAGCTATCGATTCTCCTCAATTTCCGTCAAAAAATGTTGCTGCTGAGAACGTTCTTAGAACTTAGTTTAGTCAGACCACAATATTTCCGTTTGGCACACCCTACAGGTCACATTTATAATTGGATTGCTTTGAAACCTGGTGTGCTTATTTAGAGTGACCTCTAGATGGGACCTATCGATTTTCTTCAATTTCCGTCAAAAATTGTTGCCACGGCCAACGTTCTTAGAGCATAGTTTAGTCAGACCACAATATTTCCATTTGGCACACCCTACGGGGCACATTTATGATTGGATTGCTTTGAAACCTGGTGTGCTTGTTTGGGGTGACCTCTAGATGGGAGCTATCGATTTTGTTCCATTTCTGTCAAAAAATGTTGCCGCGGCCAACGTTCTTAAAACTTAGTTTAGTCAGAAGACCTCAATATTTTCGTTTGGCACACCCTACAGGGCACATTTATGATCGGATTACTTTGAAACCTGGCATGCTTATTTGGGGAGACCTCTAGATGGGAGCTATCGATTTTCTTCCATTTTCGTCACAACATGTTGCTACGGCCAACGTTCTTAGAACTTAGTTTAGTCAGACCTCAATATTTCCCTTTGGCACACCCTACAGGGCTCATTTATGATCAGATTGCTTTGAAACCTAGCATGCTTATTTGGGGAGACATCTAGATCGGAGCTATCGATTTTCTTCAATTTCCGTCAACAAATGTTGCCGCGGCCAACGTTCTTAGAACTTAGTTTAGTCAAGCCTCAATATTTCCCTTTGGCACACCCTACAGGACACATTTATGATTGGATTGCTTTGAAACCTGGCATGCTTGTTTGGGGTGACCTCTGGATGGGAGCTATGATTTTCTTCAATTTCCATCAAAAAATGTTGCCACGGCCAACGTTCTTAGAACTTAGTTTAGTCAGATCTCAATATTTCCCTTTGGCACACCCTACAGGGCACATTTATGATCAGATTGCTTTGAAACCTGGTATGCTTGTTTGGAGAGACCTCTAGATGGGAGCTATCGATTTTCTTCAATTTCCGTCAAAAAATGTTGCCGCGGCCAAGGTTCGTAGAACTAAGTTTAGTCAGAAGACCTCAATATTTCCCTTTAGCTCACCCAACAGGTCACATTTATGATCGGATTGCTTTGAAACCTGGCATTCTACTTTGGGGTGACCTCTAGATGGGAGCTATCGATTTTCCTCAATTTCCGTCAAAAAATGTTGCTGCTGAGAACGTTCTTAGAACTTGGTTTAGTCAGACCACAATATTTCCCTTTGGCACACCCTACAGGGCACATTTATAATTGGATTGCTTTGAAACCTGGTGTGCTTGTTTAGAGTGACCTCTAAGTAGTATATTGTAGTGGTTTGGACCCTGTTCTGCCGGACGGGGGTGACAGGGGGTGACGGGGGTGATCTTATTAAAATCTTACGTAAGGTAATTAACATTACTTAATGATTTTTTTAATCACTTTAATAATTGTTGCTTAATTAATTTTTGTTAATGACTGTTGCATAATTAATGTAATTAATGTAATTAATGAGTGTAATTAGGGTTGATTATAATAATTAGTATATTAATAAATGAATTAATATTGACGTACTGGACATATATATGAATGCTATCGACTGACTGACCCGCAAAGGTGAACAGTACATTGCATGTTTAGGTGTAATTAAATCGAATTTTCTTTTCAAACGCCAACTACTGACAGATGTTGAAGCAACTAAATCTATTATCACACTTTAACGACCAGTCATAAATATCGTTAGACTGGACATACTATCATGTATTTAAAAATCAATGATGATCTCACGTGACAAGATGTGTCTTGCTTTTAACTGAAGACTGTGAACGACTCCATTGTTTATAGGTGTAATTGGATTTAATAACTTGGCGTGATTCTTACATATTAATAACGCTAGTTTATTCTTCTCGTTTTTATGGCTGTCGAAAAACTCTTATAGACCAAAGTATTCTGATTTTACGCCTCACGCGATAAAGTAATTTTTTAATCTGATGACCACATGAACAAATAACATTTCGGTTTTTGAAAAGTGGGTGTGTTTGTTTTTTCCCCTATAAAGTCTGACGATTCGAACCTCACTCTCATTAGAAACTGTGTCAGAAAAGCCAAGATGACAAGCATCGACTATACTTCCGTAAACAGCTATGAGCGAACCAAGAAGCAGCGAGCCAATGAAGAATTTGCATTAGCATTAAAAAAGTGGTGGTCAGCGACGCTCCCCACGAAGGAACAAGAAAAGAGACTAAAAGACTACCCATTTGTTGAGGCTGCCAGACGTCCTTTCGGGGAGATACAGTACAGAAATCAACCCAAACACTGGTTCGATCCTTCTGTACACATGCAGGAGGAAGCACTAGTAGGGCCACCAATAAGAGTTAACGAAGATTGGGGAAAGGATTTCTTCACCGAGGCGGAGATGGGAGGAAAAAAATAGCTTTCTATGGAAAGCAAAAAAAAAACGGCCCCTTTCAGGGCCACCATAATCTTAAAAAGAGTTGCTTTGTCACAAACACACACTTTTTCAACCAATCAGACACCTCCATTATCCCACACCCTCACCGTCACACCCCTCTATCCCCTCACAGTACCTAAAACTTTCATGAACTCCCCTCCTCCAGGTCATCCAATACTAAAAAAACTTTTGGAAACCTCTCCCCCCTCCCCCAGCCCTCACAATAGCTAAATTATCTCGAACCCCAGTTCAGTTCTCTAAATGTAATGGACATGTCAGGCCCCCGAATACACCTTCCCCACAATTTTGAGCGATCAAATTACCCCGATTAGTCTCCTCTCATAACTTACCACACTCTTAACCCGTATTTACTATGAGATTGTCCCCCTAATAAAGAGCGTATGTTCATTTAAAATAATATATTAATAATTTTCGTTAAATAATTCATTCCACAAGACACTTGTCGAAAAAACAAAATGGCGGATTAGTGTGACAGAAATACGCGTATCGATTTATTCAGGAATGTCTGTCGGTTGTGTCCTTGGGCAAGACACTTCATCCCTATTGACCATGTGGGGGCATGGTGACGCTGTGCACTAAGGCGTACTGCACGTCGATGGAGCACCTGTCTTCAACCAATGCAGACCCTGTGTAGAATCTTGACAGTTGCTTGCCATTGCTCGGTGGCTCTCTCCGGCTTCCCCCTCCCGTAAAACTGTCGTGGTCATGATTAGTCATTGTGCAGACCTTAAACACCAATAAATAAATATAAATAAATAGTTGGTTATCAAAACAGCCCTTAAGTGTTTAACAGTTAATTGTGGACCAGTGCATTTAAAAATGGAAAATTTGGGTGATAGCACTACAGACTGTGTTTAATAATAGAAAAATCACACCCGCGCTATTACTAACCCGTATGATTTATTTTTGAACGTTCACTGAAGAATAAACCACCCATCTAAATAAAAGCATGAAAGAGCTACCATTATCTAATTACCTATGTGGGGTGGGGGTGGTCGGTAACATTGTGTACTATGGCGTACTACCTTCAGCCAATGATAACCCTGTGTATAACTTTGACAGTTGTTTGCCTCTGCACGATGGTTCTTTCCGGATTGCTCCAACTATCGTTAAGTAAATGGAAAAAAAACTGCAGGTCTATAATAACAGGCCAAGATCCCCTTATCAACAACAGTACTTTCATCCCCCTCATTTTAATAGTTGAAAAGCGCTGTTACTCGATCAAAAAAAATGGTAAAAGGATATGCGACTCTGTATTAGCCACCCAAATTTGCGAGACTTGGGAAAATATAACCCACCTAGAGCTGCATGAAAGCTACGTACACTATTCGAACTCCCGCATTGTGTCCTTGGGCAAGGTAATTTACCCCGATTATTCACATGGGAGCACGATGATGGCGTGTAATAAGGTGTACTGCACGTTGGTGATACGCATATTTTAGAACAATCTAACACTGCTTGTGCGGATTTCCGACGTTGGTGAGATGACAGTTACTCGTCGTTGCTCTGCGGTTCTCTTTAGATATTCTGGAGTCTACCCGTAAAATTGTCACGTTTAATTATAACTTGAACTTGATGTCCCGGTGTAATGAAACAGCGTATTTTCTGCAGACATTCTAAATAAACACAGCTGGTTTACAGGCCTGTATATATTTTTTTTTCAATTGAGTAGAAATATAGGATAGTTACTGATGTAACACGCTGATTAGTATGTTTAATGAATCTAACTACACCAGCCCAACTGACCGTTTGCCCACCATGATCACAACAAACGTTTCAATTCTCTCTCTCTCTCTCTCCCTCCCTCTCTTCTCTCTCTCTCTCTGTCTCTGTCTCTCTCTCTCTTTCTCTCTCTCTCTCTCTCTCTCTCACTGATACAGTACGGGTGGAAACTAATTGCGTTCAAGCTGTTGTTTTTTTTCTAGGTTTTACCACTCCCCTTACAGTGCAAATCGAAATGAAATCTGATTCATTGAACCATACAACAGTGCATGTCAAAATTAATTTTTGAACGCCATTTTTTCTATGTGCCACTATCAGCAGCTATGACCATAGCGTAACTTTGTGCTAAAACGATTATTTTTTGTACAAAACTCAAAACCTTTCCCTCACAAATACCTATATAAAACAACATAATACGCGAGAATGTGTTGTGTACCTGCATTTTGTTGATAAAATATGTCATGACCACATTCCCAGATATTATTAATGTACCCGCTTAATAACAGCCAAATGGTGAATGTCAAGAAAGGCACTCTGTAGTTTAGGAGACTCCATAAATAAAAACAAAATAAAAAATCTGAGATATATTGCATTTATTTAATTATCCATATTAACCAGAAATCAAAACTAGTCAAACTGATTAGTATTAAATTACAAATGAATATGAAATTTGCAGTCAAATGAACACTGGTATATGCTGCTGGCCGCATTTTTAGTTGTCTGTAATGGTTGTTGTTCAGAATGTCACCCTATTGGGGTGAGTTTTCACTTTTTCGTCCAGTTTCATGAGAGCTTCCACGAAGTCCGTTCCACATTCGCTATCTTTTCCAGGGGCTATTCTTCAAAGGCTGGTCCATCGCAGCTTTGCAGAGATATTGTTTTGTGGACGACAAAAATCAATATGATCTTGATTTCCGATCAGACCCCTTGGGATATTTTGATCTTTAAGGATGTTTGCCAAAATTTTCCACCCTGTCGGTTGAAAATCTTCTTTTTCGCAGCAGATCATTTATTAGATCACACATATTGAAGCCCGAAATTGTAATGCCGTTATACACGAGTCAATCTTTCTCATCCCAGGATAAATTGGGTATATTCTTTATTATCTGGAATAACAAAAGCGCCTTCTGCTGCATGGAATCTGGTATAATGGCTAACCAGTCCGGATGATTTTCCACTGAAAAACTAGTCGTTAAGGAGTGTGGTTTGGTGTTTTCTTTGCGTAAATTTGATTGGCGCTGAAAGATTGTCTGGTTCAGCAGCCCTTTGTCTTCAGAACCCGATGTTGAAGATTCAGTAATTGTTCTCATACCCTGGTCTATGGGCGGGACAGCTACAGCATTCAGGGGTGTGCGTATTTCCTGCAACTGTTCACTCCCCCATGGTTCAATACACTGAATTCTGCTTGAGGGTAGGTTGGTTGAGTCATCTATAGGTTTTTCCCTCAGTGATTTCCCCATCACTAACGATTTTACTGGCTCTAGCTTATTTGCAAACCCCAAAATATTTCTGCTTGTTAATACATTGTTCCAACTAAAGGCTGATTTCATATGCACTGGAGGATAGGGTGGCTGGTTACAGACAGATCTGGTTGTTAACTCAATTGTATTTGGGTTCGCTCCCCCTATAGTGTGTTTAAAATTTACATTTTTGTGTAATTTTCGTCTGTGTCGATAATAATTAGTTTTATGAGAGTAAGATTTTTGACACAATTCACAGACATAGAGTGAATTCATCCTTTTCAGAAGCGAGTTCATAGAGTGGCAATACTGTTCCAACACTCTTCCATTTATATGTATGAATAGGATGGGTCCCACCACAACCTGTTAATCGCTGATTGGCTAATTATATACCAAGATAAGGTGGGTTCTACCCCAACCTGTTGATCATTGGTTACTTCAAATTCTCACACAGTGCATTGTGGGAAATTACAGTGACAGAGCTCTGAGGTAAAATAAGTTTTTGCTCAACTTCACACAAATTGCTATAGTTTACTTAAAAAAAGAAACATCAAAGTCACATTCATGACAAGCCAAAGTAGCATATCTGAACCACCCTCACTGCACTGTTTAATCCGATAATCCCTTTAATCAGATAATGAGTGATCGCTGATTTTACAATTCGATCAAACAATTTTTTAGTGATTTTACAATTCAATAAAACGGTTTTTAGTGATTTTACAATTCGATAAAATGGTTTTTAGTGATTTTACATTTCGATAAAAAGTTTTTAGTGATTTAAATCACGTAAAATGATCACTAATGATCACTATTACATCACGTAAATGATCACTAATGATCACTATTACGTCACGTGACGTCACGTAAATGATCACAAATGATCATTAATGATCACTATTACGTCAAGTGACGTAATAGTGATCATTAGTGATCATTTGTGATCACTATTACGTCACGTGACGTCACGTAAATGATCATTAATGATCACTATTACGTCACATGACGTAATAGTGATCATTTACATTCGTGGAAGCTCTCATGAACCTGGACGAAAAAGTGAAAACTAATTAATTTGACTAGTTTTGATTTCTGGTTAATATGGATAATTAAATAAATGCAATATATCTCAGATTTTTTATTTTGTTTTTATTTATGGAGTCTCCTAAACTACAGAGTGCCTTTCTTGACATTCACCATTTGGCTGTTATTAAGCGGGTACATTAATAATATCCGGGAATGTGGTCATGATATATTTTATCAACAAAATGCAGGTACAAAACACATTCTCGCGTATTATGTTGTTTTATATAGGTATTTGTGAGGGAAAGGTCTTGAGTTTTGTACAAAAATAATCGTTTTAGCACAAAGTTATGCTATGGTCATAGCTGCTGATAGTGGCACAAAGAAAAAATGGCGTTCAAAAATTAATTTTGACATGCACTGTAGTATGGTTCAATGAATCAGATTTCATTTCGATTTGCGCTGTAAGGGGAGTGGTAAAACCTAGAAAAAAAACAACAGCTTGAACGCAATTAGTTTCCACCCGTACTGTATCGGTGAGAGAGAGAGAGAGAGAGAGAGAGAGAGAGAGAGAGAGAGAGAGAGAGAGAGAGAATTGAAACATTTGTTGTGATCATGGTGGGCAAAGGGTTGGTCAGGCTGGTGTAGTTAGATTCATTAAACATACTAATCAGCGTGTTACATCAGTAACTATCCTATATTTTTACTCAATTGAAAAAAAAAAATATATACAGGTCTGTAAACCAGCTGTGTTTATTTAGAATGTCTGCAGAAAATACGCTGTTTCATTACACCTGGACATCAAGTTCAAGTTATAATTGAACGTGACAATTTTATGGGTAGACTCCGGAATATCTAAAGAGAACCACAGAGCAACGACGAGTAACTGTCATCTCACCAACGTCGGAAATCCACACAAGCAGTGTTAGATTATTCTAAAATATGCGTATCACCAACGTGCAGTACACCTTATTACATGCCGTCATCGTGCTCCCATGTGGATAATCGGGGTAAATTACCTTGCCCAAGGACACAATGCGGGAGTTTGAATAGTGTACGTAGCTTTCATGCAGCTCTAGGTGGGTTATATTTTCCCAAGTCTCGCAAATTTGGGTGGCTAATACAGAGTCGCATATCCTTTTACCATTTTTTTTGATCGAGTAACAGCGCTTTTCAACTATTAAAATGAGGGGGATGAAAGTACTGTTGTTGATAAGGGGGACTTGGCCTGTTATTATAGAATTGTAGTTTTTTTCCATTTACTTAACTATAGTTGGAGCAATCCGGAAAGAACCATCGTGCAGAGGCAAACAACTGTCAAAGTTCTACACAGGGTTATCATTGGCTGAAGGTAGTACGCCATAGTACACAACGTTACCGACCACCCCCACCCCACATAGGTAATTAGATAATGGTAGCTCTTTCATGCTTTTACTTAGATGGGTGGGTTATTCTTCAGTGAACGTTCAAAAATAAATCATACGGGTTAGTAATAGCGCGGGTGTGATTTTTCTATGATTAAACAGTCCGTAGTGCTATCACCCAAATTTTCCATTATTAAACGCACTGGTCCACAATTAACTGTTAAACACTTAAGGGCTGCTTTGATAACCGACTATTTATTTATATTTATTTATTGGTGTTTAAGGTCTGCACAATGACTAATCATGACCACGACAGTTTTACGGGTGGGGGAAGCCGGAGAGAGCCACCGAGCAATGGTAAGCAACTGTCAAGATTCTACACAGGGTCTGCATTGGTTGAAGACAGGTGCTCCATCGACGTGCAGTACGTCTTAGTGCACAGTGTCACCATGCCCCCACATGGTCAATAGGGATGAAGTGTCTTGCCCAGGGACACAACCGACAGACATTCCTGAATAAATCGATACACGTATTTCTGTCAAACTAATCCACCATTTTGTTTTTTCGACAAGTGTCTTGTGGAATGAATTCTTTAACGAAAATTATTAATATATTATATTAAATGAACATAGGCTCTTTATTAGGGGGACAATCTCATAGTAAATACGGGTTAAGAGTGTGGTAAGTTATGAGAGGAGACTAATCGGGGTAATTTGATCGCTCAAAATTGTGGGGAAGGTGTATTCGGGGGCCTGACATGTCCATTACATTTAGAGAACTGAACTGGGGTTCGAGATAATTTAGCTATTGTGAGGGATGGGAGAGGGGGAGAGAGGTTTCCAAAAGTTTTTTTAGTATTGGATGACCTGGAGGAGGGGAGTTCATGAAAGTTTTAGGTACTGTGAGGGGATACAGGGTGTGACGGTGAGGGTGTGGGATAATGGAGGTGTCTGATTGGTTGAAAAAGTGTGTGTTTGTGACAAAGCAACTCTTTTTAAGATTAAGGTGGCCCTGAAAAGGGCCGTTTTTTTTTGCTTTCCATAGAAAGCTATTTTTTCCTCCCATCTCCGCCTCGGTGAAGAAATCCTTTTCCCAATCTTCGTTAACTCTTATTGGTGGCCCTACTAGTGCTTCCTCCTGCATGTGTACAGGAAGATCGAACCAGTGTTTGGGTTGATTCCTGTACTGTATCTCCCCGAAAGGACGTCTGGCAGCCTCAACAAATGGGTAGTCTTTTAGTCTCTATTGTTGTTCCTTCGTGGGGAGTGTCGCTGACCACCACTTTTTTAATGCTAATGCAAATTCTTCGTTGGCTCGCTGCTTCTTGGTTCGCTCATAGCTGTTTACGGAAGTATAGTTGATGCTTGTCATCTTGGCTTTTCTGACACAGTTTCTAATGAGAGTGAGGTCCGAATCGTCAGACTTTATAGGGGAAAAAACAAACACGCCCTCTTTTCAAAAACCGAAATGTTATTTGTTCATGTGGTCATCGGATTAAAAAATTACTTTATCGCGTGAGGCGTAAAATCAGAATACTTTGGTCTATGAGAGTTTTTCGACAGCCATAAAAACGAGAAGAATAAACTAGCATTATTAATATGTAAGAATCACGCCAAGTTATTAAATCCAATTACACCTATAAAAATAGACACGATGGAGTCGTTCACAGTCTTCAGTTAAAAGCAAGACACATCTTGTCACGTGAGATCATCATTGATTTTTAAATACATGATAGCATGTCCAGTCTAACGGTATCCCCCCATTAGTCAAACACCCCAGTTGTCAGACAGTTTATAATCACAGATTATTGGGTTGTTTGAATAGCTAATCCCTTACTTATCACCTTCAGAATAAAGTGGGATATTCCAATAAGCCAGACAGAAAAGAAACAATTAATTAGCTTTTAGTGATTTATTTCTTCACCAGTGTGTTTTAGAAATGAACAGAAAATAAATAGACATAGAATATAAATGACAATAAAATAAAACAAAAAATATGAAGTACAATAAGAAGAGTTCTAGGGACAATAAATTAAAATTATGAAATAAATGACAATAACATGAATAATCACACAAATAATATCTTTTGTAATAAATAAACAGAAAATCGTATTTTATGAAACAAAGAAAATAAATAGGAAATAAATGACAATAAAATAAAAAATATGAAACAGAAAATAAATAGACATAGAATATAAATGACAATAAAATAAAAAAAATATGAAGTACAATAAGAAGAGTTCTAGGGACAATAAATTAAAATTATGAAATAAATGACAATAACATGAATAATTGCACAAATAAATAATATCGTTTGTAATAAATAAACAGAAAATCGTATTTTATGAAACAAAGAAAATAAATAGGAAATAAATGACAATAAAATAAAAAATATGAAATACAACAAGAAAAGATTTCTAGACATGAAAAATCATACAAAATATTTTTTTTGTGTTAAATAAACAGAAAAAACAATAAAATGAAAAGTATGAAGTACAATAAAGAAAATATTTAGACTCATTTTATTGCAAATAAATAAAATAATCATATTTCATGATAACTTAATGTAAATAAACAAAAAAACATGTTTTATAAAAAAAAATGTAACAAAATGAAAAATGTGAGGTACACGTCATAAACGAAGGTACAATATTACAATGACAAAAAAAATGTACAAAAGGAATATTAATTTACAAACAAATCATCCCATTCTTAACAGTGTTCCAGCTGCATCAAGGAACTCCATTGGAGACTTTGTTCCCTGTCCTAGTTGTTCCTTAAGGCAGTCCAGGCTGTTGTCAATTTCCCTGTAAACCTGTTTCCGGGAGGTGAAGCAGCACCAAAGTCCATTTGAGCAATTTTGATTTTCTCTGCCTTTTCAATGTTCTTTATTATATTTATGAATCTGAAGAGGTTAGGATGTCGATGAAGTAGTGATGAATTTAGGCGATTGTCCAACTTCAGATTCTTTTCTGTAAGATCGGGCATGACCTAAATCTTGAATTTTGCGCCATAAAGCCTGAAGTTATCAGTGTTATTACACAATATATGTGTGATTTTTATGTTTGGTTATTTTTCAGAAACTATTTAAAAGGTATTTTGATTATATGTCAACAAAAACAAAAAAAAGTACCAAACAAAATGTTGAAACTAAATTTTATTCAAATTGTATATATCTGGGTTGTTCCATTTATAACAATAGGTAATCATCTATTTTAACTTCAGCTAATCCCTAATTAACTGTCTGACAGCTGGGGTGTATGACAAATGGGTGTCTGACTAATGGGGGTAAACCAGTCTAACGATATTTATGACCGGTCGTTAAAGTGTAACAATAGATTTAATTGCTTCAACATCTGTCACTCTCGTATAGAAGTTGGCATTTGAAAAGAAAAAATTGATTTAATTACACCCAGACACACGATGAACTGTTTACCTTTGCGGGTCAGTCAGTCGATAGCATTCATATATATGTCCAGTACGTCAATATTGTTTTTTAAATAAATCATTTGTAAATAAATTATTTATTTTTTATCTAATAATATCTATCCCAAATTATGACTTTAAAAAAATATGTACTAATCGACACTATTACTTCATTTATTAATATACTAATTATTATAATCAACTCTAATTACACTCATTAATTACATTAATTAAATTAATTATGTAACACTCATTAATTAAAATTAATTAAGCAACAATTATTAATTAAAGTGATTAAAAAACAAAAAAAACAAAAAAAAAATCATTAAGTGCCGTTAATTACCTTACATAACATTTTAATTATGATGAGGTCATCCACCCCTCTCCCCCCTCTCCCGACCCCTCTCCCCCAGAACAGGGCTATTTTCCATTTTCTCTACTACTCCTCTAGATGGGAGCTATCGATTTTCTTCAATTTCCGTCAAAAATTGTTGCCACGGCCAACGTTCTTAGAGCATAGTTTAGTCAGACCACAATATTTCCCTTTGGCACACCCTATGGGGCACATTTATGATTGGATTGCTTTGAAACCTGGTATGCTTGTTTGGGGTGACCTCTAGATGGGAGCTATCGATTTTGTTCCATTTCTGTTAAAAAATGTTGCCGCGGCCAACGTTCTTAAAACTTAGTTTAGTCAGAAGACCTCAATATTTTCCTTTGGCACACCCTACAGGGCACATTTATGATCGGATTACTTTGAAACCTGGCATGCTTATTTGGGGTGACCTCTACATGGGAGCTATCGATTTTCTTCCATTTCCGTCAAAACATGTTGCCACGGCCAACGTTCTTAGAACTTAGTTTAGTCAGACCTCAATATTTCCCTTTGGCACACCCTACAGGGCTCATTTATGATCAGATTGCTTTGAAACCTAGCATGCTTATTTGGGGAGACCTCTAGATGGGAGCTATCGATTTTCTTCAATTTCCGTCGAAAAATGTTGCCGCTGCCAACGTTCTTACAACTTACTTTAGTAAGCCCTCAATATTTCCCTTTGGCGCACCCTACAGGGCACATTTATGATCGGATTGCTTTGAAACCTGGCATGCTTGTTTGGGGAGAACTCTGGGTGAGTGCTATCGATGATTTTCTTCCATTTCCTTCAAAAAATGTTGCCACGGCCAATTTTCTTAGAACTTAGTTTAGTCAGACCTCAATATTTCCCTTTGGCACACCCTACAGGGCACATGTATGATCGGATTGCTTTGACACCTGGCCTATGGCCACATTTATTATAAGATTGTTTTTGAATTTAGTGTGCTCATTAGGCAATACCTTTAGATAAGAGCTATTGATTAGCATTCATTTCTGTGAAAAAAGTTGCCATTTACAATAACCTCTGAACATACTGCATTTGTGTATCAACATTCTTCCTTTAGCCAGCCTTACAGTTTACATTTAAAAATGCATGGAGTACTCTGACGTTGTGCACACACAATGCTGTTATGTTGAAATTTCATCAAATAACATTGGTATCAATGATCTTCAATTTTGCCATTTCATTTATAACTTACCAAGTTCAAGTTTGTCAAGTTGAGCTACAGTGTCATTGACACTTTCATTGACACTTTCATTTCTCTCTCTCTCTCTCTCTCTCTCACTCTCTCTCTCTCTCCCTGTTTGCCTCTCTATCTCTACCTCTCCCCCTCTATCTCACCGCCTGTCTGTCTGTCTGTCTGTCTGTCTGTCCGTCTGTCTCTCTCTCAACTATTTCTGGAAAAACCTGGAAGAGCACGCGCCCCCTGTACTTTTCCGACTTCTACGTCCCTAGGATTGAACTTGACATCACGTGAACCACTTGTTTTTTTATCCGGGATGTTTGTTATAAACTGAATGCGATGCGGGTGATGTGATGAAGAAATAGTAAAATATGTGTCTTCTCAATCTGTAAACTTGACATAGTTTGATGACCATCTCTTGGATGCTGCTGTAAAGTGAACAGAAATATCGACTACACTGACAACATTGTACCAACTAGCATGCTAGACCATTACAATTTTGACACAATGACACACTGTCTTAAAATTGTAAACGGTGATTGTATGCTTGTCCTTTGACTTTGGGCCGAGTTATAGTAATTTTTGTCCTTGTTCAACATCGAGGCTAAAAGTATTTGGATCACACTGGATTATTGATAAACTGATAAGTAGCATTTATTTATTTTCATTCGTTTTTCTTCCCCCAGAACAAATCGTACTCCCATTCCCACTCCCACTCGCCGAAAATGGCATTCCTCTCCCAGGATCGTATTCCACTCTCAGAGATGACGGACGTTTTTATACTGTTTACATATCGATTTCGTTAAATCAATTATAAAGAGTTGTTTTGAGAAAACAAATAAGGAGAAAATAAAATAAATACAAAAGTTCACTGCTCAAAACGCCTCGTGAAATAATCCTCCGCGCGCCCCACTACATGATAAAAATCGTACTCGAATCCGAGCAGTGAACTATTGTCTATATTTTCTTCAACACAGTTTGATACCTCAATTGTGAGCCAAGGTGTAAACAAAACAGAAATATTGACTTCAATGTGTAAAGTGAATGATAAATACAGGACACCAATGGTTTTTGAGTGGATATTATTTAATAAGTGAGTAGCAGGTGCGATTGCACGTTGCAAATTTTAATTTCACGTGCAAATCACGAATGACAAAATGATGGTTACCACTCACAAAACCATGAACTATTTTGTTTTAATTATACGCGTTGCCTATTCTAAAACATTTTTACGTTTTAATCCTAAATTAATGCAAAGGAATTGCATCTAAAGCGAAAAACATTTCAGTTTAAAAGACTTCAGCTGATAGTGAACGAAGTTTTAACAGCTACGACATAAGTCGACCACGAAAGAAAATAGTCCACTTGTCACTGAAAGCAACACAGAAACGTTAATACATACATGTAGGTGGGTATTAATTTAATTTCACAAATAACAATAGCAACAACCTTTCTCCGTGGAATGGTGACCATACCTCACTTTCGCACAACTTTAGCGATTTCATTTCGTGTTCGGTGGTTGTATTTTCATTGACTACAGTGAAAAATGCGATTTTTATGAAACGTAATACTGTGTCGGTAGAGACGAAAAATATGACATTTATGTTTTTCCTGACTCCTTTATATCTTAGCGGAAATGTCAATTTAAATTCAGCGATTATATGTATTATTTTGAACATTGAAATAAGTTTATTTCCGTATTGTATTTGTTCGACATCAAGGCGCGAACTATATCCACGATGCTGGGCTGAAACTCTAAATGAGAGGAAGCATCATTAACTATTAACTTTTATTAATAATTACAGAGTTTGAAGGCTGGAGTCTTGAGTTTAAAGGCTGGAGTCTTGAATAATGTTGGATGATATTTTCGGTACAAGTTTGTCTGAATCAGAATATTAAAATAGTATGAGGCCAGGTGTGATTGGCATAAAAACTGAAATGATTTCAATAACTTGAAAAATACATCATTTATAATTGGTACAGTGCTAATTTATTTTTGGTGATCAAAATTTGCTAAGAGTACTTTGCCTTGTTATAACTGTTGGGAGCGTGCGTATAGGCACTCTCCCAACAAATGCAAAAGGCAAACCCCCACAGACTCCAGGTATGGTCTTCCAACATTCTGCAAGTGTCCAAGGGCAGATCGAATTCTGCACGTTAAAACATTGAATGATTTACCCCTAGGTAATGTATATGAACTCTTCAAGGTTCGGTCATTAAACTGACTTGTAATACAGCATCAGGATTCAAAGGGATAGTGATTAGTAATATATTAAAGGAAGAAACGTAAATAATATGGAGATTAATAGGAAATAGTCCTTCGCAGCTGAAATATGCCGAAATTCCTACTCACTGATAAAAAGCAGCACAAACTAGACTTTATTCTGGGAATCATGGCTTTTTCAGACGAGATTCCATGTTTTTCCAAAACCCCAGAGTGTTTAAAGAATTGTTTTTAACTGTATCACTAAAGTACCTTTATTGAAATCCTGAGAACGAGGTGTATAGTAGTCTCAAGTGACTCAGTTTGATAAAAACAAGTTTAGGTTAAAACCATCCTTATTGGTGGAGAGAGTTAATATCAATATTTTCGGCCGACAAGTCTAAGTCCAGCAAAAGTAGTTATATTTGTTTGACACATACACATTGAACATTGAGTGCTGCGGCTATTTGAAAACGCCAATTTTATCTCAAATTTATCTAAACTTTTGACGTTTGACAGCTTGTGGAGTGTTAACAAACGCTTACCGGAATATTTTTTCTATGCAACTTGTAATGGCACATCAAGACCTGCGAATGGTAAGTTTTTCTTGTAAATCTACAAGATGTTTTTAGAGAAATCCCAGGGCGCTGTGGGCGGAAAAAAGTGCGTGAACGTAGGTGGAAATTTTTATTTTGTGAATTTTTTTACTCCCCACCGTTTCCTGTAGTTTTTCTATTACATTTTTTGGGACCCACCCCCGTCAGACTCATTACATTTGTGCAATATGTCTATTCGTAACCATTTTACATGTATGTGTACCGTGAATAAAGAATATGAATCTGACTTTACATACATTTTGTATAATAATAATAATAATATTGTTCAGAGCCGAGTATCCACATAAGTGCTCACAGGCTTCACACAAAACTAAAGGTGCATTTTATATAATACAAGCAGGTCAGCAATAAGCTAATTTATACAAGTGTGTCTAAGTGTCTCTTAAATGACTCGAGTGACTGTGTTTTTTTTTGATGTCGTCAGGTAACGCATTCCACAAATGTGGTGCCGTAATGCAGAAGGCCCGATCGCCAGCTGTGACCAGCTTTCCTGCATTCTGAACAAGATTGCACAAAGTAGCTGATCGCAAAGGACGAGCAGGTTCATACTTCTTAACTAGATTGTAAAGATAAGGTAGCGCAAGATCGTTGACAGCTTTGTAGGTAAACAATAATACTTTGAAACTAATTCTTTCACTAATGGGTAACCAATGCAGTTTTTGTAAGATAGAGGAAGCCGAAGAGGATTTTTTACTCTTGGTCACAAGTTTAGCCGCACAATTCTGAACATTCTGTAGCTTGTTAACTAGGGACTGTTTGCAGCCAAAAAGGAGAGAATTACAATAATTCAATCTACTCGTTACAAATGCATGAATTAATTGCATTACCGATTCCCCATATACTACACCACGCATTCTACCGATACTTCGGAGGTGGTGAAAAGCTGTTCTAGAGACTTGCAACACATGCTTGTCTGCAGAAAGGTCTTCATCCATGAAATAACCAAGCTTACGAACCATTGCCGATATAAAAATGGCACTGCTATCAAAATTCAAACTCATTCGAGAAATTTTCGATAGCTGATAAAGGAGTCCAATTTATACAAAACTTCGGCACCCAAACACCAACTCGAAATGCTTAACCCTTTACCTTACGTAATGGCCAAAACCGGCCAGTACTATTCTCAAAAATCGCCAATTAATTTTCATTATTTTTTTCATTTTTTGTCTCAAAAACATAGGTTGTGACCCCTCGTTGGAACGAGCTCGTCGAGCTCGTTCCAACGAGGGGTCATAGCCTATGTTTTTGAGACAAAAAATGAAAAAAATTAGTTATTCAAGAATTATTTTTGCAAGTGTCGTCTGCTTTTCATGTTAGGTAAAGGGTTAATGTACACTGATTGAATGAATATTTTTATATCGTCAAACCTGTTTCCATTTACTCTGTCAGATGCATTTTTCCAAGACGTACCAGATTCACATCAGTTCACAAAGACACATTAATGCACAACAGCGATGACCTGGCTGTTTGCGTAATTCCACCTTCATCTTGGGAACTAACAACGTCGTGATATAGGCATCATATAGCCATAATTGTTGGAATTGACGTAAAACCCCAAAACAAACCAGATCAGATAAACTAAATGTATAGCTTAATATTCTTACAAATCTAGTTTCTTGGTGTGTACCTTGCAAATGAAACTCATTTATTTCTTTACCCTGAAACCTTTGATTTTAAATGAAATTTAAATAAATTTTATCTAATTTTATCCCTGATATGCATTGATATGCACTTCAAACAGTCTGGTTTCTGTAAATCATTGCATATGCAGGCATATGTGAGCACTGTGTCTGCTGTGCCTATAGTTAATTTACTACTGCTTATTCCGTAACAGTGCACATGTTGCAAATATTGGTTGAGTAAATGGGAACTTGTTTTTGTTCTGGCCCAAGAAGAGCAAACCTTGTGTTTTTGTTTTTGTTATGGCATCTTCCTGGTAGGATAGCTATCAATAAGACTTTCTTGTTTTTGTTAAACCAGACTTTTTGTTTTTGTTGATATAAAAATTAATACTTTAATTTTTTTTCATTTTGAAAAATCAGTCCAACCAAGCTATTATGACACATTAGACAGTATTATATATACTATGCTTCATTTTAAAGAATATTCCATTAAGCAAACTCGATTATCAATAAATTAGGTTGTGAATGCATGTTTTATTCGACTTTTGGAGAAAATTGTCGGACACCCACCCCATCCTTAAGTCAGTTTGTGGTGAAATTCTCCGATATATTTCATCTTAAGGGGGTTATTGTTGTTCATAATGTTTCTAAATGGGCTTTAGGTTCAATTGGTGACGATTTGTTACTCTTTGCGGCACAAATGATGACATAATAGCGAAACAGTAAAAAAAATACATTAACTGTTTGGGCACATTTTGACCACCCACCCCACCTATGTTTCCGCCCCCCCCCCCCCTCCCACCAGGAAATCCAGAGAAAACATGAATTTTAAAGCTCTTGATGGGTACGCTGTTTAACCAGCCCAAAACGGGTCAAGTCTTGGTTTTTTTAATACTCTTATTACTTACAAAATGGTCCTCGGTGAATTATGCTTCCCATAAAGGAGATTATGTTTAACTCACAGGAACACATTGGGTGCTGTGGTGGCCGAAAACAGCCAATTTTCTCAAAATTGCGATGGTTTCTTGAATACCCTTATTACGTACAAATATAATCCACGGTGAGTTCAACTTCCAACCAAGTAGGTTATATTTATCTCTTAGGTCCATGTTGGGTGCTGTGGGTGCCGGAAAACAGCCCATTCTTTTGATGTTTGAGAGCCCGTGGAGGGTTAACAAACGCTTACTGGATTTTTTGTCCATGCAACTTAATGTAATGTCAAACCCAAACCTGCGAATGGCGAATTTTTCTTGAAAACCTACAAGATGTTTTCAGAGAAATCCACGGAAAACATGAAGTTTGAAACTTTTGAGAGTTATCGTTCTTTACCCAGCCCAAATGGGTTAACCCTTGGTTACTTTAATACTCTTATTACTTACAAAAGTGATCCTCGCTGAATGTCACTTCCAATAAAGGAAATTATGTTTATCTCTCACGTACACGTTGGGTGATGTAGGTGCTCGAAAACAGCCCATTTTGACAAAATTTTGATGTTTGAGAGCCTGTGAAGGGTTAACAAACAGATACTGGAATATTTTGCTCATGCAGCTTGAAATGTCACACCAAGACCTGCGAATGGCCAATTTTTCTTGATTTCTTGATTTTTCTTGAAAATCTAGATGTTTTTAGAGAAATCCACGGAAAACATGAATTTTTAAGCTCTTGATAGGTATCGTTCTTTAACCAGCTCAAAACGGGTTAACCCTTAGTTTTTTGTATACCCCTATTACCTACAAATATTTTTCCCTATACATTTTGCGTACGAACAAAGAAGGTATATTTTCTGTGGCATACCCATTTGGTGCTGTTGGTGTCCAAAACAGCCCCTTTTATTAAAAAAATGACGTTCAGCAGCCCATGAAGGGCTAACAAATGCTTTACTGGAAATTTTTGTCCATGTAACTTGTAATGTCACACCAGGACCTGCGAATGACAATTTTTCTTGAAAATATACGAGACCTGTTTAGAGAAATCCATAGAAAACAGCCCATTTCATCAACATTACGATGTTTGGCAGTCTGTGGGGGGTTAACAAATGCATTGCCTAATATCTTTTGTATATCGATTGGTGTGTTACAGTCAGGTCTAACAATGATGATGAATGTTTAAAAAGAATCTGTTAGACACGTTTTGAGAAAGTGATAATAAACCCTAATTTTGGCAGCTTTTGCCAAAAGGCGCGAAAGAAGGGTTAAATCGAAAATTCCGCTTCGGCACTTTTATAGATTTTGTGCTCCTCTATGCGCGTACAAAATTGTGTGAGAATCGGTTCGAAAATGGCTTCTGGATTGTGCGGACAAAATGTGTGGAACCCCCTCCCCCCCCCCCCCCACCCCCATAAAAAATTATGATCAGTAGAAAATCAAGAGTCTTTTCAAGAGGAAAAACCCTACTAATCCGTAGAAAAACAAGAGTCTTTTCCAGAGGGAAAAAACTAATAATAAACCAAATGCCGTTAAGGCCTTCAACGGCGAAGGCGTGCGCGAGCGTTGCACGCGATGCGATAACGCGATAATTCAACAACTCTTCTCCCAAGTTTGTATTTCGATTCAGTGTGCCACACAATGGATCGTTCCTGTGAATTAAATCCTTGTATTTTATTTTCAGTCATTTTTCTTCCCCCAAAACAAATCGTATTCTCACTTCCAGTCCCACTCGCCGAAAATGCTATTCCACTCCTAGCATCGTATTCCACTCTCAGCGATGACGGACTATTTTTTTTATTGTTTACAAATCGGTTGAGTTGAATCAGTTATAAAGGGTTGTTTTTGGAAAACAATTAAAGAGAAAAGTAAATACAAAAATTCACTGCTCGGATTCGAGTACGATTTTATTCTCTTGAGGATAAAAATTGTGCTCGAATCTGAGCAGTGATCTATTGCCTATATATTACACCTCGTTTGTCACATTTCGTGCTTAATCTATTGTGAAGTCTGCTCCATATTTAACAATATCACCCGGAGCCAAATAACAGCGGGCCGTTACATGTACACTAGGGCAATCGCATTGATGGTGGCGAAATGTTTAAAAGTAGTGCGAAAAGGTAGAGAAACCTTGTAAGCAAAAAGTAAGTCGAGTTGAAAAGCAAAGGGGACAACTATTCTCAGTCATCCACTAACTATTGTCCTGCCCCTGTTATGTATTTAATAAGTTATTAGTGGTACGCAAAATTTTAAAACATTTCATAGTATTCCTTGTTAATGTTATGAAAGAATAAAAAAATTGTTGCTTGGCATTGATCAGTCGTTTCTTATTCGAAATGGGAATAACAGTAATAATGCACATACACGTCTGTGGTAAAGCAATTTGTTCTTGGAGGGAGGAGCTTCGGTATACTATAATAAATACTTAACGCGGGGCGTGCCGCCGGACAGGTTTATGGAAAGGCTTGTTAACCCTGAACACGCATATTGACGTCACCTTCGCTTCGGTCAATTTTACGCAATATGGGTTGACTGGCCGGTCCGTACACTGTCATATGACTCTTATGCAAAATATTTTAAATGATGACCACACTGTGCATAATATAATAATGAGTCATTGTGTCAAAATTATATTCAACAGTTCTATGTTTTGTTTTGGACACTGGACTAAGCCTAATTTCTTTTTGTCTTTGTTTGGCAGCAGGGCTCGAATATTAGAGGCATCGTACTATGTTGAAACTGCAAACTTAGAGACAGTTAATTAACTTTGTCTGATCCCTCACAGCATTCGCATCGCATCGCATCGCATCAAGTGTGTAGCGGCCATAAGATTCATTCGAGATTTAGACGACATTTCTGTAACGTTTGTCTGAATTAGGGCACTGAAAGAGAATGAAGGACGATGGCATTTGAATAACAAGTGGAATGTCACATCCCGTCTGGTCACCTACATCCGTGTTTGATACAGTCGACCAGTGTCAAGAAAGCTCATTGAAGCTGCATTTTTATTGTTTATATCACCTCAAATTATAGAACTGAACTGAATATACCGCTTTTCTTAGCTTTTCTGAAAAAGCAGAGAAGTAGAAACAAGATATCATAAAGGCAGTATGGCGTAAGATTTGTTCACTACATTTAACACTGAATTTCTCATTGACAATTAGGAAAGGGCATTGCGCGTAATTTGTTGAAAGGAGGGGGGATTGGGCGCGCTTTTGATTTAACATTCAAATTCCCATAGACAACCATGGATGCACTTGAGCGCGTTGTGTTGCGCTCAAGTATATCCATGATTGTCTCTGGAAATTTAAGTGTTAAATCAAAAGCGCGCTCACCCCCCCCCCCCCCCAACACTACTACGAATGTCTGTGTTAAATCAAAAGTGCGCCCAATGCCCTCCATCACTACTAGCGGCAAGATTGAGAACACAGATAAGGTAGGCTGAACAGATTGACAAAGTCACAAGGACATCAGGCCTTACAGCCCCGGAAAGTCTTCATCTAAACCACTACCAGACTAAAGACATCCACACCTCCCCCCCCCCCCCTCGAAGACGGCGGTGTTAAATGAGCCTTCTTGTGCTCTTTTTGACTCTTTATTATTCCAGTCCGGACATGATATAAAAATTAAATTGAGATTAATATTATACATAAAAATACCACTTCCCCAATACCACCCAAATGCTCCTTCCACTCGAGCAAACTATTACTTTCATCACTTTAGCATGCACTTTATATTATAGATTAAAGGAGTTTAGCCGAACATTTAGAATGGCACACAAAATACTGATTTTTTTTTACTTTGCAAGAATTTCTGTTCAGTTCAGGAGCTCATGAAAAGAGGAACATAATCAATGGCAATTACATTTCAGTAGTAAGTATGCATGTAAAAATCAAGTCATTTGAGTGCGGGCCGCTTTCCAAAACAAACATAAATTTAAAAACATGTTGAAACTAAATAAACTAGAATGTCACTACGTCTCTCCATATCAAATTCATGACACCCCAAGCTGTCAGGGCACCAGTCTAAAAATTTTTTAGAATTCGAAGCGGTTTTGGGCAGTTTCTTTTCTCACTTTTCGTGGGTTCATTTTGCTAACAAAGATATCCGGATATTCTTTCGTGTTCCAATTATAGATATTTCAATCAATAAGGATTTAATTTACATTGAAAACATCAAGATATTAAACAATTACTGCAACAGTACGCTGCGTAATCATAAAATTATCGTTGTGGTCAGTTTTATCCCTAATGGTACATGTCAACAAAAGTTCGGTTAAATCATGTCTTGTCTGAGCAACATTTCTTCCGATGATTCAAAGAATATGAAGGTTTATCGTACTTTTTAGATTCAAACGCCTGGAATATACATGTATCAGTAGGTCGGAAAAGCGAACCATTGGTTCGACGAACTGAATATTCCTGGTGAGGGGACCTAAACATTGGAGGTGGATGATGTAATTGCCAGACTCAGGCCTGGCATTTTCAGGAGAGCGATTTATTCGTTCGCCTACTGCTCGCCTTAAAAAAATTAAGGAGGGAGAAAACTAGCCCTCCTGGCCTTAGAAAATAATGATTACCATAACAGCCTATTTCTGAAACCCACAAGTTTTCAGATCTCTGCTATGTTAGTGGTCTCTGTAAGGCAGCCACACTGCCTCTCCCGCACCAGGCCCGGAAGTGTGGGAGGGGCAGTGTAGCCGTCTCATAGGTACTACCTTGTTAGCTGCACAAAATAAAATGTACAATGCCCACTTGGCAGATTTCATTAGCAGTAAAATTTTCATTTTGTCACTTTTAGATTTTGTAAGCTCGAGGAGACCTAATCGCTCCCCTAGGCCATGTAGGGGGGGGGGGCGATTTTTAGCCCTCCGTCATTTTTAAGATTGGCAGGCCTGCAGACTGGTCCCAGGTCACAACAGCGTCGAGTTCCTTACAGAATTAGACCGGTGGCCTGAGAGCTTTTTGACGACTATCACAACCATTTTCTTCAATTTCGTTGACGAAGCCATATATTAGTTTTTACCCTTTCAACTCGTAGTTTCTGCATGAAGAAAAAGTTGGCAGTGGATGAGCAGACTACACTGTGAACAGTAAATGAGTTGTGAGCAGGGACGCCGGAAAAACGGGGAAGGAGGGGGCAGCTGCCCTCCCTGCCTTAGGACCACGGGGAGGGGGGTGCAGGTTCGTCACTCATTTTTTTTAAATAATTTATTCTCGAAGTAAAGCTAAAATACACCCAAAATCCGTTCTGGGTACTTCCAAATTAAATAGGGGAGCTTGGGAGTCATCTCATCCATCTCGATGCCTTCGACACATGCATGCTTCGGCATGTCATGGCGGGGCTGCTAGTGCGACTAAATGCCCTTTTCCCAGGATCTGCCCCCCCCCCCCTCACTTCCGCGAACCGAAGTGTTTCTGGCGCTCTTGGTAGTGGGAATCAGTGATAACTTAACATTGCAGATCCACAGAGCTGAATGATTAAACAGTTAATCACCTTCTCTACAAATCCAGAATGGATTCACCCGTTGCGGCGTATATATTATTTGTGAGAAGATAAGGGGCGCGGTGGTGTTGCGGTAACCCGTTCTCGTCAGATCACCGAAGTTAAGCAACGTCGATCCCGGTTAGTCCTTGGATGGGTGACCGTCTGAGCGATCGATTCGGACTTCCGCATTGTGTCGTTGGGCCAGGCACTTAACCCCGATTGAATACATGAGGGCACGATGACGCCGCCGTGTACTAAGGCGTACTTCACCCCGATGGTGCGCATGTCTTCAGTCAATCTAACCCTGCCTGTGCTGCAGAGCGGAGTTACAATGTTAGGGAGCTGGCAGCTGCTCGTCGTTGCTCGGTGGTTCTCTCCGGGTACTCCGACTTCCTCCACCAGTAAAACTGTCACCGACACGATATGACCTTGGCTGTTAAAAAGTCGTTAAACACTAATAAATAAATAATAAATAATTATGAGACGATACTATTCAAGGCGCCAGTCTTGATACTGTCCCGCTGTGTTAATTATGTTCTGGTTTGGGGACGAAACAAGTTTCTTATCCCTAGTTCTTTATTCGACATTCGTTATCAACCGATTTGATCGGTTGATAACGAATGTCGAATAAAGAAATGGGAATAAGTTATGCTAGCCACGTCCGTTCTGGTTTGATGGTATAAAAGCAGTCCTTAACAACGGGAATGGGGCATGTTCAGCGTTTTGAGCTTCATAGGTACGAACGATGACTAAACTTAACTGTAAGCCTGTGTTGCGGTCCTCGTGTAACCAGATCTGGTGATAGAGTTCTTTAACACCGAACACAAAACAAAAAAGCAGGCAAAAAAGAGAACAACAAAAAACAAAAAGAAACAAAAAAGAACAAATTAATAAAAACGAACAATGCCACACCCTTTTTGTCTTCAGTGTGTGAGAAGACTTTTCTTCGAGTAAGATGCAATTACTTCCTCGCCTTTGGAGACTGGTTTCTCAAAAAGCAGGCAACTTGCACTTGCTAGATATGTAAAATGCCTTTTCATGCAGTGCAGCTCAACCGTACGGGACCAGTTGTGAACACAAAACTGCATAGTCGAACTATATCACAGTTTAGTGAACAACTGTAGGGATTCCTCCCCCCCCCCCCCCCACACACACACACACCCAAAACAACAACAACAAAAAAACAACAACAAAGATCTTGTAAATTTAGGGGTTGTTTCCCGAACAGCCTCAGAAAAAAATATGGTAAACACGAATAACTAATGACGGATGACGGGTGGTGAGGAGAGTGAGGAACGATTCACAGCAGTTAGCGATTATAGTATTGTAATGTCAAATTCACCACAGACATGTACATATATCTACTTTCTATTTCCTTGCGAACAGATTGTAACTTTATAACCAAAACAATGGTGAAAAGTTGTAATAACAAACCAAAAACGATAAAATAATTGATTTTGGCCTGAAAACCACGAGAAACGGTACGTATCACATAATGTGTTCCGATTCCGTATCATATAGACGACTCATTCTGATTCCGTATCATATAGATTCACTTCCGGTAAACACCGCGCTATGACAAATAATATCATCATGTGCATTGTTATTACGCACTAAAATATGAAATTCAGAATTTTAACCAATTCCAACCCAATTTAAACTGAAAAACGGGCTTTAGGTAACGGGATTGTCAGATAAATGTATTATCATGACCAAATGCATGTCCTGTAAATTGTATCAGATTCTCGGTCGTGTTTACAATCGGATCACAACTCGCCCTGACGGGCTCGTTGTGATCTGATTGTAAACACGACCTCGAATCTAAATAATAATACAAGTTACAAATTACAGGAAAGTAGTCGTCTGATTATTCTTTTTTGAATCTTAGTTCACCTTGTTTCAGTGAAGGCTCTGTTATCAGTTGATGCGATTTGTTCAAAACTTCAATGCAAGGGAGGTAACTCGTAAATACTTTTATCACAAATGTCAGAATCGCTGTCAAGTTGCCCATTATGCATATGAACGTGCGCAACATGAGTAATAAATACGTGATATCAGAAGCTGACGTGATGTCGTAACACTGTGAGTCGGGTTTGGATGCAGAATTGGAGGGAAGGCATAGAATACTGACCAGATGCCGAATTTGTTGTGTAGCACTATCAAATAAATTTCCACTCGTGGTTTCGGCGATAATGTCTGGTCAGGAATGTTGTTTGATCCCCAAACCTGCACCAGTAACGGACAAATAACTGCGAGATGCTGTTGACGATTACCCGGTCTCGTAAAACGACAAATCAGTACTCAAAATGTATGCCATGCAATATTTGTTACTCTATGTTCAAGAGTGCCAGAAGCACCTGGAGCGGGGAGAGGGGGGGGGGGGGGGTCTTGGGATAACGTAGCAGCTACCCCCGTCATCTACCTGAGGCTAAAGTGCAAGGAGGCAGCGCGTGTCATTTTTCGCCAGAGGTGCCCTCGTTGGAAAGGCTTTACTTTTTGAGAACTGTAACTTAAAACTGTCGAATATTCGTTTCTGGCGTATTTTGAGTGTGCCATTGCCGGGAACGGCAAATATAATGAGACAGGCTTGTAGATAACAAACTGTGAAATTTAGCCATAGAATCGGAGGGATGATTTCTAAAGCTTTATGGCATAACTTGAGTGCAACACGGTACCATTTGCAATGCAAAAGAATTGCAGATAGCTCCACGTTGCACCCAACGGACGATAATATAATGTCAATTCTATTTTGATGGTCATATTATAATTTATGAAACGCTGTAAACGCCCGGTCT
Source organism: Pictodentalium vernedei (assembly GCA_031216915.1). Classification (NCBI taxonomy): domain Eukaryota; kingdom Metazoa; phylum Mollusca; class Scaphopoda; order Dentaliida; family Dentaliidae; genus Pictodentalium; species Pictodentalium vernedei. Next base: position 356,050,757 of record CM062296.1, read on the forward strand.
TAACTCATATCCAGCGACGAGTGCCCTTTTTCATACCCCCCCCCCCCCCCTTACCCTCTGATGCTTTCGGTGCCCTTGTCTAAGTCTAAAACTGTTTAAGAAGTTTATTGCCCGCACATATTTTAAAACTCCCTCGGTAGTCAAAGAATATGGATTAGGGTGTCCCATTCTTTGCAACCGAAGATCTCCAAGCTGAAAGGTTTGTTTTGTTTATTATTGGTGACTCTAGGTCAAATATTCTTATTTTTATTTATTTATTGGGGCTTAACGACACTTTTGACAGCCACGATAACATGTGTCGTTGAGTTATACGGATGTAGGACGAATTACCGAGCAGCGGCAAGTAATTGTCAGTCAGACTCCCGAACGTATTAACTGCGTATAAGCAAGGTTAGCATTGCTTGAAGGCGAGTGCCTCATCGACGTGTTGTACCCCTTAGTACACTGTACCACCGCACGCCCACATGTGCAATCGTCGGTTTAAGTACCTTGCCTGAAGGCAAAACGCACTTACTGCTGGTAAGGAGCGAAGCGTGGACCCTTTGGTTTGAAGTTCAAAGTTCTAACCACTCAGCCACCGCTCTTCCAGTTCAATCGTAATGCTTGCAAGTGTGGGCAGTTATTAAACAGAAGCTGCTGTACCAAATAGTATTACCCGATACGGTCATTAGACATTCCGTGAAGTAATGATAAGAAGAGGCGTCGGAATCAGTGGGGCACAGGGGACACGTGCCACTCCACTTTTTTTCAAAGACGTGTTGCGCGGCTTCGCAACGATTTAAAATGGGCGCTCGCAAACTTGTCAATATACAGGCGTTCCTGTAATATATTATTTGCAAATCCAAGCAACATTTGGCAAAACAATCCCACCTTCGGTCGCTTCGGTCCGTTTCTTCTATTTCACCCACCTTCGAACCCGAAGGCCAGCCTTCGGGTTGGAAGATGGGTGAAGTAGAAAAAACGGACCGAAACGACCGAAGGTGGGATTTTTTTGCTAGCCTTCTGGTTGGAAGATGATTAAAGTAGGGGAAATGGGCAGGATAGTGACTACACCGTGGCATACTCATCTAATCGAGAGACTATAGTATGTCAATATACATTCACTGGTGTATGATTGTATCATTTCTCCCGCTGGGAAGAACTATGGTAGCTCTGAAAAGTTGTGTCCCTCCACCTTTATCGAGCTTCCGCTGCCTCTGATGATAGAACAGGTGGTGTCTTCTCACGGAGCCAACATTTTTAATTTTGGGGTAACCAGATAAGCTGAAAAATGTTGGCTGAGTGAGAATTGATGTTAAGGAGAACAATAGGTGTTAATCCCCAATTAAGCTATACTCTGTTTCATATTTGGTGATTATTAATTTTCTCTGACAGCAAAGTGTTTTTGTGTTATTATTTATTGATAAGGTTTATTTATTTTAAATAATTAAATTTGAAATAAATTTTTATTAATAGCTTTAGTAACACAGAAACAGTAAAAGTGAAGAAGAGCTGGGACAGGTTCCCTTAGAATTTTTCAATAGAGAAGAACAGATATGTTAAGGACAAACAATCCTTTATTCACAGTGGTATAAATGCAAAAACAAAAATCAGAAGATACACAACACTGAACATTGAGCACTGCAAGTAAAATCTAGCACCAAATTTATTCTAAATGAACTAAATCTGAAGCCTTATCTGCATATGTCATAATGTCAATTTCTCCCATTTGCAGGCGGGTTTTCAGCAATGAAAGACGAGAATCCAATTGCCTGTATTTTCTTTTTTTGGGGCGTGGTACTCCCCCAGCTTGCAGATGAATAATTCTGGCCTCATTTGTTGCCTGGATTTGCTTTAATAAAGTCACTAATGAAAATATATTTGGGTGTGAATGCCCACACAATTTGTTTATTTTGCTGTGCCATCCTTCAACGTTGTTTGTGGTACGGGCACCGTCATTATCAAAATGATTCCACATTTCTAAGGGTGAACCTTCAACCCACTTGTCTCAGTCACATAATCTGTAAATTGAGTCACTTCTGAACTATTGTCTTCACTACTCTCTAAAGCATTAAACCACACATCCTCAGCTAGGTGGATGGGAACTAACGGCAGGACTGCTGCTCGACGCACCAGCAGTTTTATGTTCTCGTCATTTCTGTATCTGGCTGCCAGCCCAACAGCTTGTGTTTTTCTCCATATGCACCGTGTAAAATGAAAAAAACATCCTTTTGGTGAAACGGAAGGATAGATAGCGACCACAGCATTTCTTGCAGCTACCTCAAAATTCATTAGAAATATCGCTGGTTCAAGGGTTAAATTTCGCTCAATAACAGCGTCTTTAATTAAAGAGAAAAAACGGCGGTAAGTTTGTTCTGTCTTGTTAGGCAATAAGCCAAATATTAATGGAAATACTGATCCTTCAATTCTACCATGAAGGGTATACAGCTGGTAAAATAAGCCAGGACACGAATAAAATGTTCCATCTCCAAACACGACAGGTGAATCACACAATTGTTTCAGATTTTCATCAGTGCCAAAAATGATAATTCTATGACCCTGTTCACTGGTATTATCACACAATAAAAATCTTTCTCCAGCTGATGTTTCTTTCCAGGAATTTTTTAACTCTATCTCTCTTTGTGTTTTTGGTAATTTGGGCAACACTTTTGCACGACTTCTATACAAGGCAGCTTTACAACTGTCAAATGTTGGAATTGTTTTTATCATATCTGCAGTCACTTCATCAAACTCATTATCTCTGAGACTGCCAAGTTCTTCGTCGTATATTCTTGGAATGGGAGAAACCTCATCACGGCATCTTTTTTTAACTTTATTTAGAAAAGCACTGGCAGCAAGGGCCATATTGTCACTATCATGATTGTGATCTTGTCCTATTGACACTGGAATGTTATCCACGGTAACAATTTTGGCTCTGCGGTCACGAATTACACATCTCCAATAACACCTTTCATTTCTTCTTGTCCGAATTGAAAATTTATAGCCAGCATGAATCAAAAAGTGACCACCTCTACCATTTTCCAAGAAATTAACATCAATCTGTGCAGTGGCCATGATAAATTTATGATCATATTTTGTCTGATTCTTTACTTATATAGGTTTATTGAATAAACAATAAATCTTCTAATCAAAAAAGATAAAAGCAACAGTTTATAATAAAGTATTGAAGTCATCTCAAACCTATCAAAACTATCAAAAACAGATAAAACAATGACTAGGTTCAAAGAACAACTGTGTTTTTACAACTAATTGCCAAGGCAAAAGTCTTTTTTCATTGAAAACAGTTCAACAAAAAAAATATTATGTTTTGCTGAGCTGAAGGTTTTAATTTTAATCAGAAACAGACCATAATCAAATCTCCTAAAGGTGTGAAATGGAAAATGTTGCTAGCTAATTTCAAAATGTTGGCTACGTGAGAATGAATCGAACAGGTCACTTGACGTCAGTTCCTCTTCACCTACTTTATCGCTTTGCGCCACTCTTCAATCTTCATTGTTAATGCTTGGTCAGGTTCCTAAGTTTAGGTTGAGGATAAAAAATGAAATGGTTCAGTTTTTACAACGGATCCTAATTTTCATGCCCAACCCTAATCTTTTATGAGCTTTTGACAAAATTATATCTATTTCAAACGATATTTGAAGATACTTACCGCTCTCGTACCAAATACTTGTACGTGGACATCGCGAATTTTGGAAATACATGTTAACCCTCAACCTAAACCGAATAACAGGCGAAACTTGACAAAAATTCATTCTTGAGTAGGCATACATTTTCATTTTTTGGCCTCAAAAACATACCTTGTGAACCTTTATCGGAACGAGCTCGTGCAAAAGGCGTGGTTTTGAGACAAAAAAAAAATTGAAAAATAAAATGTGAACTGCGATTTTTGTAAATAGCACTGGCCGTTTTTTCCGTTATGATGGATAAAAGGATTAGGCGACTGTTTAAGAAAATAGAATATTAAAATAAAAAAAAAATCAAGACCAAATTTTTCCGTTGCATGAAACCTGAACCTCACCATTTATAGCGAGCGAAAGCGACCCGCATGGTCGCGTGCAAGCGATCCGAAGGATTGCTTGCTTCGCAAGCTATTAGGCAACATGTATGTACCGTTTGTATGAATTCAAAGCCAAGCTAATCCCATCAACTTCAACGGAAGTGGTTACACAAGGACGCTGACATGTCTGCGCATGGCGGAAATTGACATTGGCAATTGAAGAAATGATTTATTTATCGAAGAACGATACTACATTTTGGCAGTATTTTTATGTGGCTAGTAACACATAAAGTACCTTTATTTATGATGTGTATCTCACATTTTTCATTTTGTTAATATTTGTTTTTGATATTTTTTACATAAAACATGATTTTCTATTTATTTATCATAAAAATGAGTTTTTTCATTTACTATAAAACAAGCTTAAATGTTTTCTTCATTGTACTTTATTTATTTATGTGATTATTCATGTTATTGTCATTTATTTCATAATTTTAATTTATTTTGTCATAAAAAAACATTGGTGAAGAAATAAATCACTGAAAAGTAATTGATTTTTTTCTTTTCTGTCTGATTTATTGGCATATCCCACTTTATCCTGAAGGTGATAACTAAGGGATTAGCTTTTCTCTCAACCCAGTAATCTGTGATTATAAACTGTCTGACAACTGCGGTGACTGACTAATGGGGGAATACCTTACTACTAACAGTCGGACTTTTTTGGTCAGACCGCCCCCACCCCATAATTCCCCCAACCCAATGTGACGGCAATCGCTTTACAAATTTTATAATGTTTTATACTTGTTGCCCCAAATAATAGTTTATGACCCCATTTTGGAACAAAATTTAGAAACAATTTTGTAAAAAGAAACGAGCAATATACAGTACAGTCGCCGTGGACTGGTCGAAATACACACGTGGGTAGTGATGTCCACACATGCGTTTACCAGGTAATAACAACCATCATCAGCAAAATTTCAATTAATGAGGCACCGGGTTGTATCCGGTGCATCATCAGTTAAATTATTGGTGACTATTCCTATAATTAGTGTTTGGAATCTAATATTATTGCGTCCATGGAAACATTGCCCACCCGTGGATAGTGACCAGTCCACGGCGGCCATACTGTAAGGTATTCACGAAATATCGTCTTCTGTTGCGTTGGGTAAGAGATTAATGGAAATAGATAGCATTTCGGGAGAAATGATCAATGTGAATGTTCAAAAAATCATAAAAGAGCTCTAAATTTTCGGCGGAATCCTGGTGAGTGGGTGCGTGAGGTACAGGCGCGTAGCCAGGATGTCAAAGTTAGGGGGAGGGGCAAAAATAATATCTAGGGGGCTAGTTCAGTGACCTGAATGTAGCGGCTACACCCCCCCCCCCCCTCCTCCACGTAGGCGGTAGCCGCTATGTTCAGGTCGCTGAACTAATGGGGGGAGGGGGGGGGCATACAGAATAGGGTGCGCAGCATCATCCGAGCCACGTAGCTGCGACAAGGGAGAAGCACAAAAGGTGACGCCCTCTCTCGCTGGATGGGCGGGGAGGGGGCTTCCCCGGGAAAAAAATGAAATTCGAGACAAAAAATGCAATTTCCTTTACTCTGAGTCCGTTTGTGACAATAATTTATAAGTTTTGAAAGGCATCAGTAATTAGGCCACATCGCCTGGGAGGGCATGACTGAATTGAGTTTTTTTGGTGGGGTTGGGTGAGGAATTTCCACCATCAGCCCCATGGCTACGCCAATGGAGAGGTGATTTGAAAACTTGAATGAATTTTATGTCGTACTGATAGCGCGTCATTATGACAAAAGATTAAAAATTGCCTCAGAATAGTTTACAAGCATGTACCAGGTTATCTAAGCAAACAGCAACTGTACTTCACATTTTGGGTCATTGTTTGCAAATAAGTCTGCTAACCTTGTATACGTACATTTTTTTTTTGTTTAATTTTCTTATCCTCACTAATACAGCTAACTACAAAAGATTCGCTGTGTATTACTGTACGAAAATTGCAAATTAAGGTGTATAATCTGCAAGATACCAGATTATTTTCTAAAAAAAGAATCAGAATTAACCCTTAATGAGAAATATAATAATAAACTCTGTGCACAAGCACCCGAAAATTATAGGCAATTAAATGACAAGATCGATACTGTTACATGAGGAAAAGTGTGTGCGTGCGCGTGCGCGCGCGCGCGCGCGTGTGTGTGTGTGTGTGTGTGTGTGTGTGTGTGTGTGTGAGAGAGAGAGAGAGAAGGCAGGTGCTCTCCCACAGCTTCCCACACCCTACCCTCTGCAGCATCTGTTATAGATACTTTACGCATCGACAGAAAATGGAATTTTATTCACATCATTTTTTCCCAGTGACCGTCTCAAATGAGCAGTTGACACTGTCCGAATAACCTCTGCATGCCGTACTTTGAACAGTTATTGGGGATTTGATCCTTTTCTCTTTGACCCCAGAGGTGACGTTTTCTTCTGAATGCATCATGGGTGTCACGTGTATTGACAGGGTGACGCGGGAAAGCAACCATGAGTGCACCCATTGTCCATGTCCTTTGATGGCGACTGATGACGTGCACTGCATTGATTTCAGTAGAGTTATGTTTGTGATGGGTACGAACGTATTATGTGGGGTTGTTGACTGAAGTAGGGGTACTGTGCTAGCATAGTATATTTAGTGTTCACCCAATTATCTGTATTTTCGGTCAAGGGTTGTGGCCTTGTGGGGAGGATAACAGACAAGGTATTTCGACTAGGTCGCGAGCCGGACGCAATACTCTAACCGCCGCTTTTATAATATCAGAATCGTATAAGTGAGACCTCAGTATGTAGCGACAGTGCAAGCTGTCTTGGCTATCTTCAGAGGACAACTCTGCGCCAGTTCCTAAGGCATGAGTAATCATAGATTGTCTGAAGGTTTGTTTTAGTTTTTTCGGGGGTGGGGGCATCCTCCCATGCTTATTATTATATACAGAACCAACACTATTCCGTTAGTGTTTTTGTTATGAAAATCCTGCCTCCTCGCACTTTAGACAAAACAAAGCGAATTATACATACATATATATAAATTATACCAAACAAAGACAACGATAAACCACTTCTCTGGTCGCACTCTCATGTAGGCCTACTGCGTAAAATACACATGGGATTAAGATCTCCACAAAAGTTAAATATCACTGAATGGCTAGTTACGACCGTTTTTGACTTTTTTTACATGGGTGGATTGAAGTGGTGGCATCCTCCCTCGTTTTTGTCACAAGTACCGAGACCAATGGGTGTGGGCATCTATGCGACAAATCAGCGGACGGCCAAAGTTTTATTATTCCTATAGATAGATCTTTATTTTGCAGTAGACTAGTAAATTGATTACAAAGTAACATTACAATAATCAGGAACATAAGCTAGTATACAGTATGGGAATAGCATAGCCTTTTAGGCTGTTTTCCTGCCATTTCCGCAAAAAAGAAAGATATCAAGTCTCTTTGGCATCAGTGTATCGAAGTGCTTTCCCCCAAACGGTGTTGTCTGATCTTTTATTTGTGATTCAAGGAGGCTAGAATGTGTTTGAGGATTAAGTGGTGGGAAGAAGAGGATGAGATTACAGAAGATATGGCTGGCGATGACACATTCGGGGCACTTTGGGTTGTCACATTTGGAGTTTGTGTTAAGGACTTTTTAAATTTGGGTCTATTTAATTGCTGGATTTGTGGGTCTATACTATTCCAGGTTCTTGAGAAGGAGTGTAAAGGCAGCTCAGAAGAGAACTGTGTCCTTGGTTTACGGGAATCTAATTTACCGTTTTTCCTTATATTCATTCCTGAGGGGTTTCTATATACTTGAAAGTTTTCATCAAATGACATGGGAGTTTTTTCGTCCAGTCGTGCATAAAGAGGGAGACGTGAAGGCTGTAGATATTATTATTTATTTATTGGTGTTTAAGGTCACATATTTCTGCACAATGGCTAATCATGATCACTACAGTTTTACGGGTGGAGGAAGCCGGAATATCTGGAAAGAACCACCGAACAACGGCGAGCAACTGACAGTTTCCCAACATACTAACTCCACACAAGCAGGGTTAGCATTGGTTGAAGACAGATGCACCATCGACGTGCAGAACGCCTTAGTCCATAACGCTACCGTGTCCCCGCGTGGGCAATGGGGTGAAGTATCTTGCCCAAGGACACAGCGCGGTTGCCGTAGGAGTGATTTGAATCGACGACCTCTCAGCTTGCAGCCCACACCTCTACCTACAGAGCCACAGCCCCCCCCCCCCCATTCCTATATTATACACCGGAGGTAAAGGATGTCCATGTGTTATCTCGGATAATATCACACCCTATAATCAATCGGACTTTTCTCGGTACAGACAGCGTCCTCTCGGTGCTGTTAAGCGTCTTCTCGTTGCAAATCCAATAAAATTGGCATATTCTGAAGAGGGTGGAGGCTGCTGTTTTGATATAACTGCTCAGAAAGTAAAAACGGAGAGGTACGCATCAAAAGTTTTAAATTAATCTGTTAGAGGGGTCATTCCGTGAGGTCCAATGTTTTTGGTGGCTGCATTGCTAGAATTTAAGTCAACTAATTAGCGTGCCAAACTCGGAGGAGTCGTAAGGACAGTCTGAAGAGCCTTTTTTTCCTAACTGGTGAGCATATATTGCCGAATTCCCGTTGATACTTCGGCAGCATAAGGTATCGGAAACAAAAAGAAATAGAAAAGGGTATCGTAAAGAGTTTGAAAATATGCAAAATGCAAAGGAAACGTTACAGCCGTTAGTTATTCAAAGTTCCTTATTCGACATTCATTATTAGCCGATAAAATCAGTTGACAAGGGATGTCAAATAAGGAACTGGGAAGAAGTAGTGGTGGTCACGTCCGCAAATGCGAACGATAGCAGAGGAGGTGCACAATAAAAATGGTACTCAGGAGTTTATGGATAAATCCCTGTTTTTCTTGAATATATTCATAAGGACAAACTCACGTTCTTTTGGTACGCTATTGTTAATAAATTTCTCAGAACGGGACATGTCTTGTTGCAGTCAGTACCCGTACCGCCTATAAAACTGATACAAGTCGACCATGGTGTTCGGGATCAGTAAGGACTGGTTAACTCTGTACCAATCACAAAAGGTAGACAAAAGTTGCAAATAAAATTCTTAAATCAATATTTTTTTTCATTTTTTTTTTTTTTTTGAGTACAAAAGATAGCTTATGACCCCCGAGGGATCATTCTATGAGACAAGCAATTTAAAAAAAATGACAATTGAATCAAAAATAGTACGTGAGTAGGTTTTCTCCCTCATCACTCAGAACTTTTCCGGTACAAAACAGACGTGGGTAGGTTACTTCTCTCGTGCTCTTCCCCCAACGCACCGCTACAACAGTCGGATGGTTCTTCGCATCATATCCTACCAAAGAAAGCAAAACAGAATTCTGGTTCCGACACTGTTTAAGAAAACACATTCTGGATGGCGGGGTGATTAAAAGGACTACCCCCCCCCCTCCCAAATACAAATGAAAAGAGGGGTATGTTGCCTTCAACCTATTCCCCGAACAAAAGTTCAGTTCAAAAGTTCAGATTTGTCACAAATACGGGTGTCGAATATACATAAAAGATTGAACAGCCATGAGTAATCTTCCACTGAAAACTAATGTACTTCTGGCGAGAAAGGTCCCCCCTGCCCCATAACCTCTAGCCTTGTTTTGACACAAATACCTAAAATATGAAGCAGAAATCGCAACGGATTCCACCGGGCAGCTTCCGCCATTGCGCTTTGTGGTCAACTGTATCCAACCTTCTCTCAAAGTCCACAAAATGAAAGCAAGCCAACGTTCCGCTCAGCTGATTTGGTTTGAGATATATGCGCGAAGAGAGAAAATGCAAGCAGTGCACAACCTCTCAGGCTGTATTCTACTCATTGTCATTGCTTATAGGCCATATCGCCGAACTTTCAATTATTTTGACGTACTGTGAACGAACTGGTTTTGTTCAGTTATAACTCAAGAACTCAATATCGCACTTAGCATACAATGGAGTAGAAACCCATTTACAATATGTACCTGGAAAAGTACACCTTCGAAAATAATTATGTATGTAGAAAATGTGACACATAAACAACCGATGTTTGAAAATACCCCCCGTAATTCAGGGCTCAACTCATCGGGGTCCAACATAAAATACGTGTTTGAAAGTTTTGAATTCAAAATATACTTTTTCTCAAAATCATTTAGACTCATTTCAGCGTCCAAACTTTTTATCTCAGTTGTATCAACTCGAATCGATAAGCGATTTGCCATATCACATGTTTGATTACTTTTTAGCACAAGGAAACCGCCCGCAATTAAGCATGAATTATTCTCACAAGAGTTCCAAATAGGCCAGTTATTGTGCATGGATATTAGAAACAGTTTTCTGTAAATTTGTCATGTTTGAATTTTTCTGTGATGTCACAAAGAGGTCGTAGTGAACTGACAGAATATTCATGGACATAATGGATTTCGAAGAAAATCTGTTTCCGTGCAAGTAAAGGTAACACAAAAATAACATTATATCAAGTGGTCTGGCGTGTTCATCGTTGTTTTACATTTAGAGGAGACGCTAATTTGTCCCCATGGTTTAACTCATCACACATACACATGTTCACTTTACACACATCAATAAACACACTCACCTACACATCACAACCCACACACAAACGCACACACATTTCTTCTCACTCATACGCTCTCTCACTGGACAGTGTACGTACCCTCACACAAATTCAGACACATATGCAAACATATAATGATTTCATGCACAAATTCTCCCGAGTAGTATATCATGTACTGATCTGGCCTGTCTAATTGAAGAAATAGTTAGTGTAAATAGTAATGTCATACTATGGCGCTCGATTCATGTCGCGTGGATTCTAGTTCTGTGTTTACCCATAGTCGTATTTTCACATTCAAGTACACACTGTTCTCTCGTTGATGGCGGCATATGGTTTCGGTTTGAATTAGATTTGGGTATCAATCCTCTCCCTAAAATTGTGGCCCGACCTCATCGGGGAAATTCCGAATCGACCACTGTGGCTGGGAGAATTTTCCACCGACATAAAAACTCGATGTTGCGAAAAAGGCGATAGAAGTCTAAGTGAAGTTTTCAGCTAATGGTTAAATACTGAGGTCCATCATTTACACTTATCACTATAAAAACTTCTGGATTTCTGGAACGTCAATTAAAATGTCGCCACTCAACCGCCCCCCTTCTCAAGATGGAGTCAATTCAATCAATGCGTTAACTCCTCCCAATCCATGCCGTTTGATGACGTAAAAGCTATTACACTGTGACTGTAGTCACAGCGTAACACTTCACAAACGCCACGGTGTTTTCCAAGCATGAAAACTAATATAATTATACCAACTTTCCAATGTCGGAACTTGCTTTTCGGTTGTTTTTTTTTTTCGTCGATAATATTTAAAATATGTTGTAAATATTAAATTTGAATTGTTTACGGAACATTTGCATATCCTCAACATAATCATTTTAACCCTTTACTTAACACGCAAAGCAGACGACACCTGCAAACAAAATTCTTGATTACCTATATTTTTTCATTTTTTGCGTCAAAAACATAGCTTTTGACCCCCCTCATTGGGACGAGCTCAACGAGCTCTTTCCAATGAGGGGTCAAAAGCTATGTTTTTGAGATAAAAGTGAAATAATAAGGAAAATTGAATGGCGATTTTTGCGAATAAGGCTGGCCGATTTTGGTCGTTACGTTCGGTGAAGGGTTAACAGAATAATCATAAAAAGTGATCGGCGACTACGAGGAGTCGGCACTTTTTTTCTGTGTGACTAATGGACGTTCTAGCAATTCAGTTGTACAGAAATCTCTTAATAGTTGAAACTGCTAGTGCATTTTATGCCTTCATTAGAAACTGCCCTCAGCGAATTTGTTATGTATATCATTCACCCACACCACACATGAAACCAGCACACAGTGGAGTCGTGGGGGCGCGGTAGCTCAGTAGATAGAAGTGCAGGCTGCAAGCCGAGAGGTCGTCGGTTCGAATGCCACCTGCGGCAACCGCGTTGTGTCCTTGGGCAAGACACTTCACCCCCATTGCCCACGTGGGGGCACGGTGACGTTGTGTACTAAGGCGTAGTGCACGTCGATAGTGCACTGTCTTCAACCAATGATAACCCTGCATGTGTGGAGTTAGTATGTTGGGGAGCTGACAGTTGCTCGCCGTTGCTCGGTGGTTCTCTCCGGGTACTCCGACTTCCTCCACCCGTAAAACTGTCGAGGTCATGATTAGCCATTGTGCAGAAATATGTGACCTTAAACACCAATAAATAATAAATAAACAGTAGCGTTGGTAGAGAGTGTCCAAGAGCGACAGACTTTCTGCAATGATCTGGTAGTAAACTTTGAAATCAGTAGGGACTTTTTGCATTATTGTTCATTCGACGCAGAATGTAAGCGCCGACTAAAACGATTATAATGAGAAAAACACGCCTCTGAAATATCCGTCTTTTTCACTTTAGTGGGGGAAGGGGGCAGTACCTCTTAGCGGAGGAGATGTCAGATTATGGAAGATCTGTCATAAGGTGGAGATGCAAAGCATCGAGATGCCGTATGTGGTATGTTTCGTTGCTTTGCTTCTGGGATTTAATTCTGTTCGAAATCTTCTTATGGGCCTGACCTCGAATCAATGAAAATTATCAGCACCTCTTTCTGCACAGATATCAGTTCAAGATTGTCTTTTGTGGTATGTTGCGTTGCTTTGCTTCTATGATTTAATTCTGTTGGAAATCTTCTTATAGGCTCGACCTCGCATCAAAGAAAATTATCACCGCCTCTTTCTGCACAGATCTCAGTTCAAGATTGCTGCCTGTCTTATGGTTTAAAAGAAATGTCAGTAGCCATAGTCATATCGTCGCATGAGTGCTAGAATGTTCTATGTCCCCTATGGAGACATAGAAATTCTAGCACTCAGCCGACGGTATTGTGACGGACGGTTGTACTGGTGGGGGAAGCCGAAATATCCACAGAGAACCACTGGGCCCACTGTGGATATCTGTTATTATCCGCATTTTGAAAGCTCAGTTCAAACGTTTGTTGCAACAATAAGGTTATCAGAGTTGACACGGCTATCAAAAACTCCATTAAAATAGATGTGTACTATTTTCAACCCACCTGACTGCAAGTCAGTCTGAGCTATTGCCATCACTTGGCATCCGGAGTCCATCGTCTGTCGTCCGTTACCTTTTGGAAACTTGTCTTCTTCACAACCATTAAGCCAAATTCCAACATATATTGCACAGACCATCTATGGAGTATACCTTTCTATTTTGTTCAAATGAAGCAGCTGCCATCTTCGGGCTATGGTTAATGCCCAAAAGTATAAATATCTTTAAAAAATCTTCTAATCATGAATCACCAGATAGAATGCCTTAATATGTGGTATGGTACATCCCTTGGTGTTGAAGATTAAAGTTTGTTCAAGGGCAGTTGGTAGGTCAATATTTGGACTCTCTGACGGAGCACATCCATTTTGGGCTCCGCGCAAAATTTGTATTTCAAGAACCGATAGGCCGATTTAAACCACATTTGGCATATAGTATAATTGGGTCTTTAGTAATTGATTGATGCCCGAAAAAGATTGTTTACAGCCCCGTGGGAACCCCAGGGTCTAAAAACAAAAAATTAAAACGCCCATATTTCCCAAACCACGCGGAACAAAGAACTGTTAATTGGTAAGAAGCATCCTTAGGACCAGTAGAATGGAATCGTGAAAAAGAAAATTGCCATCGGTTGTGTCAGGCTGTTCTGTACGGGGCATTGAAAAAATGCTGAGTCAGCATATCTGCAAAAATTGAAAAAATTGTTTTCTTCAGAACCAGTGATCGGAATCTTTTGATAGTTGGAAAACAGCATTCATAGGGGGATCAGATACAAGTGTGTTCAATTAAACCCCTCGGTTAATATTTGGGCCCAATACAGGAGCCCCAATAATTAACTTAGGGCAATATGGGAATAAGCTTAAAAAATCTTCTTCTTCAGATCCAACAGTCCGATTCTTTTGCTGTTTGGTATACAATATCTCTTGGGTGGTCAGATTCAAGTTTATTCAAATTGAGACCCCGGGTTAATATGTGGGCTCCTAAGTCCAATATGCGGAATAAATATTTAAAAATGTTCTTCCTCAGATCCACAAGTCAGATTCTTTTGATATTTGGTAAACACCATGTTAAGGGAGGTCAGATTCAAGTTTGTTCAAATCGGATCTGTGGGTTGATATTTGGGCTCTTTATTGGGGCCCATAGTTTAACTCAGTGCAATATGAGAAAATTTCTTGAAAAATCTTCTTCGGACCTACCAGTTAGAATCTTTTCATATTTGGTGTGTAACATCTCTATGGGTGTTTGTTCAAATTGAGCCCCGGGGTTAATATTTGGGCTCCACCGGTCACTTACTGATACACTCATCTCTTTTGACAACTTGATTCAGGTGAGTGTTTTAGGCTCTCTTGAGCCTCTGGTCTATATTTTCAAACTATTTCTAACATATATCTGCTGGGGAATTTTAGTATATCAGTATATAATTTTAGTATATCAGGATCTTTTGTTGTAATCTTGCAGCAACAGAAGCGGTATTTGCTGCACTGCTTTGAAACAAACGCGTACAGAAAAATAAAAATGGCATATCGGGGGTTCAAACCAATGCCAAGTGAATTTTCTCTGACAGGACTTCCGGTGGTGTGGTTTGGTAAACTTTCGATGGGCGGTTGGTGCAGACGGAAACTATCTCAGCGTAGGATTGACCCCCTTCCCACGCAATGACATTTGCTAAATAATCAACGCCCTTTCCTAACACTGCAGCACTCGTGAAATTTGAAAAAAAATATTCTCGCTGATTTGTCGCCACGACATTTTCTTAAATGCTCATGTGTTGAACACCAATCATTCTCGTTGATTTCCCCTCAAAGTGCAGTATGTTTTGAGCTTATTAATCCCCCCCCCCCCCAGGAACCCTGGACGTGAAGAAACAGTGGGTGTGCACTGTGGTAAACTAGGACCCAGTCGCCAATACTTGGGGTGGAAGTCTTTTAAAATGAGCATCATGGGTATAGATAATTGGCTAAACCTGACTTTACATCACTATTAGAAGTATGTACGTGATGACTCCTGCCATATCATCAGGACATAGGTCAGGACGCAGGAAATAACATCATATCACGTGACCCAGTTACGTCATGTTGTGCTGGCATGGTAGTCCGGGTGAGCGTCCATCTGACGTCATTGTCGTAGTAATACGTGGTCTGATTGCGCATTCGCAGTTCGTGTTGTTGGGGTGATGTATATTTCCGTTATCCATTTTGTATACTGGCGGCAGCCATCTTGGTTTCTTTAGTGGGGTATGGTTGCTATGTGACTCTAAACCAATGGCGGATACAGAGGGGGGGGGGGGGGCGGTCGCCCCCCCCCCCCCCTCTTTAGCTCATGTTTGTCTCCCATGTAGGGCGTAGCCAGGATTTTCATTTGGGGACAATACATGAATTGAAGTAAAAACATACAGCGACATTTATTTCCTCCATCACCATTCGCTATGGAAAACAAATATACCGTTGAAATTATGCAAAATATATCTACTGGTCGCCTCCATTTATAGCGTCACCGACACAGCATGATTTTGTGGTGTTACATGCCCCTAGCCTCAGGTACCTCATGGCTATGCCAATTATGGGTCAGGATCTTAATTGGCATAGTCATGGCGTACCATGGCTGCTGAAAACTTTCAAACGCTGGCAGATCGCAATGTTCTCCTGAGGTTAAGTCGGTTATGAGTGTAAACAATGTGTCCAAAATGCAATATTATGGTAAACGGATCTGAAGAGCATATTTCAAATTTTCTAATTCTGTCTTGAACGTATGACAGAATTTTAAATTCTGAAACATGCTGTTTAAAAAGTGTTAATTAGCCGTTCAAAAATGCAAGAGGATTTCCACCCCAGAAACCACCAGAATGCCCCATTTGGTCGCTCATTTCCAAAAAATTTCTGGGGGGAGAACCCCTCCCCCCCCCCAGACTCCCCTACAAAAGCTCGTGCCTTCGGCACTCGCGGCAGATGCCTTCGGCATCTGCACGATCCGCCCCCCCCCCCCTTCAGAATTCCTGTATCCGCCACTGCTCTAAACCCTCTAATAGAACGGTGGTGTGTTCGGAGGGTGTGTTCAATTGAATGAGAGTAAATCTAATTACCATGTCAGCAATTTATAATAGTTAGGATTCATTCAGACTCATCTACTTGCATGTATGTATCTATACACCTGAAACTTAAGCACCTCCTGTTTTTTCGCAGTGGTGTTAATAGAAACTGTCATTACTTTCATGCTAACTTTCAGATGGCCAAAAGTGATTGTTTGCGGAAAGAATGTTCTATTGACAAATGAAAGACAACACAATGATGGAACTATGCAGTATTTAACTGGCGCTAATTACACATATCCGTCACCAATGTTTTTGATGAAAAAAGTTCTCTCGACAAGTGTGGTGCTGGAGCGGTCCATGATGAAACAATGTCGTTAATTACTGACAAAAAAATAACTTGTGATCTCTTGAACACAAGAGCAGTGTCTGACGTCAGTAGCGAGTGTATCCATAACGAGCCCGGATGACAGCCTCCTAATGCTACCAGTGAGCCTTTTGATACGGTCCAGGGGCAACTGCTACCACTCTGCATGCGATGCAGCTTTCAAATCAAATTTTATATTTGTTTGCACACGACGTCCAAGAAAGTCCCAGATGTGTTCTAAGGGATTCAAATCGGGGCTCATTGCAGGCCAAGGTAGTGTTGTAATAGCGTTGTTCTCACGGCATGGGAACGATGTGGCCTGGCATTGCCATCCATGAATACAAGGGGAGTAGCCAACAGGTGTTTGTCAAAATGAGGCACGACAACCGGATTGAGAATGTCCCGGATGTACTGATGACCATTGAGATTCCTACGTACAGTCACCTTATCAAGTTTACAATCATGAGAGAGGCATCCTCAGATCATTACTGAACCTCCTCCAGAAAGAACAGTAGGTCTGATGTTCCTGGGCACGTGAGCTGTATTTCTATGCCTCCACACTCTCATACCACCATTTGTGACGTGAAGCAGGAACCTACTCTCGTCTGATCAATAGACTCTCATCCACGTCCTGAGATTCCAATGTTGGCGTGCCATACACCACTCCAAATGTCATCTTTGATGCTGATCGGATAGAGCTGGACGCTTGATAACCCTTCTGGGCCTCATACCCAGTGCTTTGAAACGGTTTCGGGCAGTTATGTTGCACAAACGCCGTTGTGGAGCCCAATGCGTTTCAAACCCACCTTGAGGCAAAGGGTCCACGCCTAATGAGGAGTGCCAGACTCCGACCTTCCCGAGGAGAGGTCTTTTGGGGTTATCCAGACCTTGGTCGGTCCTTAACATCGTTGGTTTGTTGATGTTTTCGGACGAGTCTGCTGATGACAGAATGACTATAGCCAAGTTGCCTTCCAATAGCTTTGAATGACATGCCTGTTGCATGACTGCCACCGATTTGCCATCTTAGTGCCTCTGGCAGTCTCCTTCTTGCCATGTCAACATTTATTGACAAAAGAAGAGACAAATTTTCTTGTTTTATACCCAGATATTGCATAGCATAGTGGACTATAGTGTTTTGTGCCATTCATGGGAAGCGTGCTTCACGTGGTCGATGGGATGTGTTCGGTGTACGCTATCAATCACAAACATCATGTTATACTCGATGACATAGCAATCATTAAAATATAATAATCAGCAACAGCTACTTCGCTTCCATGAAACATTTCGGGGGGTTCTTAATTAAATTACAGGTGTGTATGTAATTCTTTCTGTCTACCCGACCCCATTCGCTTGGTCCAATGCATACTACAGTAGAGTGGAACAACCTTTCAGTTGGAACATTTTTAGGTTGTTATCACTATATTCCGCTTGGTCTGGTCTGTTCGGAACATGGTTTTACTTCTATGATAGAATGGAAGAGCCTTTCATTCGGAACAGTGTTACATCCAATTCTTTTCGGTCACTGGTTGCCACTACCTATTCCAGGCTCGTTCTAACTGCTCTCACCTCACCTTTCCTGGACATGTTCTAACCATGTTATGACTTCTGTCTGCATTAGACTATCTATTCCGATTTTTCCAAAAGTATTTGCGTGCTAATGCATAATGTGCGCATAACACATGCAGCACGTGGGCACAAACAACGAAGAGGGATTCTAGAAGTATAGTCGGATACTAGAAAGGGATTCCACCGAACGTGGGGTAAAGTATGTTGGCGGAATGTGCTAGTACTATTTATTTATTTATTTATTTATTTATTTATTTATTTACATAGACAGGGCTAGCATTGGTTAAATACAAGTGCATCATGGACGTGCTGTACGCCTTAGTACCAAGCGCCACTGTGTCCCCACGTGGGCAATCGGGATTGAGTGCGTTGCCCAAGGATACAACGCAGTTATCCCCGGCAGGGATCGAACCGTGAACTTTTCGATTTAAAGTCCAATGCCGTTACCACTGAGCCACCACGCTCTTATGTGCTAGTACACAATGTGTCACTCTGTGCACACATCACATCCAGCACATGAGCACATGTTGGGTGTGTCGATATGTGCTTTTGTGAAAATGCACAATATGTAATTGAATAATGACTAAAACATAGAGAGATTTTCCGTATAACTTTATTATATCGAGCGATTAAGAGTACTGATACAAAACAGAAAAACTAATCACCAAATCACAGCTCAGTGTACTCGGTTCACAGCGTATACAAGCTTGAACACACAATAGAATTCAACGGAGCACCACGCAACAGGCGCGACCAAAACAACAGTACAAAAGTGACCAAAACAATTCCAATTCCCAACACAATATGTGCACAGCACACGAAGCACATGGGCACATACGACGAGAACGGGGTTCTAGAAGTATAGCCGTATACACGAAATGTTTCCCTAGAACGTGGGGCGAGAAGTTAGTTCAATCTATTTGTACGCTAGTACACATTGTGTCACAATGTGGGTACATCACATGCAGCGCATAGGCACATGCTGGGTTTGCGGATATGTGTGTCTGTGCTTATGTACAATGTGAGCACATCAAAGGCAGCACATGGGTACATACGGGTATTTGAGGACTGAAGATAGTGGTGATTTTGGGACTGGTGGGTACTTGTAGGACTACTGGAGGATACCATTTGGAGGATAACTTCTTCATCTGGGTACTTCTAATGGGAAAGGTATAAAAAGAAGTCACCTGTAGGTTTTTGATCATTTGTGTCCGGACCGTCGGCGAGTGGAGACATGAAAGTCTATTGCTCTGAATACTGTGGCAGAATCCTGAATGGAAACTTTAAAGGGAAAAGGTACAAAGATAACGTCTATTCTGGAAAGAAGTATTATTGCCAACAGAAAAAGATATTGTACGAAGATGTATTCTAGGCCAGACAACACAAACGGGCACGGCGACCATTACTATTCCCAAAAGAACGTACTTCAGTCATGAAGACCATCCGCAGAGAGGCACTGAAGACCTGCGCCCGATGACTGAGAGGAATAAAGCAGTATTAGAATGTTTGTATGGTGCAGATAGAGATACCACTGCATGCATCGGATCACACTGAACTCTGAGAACATAACAGTTTACTGAAGTTAATGGCACATACTGGGCTGTCAACCGATATAAAAGAAACCTGTTATGGAAATCTGTTGTTCTCTCATCACTCATCACCCCAGTCCAAGCTCTAAGAAAGATATAAAATGGATGTACACCACATTAAATACTCATTTGCCTGATCATGAAAGAGTAATGACGTGACAATTCATCGTTGCAGATATTGTGATAAAGAATTCCCCATGAGTCTTCACACGTAAATGACACGAAGATGATTACTGTCCTCATAGGACCAAATGTGAGAGTTACAAACCGAAAAACACTGAACGTCTGGAGAGAAATAGAAAACTAGTACGATTTCTATCTCATGCTAGCCGATGTGAAGCCAAGGCCATGATCAAGACGGCTTATGGTGATTTCATACAATGCATATGTGGTTGTGTCATGGACTTATTGAATTATAAAGTGCCATTTACCAAAACCGAGATAGCTTTAGCTTATTCCACACAAACAAC
This sequence comes from Pictodentalium vernedei, assembly GCA_031216915.1. Lineage (NCBI taxonomy): Eukaryota > Metazoa > Mollusca > Scaphopoda > Dentaliida > Dentaliidae > Pictodentalium > Pictodentalium vernedei. The sequence goes on from CM062296.1 coordinate 356,070,943, forward strand.
AAATCCAGAGGCTATCTTCACCTAAGGATAAACTATCTTATAGGAAAAAGACGAATCACACAGAAAGGAGGATTTTTAAGAAAGTTACTGAAGCCCGCCATCAATATATTACCAGATATCTCCAGCCAAAAAAACGGCGTTCTCGTAACAAATTTGTCATTTGTGAACAGAAATTCGAAAAGAGGAGAAAAATGCAATCCTCTCATAGTTATTCACCAAGAAACTATTCACCAGTAGAAGATTTCGAATCCGAGGAATCGGAACGATCCGAGACCCAAGAAGATATGGAATATGAAGAAGACTATTTTACTTTTGTAATGGGGATTATCGTTAGAAGTGCTTACGGTGAATATCAAGGAGATTTTGACAACCTCATGGAAAAGTATATCGAGGATGGACTGGATAAAGAAGGTGCAGTTGAAGTAGCAGACACGGCGCTTAAGATAAGCAATTGGCGCGAACTAAACAGATGCGCTGGTGTACATTAAGAATTATCGTAAGGTTCCGATACACAAGAAAATTCAAGAGACTACCAAACGTCTTCGTGAAAAAGAGGAGTATGATTTGGATGAATCCCGGAAATACTCCATGAAAAGCGAAAAGTACTGTTCAGCAACCTTATGACAAAATATTTAAGAAGATTAGGACCCAAGAAGAAAATGCACTAGAGAAAAAACGTATAAAGGGGGCTGATCTCAGCTTTTAATTCATTTGTGTTCTGAACTCCGGAGAACGAAATCTGTCTGTATCAACAGCAGTGCGTAAATTCAATATAGCTTACACATACAGATCTTCAAGAATGATGCCGGTTTGACGCTGACTTCTCAGGAATTGGACTAAGTGAATCGTACGGTCGACGGAGGCCAAAATAAAAAACTAAAACCAACACGTAGGTGTTGTAGGAAAGAAACAAAGATGTGTAGAGACGCCTTATAGTATATGTCGATTGATAAGCACAGTGGAGATAGAGAACGAAGTTCATTAAAAAGAAGAACGAAATAACTACTCAAACTTCAAACAAGAGAACGAAAGAGATGTCAAAGGTAGCTCCCATCAAGAACGGGCTGAATTTAAAAAAGGTACAGACCAAATGGTAAACGACGTTTCAACTCAAACTGCAAAGCAGCCAGAAGACAAGAGAACGAAAGAGATTCTAAATCATTAAATAAACTATGACAGGATTGCATTGCGATTCCACCAAGGCGCAACTGAAGAAGACCGACATGCAACAGAATGAAGATTCAACGATGAAGCAAGATCAAGCCAAGAACGAAGTTTCAGCCCAACTCCAAAACGATGATGCTGCACATAAGCAAGATGTAAATCGAACACTAGCAAGCAAAAAAAAAAAAAAAGAAAAAAAAAAGCAACAACAATAACCCCTTTCAAGTATCCGACTATACTCCTAGAATCCCCTTTCGTCGTATGTGCCCATGTGCTGCATGTGATTTGGGCACATTGTACATTAGCACACACCCACATATGGGAAAATCGGAACAGGCACTCTAAAGCAGATAGAAGTCATAACATAGGTAGAAGAAAGGTTCTACCATTCTTTCAGAATGCACCAGAAAGATGAAAAAGATGTAAAACCATTTTCAGAACAGATCAAAAAAGCTAAAAAGTAGTAACAATGCGCTAAAACTGTTCCAACTAACAAGCTCGGCTACTCTACTGGTTTATGCTCCAAAACAATCGAATAGGGTCGGGTAGATAGAAAGAGTAATATGAATACTCAGATAGAAGCAGAGGATTCCGAAGGAATCCACACTAGTAAAAACAGTCGTAGGATCCATTCGGGTAACCATTTATACTATTATACAATCGAAAATACCCGCCGAACACACCTCACACTATTTAGGGCCCTAGCACTACTCGATGCTCTTATAAAGAGGATTCTGCAGGAATCCAAACAAAATAAAGTAGTTTTAGGTGATTTGGGGTAACTGTCGAGTTCATTTGGGTAACTAGATATACTTCCATTCAGTCGAATGAACACCCCCCCCCCCCCCGACATTATAGTAGCTTTTATGTTTCATAGCAACCACATGCCTCGATAGACACCAAAAATGGCGGCCACCTGTTAACTTAACAAAACGGACGACGGAAACAAGTGTCATCCAAACAACACGCGCTGCTCATGTGGACTCAAACCACATATGTATCACTGTGGTAATGACGTCACAACATGGTCGCTCAGTTGGGCTACCATGACAATCCAATATGGCATCGCTGAGTTACCTGACATAACTTGGGGAGGGAAAATTGTTTTTCAACCCTGTGTCTGTAAATTTTTCCAGCCCCATTTCCACCGCCTGCATACTCTTGAAAGAAATACTGTTTAAACTAAAAAGAGTCTGGTCATTTTCTTTTCTTAACATTCTAGTGGTGAGACCCCACATTTGTATTAACAACGGCGTTAGATTCAAAGGAGAATTGGCCAGGTATCATCAAAGTGGTGGAAGAAAAAAGCCATATGTTGTTCCTTGACAGGAACAATGCTTTGGCATTGCAGATGGCAACTTGCACCACTGTAAGGGCGATGCATTGTTCACCCCAGATGAAATACGACCTCTCGCTTCAAATGACATTTTGGGGAATTTTCCGACAAAATTTGTGTTATCAAGTTAGGCTGGATACGTTCAATCTCGTTCCTCGTTAAACTGCATAGCCCAAGAACATTAGGTTTCACTAGGGAAAAAAATCGGAGAAAGCTGATTTTTTCAGGGAATGTCGAGTACATTTCACTGAACGATTAGACAAAAGTCCCTAAAATTCCAGTTGAGCTTTTTTTTCTACAGCCTTTTTTCGAAAACGCGTTTGAAAAAAATCAAAAAAAATCGCACGAACTTTGTAACCTCGAATTGATCCAACTGTATTTTTTGTTTACGCGTATTTCGAGCTACATAATGTCTAATATACATTTACCTAGAGGAAAATGTGCATTCTGTGACAATTTCTGCGAAAAATTATTGAAAATTCACAAAAAAGTATCGGATTTACGCAAAAAATGACGATTTTCCTAACGGATTTGCCCAAAGGGTCGTAGTACAGACCGGGATGTTAGTTGGACAGACGATAAAAAATCCACCACCATTTGAAGACTTTTATCATTGCTTACAAAATAGACATTATGGAAGACCCCCTCTGCTTCTGGCCGAGTTCCCCTTTTGGCATAAAATTCGTCAGCATGAGAACTCAACTATTTTCGGGCTTGGGACCGAACAGACACGTCTGTGTCTGGCAGCATTGGATCAATAAATAATATTTACAGAATGTACAAAAATCAATAAATAATATTTACAGAATGTACAAATCAATCAACATGGATTAAGTTACATTGACTATTATCAACGCTATATACAGAAATGACATGGCCTATATACATATTATTCATCGAACTCAGAAATTTCCGACAGGACAGTGTTTCTGTGGTTGTTACAAAAATCCGAACTGCAATTACACAAACCTGAGCAAGAGAGTCCTGCCTTCTTACACCCACACCTTTTTGTACAAGCGCTCTTGCAACCACAACTGATCAGATTCAGTAGGTTATCGGGGGCACATGGCTTTGTGGCTGCAGTCGGTACAAGAAGTCCATTGTCTAGCGACCACCCCCAATCCGTCGGAGGAAGCGAAGTGCCCAGCCATTGTTGGACCTGGAGATAACATCTGTAGACATGTTGTTGTGCAGCATCGCTGCTTGGTGGGAGTGAGGCTAGGTCGATGGGTTTATTCAGTTTAGATTTTGCTACATAACGCTTGTAAGTGACATATCTATATTGGTCGAGAGAGGAAACAGTTTTACTCCCGTATAAGATCAGGAGAAGTTGTTCCCCGGCAGCGGCTACTGAACTTGGTGTACTGTCATCCGCCAAAATTGTGTTGGCATACTGTTGTGAGTCGCTAGTAACATCGGAGACAATTGTGCTGAATACTTTCTTCTTACCAACTCGAAAGAGTGCAGAAGTAGTGTCTCAACCACTTATAGAATGTGCTACAAGGAGGTTGCTTCTATGGTCACCCAATTTGGTTGCTATTTCACTAACTGAAACTAGTAAGTTTGGGGTAATGGAATACATCATGTGAATATTACATCCCGGTTGAACTCGAGAGGTAAGAATGACTAACAAGTCTGTGTCTGTTCCCACAACGACAACATTGTTGTCATCTTGAGCGATGTCAAGTGCAGTTTCGGCTATCAGTACATCAGCATCAGCCTCGGCCTGCTTGGACTGAATATTGATAGCAGATAGCTCCTGCATTAGAAGATCGAGCAGTTGGGTTTTGTTCTTGGCATTTGCAAGGAAATCGGATTGGGGTGTGGTGGCTGGTAACTCGGGTGAGATATTGATATCAATGAAATACCTGTCTTTAGATCTACGGGCTTGTTCCATGCCCTTTGTCGACATTGTACAAGCATAACCATCAAAAACAACCACGACGTTCGCCCCAAAATGTCTCACTAGATAATTGGAATATGATGTACATATGTCCTTATATGACGACTGTTTAGGCCATACAACTGCCCTCAATAAAAATCCACCATCTACAACAAACAGAGAATGTTCTGGGATTTTAGTTTGCTCGGAACCGTGTATGTTTTGAGGATCTTACCGAGCGTGCTTTTCTGTGTCTTCCTCATTCCAGCAGAATCAAACAATGCTGGTGGTTTCGGGGCGAGTTCATATTTGAGATACTCTTCCATCTCTGCTTGTGACTGAATAACACATGTGATGCGGTTGAACAGAATTGTGGGGTCAATCACTACCTTACTTCCACGGACTTTGATGCTATTTGCCATCGATGCGAAAGACTTCACAGTGTCAACACGTCGTAGTTTGATGCTGTTGAACGTTTTGCTTACAACATTCGATACGCAACATTCACCAATTTTGCGAACTTGGTCACAGTTCACAGTTTCGTCGGCCACAAGCCCGGTCGCTATAGAGACTAATTGTAGTGGATCTCTATTCTGAAAGGGGGAATGCACTCTGAGCCAGTTCAATAATTTGGTGATATCATTGGCATCAGTCAATTGTGAACTTTGACGGAGATCCCGATGTTGTTCGCCATGACCAGTGTGAACATGAACAAAATTTTCGAGAGCATTACATATCGGAAGGCAAAGAGGTAGTCCATGTACCCATTTCGCAACAGTGCTATCGGTTATTCCCCTGCCATGTGTGAGACCACCAGGGAGCTTGAACATTCTCATTAAACACTGCTCTGTGGTCTGATCAGAATATATCCCGTCCCAGAATTTATCTGAGCGCCTTATGGTAAAGTAACCCTTCTCAGTGAACAACTTCAAATCATCCTGTTGCATTATTTCTGTTAGCTCATTCATCTGCTGCAAACAGAGATGAGAACTTTTTGCGTATGCAAAATGACCACCTGCGTGAAATACTGGAATCATATTGCGAACACAATATGTCTGGAGTTCCCAGTCGCCTGTGCGCTCTGCTCTCAAGAACAACTGGAGAAGACCTATTTGCTCGTAGTATTGTACCCAAAGCTTTCCTGTGCGTCCTACGGACGCATTCTGGAGCAGTTCGTGTAATTTTGACAGTAGATGGTTGACACTTTCTTGATTGACAGCGTCAGCTGTTGTACAGTCACCTCTGGCAAGTCCACGGAATATTTCATTGACTTCTGTGCAGTCTATGTTATTTAGTGTTGGGCTTTCTTCAAACACAAGTTTTGTAATGGCAATTTGTGTTAGCAGGGGGTATGGTTAATATTTCACACGTTTCACCAGTTCATTATGGAATAAATGACTATTGTTATATATCATTATAAAGCCACTGCTTTTCTGCAATTTTTGATATATAATTTAACTCCCAAAGTAGTCGTAGATTTGATTTAATGGACGTTGTGTACCGTTGTGTGTATGAAAACAATAATTTTTTTTAGTAATTTTGTACATTTTCGTGAATATTTCACCATTGAGTGTGAGGATTGGTACAAAGTTGGCATTTTCTGTTGGGGATATGTATTCTCAATATAATTCACCACGATATTTATGATTCTCACCCTACTAAGGCGAATAAGAATGAGAAATATGGAGCTGGGTCGAATTTTTTTAAAAAAATTTTTTTTCATCAAAAAAACGCTATAACTAAAAAAGCTCAACTCGGATTCGCGGGGACTTTTCACACTTTATCCGCAATGTGTGTCCCGGAAACATATAAAAAAATCAGCTTTCTCCGATTTTTTTCCTTACTTTCTCATTTTTATGTCTAATGTGCCTGGACTATGCAGGTTTAGTTGTCATCTTCAGAAAGTCGACAACAAAAAAATGCATAGAATTTTTTTCGAATAATCGAGATGGTTTCAAATCGATTCCGTTAAAAGATTCGAAATTGAATCGAATCTCGAACATTCGCCGCGCCCAACACATTGTACACATGAAAGGTCCGATCCAGTCAAATGGCGAGAAAGACTCTGCTCATGTCACCCTCACCATAGCCCCAGAAGAGCTCCTGCAAAAAAGGCGTGAGAACCCATCCCCATCACTGCACTACTAATAAAAAAGTCGAGAGGTAATTCGTTGATTCGAGAAGTTTGTAGCGCTTTGGAACAGACCGTAATCCACTACTTCGATCACAGTAGTATAGCATGTAACCGATCGTCCCCCATTACCCGGAGCTTTGGGGGAGTAGCTAGTGTTAAATTCCCATAGGAACCGGAGCCGTTTGGTGGAGCAACTTTGGGGGAGCAAAAGTACGGCTTCTTGCAGCTAGATCCACCAAATGGTGTAGGTACTGTATATATAGTATGCTATTGCATGTATAGTGATATATGTACGCATGGGGCTGTGGGTATATATTATGGGTAAGTGGTAGAAAATTAATGGTGAAGATGGATTTTCTTGAAAGTTTTTCCCGCGAAACGGTTGACGCTGCTATTGACGTCGTGACGTCATGATACGCGCGCAACGTCATAGAGATGCTGACCGCTATTATTGTCCACTATACAATCTGACATAACGTTATTCGGGTCAGGGTATGTCGGGCTTCTCGTATGGGGTGGGGTGATATGGTAGTAGTGGTATATATCCATGTTAGTATACTATTAGCCCTTGGGTCTTCATGTTATCTTATGTCCGCTATAGCTAGGTCAAGTAGTATTGTGGGCATGGGGGTCATGTATGGTCGGCCAGTTCGGTATTGCAAGATAGGCCTTGGTGGTTTAAATTGGTCAGTATAGGATGAATGGTCTGTTGGCCTATTACCCCCTTAGTACTGTTAACCTACCGAATCCTTTGTCTTATCTTATGGCTGGTATTGGTAGTTCGTAATGCTAGGTCAATCAGTACTATAATCGTTTGTTTATAAGTGGGGTATAGGATGCATTGTATATACCGCTGTAGGTCCCCTGTTAGTCCTCTGTGTTATTAACCAACCGATTGCTTTGTATTACTCTATGATTGGTATATGTAGTACGTTATGGCAGGTCAAGTGGTATTGTGAAGTGGGGGTGGGGGTAATGCCTCTCAGTATAGAACAGCAGTATAGTATGGACGATATATATCTCTGTGGGCCCCTGCAGGTCCCATGTTAGCCCTTAGTACTATTAATCCACCTGATGCTTCATGTTATCCTATGACTGGTAGAGGCAGTATGCAATGCTAGGCATAGGGGTATTGTGGGAAGGGGTACTGCCTGGTAGTTTTGAATGGTACTATAGTATGGGCGGTATATACATCTATAGGCCCCCTGTTAGTGCTTGGTACTATTAACCAACCGATTGCTTTGTTTTATTATATGGCTGGTATATGTAGTACGTTATGGTAGACCTAGTGATTTTGTGGGGGTGGGGGTAATGCTTGGTAGTATAGAACGGTAGTATAGCATAGGCTGTACATATCCCTGTATGTCTCTTGCTGGCCCTTGGTACTACTGATCCACCAGGTGCTTCAAATTATTGAGCGGTATTCTGGGGTGGTGTCAATGCCTGGTAATACAGAACGGCAGCAGAGTATGGTTGGTATATTCCCCTGTAGGTCCCATCCTAACCGTTGATAGTATTAACCTACCAACTGCTTTGTATCATCCTGTTACTGGTAAGGTGGTACGTAATACCAGTAGTTCCTACCCTATTCCAAGTACTTTTGTTGTTTCATTTATCTAGATCATTTATATAAATTATAACTAACCAATCAGATTGCTTGATTTTCCATAATCTGTATGCAGAGTTATCTCCCTTATAACAACGAAGTCGTATCCGATTCTCATCACCTCTATATCCAATGGCCATTGGGATTTGAGTCATTCGAGCAGTATGTCGAGTCACTCGATCGAGCAATTACTCGATAGCTCATTTGACAAAAAAAGAGGATTCTCCAGAAGGCACCCCAATTTCGGCACCGCTTTTTGGAAAACATATGGCCTTCGGCACCCCTTTTCCTGAAATGAGGCTAAGATTCGTATGTCAAGTCACTCGAACGAGCAATTGCTCGTTCATTTGCTCGATCGAGTGACTCGACATACGACTCTTATTCTCATTTCAGAGAAAGGGGTGCCGAAGGCCATATGTTTTCCAAAAAGGGGTGCCGAAATTGGGGTGCCTTCTGGAGAATCCCTTTTTGTCAAATGAGCTATAGAGTAATTTCTCGATCGAGTGACTCGACATACTGCTCGAATGACTCGAATCATCGAGCAAATGAGCTAACGAGCAATTGCTCGTTCGAGTGATTCGACATACGACTCTTAACCTCATTTCAGAAAAAAGGGTGCCGAAGGCCATATGTTTTCCAAAAGGGGTGCCGAAATTGGGGTGCCTGGGAATATGGCCATTGGATATAGAGGTGATGAGAATCGGATACGACTTCGTTGCAAGAAGGGAGATAACTCTGCATACAGATTATGGGAAATCAAGCAATCTGATTGGTTAGTTATAATTTATATAAATGATCAAGATAAATGAAACAACAAGAGTACTCGGAATAGGGAAGGAACTACTGGTATTACGTACCACCTTACCAGTAACAGGATGATACAAAGCATTTGGTAGGATAATACTATCAACGGTTAGGATGGGACCTGCAGGGGAATATACCAACCGTACTCTGCTGCCGTTCTGTATTACCAGACATTGACACCACCCCAGAATACCGCTCAATAATAATTATTAAGCACCTGGTGGACCAGTAGTACCAAGGGCCAGCAAGAGACCTACAGGGACATGTACAGCCTGTGCTATACTACCATTCTAAACTACCAAGCATTACCCCCACCCCCACAAAATCACTTGGTCTACCATAACGTACTACATATACCAGCCATATAAAAAAACAAAGCAATCGGTTGGTTAATAGTACCAAACACTAACAGGGGGCCTATAGGTGTATATACCGCCCATACTACAGTACCGTTCTAAACTACCAGGCAGTACCCCTACCCACAATAACCCTATGCCTAGCATTGCATACTACCTATACCAGTCATAGGATAACATGAAGTACCAGGTGGATTAATAGTACTAAGGGCTAACATGGGACCTGCAGGGGCCCACAGAGATATATATCGTCCATACTATACTGCTGTTCTATACTGCCAGGCATTACCCCCACCCCGCTCCACAATACCACTTGACCTGCCATAACGTACTACCTATACCAATCATACAATAATACAAAGCAATCGATTGGTTAATAACACCGAGGACTAACAGGGTACCTACAGCGGTATATACAATGCATCCTATACCCCACTTCTAAACAAACGATTATAGTACTGATTGACCTAGCATTACGAACTACCAATACCGGCCATAAGATAATTTATTATGCCCCACGTTTGTAACATCAGCCGTGATTGGTTAATATGACACCTTCTAAAAGTCATGGTACTGGAGTTTTGGGGCAAAACACGGGTACCATCGGAACGTTTTTCCCTGGAGACAAGAGAACGAAGAAAATGTAAGCGCCACTTCCACTGATCAGCGTCGAATTTCTCAACACCAAACGCTGGCTCCGTGTCCGTTTAGCTTTTTGAACACCGGTAGACACAAACTCACCAACAAATATATCATCTTCAGTGGGTGTGTTTTCAATTTTAACTGCAAACAATGCATTCAAAAGAATCAGAAATATTAAAAAACTCACTCACGTGTTGTTCACCACTTCGGTGAATCCTGAATATGAGTCTCAGTTATGACTTGTGTTTCACTCCGCTTAATTCTATCAACTGTTGTCCGAGAAACATGAATTTATATTCCATTAATTTAAATAACTTTTCACACAAGCATTAACAATGAATTATAACACGAACAGCATGATGCAGTTCTTAACAACATTGGCATTTGTTGATAAAGAAACTCTCAAAGCGACGGCACATGTGACAAGTCATTTTCGAAGAGACGTCATTCGTTCGAAATGACGTCATGTTTTTGGATTCGACTACATTGTTGTTACAAGATCGATGGCTTGTTGCAGTTAACGCTTAACAATGAAAGTCATATTTTGTTCGGCATAATAAAATAATTAGAACGTTTCTTTTCATGTTCTATCGGTCGATAGTACCTGAGTTTGTGTGATTTCTGAAATAAAACCTTCAGCAGCTTCGCTGCTTCAGGTTTTATTTCAGAAATCACACAAACTCAGGTACTATCGACCGATAGAACATGAAAATGAACGTTCTAATATTATAACAAAGGATTCGGTAGGTTAATAGTACTAAGGGGGTAATAGGCCCTCAGATAATTCATTCTATACTGTCCAATTTAAACCACCAAGGACTATCTTGCAATACCGCACTGGCTGACCATACATGACCTCCATGCCCACAATATTGCTTGACCTAGCTATAGCGGGAATAGGATAATATGAAGACACGAGGGCTAATAGTATGCTAACATGGATATATACCACTACTACCATATCACCCCACCTCATACGAGAAGCCTGACATACCCTGACCCGAATAACGTTATGTCAGATTGTATAGTAGACAATAACAGCGGTCACCACTTACCCATAATATATACCTATAGCCCCATATGTACATATAATAATAATAATAATAATAATAATAATAATAATAATAATAGATATTTATATAGCGCTCATATATCACTATACATGCCATAGCATACTATATATACAGTACCTACACCATTTGGCGGATCTAGCTGCAAGGAGCCGTACTTTTGCTCCCCCAAACGGCTCCGGTTCCTACAGGAATTTAACACTAGCTGCTCCCCCAAAGCTCCGGGTAATGGGGGACGATCGGGTACATGCTATACTACTGATCACTAACATGCTGAAAAGTTATGATCTGTCTGCTTTACCTGGGCACACAATCTATTTAAATTACGAAATTTATGCGATGTCATGACAAGACTTTGATGATGATGTCAAAGAATATCCTTCGAAAGAAAAATCGCCACAGAGAGATGAAAAACAAGATGAAAGATCCGCACATAATGTTTCTGTATATAAATCTATCGGTCGGTTTATCATTTCGCATACGTAACGAGTACAAACGGCCACCGCCATTCACAAAAATACCATCCAACTTTTATTATTGTTTTTGTCTCAAAAACCTGACATATGATTCCTTCACTGCAACGAGCTCCTTCCAACGAAATCCATATAAGTAAAAACGTTAAGGCAAAGAATGAAAAATGTTAGTCATGTATATTTGTAAGTGTAGTCTGCTATTCATGGTGGGAAAGCATGAAACACCTTAATGCAAGCAACGTGATCCGCATACGAGAACTTCTAAAACTGATCTATATTGAAGAAGACCGTGTGAGTTCATAAATTTGAACTACTGTTAACTCTGCTCGAGCCGGGTTTGTAAGTTAGGGAGCCTGACAGTTGCTCGTCGCTGCTCTGTTGTTCTCCCAGGGAATTCTCGTTTCCTCTAGCCATAAAACTGTCCAACACGATATCATCCTGGCAGTTGAAATCGCCGTTAAACCCCAACAACTACACAAATGAACAAACAAACAAACAAGTAAATAAATCCATATGTAAAATTGGTAAGGCCACACACAGTAGATTGTCTGTTTCTCAGCCATTTTTTGGTAAAATTGTATATGTTTTTTGTTATTTTTATATTTTTTCTTTGCCATCAAAAGTTCATATTATTGGTTTTATTTTATGTTTTAGGACTCATCATCTTGAGAATAGATGGGTGGTAGTCTATTTCGCCCCTTTTGTGCAAGAAGGCTTTGCAATGCTGCAAAGTCTTGTTGCACTCAAGGGACAAATTTATAAATTTTATTAACTTGGGTAAAATATCAGACATAAACCATTTTTTTGTTTTTTAAGTTTGCATTGGTTGCAAAACGAGAGCATGCGGCAGGGAAAAGGACCACGCGGGAGGGCCTGAGAAACAAATCTTTAACTTTTTAGGCCTAATATAACTAATTAATTCATCGTCTCGTAGAGAAACAGACAAAGACTGTGATTGATCTCGGTGAACAATAAAATTAATAGGAATATTTATCAATCTTAAACTGCGCTCAGTGTATCAAGATCACAAATCAGTCTCATACAACATGAACGATACAGTATGCATAACATTTGTAGTGTGCTGACAAAAGCATTTTCTTTCTCAAATGGATCGTGAGAGGATTGACATCTGTTAGTGAAACATTTACACAGATCGACGGGGATTTCTTGAATGAAATATTGCAATAAGGGGTGCGACTATGGGAGTGTGGGGGAGTGACCTCCTCCTCCAATAATTTCCAGTCGGTGCATTTTCATCTGGATTCGGTCATAAATATCAATTCACTCTTGCTGGTTATCATACTTTCGTACGTGACTAGATTTGTTTCTTGGGCTTTTGTCACACACGCCGTCGGCAAATGGAGGTATGTGGCTTATGTGGGACGTTGGGAGACTCAGAATGACCAATTTTTAGTCCGGTAATTGTTAATGGTAGAGTGGTAAATTATATATGGCCATCAAAATTTGTTCACATGTCTTGGCCTTGTTACAATTCATGGGAGAGCGCCTATGGGCACTCTCCCATGAATTGTTACAAGGCAAATCCTCACAGACTAAACAATATCACTTCAAAGAAAATTTGAAGCACATCCTCTTAATATGAAAGCTTTATATTGCGGCACATCCAATTCAGAATAAAGCCCAAGTTTGGGCTTCCATCACTCAACCAGTTAATTAAATAAGAATTTGGGAGCCCATTCATCACGACTACATGTATTTATCCACAGAAAAAAAATTCCATGAGTTTTTTCTTAACAAAAATCCACACAAACTACATCATCAAGGCGAAGGCATGTCTGGATGATGAACTTGGGGTATTATTAAAATTCTTTAGCCGGGATGTGAGTTATGACAGTAAGGTCAAATTGGGACTAGATTTTCTTCTTGAGCTCATGTCTCACACGCAGTCGTTCTCAGGCAAATGGATCCCTATGACTAAGTGGTAATGTTGGGGGTCTCAGCATGAGCAATTTTGAGTCCAGAATGTGCCATCAAAATTTATTCACATACCTTTGCCTTGTTACAGTACCAATGCAAATCTCCACAGACTAAATAATATCACATCAAAGATAATTTGAAGCACATCCACTAAATATGAAGGCTTTATGTTGTGGCACATTCAGTTCAGAATAAAGCCCAAATATGAATTTTCCATCACTTAACCAGTTAATTAAATAAGAATTTGGGAGCCCATGCATCACGACTACATGTATTTATCCGCAAAAAAATTTCCGGAGTATTTTCTTAACTATAATCCCCACAAACTACATCATCACGACGAAGGCTTGTCTGGATGATGTAGTTGAGGTACTATTAAATTTCTTCATCCGGGATATGAAGAATGACAGTAAGGTCAGATTGGGTTTGCACCGACCCCTACCCCAAATCGTTCGTCATCGTGACGCCCTCGATTGGAAAATCGCGAAAAACTGGTGAGTATCTGAGATGTAATTGTTTCGCGTTTCTTTTCGACATATGAGATTGTACAGTGTTTTGGGCTTTTTAGGTTTTAGGATTATTTATTTCAGATGGATTGGGGAGGCGTTTATACAAGGCATAGTAACGCCTGCGTTGACCCAGTGCCACAGGTTTATAATCGTGTTGTGGACAGAAAGGAAGACACAGGAATTGCAACCAGGAGCCAATGCTATAAAACTTTTACAATTGTTTTTTCTAGAATTGTATTTACTACCTATTAATATAACTGACTAAAACGAATCGTTAGCATTTTAAAAGATATGGCAATTTGCCAACTGGCCTCCAACTCTCTCCATGTGGAACTTCTTCTGATTCTATTTCAGACCAGGTACCAAAACCTCGAAACCTTCCACTCCCGACGTGTATCCGTCATACCCGTCATGAGATAATCACTATATGCTATTTGAGAAACATCTTTTGATCTCTCCCACGCAGAAGCATTGTACAATCCACTATTGCCTTTCAATCTTCCGCCTCGTCGTCCAGTAAACCTGGACCATCCCAGTCAGCCCGCCTTAAAATACATTTATAGAGACTTTAAGTTCTGAACCTGACAATCGAGTCTGAAGCCCTTGCATAGAAATTAATTTATCAACCAAAGCTGCAACCATACGATTTTTGATAAGAAGTAAATTATGGTGCACGCATACTACGTATGGTTTTTCAATAGGTGACATTTCAGGGATGAATATTTTGTAAATCTCACCGCGCGTATAGTTAGACAATCAATTTCGACTTATCCCCCCCCCCCCCCCCCCTTACCATTAAATACCCGAATCTTGCGACAGAATTGTACGGCAGCGTAGAACCACCACACTGACTTCACTTATTACCTTGTTAAAACAATTTATCTTGTTAAAACAATTTATTTATCTTGTAAAAAAAGCCTTCGCTATGTGACATGGTGGTCTGCTCCACAGAGCTAGGCCAAGAGGCCCTAACCTGCCCCCAATCGACCCAACACCTCACCCCATAAATGACCCGGCGACCCTATCCCAGAAGCCCTACCCTTCCTACTTGTGTCAGTGACCCGGGAACCCTATCCCTTACGTCTCGATCAAGAACGACACAGCTGCTCTCCCCCTTTTTCAAGAAACCCTAGCCTCCCCACTCCAAGCTCGAAGATTCGTATGACGGATCAGTCCTTGATGTTCGATGGGGCTCGATGTTGATTACTAATCATTAGGTTAGTTTAAACATATTTTATTTGCCACTAATTACAGCTAAAAGGATCGGATAACAAGTTATAACAACTTACGAGACTCCTCTGCTGGAAAACTAAGACTTACAATTTGCGGCATAGATACATCAATAAAAATAAAGAAAAGTTATTTCATAAACAAAAATGAAAGTTGAATGAGGGTGAATGAAAGGTTGCCGTTATCTAAGCTAACCTGCTGACAGTGGGGTATTATCACCCACCGCCATCATTGCCTCAAAGAGCTCCCTACTCCCCGTCGTTCACGTAAATGGATTTCAGTATGGACTGATAAAGGATAGGGTTGGTGTTGGAGTTCCTCAAATCGACCAGACGATAACATAAATGACTGGACGTTCCTAAATATAATTTCTTTCTGCTTTATGGTTAAGCCGAGTTTTCCATAAAGAAGTTCGTCAACATTTGTGATATCTTACCTAACAAGATTCATTCAATCATTAGGTACATGGTGATCAGTGATCAGGGGACAATCAGTGATCACTAAAACCCAGATGAGTAGAATAGTCGTTCGAGAAGTCACTCCCTTGAACAGCTCCTCGATGGCTCACTTGCTCGGTAGGTAAGAGTCCTTCGAGTAGTACCTCCTCAAATCACTGCTCCTTGGCTCGTGTTGTTCGAGTCGACAGAGTAGCACAGAGTAGCACAGAGTCGATCAGGGAGAAGAAGGATCGAAAGCCTGCAAACGGGCATACCTGCTGAAGCGTCTTGACGATATACACTGCGATGTCGCCCGAATAGTTACTTAGATCTAGGTGTAATTAGATCTGTCCTCGTGAACGCTTACTTCTTGAAGGTGGTGGCAGTGCCTGGGAGATAGGCGATTTATCCAAAAGATGTGCCTCTTCTACAAAATTTTTCACAAGAACGTGCCTGCATTCCTATGCGATCTGCTACATCCTTTAACATGAAAAGCAGACGACACTTGCAAAAAAAATTCTGGAATAACTATTTGTTTTCATTTTATGTTTCAAAAACATAGCTTATGACCCCTCGTTGGAACGAGCTCGACGAACTCGTTTCAACGAGGGGTAATAACCAATGTTTTTGAGACAAAACATGAAAAAATAATGAAAATTAGTTGACGATTTTTGAGAATAGCGCTGGCCGATTTTGGCCGTTACGTTGGGTAAAGGGTTAATAAGTGATCTCTCGCAATATGCCCATCGAAATTCTGCCGACTTCAGCACGTATCGTATACGTACAGAACTACTGAAACGCTCATTTTCCCGTCCTGCGTTGAAATATGGAATAACTTGCCACAGGATACGCGAAACTGCCATACTCGTCAGGAACCCCATCCTATTTCAGTTCTGGTAAAAGAAAGTTCAATATTATTCAAAGTTGGCTACGGACACGGTGTTGTGATTTAAACAGCGATGAGTTTGTAAATAATTCAACAGATACGTCCACCTGTATCTGTGGGAGTCCAGTCGAAGACGCTGAATATTATTTCTTTGGTTGTTCCCTTTACACCCAAGCGAGAAATTACCACTTCTCTGCCCCATCGGCATATGAGGTAAACTTGAACGCTGTTTGTACCCTCCTTCTAGGGAACGCAGATCTACGTACATCCCTCTAAAAATATATATTCCTCCCACTGTACGAAGGATTATATGAACTTATACATGAACTTATACCCGACAAGGGTAATTTCCTTTTCTATAGTTGTAAATTTTGTTGTGGCAGCAGTAGCATGACTACATGAAAGTCGTAATTGTGTCAATAGGAACCGACGACACGAATAAACAGTGTAGATCCATCAGGGGCCAATATTATAGAACTTTTATAATTGCATTTTCTAGAATTATATTATCTAGCTATGACTTTAAATGAGTTGAAATGAAACATTAGCGTTTTCAAAGATGTGCCAGTTTGCCAGTTGGCAAATTGCCATATCATTTAAAATGTTATTGCTGTATTTTAGTTAGTTATATTAATGGGTAACAAAAACAATTCTAGACTCTAGAAACACAATTTACTGCACCCAGTAAATTCAAGTCTGTGTGAAAAAGGGTTAAAGTATCAGGAATAAACAGTACAGAAAGAAAATTTATGGAGGCTTATTTTCCGGAGTAAAATATTTTTTAAACAAATCAGAAATGGGTTTTCATTAACAGTATTTACAGATATTCATACAGGAATCATAACTACTTTTATAAGAAAAGAGAAAAGGCATATATGTGACCAGCATTTAAAGGGTTCGATACACGAATCAGAAATGGACATTTTTGGCTCTGCCCACTAATTTGAGTGGTGAAATACATTCATAAACTTTAGAAATGCATTAAGGTGTAATAGGGGGCTCGGTGGCTCAGTAGGCAGAGATGCAGGCTGCAAGCAGAGAGGTCCTCGCTTCGAATCCCACCTGCGGTAACCACGTTGTGTCCTTGGGCAAGACACTTCACCCCATTGCCCACGTGGGGGCACGGTGACTCTGTGTACTAAGGCGTACTGCCCGTCGATGGTGTACCTGTCTTCAACCAATGCTAACCCTGCTTGCGTGAAGTTAGTATGTTGGAGAGCTGACAGTTGCTCGCCGTTGCTCGCTGGTTCTCTCCGGGTACTCTGGCTTCCTCCACCCGTAAAACTGTCGTGGTCATGATTAGCCATTGTGCAGAAATATGTGTCCTTAAACACCAATAAAAAAATAATAATAAATAAGGTGTAATAAAGTGCATTTCCCAGTCTTTCTGAATAATATGCACTTGATGAACTTGGTGACCTCTTTCGGGTGGAACATATATTGAACCTCCAGCAATTTTTAACTCAGTCGGTATAGTCCCATGAATACACCCACTTTAAAGTAACAGCTCCATCAACTCCTGATATGTCATTTTTGGCGATGATAGCAAATATTTATTATGATTTAGAAGACTCTAAGGCAATCAGCCACTGTATCACACACAAGGCCTCAAACGAGCCGAAAAAACATAGATGAATGCAAACTGGTTGTTGATAACCAGCATGCCAGCATGCCAAAATGAATAGAGATAGAATGAAAAAAAAAATTAAAAAATTCAAAGAAAGGTGAAGGGTTATTTATTCAACTACAATTAATCAAGTGTTGTAAGATAGAGCTGTATAATAAACACATTTTGTCTTGCCACTCAAAGGGTTTCTTTCAACTTGGTTTGGAATGGAATTTAATTCTGATCACAACAGCTGATAAGAGTAAATGTGTGTCAGCTATATCAACTTCTCTCTAATTTGATTCTTTACATTATTCTCTTGTCTATATAAATATAAAACAGCTATTTCTCTATGATGCTGTTCTGTTACAAAGCAATTAGGGGTGTAAAAAACTCTGTGGCCCAATAGGCCACATCCAAAGGTTCCCTAAAACATAGCTGGGCTACAGGCTACCCGTATGCCAAACAGCGTAGGACAGATGATTTGTTTTTGAGTTATCGTCAAGACAAAAGGAAGGGGATAGAAAGTATGTATATGTGACATTATCACAAACTGTGCTTGAGATATTTGCCTTACCATTTTTATTGAAGTTTAACAGCACTTTCGACAGAGAGATTGAAGTTCATCTCGTATTGGACAGTTTTACGGGCGAAGTAAGCCAGAGTACCTGAATAGATATGCCGAGCGCCGATCTGCAACTATCAAAATTCACAACATACTAACTACACACAAGCAGGGTGAGCATTGGTCGATCTAAGTGCAGTACGCCTCAGTACACAATGTCGATGTGCCCCCACAGGGGTAATCAGGACTGAGTGCCTTACCCAAGGACACGTCGCAGTTGCATTTGGTGGGGCATGTACCGTGGATCTTTCGATTTTAAAGTCCAACGCCGTAACCAGTGAGTCACGACTCTCCTGACTGAGCCATTGAGCGGCATCTAGAGCCTTAAATGAGGCATACTGGAAATAAGAAGTTGTTTGGATCTCAAGATTGGCTTTTGTGTACATTGTGGCAATGTGACAGAAGCGTACAAAACGTTTTACAGCTATGAGTTACATTAAATAAAAGCTTTCGAACACACATTTATTTATTTATTTATTTATTTATTTATTTATTTATTTATTTATTTATTTATTCATTTATTGGTGTATTAAGGTCACATATTTCTGCACAATGGCTAACCATGACCGTGACAGTTTACGGGTGGAGGAAGCCAGAGTACCCGGAGAGAACCACCGAGCAACGGCGAGCAACTGTCAACTCCCCAACATACCAACTCCACACAAGCAGGATTAGCATTGGTTGAAGACGTGTGTACCATCGACGTGCAGTACGCCTTAGTACACAGCATCACCGAGCCCCCACGTGGGCAATGGGGGTGAATTGTCTTGCCCAAAGACACAACGCGGTTACCGCAGGTGGGATTCGAACTGAGGACCTCTCGGCTTGCAACTTGCACCTCTACCAACTGAGCCACCGCGCCCCCGCGGGCACACATAGAAGTATTAAGGGAGTTAAAATCACACCACTTGAATATTCCACTCATAATTGTGATAGGTAATTCAAGGAAGACACTCGCCATTCCATATAGGCACGTATCTACGGAGGTGGGGTGGGGTGGGGTGGGGTGGGGACGGAGTGTAGGAGCGATGTCTCATCTCCCAATATTTGACCAAAAATCAAGATAACTGGAAATTTTTCAGGCAAAAATTCCAACAGTTGCAAATTCGAAGCATTGTTGTAACGGATTTTTTTTTTGACTGTGGTTTTGCATTTCAGCTAAAATTCCAACCGACAACTCACACAGGCAGAATTCTCACTGAACAACGCAAGATTTCTTCACTACCCAGTGGATTCTAGGTTAATTCCACAACCGTGGTCATGCTACTCATTTTGTTTTCTGCTATATCTAACCTTACTCACATTAGCGAACGCAGTTAAAATATTGTAATACTAAAAAAAAAAAAACAAGATCCTAGCTTCAAAACTGGGGGATGAGTTAGCCGAAGAAATTACGTATCATACAGGTGAAATTCTACAAAAATGAACTAAGTTTAACAACCAGTAGTTTTGTGAGATATTGAGGCAAGTCAAAATCCTGACAATATGCACATATCTGGAAAATGTAGAAACATCCTGTGAAATAAAAAATGTAATAGCTTGAAAATTATAAGAGGGTTAGACGGACAAACAATGTACCCTATATGCAGACGGATAGACGGACAGACAGGGGTAAATAATATGCCCCCTGACTATTCGTTGTGGGCATAACAAGTAAGATTATTTCAATAGTTGATCTATTTTCCGGCCCCTATGGAGTAACACATTTCCAAACACATTTTTTTTCTTGGGGGGGGGGGGGGGGGGGGGTACACTATGGCTTATTTTTTATCCGAAAACTTCGTTCGCTTGTAGGTTGCACCTCTTTTCATATTAAAATAAAATAAAATAAAATGAACAGACAGGCTTATGAGAGTTAAATGACTGAGATCGAAGACAGTCTAACAGAACAGCATGCGGCATATGTCGGCAAAAAGATGAAGCCGCCAAATAATTCCCTACGCATAACGATGCGCCCCCCCCCCCCCCCCCCCCCCCGGATGTACAATCATGTAATTACACAATACCCAATGAAGGCAAATGTGGTCTACTTGCAGACTGCAGTTCTACAAAAAAATTGTCATTTTGCGCTGCCTTAAAACCTCAAATGATGCATATAGATATTCAGCTGCAATCATTTAAACCGCTTGGAAATATTCTCAGGATGCCCTTGTTTCAAAATTACTGGCCACACCCACTTTGTTACAGTGACAATGAATGTATGGACTTTGGAAATGCTGTAAATTGAAAAATTCTGATAATGCACTCAATGACCCACGCCAAGCTTTTTGGCCACGCCCACTTTCTCACATAAAAATGCATGTATGGACTTCAGGAATGCTGCAGGGTGTCCAAAAATTGGATTCCCAGCAATTCTCTCGTTTGGTGTTGGTCCCAGGTCTATGCATCATACCATGCTTGAGATATGAGTGTGACCCACTTTCAAAAATGTTGACCATGCCCACTTTTTTGTGTAAAAAATGCATGTATGAACTTTTGGAATACATTAGGGGTACAAAAATGTGATTTCCTGCAATTCTGAAAAAATGCGCTCAATGACCCCTATGACCTCCGTGACCTTGACTCATATTTTGAACCTCCATCAAGTGTTGACTCATTTGGTGTTAGTTCCAGGTCCATTCATCATACCATGCTTGAGATATGAATGTTACCCACTTTCAAAAATTTGGCCACGCCCACTTTTTTAACGTAAAAATGCATGTATGGACCTCAGGAATGCTTTAGGCCTAAGGGTAAAAAAATATGATTTCCAGCAATTTTGAAAATAATGACCCATAGGTGACCTCCGTGACCTTGACCCATATTTTGAATCCCCATCGAGTGTCGACTCATTTGGTGTTGGTCCCAGGTCCATACGTCATACCACGCCTGAGATACGACATGACCCACTTTCAAAACACCCCTACAGACACCAATAATGCCCCAGGAATCTAATAAATATAGGTGGCCGAGAACTTGTGACTGTCTATCATCATGCCAAAAATCAACGAGATAGAGCAATTCGTGTTCGAGTTATCGTGCGGACAAGGAAGTGCATAGAAGGCAAAAGACAGGAGAAGAAGAAAAAAAAAGAAAAAAAGAAAAGAAAAAAAAAACCGTACAAAAACAATCGCCTATGAGCCTGTGTGTTTCACACAGACTAAATATACAATTTTAGAAGTTTTATAGCATTAGCTCCTGATGCTTTATGTTGAAAATATTACATGCCATGTTTATAAGGGATTAGTGGCTTGATTGACTGTCCGATGAGGGTACCGACGTGAAGGGAATAAATTACTTTTAATGTTTTAATTAGCAAATTGCCTCACAGTAGATGGAAAGGTATAATTTTTCTAATGATTGTGTTGCAGCTTTCAATCCTCAACTAAATAATCAAGAACATTCTTCATTTACTTAGACGTACTGGCCATGTATGGCGGTCACGGCATAACAGTGCATCTGAATATTTTTGACTTGTCTTAACACTTCTAAAACGTTTTTGAGGTGGTGCACCCTTTTCATTTCGCCAACGTATCTGACATGATATTGTGTTCTAGTTTAAGCTATTGGTGGTATATCGTCCCTTGAGTGTAACAAGGCGCCATCTGCAATGATGAAGAAACAACAGTCACTCACGGTAGAGTATTCCTGTGTTTGGGTCGAATTGCTGGTTTCTATTTTTGCTACTCTTCCTGGTGTAAATTACTCACCGCCAACGTGTCATGAAATTGGTAGGGACATGTTTAGTGTTTATATATGGAATATACCCATAGTAACTTGGTGTTCCAAATGTTCACCACGAATGGTGAAATGGCGTTAACCGCGAGCTTTCGGCGCGCGGTTATCCCCACTTCATCACAAATGGTGAACATTTGGTAAAAAGTGTCAATTTTTACTACTGAAATCCCATTGCTGGCGTGTTCACCACGGTTGGTGTGTAAAGATAAACTTTATGTCATAGTTTTTTTATATATAGTAGAATAGGTAATCATGGTATAAATAAATGTATGTACAGAACTGTCACTACATAAACGGATAGAGAATTTCGACCGGATCGCGACGAGAAAACTACATCCATCCCATGTCGTGTTATTATTCATGTCATGTGCGTGTGGTTACACGTGTTAGCAGTCGCGTTGTGACGTCATTGGTATTGGTACCATACACTGATACATCGTATTGTAACAATAAACGAAATACGGTCCTTCTTTAAAAGCAAAATGCAACTATGACCAAATTGTTTGAACTAGTTTAACCCTCACACTGAGTTAGTACATACAAAGTGCACAGAACATGGAGAAATCAGATTACACTGTCCGCTGTTTTGAACGCAACAGAAAGAGCCATGCATCGTAAACAAGGTAATTAGAATTAGGCTTGAACGAAGCCAGTCTAATTAAATGTAGTTAAAAAGAAAATTATCTTAGTAGCAACGGACTGTGCTTTGCTCTTACCGCTGGCGGTAGAGTAAATTGTCAAAGAACTTGTGTCAGAATCAATTTACTACGCTACATGCACGTACAATTTGAAGGATAGCACACGTTGTCATTTTGCATATAGCAAATACAAACTTGCAGGAAGCTGTCAAGTGTACGTGATTAGGGCAGTTATACTATGCTAGACGCATGCACAATTGCGGGGCAACACAAGTTGTCATATTGCAAGTGCGGCATACAACATGTAATTCAAATATTCATATTGCAAATGCCGCATACAACTTGCAACCGTCAGAAATAAAGCAGCCCGTCCCGTTTTATAGAGTCAAAAGCATGTACATCTGACTGTAAAACAAATTATCTGAGTACAGGGGTCTTGGTTAGGTACATTTTACATTTGGTGCTTGCAACTTGTAGTTAGTCAGGTGGTGAAGTGTAACCTGAGTGATACATGTTGTCTGAACAGGTGGTAGGGGAACACTACTTCTGTGTAAGAAGAGGTGTCTGTCGGGTATATGAGATATGCATGCGTGCAACAGCGGCAACGAGGATGTTCTAAAGAAGGAAAAACATTTTTGTGTCGACCTCGGTTGCAAGTAGGATGATCACGGTGAACCATTGGAACCGTGATGGTGTCTTCCAAGTCTGTTCAATAATGGCAATTGGAAGAGTCCATATTCATTACCTGGGGTGGGGGGTAGACGATGCCATATATTCAACGTGCAGCCTTCAGGCTGCACATTGAAAATATTGTTTGATTACCCCACACATTTACTGGTTAGTCATCCTACTTGGTGCAATTATGCCGTATCATGTTTTGGGACCTGGAAAGCGGCCTTCAGGATTCAATGGATTAAAACAAAACCAAATGTTACTGAGGGTTGTTATATGTTTTTGATTAGCCAATGAAATTCCTGAACCAGTATTTTATCTCGACGATCAGGTGACCAGTAGTAGACGTTTTAAAAACAAATTCGTTATTTTACAAATAGACTCCAGACTGAAACGAATTATATTTGATATAAAGATTCACTCTTACAGTTTGTAATTTTTGGAGCCTTATAAACTCGGCAACAACCGAGTTGGGCCCTGGTTATACCAGCTGAATAGAACAATTGGAAAAGGCGAGCATAAAAGTACCAGTGTATTCCAGCCACGATAGAGAGAAGAAAAAATTGTCTTGTTCGGTCACAAGTTACTGAACTTTCTGTCAACGGTTGATCCCACGACTGCCTTGACACTGTACAATCTGACCTGTCGAAAAAACAAATGCGAGCATATTGCATTCTCGGATGATATTTTAGTGTGATGTTCTTCGTTCACTTTTTTACATATATACTATTAACATTATGTTTGCGTACAAAATGTTGTATCAGAGCCAGGCTGTCGCTTCTAAGGCCATATCCGGAGGAGTCGGTGGCGTGTCGAGATGTTGTCTAAGAAACAATCGCGAGACTCCAACACATATAGCTTATTACCACCAAGTAGGTTTTCCGAGATCGTGTATTGAGGTTTCAACTTGAATTCTTCCGGTGATTCAGATACAAATATTTATTTATTGGGGTTTAACGACACTTTCGACAGCCAGGGTCACCTCGTGTCGGACTGTTTACGGGTGGAGGAAGCCGAAGTACCCGAAGAAAATCACCTAGCAACGGAGAGCAACTGTCAGGCTCCCCGGCATACTAACTCCACACATGCAGGGTTAGCATTTGTTGAAAACAAGTGCTCCATCGCGTGCAATATGCCTTAGACACAACGCCACCATGCCACCACTGGGCAATGAGGGTGAAGTTCTTGTCCAAGGACACAAAGTGGTTGCCGCAGATGGGATTCGAACCGAGGACCTCTCAACTTGCAGCCTGCACCTCTACCTACTGAGCCACCGCGCCCGCGATTCAGATACAAAGCCATCAAAGTAATGTGGTTCCATATTTTATTAATTATACTTTTGAGAAGTGCTTTTCTCTTGTCTTGTATAGAAACGTAATAGTTCTCTCGCAAACGTTTTTCAAACGATTGTTATGTTCTATAAATAGTAACATAAACAAACCGTAACCAAGCAAGCGCTTGTGTACTGCAGTTGGAAGATACTGATTTTCTATCAAGACCCCTGATACACCCTGTAGTCGGAGTCGGGTAATTATAGACGCAATAGATACCTATTGTAAGATAAAGAATATTTTTTTTAGGAAATCTCTACTCTTCGATGTATATATGTCACCACCAATGGTAATCTTGTCACGATCCGATCCAGTAAAAGAACGGCTTTGCAATTGGTGTACTATAACTTTATAACACATTCAAGCAGGGAACACAGGCACCTTCCCCGTGGGAACTCCGGGAAGTGAAACAGTGCCTGTTCACTGTGGTAAATAAGCTCTGTTTTACTGGTAACATAGAACCCAGTCACCGATGCTTGGGAGGTGCAATCCCCCTCTAAAATGGGCAATATGGCTTATTGACGCTCACCCCTGATCTTAAGTTGATACTCATGTTGTGGTCATGATTATCCGTTGTGCAAAATATGGACCTTAAACACCAATAAATAAATAAATAAATAAATAAATAAATAAATAAATAAATAAATACACCTCTTGTAATTTTGAGAAATCAACGCAATGGCCCAGTTAAAGATGGCGTAGCAGTAGTGAAAATAGTAATAGTGATAGAAGGAGTAACAGTTGCAAACATGTTAAAAGTTTTGAAACGGCATGATCGGTAGCAGTAGTTTAGTTTACTTTATTTGTACACTGGGTTACATGCGATCTGCTTTCTTGCTAGTTACACTATCAATAATATTAACTGCGGTAGCATCGTATGCAGCATTATGATATGTAGATGCGGTGGTTGAAAACGAACTTCAATTGTAGTAGAGATAGTTTATGTGTTTGACACAACTGTAGTAGAAATGGTAGAGATCCCCCGTGGGAACCCCGGTAAGTAAGCAATATTTTTTTACCGTGGTAAACCATCTCAGTTTTACTGGTATAAATAAATAAATAAATAAATAAATAAATAAATAAATAAATAAATAAATAAATAAATAAATAATACTAGTAGTGGTAGTAGTAGTAGTAGGTACATGTAGTAGTAGTAGTAGTAGTAGTAGTAGTAGTTACAGTAGTAGTTTATTTGGATTTGCTATTCTATTCTACTCGGTTTCTTGTACGTACCTGATTTCGATGAATTATCTGGCTAAATTAATCATCTGTTTGGTTAAATTAATTATGGGTGTTGAAAGTGCCGTGAATCATCAATTGACAAATAAAGACAACTGACAGTCCAATAAGTGCCATCTATAGTTTGAGAATTCTTTGGTAGAAAAACGTGTATGCCATTGTTACTAGTAAATTGACAAAGCCATTCTGTTAACACTACCTGATTTCGGTGGAAAACAGCCCATATACTCAAAGATGCTGGAGTAAGGAAGGCTTTGGAAAATCTTACAGGTTAAAAAGATGGTAAGTAAATTTGTATATTACAATTACGATTGACAGTTAAGAAGTATCTAAAGCGTTGGGGGCAATGTGTGGCAAAAGAGGGTCATATTAGAGAGCGATGGGAGAGGTTTCAAGCAAAACAGAGATAGGCCGAATGTCGTGCACTATTACTGAAATGCTGTTTCCCTCGAAATTTGAATATCTTAAAATTTGCTCGACTTTTGCATGCTGCATTGTTTTGCTGGACATAATTTGTAAGTCTATTTTATTTCATAATACTTTGGTTTTTATTATATGATGTAGCATTATTGCACGGGATAATGCATCGTTTCTTTTGTTCTGGCACATGCGCATTATGCGGATCAACCTCCTTCCATTTTCGACAACCCTTGAAAAGGATGAGAAGAGAAATTAATCAGCTGATGAACAATTTGTGGCAGATTAATATTTAATTTGAGTGATGAAATACGTTCATAAACTTTAGAAATCCATTAAGGTGTAATAAAATGCATTCCCAGTCTTTCTGAATAATATGCACTTGATGACTTTGGTGACCTCTTTCTGGCGGAACCCTAGGTGACCTCCGTGACCTTGACCCATAGTTTGAATCTCCATCAAGTGTCGACTCATTTGGTGTTAGTCCCAGGTCCATTCATCATACCACGATTGAGATATGAGCGTGACTCACTTTCAAAATTTTTGGCCACGCCAACTTTTTCAACATACAAATGCATGTATGAACCTCAGGAATGCTTTGGGGGGGGGGGGGGGGGGGTGGTCAACAACTGTGATTTCGAACAATTATGAAAAATGCACTCAATAACCCCTAGGCGACCTCCCCGACTTGACCCATATTTTGAATCTCCATCAAGTGTCGACTCATTTGGTGTTAATTCCAGGTCCATTCATCAGACCATGCTTGAGAGATGAGCGTGACCCACTTTAAAAAATGTTGGTCACACCCACTTTTTACGTCAAAATGCATGTGTGTTTGTAAGGAATATTTTAAGGGGTCAAAAAATGTGATTTCCAGCAATTGTGAAAAATGCGCTCAATGACCCCTAGGTAACCTCCGTGACCTTGACCCATATTTTGAATCTCCATCAAGTGTCGACTCGTTTGGTGTTGGATCCAAGTCCATACGTCATACCACACCTGAGATATGGGCGTGACCCACTTTCTAAAATTTTGGCCACGCCCATTTTTTAACGTAAAAATGCATGTATGAACATCAGGAATACTTTGAGGGGGATGGTCAAAAAATGTCATTTTCAGCAATTATGAAAATGCACTTAATGACCCCTAGGTGACCTCCGTAACCTTGACCCATATTGTGAATCTCCATCAAGTGTCGACTCATTTGATGTTAGTCCCAGGACCATTCAGCATACCATACTTGAGATATGAGCGTGACCCGCCTTCAAAAATTTGGGCCACGCCCATTTTTTTAACGTAGAAATGTATGCATGAACCTCAGGAATGCTTTGGGGGCTCAGAATGTGATTTCCAGCAATTATTAAAAATGCACTCAATGACCCCTAGGTGACCTTCGTGACCTTGACCCATATTTTGAATCTCCATCAAGTGTCGACTTATTTGGTGTTAGTCCCAGGTCCATCCATCGTACCATGCTTGTAATATGAGAGTGACCCACTTTAAAAAATGTTGGCCACGTCCACTTTTTTTGTGTGTTCATCAGGAATGCTTCACGGGCTCAAAAATGTGATTTCCTGCAATTATGAAAAATGCACTCAATGAACCCTAGGTGACCTCCGTGACCTTGACCCATATTTTGAATCTCCGTCATTTGGTGTTAATCTCAGATCCATTCATCATACCATGCTTGAGATATGAGCGTGACCCACTTTCAAACATATTGGCCACGACCACTTTTTTAACGTAAAATGCATGTAAGAACCTCAGGAATGCTTTTTTGTGGGGGTGGGGGGGGGGGGCAAAAAATGTCATTTCCAGCAATTATGAAAAATGCACTCAATGACCCCTAGGTGACCTCCGTGACCTTGACCCATATTTTGAATCTCCATCAAGTGTCGACTCATTTGGTGTTGGACCCAGGTCCAAACGTCATACCACGCCTGAGATATGGGCGTAACTCACTTTCAAAAATGTTCGCCACGCCCACTTTTTTGAACGTCAAAATGCATGCGTGTACGTCAGGAATATTTGAGTGGGTCCAAAAATGTGATTTCCAGCAATTTTGAAAAATGCATTTAATGACCCCTGGGTGACATCAGTGACCTTGACCCATATTTTGAACCTCCATCGAGTGTCGACTCAATTGGTGTTGGTCCCAGGTCCATAGGTCATACCACGCCTGAGATATGGGCGTGACCCACTTTCAAAACAACCCCACGGACACTCCTAATGCCCCAAGAAGAAGAAGGAGGAAAAAAGTAAAATAATTGTACAAAAACAATAGTCTGTGTGTTTCACACAGACTAATTACTTAAGATTTTACTTATTATCAGTGTTCAAATGGTTGACGCATTTTCTTAACCTCCTAATCGCGCGAAATAAAATAGGAATAATGCATTCCCTGTGCGGAAACAATATTTAGTGGGCCTACTTATTTATTTATTTATTGAGGTTTAACAACACTTTCGACAGCCAGGGTCACCTCGTGTCGGACAGTTTTACGGGTGGGGAAGCCAGAGTACCTGGAGGGAACCACCGAGCAACGGCGAGCATCTCTAAGACTTCCTAACGTACTAACACCACACAGGGTTAGCATTGGTTGAAGACAAGTGCACCATCGACATGCAGTGCGCCTTAGTACACAACGCCACTGTGCCCCTACCTGGGTAATTGGGATTAAGTGCCTTGCCCAAGGACACTACGCAGCTGCTCCTAACTGGGCCTGCTTGTTTCTTCTCAAATGCCTCTAGAAGATTCCATATGGTAACACACTCCATGGGCAACCACAAACTACAAGGGACATTCCGCCCTTCAAATGCCACCACTCTGTTCGCCGTGGCGGTGTTATGGTGGGGAAGGGGGACTCTAGAATGCCATGTCTCTAATCATATGGAGCCTGCTTGTGGCATTTGAGAAACAAATAGCCATAGACGTCTGTAAAAACAACACCAGAGGCCCAAGTGAGCCCAAAACGCTCATCTTGATCACGTTGTCTGGAAGGAAATTAAAGTGGGTTAGCGGGAGGAAGCAAGTGAGAAATAAGGGAGCAATGTGAAGGGATAAAAAAGACAGGAGGCAAAAAGGAAGTGTCACCTAACACAATGCAATGATTATCACCAAATCGCTTTGCAACAAATGTGTTTTTCAACCCCCAGAGAGCCCACATATGAAGCCGGGAATTTGATTTGAAGAGACGTGAATCGTACTCCCATAATGGATATTGTATACCAACGCAAAAAGATTCTGACAGGTGGATCTGAATAAGAAGATTTTTAAGAATATTCCTCATATCGCACTACATTAGAATTGGTGAATCCGAAGAATATTTTTAAAAGAATACTCCTCATTCTGAACTAAGTTAAAATTGAGTCCCCCATAGGCACGGGGCAGGTAGGGCAGCTGCCCCTCGCCCTAAGACTAAGGGGCAAGGGAGGGAATGGCAGTGCGTGCCCTTTTGTTCTGGGAGTGCTTTAGGGGAGAAAATTTTACTTTCCGAGAACTGTAACCGAGGAGACTCTCGAGCATTCTCGAAAATTCTTTAAAAAGCTTCAACTTCAGATCAACCATTCATAAGCTTTTCGTATGTGGAATTCGGCATCCTTAAAGTGCCAGGTTCAAGTTTGTTCAAACCAATTCTCTGGATTTATATTTGGACTCTACACGGGCAAGAGCGGCGGAGCCTTGAATATTTGATCAGTTCAACCCCAGATTCTAAACCAACTTGAAAACTGCTTCAAAGAAAAGCTATTTTGTCGTTTTCAATATGAGTTTTACGCTACTGTATATATCGTCCATTAAGCGGGACAAGGTGCCATATACAAACCTTTAGCATTGCAAATGATATCTTGTTCTACTCAAGAGGCGATATATTATGTCAATACTAATAAGAGTCACATTACGAGTTATGATATGTTGTAAACTTCCGGTCTCAACTCATTTCCAAAGTCGGATGCCCTTTTTGATACCCATGCTCCTTGCCGTCGGACATAAAACAAGTTCATGTCCCTTACTTCCACTGCATTACAATTTTTCAAATTGGCTAACAGGTTCGGAAATTAGACATTTTGTGCGAGACCAATAATGTCCCCCTCCTAGTACGAGCCCAGAGAAACTTTCAACCTTGAACAACCTTCAATCTTGAACACATAAGGAAGTTCCACTTTAGATGTGAATGCATTGTGACTGGTGGTTTATGAGAAGATGTTTAAGGAATTTGGGAATTTTAAGGCACAGCCCCAACCAATCGAGCCAAGCAAATTCCATCGAACAAACTTGGAAGGGTATCCCCAAAAGAAATTTCTACAAAGTTTGGGTGGGTTTGATCAGGTGGTTCTGAAGAAGAAGATGGAAATGTAAAAGTTATGTTCGACGGTGGAAGGAAGGCAGACGACGGAGGCCAAGTGATGGCAATAGCTCATTCTTACTTTCAGTCAGGAATAGCTAAAGAGCCCTTCGCTATAATAGAGTGTGTCAGATAGAAGGGATGGGCACCCCCCCCCCCCTATCACATAGCTCCGATGGCCATAGCACGATCGGACATTCGAATAGGAAGGGACCTGAGGAGAGAGGAGTGGTCTCTTCCCATAACAGAATTTGGAATTTGCTAGGTTTCAGAGTCAACGAGGAGAAGTCGGACCTGGTCCCTTCTCAGTCGTTTTATCATCTGGGGATGGCTTTCCGCACACAATTCAATTTGGTGGCGGTTCCCCAGGCCCAGGCTGTGATTCTCTCAGCTTTTGCTCTGACTTTGTCCCAGTCCACATCCGCGACGGCTCGGAGTATTCTCCGGCTAATCGGTCTCTGCTGTTCGGTGACGGATCTCATTCCTCTAGGTTGGCTGCGTGTCGACCTCTCCAACACTTTCTGCTCAGTCGTTGGAGGCCGAATGTAGATTTTCTGGATCTGGTGCTTCAGTTTCCAGAATATCTTTATCCTCACCTTCTCCTCTGGGCGGATGTCCAGTGGCTTTCGCAGGGTGTTCCGTTGGGCTTACCTACGTCCGATCGCGTTCTGACGGCAGATGCTAGCGATCTCGGATGGGGTGCGACGTTGGATCCTCTAGGTCTTTCCATTCACGGGATGTGGGACCAGGATCATGCAGCTCTACACATCAACCAGAAAGAGCTTCTTGCTCTTCTTCTGAGTTTCAGGCAGTGGATCCCTCGCCTATCGAATCGCCAGGTCCTTCTGTTGTCCGACCATTCGATGGTGGTTGCTTACATTCGGAACCAGGGCGGTACGCACTCTGTTCCAATGTACGAATTGGCTCGGGATCTTCTACTGCTCGCTCAGGATGTCCACGCCGGGGTGGCTGTTCGTCACATTCCCGGTCGTCTGAACGTCCCAGCCGACTCCCTGTCCCGTCAGGGCAGGGTCATTTCCACCAGGTGGATGCTCCACATGGCGGGTTCCATCGATCTCTTGCGACTCGTTGGAACCATCCGGTGGACACTTTCGTGCCCCCGTGTCCAGATGCTCTGGCTTTCGCCGTGGACGCTCTGGCCCTTCTTTGGGATGTTCTTGTCATCTACGCCTTCCTACCGGTTCAGATTCCGCCTCAGGTTCTCGCCCAGATATGAACCTGCAGTCGTCGAATCCTTTCGATCACGCCCGTCGCCTCGGTGGGTGTGGATCAATCTGCTTCGCTCTCTGTTAGCGGCGGTTCCGGCATGTCTCCCTCTACCTCGCGACTTTCTTTGCCAAAGTCGCCCGAGGAGGTTTCACGTTGACCCGACTTCATTGTGCCTTCGCACATGTCTTTTATCGGGTCCTGTTTCCTCCGTAGTGGTCTTTAGAGACACGCAGTGGAGTTGCTTTTCTTCTTCAAGGAGGCACTCACTCCACTGGTTTAGCCTCTGTGGCTAAGTGGAAGGTTCTTCTGTCGATGGTGTGCGATCACTCTGTTGCTTCTGTCACTACTTCGATCACACCGCTTGCGGAGTTTCTGGTATATGTTTCTTTCTGGGGGTCTCCAACAATGGGTACATGTCCATGCTTCGGAGACATTTTTTTCATATGTGATACCGCATTGTTTCGACACTCATCCTTGCCTCTCCAAGCTTGTTCGGCTCTTTTCCTTGAAAAGGCCTAGTACTTTGCAGTTTACTCCAAGATGGTCACTTTCTTGGGCGGTGCTCTGCTTGGGGGTGGTGGGTGGTGGGGGGGGGGGGGGGGCGTTCGCGCCTTTATCCTGGATGAATATGCGTTTTCTCACATGCCAGATCTCTCCTGCATCCATTTCTTGGTGGATTTGTCTTGCTATTCGTGCAGCTTCCGCTCGTCTAGTTACTGGTGATTGTATTACCAATTGTTTTGTTTTTTTTGCCACGAGGTGCGTGCATTGTCTTCCTCTTTTAATAACGCTGTCATGTTGTCGGATGACGGATGTTATACTGGCAGCCTTCTGGAGAAGTGCTACATTCTCCGTTTATCTGCGACAGTTGCAGGAGCCGACAGAGAACCTTGGGGCCCTCTTTCTTCGGCTCAGGCTGTTGTCTATCCGAGCCTTTCAGCTTTTGTCCGGGTCTGTTCCAGCTTTGTGCTGTTACTACCCTTTCTGTCTGTGCGTCGCACTTCACCATACGCCTCATCTTTCATTGTCTTTTCTAATGTTTGTGATGCTATGGTCTGATAGGCCTAGGGATCTCTTCCTCTGTCCACGGTCCCAGTGCTATTGAGTTATGTGTGAGTTGGTTATGTGATTCCCTCCATCCTTTTGTCTATTCAGCCTGTAGTAAACAATT
The DNA here is from genome assembly GCA_031216915.1 of Pictodentalium vernedei. Taxonomy (NCBI): domain Eukaryota; kingdom Metazoa; phylum Mollusca; class Scaphopoda; order Dentaliida; family Dentaliidae; genus Pictodentalium; species Pictodentalium vernedei. Next base: position 356,104,398 of record CM062296.1, read on the forward strand.
TCGGTAGGTTGATAGGAAATATAAATTTTATAGTAAATTTCCTTTCTTATTATACCTACCAAAATTGTTTACATCGAGGCCCTCCCGTCTTCTTATTCGGGTAAGAATCCTTCCTCCCCGCTGATCACATAACTCCTGTGTTGTTCGGAATCAAAAGAATGACGAATTGACGCATTGTGTATTGTTTTACGGTAGTCGTGGATTTGTACTATGGAAGAGCGTCCCATACTGGGTGTGCGACGATGGCGCTCGACCTAGTTTTGGCTTATTTTTTCGTAGTGTTTTTACACCACTTTTCTTTCCCAAATCTTGGGAAAGATTAAAATAGAGAGTATTTTATCCGAGTTAGGTTCTTCCACTGTAGAGCAAGACTGTAGTAAACAATTTCGGTAGGTATAATAAGAAAGGAAATTTACTATAAAATTTATACTTCTTCATTTAAGCAAGGGGTCTTGATTTAAAACAAATTGTGATCTTCTGTGGCATCATTCGGAATACCAATTTCAACAGTCTTGATCTGATCAGGCGTCACCAAATTGGTTTGTTTTGTGAAAATGAAATCTAAATGCAGAAATTGAAAACTAACCAAATGGCAACATCGATGTCTCAAGGAAGCAATGGTGGAAGGACGCGATATTATTCCAATATGCGTGTACCCACGAACATTGACTGACGTGTAGTTTCGACAACATTCTTTAGTATATACGCACTGTGGAATAGTTTCATTCGGTTCTCCTCGGTTTATTCCGATTGCCATCATAAGACCTCGGGTGGATGTACCCAGTTGTTCGTCGGACAAACTTGATCACAAAGTTTGAAACGTAAATACAATCTTTTGAAATATAAATACCCTCTTAAGTATATACGCCCCTTAACAAAACGGGGGAGGTGTCTTTCTGACATGTTCGAAACAAACGATAGCAAAATAGATATACTGTTTCTCGGGCCATTTTTTATAAAATTGCATATGGACGGGCATTTTTTAATTTTATTTTATTTTTTAGTAATTATTTCTTTGCGGTCAAACGTTCTTGGTTTGTTTTATGTTTTAGGCCTCATAATCTAGAGAATAAATGGGTGGTGGTGTCTTTTTTATCCCTTGAGTGCAAGAAGGCTTTGCAATGGAAAGCCTCGTGGCACTCAATAGGACAAATGTATCAATTTTATTAACATGGGTCAAATATCATACATAAACCATTCAATTTTTTTCAAGTTTGGAGTGGTTATTAAAAGAGAGCATGCGGCAGCCAAAAGGACCATGTGGGATGGCGTGAGAAACAGATTTTTAACTTTTTAAGGCCTACAGTCCAGCATTTAAGGAGGAATATTATTTTGATGTAGTGCTTATTTTTTAGATAACCTAAATCTATCGCACTTACTTTCCTCCGGTCCCTGACCTTCAACCTTGCTTTGAAGTCTGATTTTGAATTTGATATCACGAAAATCTGAAAGGTGGAATTAAACGTTTTGAAACATTGGCTAAAACAGTATATACCATTTCGATTCGGATATCTGGGGAAATTAATATTCACTGTCAAACTTGATGAGAACGGCTACTGAAGCAGTCGTCTGATGTGGGGAAGAATTTGAACACCGAATTTTACAAACTACTCAGCGAAAACACAATCTTTTGTCTCGTCTCGCTCGAACTTTATGACTTTAATTCCCATTTTAAAGCTGATTTGGAAGTTTCTATTTCTTATGAACCGGCATAGTATATACATGTGTTTGCTATCAATTGCAATGCAGCATATTTACTTACAGTTCTGTTAATGAAAACTAATTATTATATACTTTATAAATAATCACATTTCTATTGGCTGGATCTTAAACACGTAACTGGTACTAAAACTCCATGCACATCGGTTTTCCAGTGAATATAAACTTTCTAAATATAGCTTTTAGAAATCCCCTTTCTAGTTCTATTTCAATTGACGTAATAGCTATAACATTGTTTATTTTTATGTTATTCTGCGGGTGATAACTATTTTACTGTTAAATACAAGTATTTTCTGGTTGATATAATCGAACTTTTAATTGACAAATAGGAGATAGTTTTGGGGTTTTTTTTTTGAGGATGGTGTATATAATAAAACAGTTATGGACTTTTGTGTGGTAAATATGATGTGATATGAACCTAAAAAAACGTGTGTGGACCGAGGAGTTAGGCGAGGTCAATATTAGTTTTTTAGGTTCATAGCACATCATATTCACCACCATAAAAGTCCATAATTGTATAATGTAGAAACTGTGGTCTATTTGACAACATCGTGACGTCGGTCATGCAGATTGGGTAATGGTGCAGGAACGAAATCAACAGAGTTGCGACGTCTGGGAATAGTTTGTGTTAACACCCACTGCTGACCAGTCCATTTTGTTATCCTGGAGAATGGCCGACGCGAACGATAAGTGGACATTATATCAAGAATTACCGGGCATTATTCAGAAAAATAACGGGCATTATTTTAAAAAATAATCCATTGTTATTGTTCAAGTACATATATATTCAGTCTCACCTGACCAAATTTTTGTCACGAGTTTCTACTGAAATATCCGTGCTGTTGTGTTTGTTGAGTTATCGCAAACGATAACTCACCGATCAACTTTTTCAAATTCAGTATTTGGCCGAATGCCCAGGACTTTGTGTATTACCTTTTATTGAATATTCAGCACTTGGGACACCGCACGACACGTCAACGAAATAAAGGTTGTCAAAGGCATGCCTTGAAGATGTAGTTGGAATATTTTATCGGTCGGGACTTGCACCACCACTGTCAGGAGAAGCAGTTTTACACTTCCCCATTCCACTGCCCGTCATATTTAAAACCCCCTGGTTCGAATCGAGGCTCGATTGGATTTCGCACACTATATCCGATTCGATTCGTGCTTCGATTAGAATCTAAAATGAGTGATTCACTGGGTCCCATACCAAAATTCTTGGGCGCGATTTATCGAATGCCTACGGTTTTTTTAAACCTGAATGTCTGGATTAGGTTGGGAATTGGTTTTGAACCGGTTATCCGGTTTTATACTTCTCAAATGGATAAAATTAACTGACTGTCAAACGCTCTCTCCATTTATCCACTAGAAACAAAATTTCCAGACGAGAATTCAGCCCAACCACCGGAAAATGTCAGTGGGTTATGCTGACCCTTCATTTGAAGAAGATGTTACAGAATCGACTGAAACCACGAAGTTACTTGGCAATCATGCATACGCAACGACCGAGATTTCAAGAAAACTTTCGAAACCTGATGAAACTGAAAATCCAGTTGCTGTTAGCATCGAGTCTTCAACCGAGCTGATGACGTGAGTACTGAACACATCTTTTGTTATTCGAAAGCAATAAGTTATAAAAAACTTCAACAACCAAACTGGAGATAAATAATGAAAACAATGAAACCATCGGCTCTTCTCTGCATTAAATTTATGATCAAGTAGCCGAAAAGAGCCGAAAATTTAAATGTTACGTGTAAAAAGGAGACGTTTATTAAATATGCAATGTTGCTTCATTTTCAAGCTTTGTGCCATCATCCAATAAATTGAATAAACTAAAAAGAAACTCAAGAACGGCATGAAAAATGAACATTTAAACAAAAGCACAATAAATGTTTTATCATTTTTCTTATTGATTTGAAACAAAATTTCCCGACACACGTTCAAATATGCCGAAGTGTTCTAATCGATTATTGTGGTTCAATAGTAAAGGTGTGAATGCCATTGCGTCTTGACAAATCAACCACGGATGTACAATGGCTAATCATGACCACTACAGTTTTATGGGTTGAGGAAACCGGCGTACCCGAAGAGAACCACCTAGTAACGGAGAGCAACTAACTGTCAGCTCACCAACATATTAACTCCACACAGGCAGGGTTAGCATGGGTTGAAGACAGGTGCACTATCGATGTGCAGTACGCCTTAGTACACAACACCACCGTGCCCCCACGTGGGCAATGGGGTAAAGTGTCTTGCCCAGGGACACAACGCTGTTTATTCGAACCGAGGACCTCTCGGCTTGCAGCCTGCAACTCCACCTACTGAGCCACCGCGCCCCCAGTAACGAATATAACTCTTCCAGTTGATGACACTGAATTGGTGTGGGAGATACCATCAGTGTTCAGAGGGTTAACATACAGTCAAGAAGATGTCATTTGGAAAGAGTGGAATTACCTTGCCAGTGTTTTCTAGTTATGTCTTGGCTACGTCTGGAAGTCTTGGCTAGACATCACTGCTAAGCTGCTGGACTCACAAAGTGTGGTATGTTGAAAAATTCTGGAAAACATATTCTTTCGGGTAAAAACAGATTTGAAATGTTTCCATGAGTTATTTTGTGAACAGCTTTTTAGCATCTCTTCGCTTATCGAGATTTTTTCAGGCGGCCATTTGTCGCTCTCCTTATTTTCAATCAGACAAGCCACAGAGTGCGGGAGCAAACACTCGCGTCAAAGCGACTGGCCTGAGTCGTAAGCTACACTTTCCATGTGAACATTGATAAATAATGAAAAGTGAAAGGAGATTTTTAATACGCTGGCAGAATTTGGACTTATGCTGTTTGAATGTTTAAAACATCCCATTTAGGCTAGATAGCCGTTATATACTTTCTTATACATCTCTCTGTACTTCTAGGTGAATTGTTAAGATTTTACAGATTTTCTCATCCAGTTAATATTTTTATCTCAAACATTCAAGAGATATTTTATGACCTCATCCTGATGGTGTGTTTCATTAGACATGTTCTAGTACCTTTTTAGGACATCCACACACCTCCAAAGTCTATGATAGGAAATGTTGATACAATTCCCAAAAGCAATTTAGGTGACTTCTTGTTTCTCAGTTCTCAAATTTTATTCCATGACACCATTTCGCCACTGTTATATTTGATACGAGGGGGGAGGGGGGGGGGGGGGGGGGGGGGGGTGTAAAAAAATTGCACCAACATAGGTGGAGCTGGGTGGGTGGTCAAGTGCCAAAAAAATATTTGCGAAAACAGTTAATGCTTTTTTTCCCCTTTTTCACTGTTACGCCATCGTTTGTGTCCCAAACTGTAACAAAACGTCACCAATTGATGATAAAAGCCCATTTAGAAGCATCATTAACCCTTTACCGAACGTAACGGCCAAAACTGGCCAGGGCTATTCACAGAAATCGCCAATTAATTTTCATTATTTTCTTCATTTTTTTTGTCTCAGAAACATAGGTTATGACCCTTCTTTGGAACGAGCTCATAGAGCTCGTTCCAAAGAGGGGTCATAACCTATGTTTTTGAGACAAAAATGAAAAAAATTAGTTATTCAAGAATTTTGTTTGCAAGTGTCGTCTGCTTTTCATATTCGGTAAAGGGTTAACGAACTAACCTTAATATAAAAATATTGGAGAATTTCATCCAAAACTGATTTATGGATGGGGGTTGGTGCTAAATATTGAGCTCCAAAAAATTGCCCGACAATTTTCTCCTGAAGTCAACAAAAATATCTATTCACAACATAATTCATTCATATCAAGTTTTTTGTGGAACATTCTTTAAAATAAATCACAGAAGATATAATATTGTCTAATGAGTCATAATAGCTGAATGAAAAAATTAAAAATATTAATTTTTATTTAAACTGAAACAAAAGAGTCTGATTTGACAAAAACAAAAAAGTCTTTTTTGGTTGCTATCCTGGTATGCAGATGCGATAACAAAAACAAAAACACAAGGTTTGTCCTTCTTGAGCCAGAACAAAAACAAGTTCCCATTTACTCAACCAATATTTGCAATATATTCACGGTTACAATATAACCAGCAGTAAATTAATTATGGGCAAAACAGGTACAGAGCTCACATATGCCTGCATATGCCATGAGTTACAGAAACTTGACTGTTCAAAGTGCTTAATACTGAATATCTGAGATAAAATTAGGAAACACCGAGAAACTACATTTGTAAGAATATTAAGTTACACATTTAGTTTGGCTCAATTGTCTGATCTGGTTTGATTGGGGTTTTACATCGCTTTCAACAACTATGGCTATATGATGCCTATATCACAATGTTGTTAGTTTCCAAGATGAAGGTAGAATTATTCAAACAGATCCACTGGACGGCTCAAGGAATCCACGAACCACTGGAGGAAGTAACAAGCTCATCCACACAGACGCCTCAATATAAGGATAAAACAAATTCCTTAGAATTTGCTACATCAATATAGTATTAAAATGTGTGTATGAACAGCCAGGCCATCGTTGCTGTACGTTAACTTTTATTTATTTATTTATTGGTGTTTAAGGTCACATATTTCTGCACAATGGCTAACCATGACCGTGACAGTTTTACGGGTGGAGGAAGCCGGAGTACCCGGAGAGAACCACCGAGCAACGGCGAGCAACTGTCAGCTCCCCAACATACCAACTCCACACAAGCAGGGTTAGCATTGGTTGAAGACAAGTGCACCATCGACGTGCAGTACGCCTTAGTACACAGCGTCATCGTGCTCCCACGTGGGCAATGGGGGTGAAGTGTCTTGCCCAAGGACACAACGCGGTTACCGCAGGTGGAATTCGAACCGAGGACCTCTCGGCTTGCAGCCTGCTCCTCTACCAACTGAGCCACCGCGCACCCTGTGCGTTAACAACCTGGCTTCCAAATGTAACATATTATACCCGGGTCCACACGGGGTTCAGGCTATACATTAATGTGCCTTTGTGAACCGATGTGAATCTAGTAGGTCTTGAAAAATGCATCTGATAGAGTAAATGGAAACATGTTTGAAAATATAAAAATATACATTGAATCAGTGTGCATTACGCGTTTTGAATTAGTGTTCGAGTGCCAATGTTCTGTATATAAAATGTATGAGAAGGGGGTAGGTCCTCCAAAATGTCATGGAAAGGGTGGGTGGGTCACAAAATCTGCAAAATAAATATTTCCACCTATGTTCATGCATTTTTTTTACCCCCCCCCCCCCCCCCTCGGGTGATATACGATTCAGTGCTTCAAGATCAAATAAATTTAATTCCTTCATAGTGTCATTTTTCCGTTCAACATTACAACCACCAGGTTGCATCAGTACTAAAGCCTGGGATAAATATACAGTCATTCAGACTGGATGTAGCCTATATCTAATCGTCGAGAAGGAAATCTACATAGCAATGTCTTAGTAGTAATATTTTCCCTCTTGCTGTATTTCTAGTGGTTCGTCAGAGAGACGTGCAAGCGGTGAAGCAGCACCTGGGCCTCCATTTATAAAATACAATTTATCACAATATAAAAAACACACCGTTTTCATTTATAGCGAGATCATTACAAAATGTTTAATACATAGTCCTTCTCAAGGCCCTGCAAGAAGGTTGTATAGTTTTCATTGCATCCGTGATTATTTTATTGACTGGCCAGTTGAATTAGTCATTAATGCCACTTCAAAAACCTATGGCTGCATCACTGCTTATCATCTTCAATAAATGTCAAATTAAATCAAAACGCAATTTTTCACTGACCAACACGAATGTTTGATATTCTGTGCTATTAATTGTGGTTTTTCTTTTGTAGGATCACATCCCGCTACTGTCTTGAGATCTCAAAGAGATCTCAGAACGGAAGCCACGCTGTGATCTTTGATATTTGAAAATGTACTTACATGTAACTCTGATAACAGAGTTAACAGTATTACTACATGACAAAGTTATAACATCTGGAGAGGGACATCCCCTCTATGTGACACAGATGCGCACACAAACTGCGTCAACGTTTAGGGCACGTATGATTGTTGCGCAGAGGGTCGCGATTTCTGTCGGCGTCCCCCAATGTCTTAAACAAACATTAAAAAAATAACTTGAACATTCACCGAACACGACATTGAAAAAAGAACAAATCTTTTATTTTAATTTTGTTTCAAATTCGAATTCATTGCCAACCATTTAAGAGCTTGGTATCCATTCTCAAAAAGAGATTAGTTACAGTTTTTGTTAAAATGGTAAGTTATTTTGTGCATGTTGCTGTGCGATTGCGTCCTGTTGGTGATTACAGCCAAGATTTCACGCCATCAGTAAATTCCGAAGTGACCCCAAGGTTGTTACGGCCTGGAACCAGTCTTGCCCAAAAATAGTCCATCGCGAATTTTGTATTCAATCGGATGGCATATTTAAGGTTATTTATTTCATTCCACTGAAATCTTCTATCCGATTGAAGCTAAAAAATACCACAACCGTTCATTTTCTTTGAAACAATGCAAGAAATGTTCGATAATCGAGACTTGTTGACCTAATCTTTGATGACATTATAATATTAACATGATTTTTCAGGGCGTTACAGTTTATTAACAACCCGCCTGGATTGTTTAACAGCCCTAGGGGTCTATTAGAGGCCCGAGACGTAGTCGATGGCCGCTAATTGGCCAGGAGAACTGCGAAGCACGATAAAAATCATGTTATTACTATTTTTACAACATATTTGAACATTTGACTTAATCAGGATTCAGTGAAAGAATGAAGTAGGATAGCAGATAGATTGTTGCAAGTATCACTACAATGGGACAATTTGCCAGTTGAAGCATGTATCGTCCGTTTACTGACATATGCCAAATGATTTGTCAGCTGACGTGGGCCTCGAAAATGGGGAAGACTAAAACTCAGCATTGAAGGCGACTGGCAAGTTATAAGAGATCGAAAGAAAAAATAATTAATGTATACTTACTCTAGAGATTATAATCCAAATATATAGCGTAATTTCCAACTATGATACGACCATAGTGTCAAGAAAGTTAAAAAATTTATAGTAATTTATATATTTTTTATACTTACCAATGACCCAGACATAGCTGGTGCTAACTCTTAAAATATAGGGCCAAACACAAATTTTGCCCCCCAATCCCCAAAATTTGCATCTAAAACTAAAGAAAACATGTCCTGAAAGGCCCTCCACACTTCGCCCCCACTGCGCATGCGCAGTGTCAAGGACGTTCCGAAATTGGCGCCATTTATCATTCTAATAACCAGTGCCTGGTAAGCGCTATGTACTCAGCGGGGAGGCAAGAGTTCCCAACTCCTGGGAGGGCCATCCCCGTCTGGGTCATTGGTAAGTATAAAAAATATATAAATTACTATAAATTTTTTAACATTTTTATACTGTACCAATGACCCAGACATAGCTGAATAGTAAAAAGGCTGGAGGGCCAAGGACATAGAGCAAAATGGAATACGCTCAATAAAATAAAATAGAGTCATCCCCTGTAGGGAAAAGAAGTAATAGGCCTTACATGTATCTTTCTTATTTATGATAAATTAGAAAGATACAACACCTTCCAAAAATTGAGCTTCATACATCCATGTACTCTATTAATATCCAATAATCCTTATACTAATAATTTTTAAAGTAAGCCAATAATAAAGTAAGTCTAGAGAATAGAGACTCTTATACTCCTAAAAGTGTGTGAGAATTGCATAATCATGTCCGTTGACATATGCAATATTCAAAAGCTATACTTTAAAAACTAAGACTTGAATGAATTTTATAAACTTAAACTTCTCACTAAACAACCATCCCAATAACAGCTCAGAATTACTAACTCCGGAGGAGGTATCCCCTTGTTTTCATAGTAAAAACAGGTGACCCAAGGGAACACCCTCCCCCCCCCCCTTTTTCTTGCCCTGGGTCAAATAGCCCAGAGCGAAGAGGGCAGCCGAACGGAGACACTGCCGAAACAGACAGCCTACCTAGCTATAGTAGCAACTGTTAAGTGAATGACATTCTGAGCAGTAGATAATAGACCTAACAATAGAGGCCTCCAGAAATGGACTCGATATTTCTGAGATAAAATTCATGAATGGATGGCTGAGCGCAATGAGCAGCCTTCAAAAATCTATAATAGCAACACTATTAACGTAAGCCCAAGAAGTAGAAGAACTCTTACTTCATGAGCCGAAATCTTAAGCACAACTGCTAAGCCAATGATATACCATAAGCAGTACGCTAGTTAATAGAATCCATTAACAATAAAATGGAGCGTAACGTCCTTCTACTTGACATCAAAGACAGAAGAAGCTTACGCCCTTGTAATAAACAGATATCTGTTTATAAATACATAAACTGTACCCGGAAAGAGTAAAGGCCTATGCCCATACGAAGACGGAAGGACCTTAAAATAATAGGTTCCGGATAATAGGAGCCTAACTCTTATGCAACAATCCAACCTAAATAGTAACGGAAGTATTGATTCCGAAACTATGAAAGTGAAAATCATCCATCGATAGTGCATGAAACTCACTGACTCTACAGTAAAAGAGAAACCAACAGAATTACTGTCTAAAAGGTCAGAATTTGAAAACTACTGTTTCCAGAGGCTCAAATGATTACTTAGCTAAATAAGAACCTGAAGTTAAAATCCGTATAGGAATTTAATCTAAAGATTCTAAGTCTATTTATCAAAAAGTTACTAACTGACTTAGATAAAGAGACAAAAGACTCAATTGTAAACTATCGTAGAGTGCATAGGTATGAGGTAACATAAACCTATAACCTAAATAACAACAGGCTGCAGTAGATCTTGTGAAACAAGTATACTAAAAAATAGCAATGAGTAGTATGGAGGGATCAACCATATGAACATAATGATCCCTACACCACGACGGAAGGGCCTCCACTTTAGTCGCATAGAATAGCGAAGAAGAGGATCTCCTATAGTAAGAAATCGCGTCCAAAGCTCGTCCAGTACAGTGCTTACAATGCAATACGGACCACACAACGGAATACATGAAGGTTGCGACCTTGCTGGTTGTGATAAAGATGACACGATTTACCCAGTGAAAAAAGATCCTCACATAGAGGAAGATTTCACGTTAAGATCCACAGTAGACAAGAGAGTAAATTACTCATGATCTCTGTGAAAATAGAGATGCTATCAACAGAAATGTATTGTGGTTGTTTATCTTAGCAATACCTGCTAAAACAACAGCGCCGGAGGATACGCGTATCCTATCATTCCGTCCTATAGATCAATAGAGCGTTAACAGTATTAGCTCAGAGATCTGGACAAGCCAACACATACGTCTGCAATTGATTAGCAAGCTGTGTCATAAATAAAACATCATTGGGCGCTCCCATAGATAGCAAATCTGATTGAATACTTGTTTGTTGAGAGTCCATTCTGACAGCAACAAGCGACCCGTAAGAGAACGGGAGTGCGATAAAACAATCAGACGACCCAGAATATGACGGACCAAAACTGAACTTGGTGTACTATAACCAACAGACGGATTCTTTCCATTAAATTGAATAACGGAAACGAAAGAGTGCCTCCCTGGTTCCGGAGATACGCCACTACTGTCGAATTAAAGGACAGGAATTTGGGCATGCGTATCTGAATAATGTTCATGCAATGACATAAAGCAAGCCTAAAAAACATTATTCCGCAGAAGTTAAACTGATAGCTAAAAGACTGCGGAACCCAAAGACCCTGGCACTTCGAATCCGTAGGGATCAGTATATATCCCAATCTGTTTGACTGGCAACCGTCATAACAGCCACACTCGGGTCCGGCAACTGCGGCGGCACTCTCTGAGTCAACCACCGAATGTTTGCCCCAGTCTGAATCTCTTGTAACACTAGATAGACAAGAGAATGTATAAATCAAGCAATTCATGGATTGCCGGAAAGTTGCCGTCGAAGAGAAGCTCCTCCGAGAACGAAGCGACTCTGAGAGAGTTCTTAACCTACTATCCACGCGTGGATGTAGCTAGGGCTGCATCACGTCTAACCAACTCCAATCAGCCACTGAAGGGCGGAGTTATACGTGAACAAACTACTGCCCTCAAAAGAAATTACATTGAGAATAATATCCCGTAAATCTTCTCTTGAAGACGTAATGATAACGCCTCAGTAAGGCGGATTACGTATAATAAAGCGTCTAAGTTAAGTCTACTATACATAATGTCGTTCCCAACATTGAAATTGGAAAAGACATAAACGGCGAAAAAGAATATATGCAGTCTTTAATCACACCGTCTAGACGCATATGAACTCTCGGTATGCCCTGCTCTGCCAAAATAAACTATATGTAAAAAAAGATAAAATGGCAGAAATGAGCCACGCGGACAAGAAACTAAACTATCATGCTTAGTAGCAGGCTTGTATATATATATAAATATATAGCGTCGAAAAATAAAACACATGTTGTAATGACAATATTGGACTGCGTCGGTAAGTCAGGGACAAAGTCCCTGTACCGATCGAAAAATCCGAGTCCAATGACGCTATAAGTCTCTTATCCAAGATCGCAGCAATGAAGTCCGAAAAATAATCACTGGAAGAATTGCCAGAAGATATGAAAGGCATCTTCCGATACTACTAAAGGGAAAACTCGAAATCTTTCGAATCCCTTTCGCCATCCTGTCGGACCCTATAAAGCGTTCGGTCGTCCGTAGCTTGAAGCAACCGCGGACCGCACCGACCCAGCGCCGTCGGATAATTCCTGATTCGACCGAGAAACCGTCAATTGCTGGGATGCTGCGAAACAACTGTGCTAACTCGGATAGCACGTCCGTCACTGAGGCCTGAGGAGCAGCGGTCTTACGATGCATTGCCGCAGGAAGCTCCGAGATCGTTACCCCGTGCATACTTCCAATATGCGAGCGAACGGAGTGTATAGGCCTCGTGTCCCTTGGCTACCGGATGGCGCGACCTATTCGCTGTGGAATCACTGAATGCCGAAACTGATCGGATACTCGAGGTCACGTAGCCAATGTGCGGTCGTGTGCCCTGCTTTGAGGATGAGGAAGCATTAAAGACAGTCTCTCGGACTGTCAATATAACGGAGCGTCCCGAGCAACGGACATATGCTCCGAATGTAAAATATCTGAACCACAACATGCGGTCCCCTATGTTGTTGGCTTCCTCCGATCTGTCCTCAATCTGCCGTCACTGGGTGAGTACTAAAGTAATTAAAGTGCTCGCATCACCCAAATCTCCTTCCTAGACCGCAACGGACGAACCCGGCAGCCGAACCATTCGATGAATGTACGCTACACCGGGTGAGCTAGCGAATGTCACTCCGTAAGCGATAGACATATTCCATGAGCACTTATTGCCGCTAACTCTTCATTAACTATGACGACAGAGGCACACTTTTGAAAGACATCTCCATAACTCTTCGAACAAGAAACCAGAAATGCTTGGATAGCAAGCATAAAATAATAATATATATAGCGTCGTTCAATAATTCGAAAGTTTGTGTGACATTATTGGACTATGTCGGAACTGAGGGACGATGTCCCTGAACCGAACCAAAAATTTCTAAGTCCACCGACGCTATCAGTTTCTTATCCGGCATCGCAGCATATGTTGTTCCGAAAGGGAAAGCTTGAAATCCACCGAATCCCTTTCGGTATCCCGTCGGACCGGATGAAACTTTCGGACGTCCGTACCCGCTTCCGCGGAGCGTCCCGACCCAGCATCGTGGGATAAAATATATGCGACAGATTCAGTTGATGCTGGGATGCTGCGATAAACTGTGCTATTTAAGGAAAGCACGTCCGTTCCCGAGGCCTGTACAGTAGCGGACTTACGATGCATTGCCGCTGGAAGCTCCGTGTACGTTGACTCCCGCACACTTCCTATGCGAACGTCCGGAGTCTGCAGGCCTCGAGTCCCCGGCTACCGACCCAGCGCTGTCGGATAATTCTCGATCCGACACCGTTTCTGTCGGCTGCTGGGATGCTGCGATAAGCTGTGCTATGTGCACAAGAATGTCCGGCGTCGAGACCTGCGGAGGCGCAGTCTATCGCTGCTTCGCCGAGGGCAGCTTCGCATCAGATGGCTCCCGCATACTTTTCCTATGCGAACGTCCGGAGTCCATCGGTCTCGAATCCCTGGCTGCCGGATGGTGTGACCTGGTCGCCGAAGAATCCTTGATCGGCGAAGCTGGTAATATATCGGCGGTCACGCAGCCAAGGTGCGGTCGTGTGCGCTGACGAGAAGAGGAAGCCTTAGCAGTCTCAGCGGACTGCCTATACAACGGAGCGTCCCGAGCGACGGACGTATGCTCCGCTAACGACACATTTGTACCACAACATCTGGGGCCAGATGTTGTTGAACGAGAGAGGGGCCTCTCTCGCTTGCCGTCCGGATGGACCGGAACGAGCTATGAACCGGACTAAAAGGCTTCCTCCGTTCTCCCTCCGATCCGCCGTCACTGGGTGTGCATTAAGTTAATTTTATAGTGCTCGCATCACCCCAAAATTCCTTCTAGACCGCAACGGACGAACCCGGCTGCCGAACCATTCGGTGAATGGACGCTACACCGGGCGAGCTAGCGGACGTCAAAGGCCGTCGAACCTACTAGGGTCCTCTTAGGCAATTGGCGTATTACATGAGCACTTTTCCGCTAGCCCTTCATTAATTGTGACGACGGAGGCACACTGTTGGAAGACATCACAGATACATCACCCTAATCTTGATCGTCTGAAATAGAAATTGATAAAGTAGAGTGACCCTGCGGGGAAAGGACCGGAGTGTCCAAATCCCCAACAACATACCGTGACATACGCTTCCCATATTGTCATCGAAATCATACGATACAGAACAGGAGTTAATGCGAGTACACTGACCACATATAGAATGATAATAAGGTCAGAGGAAGACTTCCTCTTAAAACAATTGATCAATATCCTTTCAATGTGAAAAGAAAACAAGTCCTGGTACTCGCACTAACCCCTGGCAATCAAAATACATAATAATAGTATGATCCATTAATATAGAAAAAATAATTGAAATCAAAATATTTTGAAAAAATATTTTTTCAGAACAGCCCAAGTTTCTGAAAAGTAACGTTGAGCCCCAATGGATCCCAAGCCTAAGTGTGGACAAAAATTTTAAAAATATTTTAAACAATTTATTCAACACTTACGAACAATAATAATGTATCTAGTTATGATTAAAATAACATAAAGATATTATTATTTAGAAATCCCCCCCTCACACAGAGGGCTGTTGTAAATGTAAACAATGAGTGTAAAAACACTAAAATAAGACTCCAGGCACCCAGGCCCGAAATCAGTTACCAAAAATACACCATCTGATGCAAAACAGAGACTTCCAGGGAAGAAACTGCAGAACATCAGATGGTAGATGCAGAACACAACGCCTAACCACCCGTAGGTGAAGACGTAAACATGGGGAAAGAACAGAATTCATTCTGTTATTCAGCTAAAACTCCCAAGAAATTTTAGTAATAATAATTACAGAAATTATGCCAAAAGCATGGGAGAATAGCAAGGGGGAACTTAAAGGACAGGGAGAGAGGAAAAACACTTGAAAAAACAGTGTAACTAAATAATCAGAATGACAACAAAATGGCTGCTGTCTTGAAAATAGGTAACTTAACATAATTTCATTAAAAAATTTTAAGTTACAGCCCTGATAATATTCTGTCACACATTCTTTTCCTCTCCTCCTTTTCTATCCTCCTTAGAATCACCATTTCACTAATATTTATGTGTCTGGCATCATTTAAACTGAGATTTAAAAGCACAAAGATCAGTCAGATGTTAACTGATGAAGGGCCAAACTTAGAATAAATGGCGCCAATTTCGGAACGTCCTTGACACTGCGCATGCGCAGTGGGGGCGAAGTGTGGAGGGCCTTTCAGGACATGTTTTCTTTAGTTTTAGATGCAAATTTTGGGGATTGGGGGGCAAAATTTGTGTTTGGCCCTATATTTTAAGAGTTAGCACCAGCTATGTCTGGGTCATTGGTACAGTATAAAAATATAGAGTAAATTTTTATTCAAAACAAATACACTCAAGTGGAAGTTCAAGCGACGTAACCAGAGTAGTAGATCCAGCTTCCCATTAGTTGCCGGGCTGGCGGGCCGATAATGACCGAAGCTTTTCATTATTGCCCGTCGTTGTAGTAAAAATATGCTATTCGGATCGCACTAAAAAATTAAATTAATAGCATAGAGAACGCCCTGAGAAATGGTAATAATACTATTTGTCACGATATTATTCGCAACAGAGCCAGACCTGGGTACTGATTCAAGTGAAAATACACGTAGCAAATGCATCTTATATTGCAGCCTTAAATCACTACATCAGCAGAACTATTTCTTCGATATTTTATCTATGTCAGCGCATTATCACATGACCACGATTGGCAAAGAAACGTAGAACCTGACGGACACCATATTGTGCAACCGCGAACCTGCATAAATATCAATAATGACGAAATTAGTATTTACTTCGCTAAACCGATTCCAAGTACTGATAAAACAATCGATTTGCAGCCACGTCAGTTATATTAATTTTAAGGTGCTGTATAAGAAATGGGACATTTAGCTTGAAAATAGGTGACATATTATTTTCGATGACGTCAAATATCTAAAAAAACTCATTTTTTTTGTTGAAAACTGCGAAGCATTGTTCATAAATATGGACTGGAAGCAAAACGGGACAAATTATTATTTTGTTAAGACTTTTTACGACATTGAAACTAACCTACTTTCAAGATAACTTTTGATTACTTATACATCACCTTAACTTATTGCAGAATAACTTTGCATATTTAGCCCGACTGTTTACAATGAGGGTTATAGTCATGCATTTTGTCCGTCCGTCCGTCCGTCTGTCCGTCTGTTAACATTCAGAGTTTTGGTTAAAGTTTGGGGCTAAAGTTTTTTACTGAAGGTTCAAGTGTTTTTTTTTCCCTGTTTAGTCATGACTTTCTTCTGTCTGTCTGTTAGCATTTGGAGTTTTGGTTAAAGTTTGTGGTTAAAGTTTTTTAGTCAACCTTGAAGTTTTTCGGGTTTTTGTTTTAAATTGATATTACTATTGATTGTATCAGTCTCAGTTTTTTTTATTTCTTTTATGTTTCATGTTATTTTGGGAAATATTTAACACTTTGTGTATGGCAATTTAACTTACAACTTCCAGGTTAAAGTTTTTGCTTAAAGTTTGTTTGGTTTTTTTTTTTTTGTTGTTTTTTTTTTTTGGGGGGGGGGGGTAAAATTACACCTTAAATTCTTCAAACAGTTTAGTGGAATGTCACTGTTTCTTATTTGGGACAATGTTTACTATCTACTGAACATTTCTACAGTGATTTTCATGAAAATCGCATGATTTTAACCCCTTTCAAACATGTTTTCAGACTTACTTTCTTTGTATTTGAAATTAGACTTTGCCACAAACTTTCTTACTCTAATTCTTGCATGGTCAATACAACTTAAAGATTCCATTTACATCAATGATTTTTATCGGTTTTAGGAAATATTTAACCCTTTTTTGCCAATCAATTTTACTTAGTATTCCCAGCTTAAAGTTTCGGATTAAAGTTCTGCTTTTCAAGGTTCTACCTTTCATTCTCCAAACACTATGTTACAACGTCATTTCTTTTTTTTATTTCGGGCAAGCTCTACTGAAGCTGTGCACAGTGGTTTCAAATAATATTGGCATTAATTTCACCCTTTTCACAACGCTTTTCGCAGTGTGTGTGTGTGGGGGGGGGGGGGGGGGGGGGGGGCAATTAGTTGCACTTTTTTTTCTTTCATCAAAAATGCTTTTTTACAGTTTTGGTTAAAATTTGTGGTTAACAACCCAGACAAACACCGCGCCACCCCACCCGCCTACCCCCACCACCCAATTAGGCATTTTTTTCTTCTTTTCTCCAATATTCATTTTGAACTATTTACAGTCACTACATGCGGAACCTTTTTAAACTTACGCACCCCCCACCCCCCGGGACAATTAGGCACTTTTTTTTCTTTCGTCAAAAATGCTTTTTTACAGTTTTGGTTAAAGTTTCTGGTTAAAAACCCCGACAAACACCACCAACCCCCCCCCCCCCCTCCTCCCGGGTGCCAGTTAGGCATTTTTTTCTCTTTGCTCAAAATGAATTCTGCGGGATTTAGACAGACCACATGTGGAAAAAATGGACCCCCTAACCAACCCACACTCTCCCCACCCCCGCTCCCCACCCCATCCCCCGCCACCGTCCCACCCCACCTCCTCTTCACCCAGGTCTATTCATGCAATATTTTTTCTTTGGTACAAAATGCATTTTTAGCCTTACTGTTTATACTCAGAGCTATAGTCCTGCCTTTCGTCCGTCTATCCGTCGGTCCATCCATCTGTCTGTAAACAATTGGTTTCCGACCGATAACTCCAGTTTGGATTATTTGATTTCAACCAAAGTTGATATGTGTATTTTCCAGCTAGTAATACAGGCCAGGTTTGAATATAGGTTCCACAACCCCTCCCCCCCCCCCCTCACACACACACACACACGTCACATAGGCACTTATTCCCAAAATGCATTTTGAAGAATTGGGAGTTATTACATGCAAAAAAGAAAATTGAGTCATATAGCCCAACATTGCTTTATGTACTGCATCTTTAATCCTTTACCTAACACAAGTTGAGGCCAAGAGTACAAATTATTTTTCTGAAACATCAGATTTTTTGATTTTTTATTTACTTTTAACCATGGCTTATTAGTCTTTATTGGTACAAGCTCATCAAGTTTGTTCCATAATAGGTCATAAGATATGTTTTGAAGTAGAGAAATGAAAAAATTAAATTTGAATAGCAAGTTTTGTATATCACGAGTGCAGATATGGCAGATTCGTTAGGTAAACGGTTACAAAAATGGCTCCGACTATTTTGTGTCTTAGCATTGCCATTGCTGAGACAGTCGGGCTGCATGTGTGACATCACTTTAGTTATTTTATTTACAATTAGCCATTCTGCTTAAATATGTGACCTTAAGCACCAATAAATAAATAACAATAAATACAAATAGATTGGAGCAACTTTTAGTTTTTTTTTTTCAAAATTATAATTGAAAGTGTGTTCTATTACCATTAACTTAAGGCAATGCGGAATAATTCACCTCCCTGAGTTAGTTGCTAGCATGCGTTATTTGATTTCACCGTAGTCTCTCCATTTATACCCTATCCGATTTGTATCTATCTTCAAAACGAATATCCTACTGAAGACATTAAATCGATTCAGGAAGATACCTTGATATAAAAGATACGCTTAAAACAGACAAGTTCCTTTGAGATAACGCAGTTCTTTTCACTTTTGAATTTTTGTTTTTTCTCTTCAGAAATAACAGGTGTCTCATGAATTTAATAAAAGCTTGCATTGGAACTGGAATACTCGCCATGCCCCAAGCAATACAACACGGAGGATTATGGGTAAGCGTGTTCGTTTTCTGTTTATATTTAATTTTACGAGACTGCAGGGAATATGGACACTTTTTTCTCGAAACAGAGACCTAACGTCATAGGAGGACGCCACAGAATACACAAACCTATCAGATCCAGGTATGAACTGGCTTGACAAAAAGTTACAGGAATCACGACACGAGGGGCATACTTTATGGTCGTAGAGTCCTTCGGGTTTAAATAATAAGAATAACTAGATGGAAGAGTGATTTGGTTTGGTGTGAGAGAGTTACACTTCAGTACCAAAAGACGCAAAATATTTCAATCTCAGGGGTTAACAAGGGTGGTCGAAGTTCTGGGATGGGTATACTTACATGCAACAATTATCAAGAAAATACCTGAAATTGTATTTTTCAGCTGCCGTAATTATCAACACTTTTTCACAAGGATTGTAACCGTAATTGGCGAGAGGGGGTCAAATCAAAGAGGTCTTTGAGTGGCCTGCGTGATAAAGAGAAGTCAGGTTTTGAAGAGTACCTTGATGGCACCTTTGGGGGGTCACTGTTGTTCAAGCTGAGGTCGCGATCCCTGGAGCTGAAGGGGAAAATTGGGAAAGACGGTGAAAGGGAGTGCCAGATGTGTAACTTGGACATGGTGGAGACCCTGGAACACTTTCTTCTAGAATGCCCAAAGTATCAGTCTAAAAGAATGAGATTCACTGGGGGTATAATGGGGAAGTGGGATGGGAGAATGAAGGACATGTGGTTAGGGGGAGACTCAAAGGAGAGGGTTAATATGTTAATCGGAGAGATTGGGAAGAATGGGACAAGGGATATTATCAAGCAGTTCGTCTCCGAGTGTTGGGAGGAGAGGAGAAGCGTGGGAATAGGGAGGCAGTTGGGAGTACAGGGTTAACCATGGCCTTCTCGTCCGAGAACCGCTACAAATCAGCGGCTGGCCAAAGTGTTATTATTATTATTATTATAACCAAGTTTATTATATGACTACTCCAAACAGCTCATCGGTGTCGCTGTAAGTTGCTAATCTTATCTCAAATGAGGGTCTCAACTTTTCTAAATCTATATCACGTTTCTCTCATCAGTGACGTGCGGTCAATTATCAAACGCAAAGTTAAATCTCAGTGTGCTTTTGCACTACACATTCCGGGCTGGCATTCAGAAATTTATATTGTGTTCATGTCAGGTGTCGCATTCAATTTTTAAATATCCGCTGTCGTATAATAAGCAAATTCTCGCTGACGAGACGAGATCAGCCAGATCAAATACGACGCCTATGGTCATGTTTGATCTGACTGATCAAATCTTGTCAACTCGGCTAAATATTGCCAACTAGATCAATTGACTGCTGTAATGATCTGTATTTATTATATGATACCATGTTCTGGCTAGCAAGAAAAGAAGATTCTCTACTTTCTCAAATCCATGTGTTGTCTATCCCAAACGATCCTCTCATTACGTCACTGATATCCTGAGCACTATTAGAAACGCGAAATAGAAAAAGACGAAAAAAATACTCTGAACACTGCGGACAATCCTTCCATACTGTCATTTCTGTTTATATTTCAGGTGTCGTACTCAATTTTAAACAGTCCTCTGTTATGGAATAAGCAAATTATTACAGCAGTCGATAAATATGCGTTGTCATTTCCCGTTTGGTTGACACGAATAGCCAGATGTGGTCTTGTTAACTCGATGGGATTTGTCGATGCACATAAGCTGACTGTTGTAACAATCCATACATGCAATTGAATATAATCGCAGTTATCTCTTCCAATCCCGCTGAGTTATATACGGACGCCCATTTATACAGTTGGACTTTGTTTTTTTGGGGGGGTTCTTAACTCAAGACATAGACAGAAACAAATCCTTATAATTAAACTTGAGGGGCATTAAATTTAAACACTCTCTACCTTGCGGAGATGAAATCAAAACCGGGTCGTATCATGCTTCATATCGATAACTGAATAAAAAAAGCATAGTTTTTTTTGAAATAACGAAACATTTCACTGAAACATGTTCTTGTGTCATTACAAATTTTATTGACCAATGAACTGCGTAAGTTAAAAGGAACGCCATAGGCCACACCCGTATAAAACTTCGACCTCATTTTCCACTTGGTGGGAGGTGATGTCATTCCAAGAATACACTGAGTTAAATTAAATTCTTATCATTTCCTGAGAAATTGAAAACACAGTTTGTAAATGTGGAGTTCGATATAAACCCAGATGACATGAACTTGGTTGACATTTGTCTCAGAAAGAGTTCATTCAGGCTATTTGGAAATTGGAAGTTTTGTTCGCGTGAGTTTCGTTTGTGGACTGGCCATTGTTTACGTTTGATTTGGGTAAAACGATGAACGCAGATGTTCTTCTATTGCGTATAAAAATGAACGCGGGGAAAAAAAGCATGACAAGGATTTCATCGTTTATTAAATTTTATTTTTGCTCTTTTTAATATGATGAGATAAATATTAATTACTTTTCATTTTGAAACAATATGAGCGTGCAGGGATTCTTTTCCTTTCACACTATGAAACATAATGTTTAAGATTGACATTTGGGCGTGGTTTA
Organism: Pictodentalium vernedei; assembly: GCA_031216915.1. NCBI lineage: Eukaryota > Metazoa > Mollusca > Scaphopoda > Dentaliida > Dentaliidae > Pictodentalium > Pictodentalium vernedei. The sequence goes on from CM062296.1 coordinate 356,126,124, forward strand.
GGGGGGCCTAAATGTGTTATTTTCGGTTCATTGTGTTAGAAAAAAAGAAACACTTTAGCCAATTAATTTGCCTGAAAATGCATGAACAGAAAAAAAGGCTTAATTATATTACATTATTCACACTTATCCTCAAAGCCTATAAAAGTCTAACCCGCGACACCATGAAGGTGCAATACGTATGATTGAGGCAACAGTCGCAATTCTACTGCAAACATACATGTATATTGCCATCCATGTTGTTAATGTTTGACATTAGAGCATCAGGAGTCCTTCAAAAGTAGTCTCAAGGGATAAGTTTTAAGTAAAAAATATGGTCCGTCCAGTCCATCCCTGGTTTAGTCGGTGCTTTTTATTTACATATAACCAGACTTGAAAAAACATATATGATTCACAAAATCTAAAAAGACACAAACGCACCTCTGTCGCGCACATACGCTCTCTGTAAACATTGATTACCATTTGATGTATTGCAAGCATGAGCTTCTATTATGACGTTGATGGAGTGGTCTTCGCAGAACTTACACGAACGATTTTCAAATACAGAAGAATGAATTTGAAGAAGATAAACACAAAATCCATTCTTTTTCAGGTAGGGACTGGTGCCCTTCTCTTGTTGGCTATCATCAATACAAACTGTATGCACATGTTAGTTTACTGCAGTGAGAAACAGTGTCAGAGGTAAGATAGAGTTAAAACTAGAAGTCATGTCATGAACTGTGCGCTTATCTAAGCTTAATTGCGCGTAGAAATTGCGCGCAGTTGCCATATCGAATGGCATCCAGAACACGGCAGGTACTCCTGGTTACTCATAGCAAGCACAGGCAATGGTTCTGCCAATGGACCTCCGGATTACCCGGAGGTCCATTGGCTGAAACATTGCTTGTGTACAGAATCTGATAGCCTTACTATGATAATAAAGCGAGGATTAACGCGCATATCGACGTGCTATTTGTGGGCATTTCATGCCAGGACTTCTAATGTTAACTGTATTGTATCAATAGCTGTAACATTAGACATTAGTATAGGTAGCGAGGTCTTCAAAGGCGGCTGCAAAAGAATACTTTTGCCTTCTGACATTTATACACCCATAGGTGTAATAGTGGCCCAGCGGCAACAACAAAAATAGAGATATCAGTACACTGTAGGGCATTATCAGTAACATTACGTAGAAGTTCTGGCAACCAGTGGCCGTTACTTCTACTTAAGTAGTAAGCTAATGGCTGTAGGTTAGTACTTCAAGGTTTCATCATGTAAAAATTTAAAGAGGATACCTCATGGTTTCATCATAATTACCTTATAGAGGATTGCTCATGCGCAGTGAAGATTTTTCAGAACGAACACATTCAATTATGTTATTCCTGCTTTTGCAAAATTACATCGTACACGTCGAAAGTTGCCGTATTTTGGAAGGGAAAAGAAATTTTTTTACTGTTGAGTAATTGATTTCTTTAACCTGTAGCCAAAGGGCTGCAGGTTAAAGATATTAATTTGTCTACTCTGTATGGGAAATCAACAGCTTTCTCGTTGAGTGAAGAGAAAGGGAATAAGGGTTCCTTGGTTTTGCTCAAAATATCGAACAGAAAATAGGCCGGCATTGGCAAAAGTAGTTTACAACTCTATTCACACCGTAATGTTTTAGAGTAGAAGTACCAACAGCTAGTTGCAAGTACTTTTACTGTATTTTTAACTTCGGTGTTTTTACAGTGTTCTTAATATGAAGATCATTAGCAGATACTTAGTAGTTTTAGTGCAATTAAGTCTTTGGCTTTCATTTGATTTATTTGCTTACTGTTTAACCTAATTTCTTGTGTTGATGTGTAATTGTTAAAGTTGCAGTTTGCTATTTGCACTACGTACGCGTGTATATGATTCGATTATTCGTGCACATAATATTATTTTCAGCTCTAATATATTATTTAAAGTAAACTAGAAAAGGTACCTGTTTTTGCTGCTGCTGGAACTTTGTGATTGCTACAGCTGTACTAAAAAGAAAAGAGTCGCACTGATATTAGCCGCTGTAGTTTTATCATTGAATGAGAGAAGGATCTTGGGCCTGCGAGCGGGGTTACATGTATATCCGCCGCAGTAATTATAGTTGTAGTAGTAGTGGTGTTGGTGTGTGTGTGTGGGGTGTGGGTGGGGGAGGGGGTGGTGGGGGGCGTGACAACGATTGTTGATAACGATTGTCGAACAAGGAACTGGGAACAAGTAACGATTGTTAGGATACCAGTGGTGGTGGCGGATTCAGTAACAGCATTTTCAAGAGTAGTAGTCGAAGACTACAAGCAGGAAAAGCAGTGATAATATTGGGAGTAAGAGCTCTAGTCGTCGTAGTAGTAGTAGAAGTGGTATGGGTGGCTGTAGTAGAAAAGACAGCAACTAGTTTGTCGCAATCTCGGTTGTAGGAAGACAAGCATTAGGAGCAGTAGAAGCGGCGTTAGTACTACCTGTAGCAATAGTGCATTACGGGACATCTTTCACGAAATTCCTGATTAACCCTTTACCTAACATGAAAAGCAGACGACACTTGCAAAAGAAATTCTTGAATAACTAAATTATTTCATTTTTTGTCTCAAAAACATAGGTTATGACCCCTCGTTGGAACGAGCTCGACGAGCTCGTTCCAACGAGGGGTCATAACCTATGTTTTTGAGACAAAAAAATGAAAAAAATAATGAAAATTAATTGGCGATTTTTGAGAATAGCGCTGGCCGGTTTTTGCCGTTACGTTGGGTAAAGGGTTAACTCAATTCTAGTTAATCTTCTTTCTAATGAATCGGCCTCATCACCCCGTGTAATTTACAAACTGAGCTGTTGAAAACAATGAGATTTTGCAAAAAATTCAGCAAAACCATACCATGTGATCCTCCTTGGAACGAGCTCGTTAGACTCATCCCAGTCACATGATATAGTTTTGTTGAATTTTTTGGTAAAATTTGAAACAATATTTAAAATAATAAATTTTGATATTGTCTGCGCTCAGTAAAGGGTTAACTTCATACATAAAACGGTTAGAGGACAATCCTTGTAATAACAAAACTGTAATAAGTAAAAAAATCATTATTTGTCTCCAAAATATAGCTCATGACCCCCGCCCCGCTTTTAAACGAACTGGACATCAATATTCCCAATTAACGGTGGGTACGTGGTCAGCCTTTGTGCAAAAATATGTGACCTTAAACACCAATAAATAAATAAATAACGGTGGGTAAAGTGGAGCCCACTTAACTGAATATTTCTAAACTCAATAACCCTGTTAACTGAATATAATTTCCCAACACAAAACCATTTACCATACCTCCAGTACAAATTTGATCTGTTAATTGAATATGGGTTATAGATAAAAAAAATCCTGTTATCTGTCGAGAAATTACCTTCACTCTCCCCAGTTTCCTTGCTTAAAAGACCTATTTGGACCCAGGACATCCGATAGGGGCATTTAATCTACATCCTGTTTGACAGAGCACATGGAGCTTTCTGAAATGAGTCTAAGAGAGTCGTTCGAGGAGTCACTCGAACGAGCAATTGCTCGTTAGCTCATTTGCACGAATGGGATTTGAGTCGTTCGAGCAGTATGTCGAGTCACTCGATCGAGCAATTACTCGATAGCTCATTTGACAAAAAAGGGATTCTCCAGAAGGCACCCCAATTTCGGCACCCCTTTTTGGAAAACACATGGCCTTCGGCACCCCTTTTTCTGAAATGAGGCTAAGAGGCGTTCGAGGAGTAACTCGAATGAGCAATTACTCGATAGCTCATTTGTTCGATGAGTTTCGAGTCGTTCGAGCAATATGCCGAGTCACTCGATCGAGCAATTCCTCTAAGGCGCATTTGCTGGATGAGCTTTGAGTTGTTCGAGCAATTGCTCATGGAGCAATTACTCTCTTGGCTCTTTAGCTTATAAGGGATATTTGGGATAGGTATGCCTTGTGATATAGGTAATAGTATCCTCAAATACTGAAATGAGTCGAAGAGTCGTTCGAGGAGTCACTCGAACGAGCAATTACTCGATAGCTCATTTGCTCGACGGACTTCGAGTCGTTCGAGCAATATGCCGCGTCACTCGATCGAGCAATTGCTCTAAGGCTCATTTGCTCGATGAGCTTCGAGTCGTTCGAGCAATGACTTATCAGTAACTGCTCGATAGCTTATTGGCTTTGGGAATGATATTGGCTTTGGGAATGATATTGGCTTTTGTTGTACAGAAGGGAGATAACTCTGCATACAGGTTATGGGAAATCAAGCAATCTGATTGGTTATAAATGATCTAGATAAATGAAACAACAAGAGTACTTGGAATAGGGTCAGAACTAACAAGAATAGACGAAAATAGCTAAATATAGTAACAATAAGCAAAGCTGTTCCAACTAATAGGCTATTCTAAGCTACTGGAGTATAGTCTAGAACAAAGTAACATGGACAGATAGACGAAAACTATTGCATATATAGATTGAAGCAGGCAATTCTGAAAGAATTCGAAACAGTACAACTTGTCGGGTTTATTTAAGTAATTAAACGAGAATTCTGGGAGAATTGTAAGTCAGAAAATACTTCACTTTAATCGAACACACCCCCAGGGGACCCTTCGGTACTATAGCACTACGTACTAAGCCGATAAAATGGGGAATCCGTATTAAATAAAGTCAATTTTGGTGATTTGGGAAAGATTTTGGTGATTTGGAGGGGTTGTCGGGTTTATTTGGGTAATTAGATTTACTCCGATTCAATCGAACATACCCTCAAAACATACCTCTGTTCTATAAGAAGGGTCTAGGTAACATAGCAATCACGTGCCGCTATAGAAACCAAAATGGTGGCCTCCAGTATACAAAATGGACGACGGAAACACGTATCACCCTAACAACACGCGCTGCGCATGCGTACTAACACCACGTATCACTATGGAGATGACGTCACAACGTGGCCGCTCACGCGGGTTACCATGACAACACAACATGGCGCCACTAGGTCACGTGACATGACGTCACTTCGAGCCCCCCCCCCCCCCCCCCCCCCCACCGAGGTACCCCGAACTAGAGGTGAAAAGCCCCTGACATACTACTTGCGCACAAGTTGGACTGATTGTCCCATTCACGACTTAGTTTGACAGTTATTTTCAGCATCGCTGTACCATCGTGTGTGGGGACATATAAAACAAACATTGATTATTTGACATAAAACTTTAGGTGAATTTGGGGGTGTGGGCAGCTCGGCATCTGACACGAATTGTATGCAGAATATAAAAAAAATGGAATTCCCGAATTTGATTTCACATCTGTGATTTTCTATTTCAAAGGCTCCGTGTCAAGAACCTGGATTATGCGAATTCGTTTGGAGCTGCGTTCTCAACGGGACCAGCAAAGATGCGAAAATTTGCAGCTGTGGCTAGGTAAGTCATAGGGTTAATGATTAGAGGCGGAGACGACTTTAGTCAGCTGTGTGTGTCTCACCGTTAAACACATCTTTTAAAAAGTGATGAATAATTCGATAAGGGTGTCACAGTGCAGACATCCCGTATGTAGACTTTGAAAGGGTTTGATAATTAGAACAAGGCGCCACCAGCAATGCTAAAGCATTGCAGGCGGCGCCATGTTCCACTCAAGAGACAAACTACTCACTACCAGCTGTCGGAGAAGGGCAAGAGGCTGAATATGTTTGGGTGGTTGTTGGAGAAAAGTATGCGTCAAATTTATGTGAGAGATATAATTTCAAAACGCTAAAACTATGCATCAACTCATGACATTGAAAACATCCCTAATACGCTGCCGTAAAAACATAATATTTAAACGCAAATGAAAATATGCTTTTAGAGGACAGAGGCACGCTGTCGATGTGATATGATGAAAAGATTACTCGTACATAACCCATCTTCAGTTCAAAGCTATTTGCGTTTAGGACTTTAGGTTGAACAGGCAGAAAACTTGTTTTGTCACTTGTCACAAATACCTATTTAAAACATTTCGACGCCTTGCCACCGTACCGTTTAGTCGAGTACCAGCTTATACAACTATCAGAACACATCTGCTGTCTGACACGTGTACTGACTAACAACCTCGCAGACACACCTTCAGCTCAAGCGTCGAAGTTGGTTGTAGATTTTCGAACATATTTATTATCCATCTGCAGTCGTTAAGATTCTATATAAGTAAACGGAAAATACCTCACATAATTTCGAGCTAACTTTTCCTTTATTTGTATAGCACACCAAGGTACGTTTAGCAGAAATATTCATCAAACAAATATTTGCGAACAGTCAATTGCGAACACCAATACATGCATTGAAAGGAGTAAAAGAACAAGTCCAACAGTATCACTAAAAGCCTCGCCTTGTAATAATGAACAAAATGACTACACGTGTAACCAATATGATCATGAAAAGGTTTATTCCTTTCAGGATACTAGTAAAAGTCCTACCGATCTGTCATGGTGGCATCCCTAATTTATGTGTAATTTGTGCAATATTTTTACCTATATCATATTTAACCAAGGTATAGTTGCGGATATCCAATCATCAAGATCGGATGCCAATGACACTTTCTTTATAGACTTCCGGGCCCAAGCACTAACATGATGTTATAATTAATCTTAACTTTTTCTATTACATTTTGTTGTATTAAAATCCGTACCAATTGTGTTATTCGTGGGTGGATCCAGGAATTGTGATTAGAAGGGTTGTGGGAGTCAAACGTGAAAGGGAGGGGACCCCGGCCGCTAAAGTCCACTGGAAGTTTGAAGGTTCAGCAAGTCGTTACAGAAAAGTAGAATGGCGCGCGGTGGTTTTGTTCTGAAATACCCTGGCATAACAGGAATTACCAATTTATGAGCACTACATGGTTGACTAAAGTACACCTCTATAAAGGAGTTCTCATGTAGTAAAGTAGCCACGGGGTTAGTGATTGGGGACTCTTCCACCCACTTATCCTACTAAATGTCAACTATATATATATATCTATGCTCCAAATCGCTAAACCTGGTTCATATACTCTCACCATGATATTTCGTGGGGCCTTTGTCTACAGTTATTCCTTCACTTTCTTGGTACTTAAGCCTTGAAACAGAACTCGGGGTGCTCCAAATGGCATCAAAATGTTTTTATACCCTTGGAAGACCCCGGGCCTTCATCTGTGGGGATACACGCTATTAATTCGGTGCAACTTTAAATGAAGTGGTGTGAAAATATTTTTAATTTGCATTTTGTCCATACCCACTTCAGATAGCCTCACCACGTCCCCAGTTCTTAAGAGCTGTGACGTGTATCCCCTTGGTTACTGTCTAAAACCTTGGGTGTCATTCTGTCATCACGCAGTGTAGTTGTATAAACCAAAAACCAAATGCTTGACCATGTCCATGTGTATTCACACATAAAAAAATCAGGAAAATATCAGTGGAGTCTTACGCCAGGTTCGCTCTCAATATCTCATGCTACTGCTTAAATTCTGTTAGGAATTCGAACCTGTTATGGGTCGTTTGTTTGCTAACTTTCAGTGGAGTTTGCGCACAGACTACCGTTGATGTGGTGTGATGCCTATTTGCTCACAAAGACGTCCAGATATTCTTTCGTGAATCCGTTATAGGTATCCAAGCAATAAGTATTTACTTTTCCTTAAAAACACTAAGCTTTTAACACAGCTGGTAGGGTTATCATACAACTACAGGTGTGCTGAGTTTTCATTCAGAATTATCCAGTAAACAAATATGTCTAAATGTTCGTTTTTCCCACCATTTGAAGTATTACAGCCGATTGAATCTAAAATATTCAATAGATTATTTAAAGGCTAGACTGGTTCCATTCCTTACTATCGTCAGATTTGGTTAGGAATTTCACTTGTGACACCACAGTTTGTCCACCCCGCCTGAATCTCACACTATCGTGAATTCTAAATCTATGATCGAATGTGCACACTGTGGTCGATTTTTATGGGCTGTGGCAACCTCAGTCAAGAATACCGAAGTTGCGTTCGTTATGACGTTGTGGTGTAATACATCTGTGAAAAGTACACGAATAGCAATAAATGTTACAAGTTTCTTTACTGTAATTGTCTGTAAGGTATTAGATTCCCATGTCATTCGTGATGGAGTAACATTCTAAGTACTTTATGGTATTAGAACGAGCGAATTCTGCGAACATATAATTACTTTATCAAGGGGTTATGCATTACGCGGTGATGTGGGAGCTGAGGTATTTAGATTCGTTGGTAAACCATTACCTGGCGTGCAAATGTAAATTGCTTTACACTTGATTGTACACAAATAATTTTTATTGGCATATATCCCTACTTATACCGACTCTCGGTTCATTTCAGGCGGAAACTTGTTTATCATTTGTTCCAAACAAGTTGATTTGGGAATACATTTTGATATTTGGGATGGACACTTATTCTACATTGGGTCTCCTGCTTATTGGAATGTACTTCGTATGCATTCAGCGTGTCGCACCAATTGTCTGAAGAAAACTACAACAACTAATGCCAAGATCTGAGATAACAGGATGAGTCAAACAACTGCGGGCATGTGTCATGGACGACTAAGTCATCATTTTTCACTTACGATGGGGTGACAATATGTTTTGAGCCTAACATAAATAAATAATGCTGGAATATCGGTACAGAACATATTTATTTTTCAACATAGTCCCCTTGTAATTCAATAGACTCGTTCCACCTGGTCTGCCAGTCGCTGATGCCGCGTTGTAGACGTCCATATCTTGGTCATGTAGCCAAGCCTCAAGAGCAGCGGTAAGTTCATCATCATCTTGAAACCTTTAACCACGTAAGTGTTTTTTTTCAAATTTGGAAAGAGATGGTAGTCACAAAGTGACTACCATCTCTTTCCAAATTTGAAGAAACACTTACGTGGTCAAAGTGACTGCCATCTCTTTCCAAATTTGAAGAAACAATTGCGTGGTCAAAGATTTCAAGATGATGAGGAACTTACTGCTGCTGTGGAGGCTTGGCTACATGACCAAGATATGGACTTCTACAGACGCGACATCAATGACTGGCAGACCAGGTGGAACAAGTGCATTGAATCACAAGGGACTATGTTGAAAAATAAATATGTTCTGCACCGATATTCCAGCTTTATTTATGTTAGGCTCAAAACTTGTTGACATCCACTCGTATATTGCACCCCTCCATTTTCCCTCAAAAATGATAACTTATGATCCCATTATTAAAGGATCTCGTCGATTCAAACCAATTACTTTTCCCCAACTAGTGTCAACAAAAATGTAAACGGAAACATGTTTAGGACGATTTTAAAGTCTAACACTGGATGGGCTTCAGGGCACGCTCGAAAAAAAACAGTTAAATTATTAACGACGCTGACACTGTTATGACCTGGAACCAGTTTTGTCCTTAAATAGTTCGTCGCCTATTTATAGATTCAATCGGGCGGAATATTTCAGTTGGGTGGAAATCGAGTCTGAACGGTTTGCGTTTCTCCCAAGTGAAATATCACATCCGACTTAATCTAAAAATACTGTAAACTTTCAGTTTCTTTGAATAATCGCGAGAAATTTTTCTCACTCGAGGTTTGACTTGACCAAATCTTTAACCCTTTACATACTGCTGATGAATATTACTGTCCTGGACAGAAAATCTCCTGCCTCTACAATAAGTATAATTTGGGCATTTTGAATTCAATTTACCAATTATAAATTGAACCAAACTTTTTCCCAATCAGTTTTTGAGTTCAATTTCTCAAAGATTTTCATTACATGAAGTCATGGCTGCATTACAACAGCCATGAATGGATCTGATGAAAATAATTTTAAAAATACTTAGTGGGTTAAGAGTTAATCATCATTACTATTAGACATGTTAGTTTCCAAGATATTATGAATAAAGACTCACCACAATTCGTTTTATGAATACATCAAGTAATTCCACGAATTTTGTAAATATCGCGATGTGTTTATGTCGAAATAAATATTTATTGATTGGAATATCTACAACTGGAGCACGAAAGAATATATGCACATCTTTATGAATACAAAGTTGGCTTTGTGCAAGTTAAACGATTAGCTTTATGAATTCGGGAGGCCGTTTCCGGTCCAGAACAAGATATAAGTAGTAGGAAATGTGTTTTGGGGGCCTGTTCTGCCGGAGAGGGGCCGAGGGGGGGCGAGAGGGGTCGATGACGTCATCATAATTAAAATGTTACGTAAGGTAATTAATATTACTTAATGATTTTTTTTAATCACTTTAATAATTAATGTAATTAATGTAATTAATGACTGTTGCATAATTAATGTAATTAATGAGTGTAATTAGGGTTGATTATAATAATTAGTATATTAATAAATGAATTAATATTGACGTACTGGACATATGTGCATGCTATCGGTTGACTGACCCGCAAAAGTGAACACTGCGTGTCTGGGTGTCATTAAATCGATTTTTTCTTTTCAAACGCCAACTACTGACAGATGTTGAAGCAATTAAATCTATTGTCACACTTTAACGACCGGTCATAAATATCGTTAGACTGGACATGCTATCATGTATTTAAAAATCAATGATGATCTCACGTGACAAGATGTGTCTTGCTTTTACCTGAAGACTGTGAACGACTCCATTGTGGCTATTTTTATAGGTATAATTTGATTTAATAACTTGGCGTGATTCTTACATATTAATAATGCATTATTCCACACCCCTGTATCCCCTCAGAGTACTTAAAACTTTAATGAACTACTCTCCTCCAGGTCATCTAATACTAAAAAACTTTTGGAAACCGCTCTCCCCCGCCCCACCATAATCTTAAAAAGAGTTGCTTTGTCACAAACACACACTTTTTTAACCAATCAGACACCGCCATTATCCCACACCCTCACCGTCACACTCCTGTAGCCCCTCACAGTACCTAAAACTTTCCTGAACTCCCCTCCTCCAGGTCATCCAATACTAAAAAAAAACTTTTGGAAACCTCTCTCCCCCTCCCCCAGCCCTCACAATAGCTAAATTATCTCGAACCCCAGTTCAGTTCTCTAAATGTAATGGACACACCGTCACACCCCTGTATCCCCTCACAGTACCTAAAACTTTTATGAACTCCCCTCCTCCAGGTCATCCAATACTAAAAAAACTTTGGGAAACCTCTCTCCCCCCTCCCCAACCCTCACAATAGCTAAATTATCTCGAACCCCAGTTCAGTTCTCTAAATGTAATGGACATGTCAGGCCCCCGAATACGCCTTCCCCACAATTTTGAGCGATCAAATTACCCCGAGTAGTCTCCTCTCATAACTTACCACACTCTTAACCCGTATTTACTATGAGATTGTCCCCCTAATAAATAGCGTATGTTCATTTGATATAATATATTAATAATTTTCGTTAAATAATTCATTCCACAAGACACTTGTCGAAAAAACAAAATGGCGGATTAGTTTGACAGAAATACGCGTATCGATTTATTCAGGAATGTCTGTCGGTTGTGTCCTTGGGCAAGACACTTCATCCCTATTGACCATGTGGGGGCATGGTGACGCTGTGCACTAAGGCGTACTGCACGTCGATGGAGCACCTGTCTTCAACCAATGCAGACCCTGTGTAGAATCTTGACAGTTGCTTGCCGTTGCTCGGTGGCTCTCTCCGGCTTTCCCCACCCGTAAAACTGTCGTGGTCATGATTAGTTATTGTGCAGACCTTAAACACCAATAAATAAATATAAATAAATAGTCGGTTATCAAAACAGCCCTTAAGTGTTTAACAGTTAATTGTGGGCCAGTGCGTTTAAAAATGAAAAAAATGGGTGATAGCACTACGGACTGGGTTTAATCATAGAAAAATCACACCCGCGCTATTACTAACCCGTATGATTTATTTTTGAACGTTCACTGAAGAATAACCCACCAATCTAAGTAAAAGCATGAAAGAGCTAATATTATCTAATTACCTATGTGGGGGTGGGGTGGTCGGTGACGTTGTGAACTAGGGCGTACTACCTTCCGCCAATGATAACCCTGTGTAGAACTTTGACAGTTGTTTGTCTCTGCACGATGGTTTTTTCCGGATTGCTCCAACTGTCGTTAAATAAATGAAAAAAACTACAATTCTATAATAACAGGCCAAGCCAACAGTACTTTCACCCCCCCCCCCCCTCATTTTAATAGTTGAAAAGCGCTGTTACTCGATCAAAAAAATGGTAAAAGGATATGCGACTCTGTATTAGCCGCCCAAATTTGCGAGACTTGGGAAAATATAACCCACCTAGAGCTGCACCAAAGCTACGTACACTATTCGAACTCCCGCATTGTGTCCTTGGGCAAGTTAATTTACCCCGATTATCCACATGGGAGCGCGATGACGGCGTGTAATAAGGTGTACTGCACGTCGGTGATAAGCATATTTTAGAACAATCTAACCCTGCTTGTGCGGATTTCCGACGTTGGTGAGATGACAGTTACTCGTCGTTGCTCTGTGGTTCTCTTTGGATATTCCGGAGTCTACCAGTAAAATTGTCACGTTTAATTATAAGTTGAACTTGATGTCCGGGTGTAATGAAATAGCGTATTTTCTGCAGACATTCTAAATAAACGCAGCTGGTTTACAGACCTGTATGTACTTTTTTTTCAATTGAGTAAAAATATATGATAGTTACTGATGTAACACGCCGATTAGTATGTTTAATGAATCTAACTACGCCATTCCGACCGACTCTTTGCCCACCATGATCACAACAAACGTTTCAATTCTCTCTCTCTCTCTCTCTCTCTCTCTCTCTCACCGATACAGTATGGGGGAAACTAATTGCGTTCAAGCTGTTGTTTTTTTTTTCTAGGTTTTACCACTCCCCTTACAGCGCAAATCGAAATGAAATCTAATTCATTGAACCATACTACAGTGGATGTCAAAATTAATTTTTGAACGCCATTTTTTCTATGTGCCACTATCAGCAGCTATGACCATAGCGTAACTTTGTGGTAAAATGCTTATTTTTGTACAAAACTCAAGACCTTTCTCTGACAAATTCCTATATAAAAACAAGATAATACGCGAGAATGCGTTGTGTACCTGCATTTTGTTGATAAAATATGGCATGACCACATTCCCGAATATTAATGATGTACCCGCTTAATAACAGCAGAATTTTTATCGGATCACAGTTTTTTTTGATTTGAATAATTGCCGATTTTTTTATTAAATCACATTCAGTAATTTATGTAGATTTCCTGAACTGGGCGAAGGTCAAGAAAGGCACTCTGTAGTTTAGGAGACTCCACAAATAAAAACAAAATAAAAAATCTTAGATATCTTGCATTTTTTTTAATTATCCATATTAACCAGAAATCAAAACTAGTCAAATTAATTAGAATTAAATTACAAATAGATATGAAATTTGCAGTAAAATGAACACTGGTATATGCTGCTGGCCACATTTTTAGTTGTCTGTAATGGCTGTTGTTCAGAATGTCACCCTATTGGGGCGAGTTTTCGCTTTTTCGTCCAGTTTCATGAGAGCTTCCACGAAGTCCGTTCCACATTCGCAATCTTTTCCAGGGGCCATTCTTCAAAGGCTGGTCCATCGCAACTTTGCGGAGATGTTGTTTTCTGGACGACAAACTGCAATATGATCTGGGTTTCCGATCAGACCCCTTGGGATATTTTGATCTTTAAGGATGTTTGCCAAAATTTTCCACCCTGTCGGTTGAAAATCTTTTCTTTTTCGCAGCAGATCATTTATTAGATCACACATATTGGAGCCCGAAATTGTAATGCCGTTATACACGAGTCGATCTTTCTCATCCCAGGATAAATTGGGTATATTCTTTATTATCTGGAGTAACAAAAGCGCCTTCTGCTGCATGGAATCTGGTATAACGGCTAACCAGTCCGGATGATTTTCCACTGAAAAACTAGTCGTTAAGGAGTGTGGTTTGGTGGTTTCTTTGCGTAAATTTGATTGGCGCTGAAAGATTGTCTGGTTCAGCAGCCCTTTCTCTTCAGAACCCGATGTTGAAGATTCAGGAATTGGTCTCATACCCTGGTCTATGGGCGGGACAGCTACAGCATTCAGGGGTGTGCGTATTTCCTGCAACTGTTCACTCCCCCATGGTTCAATACACTGAATTCTGCTTGAGGGTAGGTTGGTTGAGTCATCCATCACTAGCGATTTTACTGGCTCTAGCTTATTTGCAAGCCCCAAAATATTTCCACTTGTTAATGCATTGTTCCAACTAAAGGCTGATTTCATATGCACTGGAGGATAGGGTGGCTCGTTACAGACAGATCTGGTTGTTAACTCGGCTGTATTTGAGTTCGCTCCCCCTATAGTGTGTTTAAAATTTACATTTTTATGTAATTTTCGTCTGTGTCGATAATAATTAGTTTTATGAGAGTAAGATTTTTGACACAATTCACAGACGTAGCGTGAATTCATCATTTTCAGAAGCGAGTTAATAGAGTGGCAATACAGTTCCAACACTCTGCCATTTATATGTATGAATAGAATGGGTCCCACCCCAACCTATCAATCGCTGATTGGCTAATTATATATCAAGATAAGGTGGGTTCTACCCCAACCTGATGATCATTGGTTACTTCAAATTCTCACACAGTGCATTGTGGGAAATTCCAGTGGTAGAGCTCTGAGGTAAAATAAGTTACAAATTGATATAGTTTGCTTCAAAAAAAAAGAAACATCAAAGTCACATTCATGACAAGCCGAGGTAGCACATCTGAACCACCAACTCTACACTGTTTAATCAAATAATCCATTTAATCAGATAATTACATGTGCATATCGGTTTTTCATTGGTTTTTCATCAGTTTCCATCGGTTTTTCATTGGTTTTTATCGGTTTTTCATGGTTTTTATCGGTTTTCATAGGTTTTTATCGGTTTTACAATTCGATAAAACGGTTTTTAGTGATTTTACAATTCGATAAAACGGTTTTTTAGTGATTTAAATCATGTAAAATGATCACTAATTACCACTAATTGATCACTAATGGTCACTAATTGTCACTAATTAGTGATCAATTGATCACTAATAGCCACTAATTGTCACTAATTAGTGATCAATTGATCACTAATTGCCTCTAATTGCCACTAATTAGTGATCAATTGATCGCTAATTGCCACTAATTGCCACTAATTAGTGATCAATTGATCACTAATTACCACTAATTGATCACTAATTGCCACTAATTGCCACTAATTAGTGATCAATTAGTGGTAATTAGTGATCAATTGATCACTAATTAGTGGCAATTAGTGGCAATTAGGGATCAATTGATCACTAATTAGTGGCAATTAGTGGCAATTAGTGATCAATTGATCACTAATTAGTGACAATTAGTGGCAATTAGTGATCAATTGATCACTAATTAGTGACAATTAGTGACCATTAGTGATCAATTAGTGGTAATTAGTGATCATTTTACATGATTTAAATCACTAAAAAAACGTTTTATCGAATTGTAAAATCACTAAAAACCGTTTTATCGAATTGTAAAACCGATAAAAACCTATGAAAACCATAAAAACCATTAGTGATCAATTAATGGTAATTAGTGATCATTTTACATGATTTAAATCACTAAAAAACGTTTTATTGAATTGTAAAATCACTAAAAACCGTTTTATCGAATTGTAAAACCGATAAAAACCTATGAAAACCGATAAAAACCAATGAAAAACCAATGAAAAACCGATGCAAACTGATGAAAAACCAATGAAAAACCGATATGCACATGTAATTATCTGATTAAATGGATTATCTGATTAAACAGTGTAGAGTTGGTGGTTCAGATGTGCTACCTCGGCTTGTCATGAATGTGACTTTGATGTTTCTTTTTTTTTTGAAGCAAACTATATCAATTTGTAACTTATTTTACCTCAGAGCTCTACCACTGGAATTTCCCACAATGCACTGTGTGAGAATTTGAAGTAACCAATGATCAACAGGTTGGGGTAGAACCCACCTTATCTTGATATATAATTAGCCAATCAGCGATTGACAGGTTGGGATGGGACCCATTCTATTCATACATTTAAATGGCAGAGTGTTGGAACTGTATTGCCACTCTATTAACTCGCTTCTGAAAATGATGAATTCACGCTACGTCTGTGAATTGTGTCAAAAATCTTACTCTCATAAAACTAATTATTATCGACACAGACGAAAATTACATAAAAATGTAAATTTTAAACACACTATAGGGGGAGCGAACTCAAATACAGCCGAGTTAACAACCAGATCTGTCTGTAACGAGCCACCCTATCCTCCAGTGCATATGAAATCAGCCTTTAGTTGGAACAATGCATTAACAAGTGGAAATATTTTGGGGTTTGCAAATAAGCTAGAGCCAGTAAAATCGCTAGTGATGGATGACTCAACCAACCTACCCTCAAGCAGAATTCAGTGTATTGAACCATGGGGGAGTGAACAGTTGCAGGAAATACGCACACCCCTGAATGCTGTAGCTGTCCCGCCCATAGACCAGGGTATGAGACCAATTCCTGAATCTTCAACATCGGGTTCTGAAGAGAAAGGGCTGCTGAACCAGACAATCTTTCAGCGCCAATCAAATTTACGCAAAGAAACCACCAAACCACACTCCTTAACGACTAGTTTTTCAGTGGAAAATCATCCGGACTGGTTAGCCGTTATACCAGATTCCATGCAGCAGAAGGCGCTTTTGTTACTCCAGATAATAAAGAATAACCCAATTTATCCTGGGATGAGAAAGATCGACTCGTGTATAACGGCATTACAATTTCGGGCTCCAATATGTGTGATCTAATAAATGATCTGCTGCGAAAAAGAAAAGATTTTCAACCGACAGGGTGGAAAATTTTGGCAAATATCCTTAAAGATCAAAATATCCCAAGGGGTCTGATCGGAAACCCAGATCATATTGCAGTTTGTCGTCCAGAAAACAACATCTCCGCAAAGTTGCGATGGACCAGCCTTTGAAGAATGGCCCCTGGAAAAGATTGCGAATGTGGAACGGACTTCGTGGAAGCTCTCATGAAACTGGACGAAAAAGCGAAAACTCACCCCAATAGGGTGACATTCTGAACAACAGCCATTACAGACAACTAAAAATGTGGCCAGCAGCATATACCAGTGTTCATTTTACTGCAAATTTCATATCTATTTGTAATTTAATTCTAATTAATTTGACTAGTTTTGATTTCTGGTTAATATGGATAATTAAATAAAATGCAAGATATCTAAGATTTTTTATTTTGTTTTTATTTGTGAAGTCTCCTAAACTACAGAGTGCCTTTCTTGACCTTCGCCCAGTTCAGGAAATCTACATAAATTACTGAATGTGATTTAATAAAAAAATCGGCAATTATTCAAATCAAAAAAAAACTGTGATCCGATAAAAATTCGGCTGTTATTAAGCGGGTTCATCATTAATATTCGGGAATGTGGTCATGCCATATTTTATCAACAAAATGCAGGTACACAACGCATTCTCGCGTATTATCTTGTTTTTATATAGGCATTTGTCAGAGAAAGGTCTTGAGGTTTGTACAAAAATAAGCATTTTACCACAAAGTTACGCTATGGTCATAGCTGCTGATAGTGGCACATAGAAAAAATGGCGTTCAAAAATTAATTTTGACATCCACTGTAGTATGGTTCAATGAATTAGATTTCATTTCGATTTGCGCTGTAAGGGGAGTGGTAAAACCTAGAAAAAAAAAAAACAACAGCTTGAACGCAATTAGTTTCCACCCATACTCTATCGGTGAGAGAGAGAGGGAGAGAGAGAGAGAGAGAGAGAGAGAGAGAGAATTGAAACGTTTGTTGTGATCATGGTGGGCAAAGGGTCGGTCTGAATGGCGTAGTTAGATTCATTAAACATACTAATCGGCGTGTTACATCAGTAACTGTCATATATTTTTACTCAATTGAAAAAAAAATATATACAGGTCTGTAAACCAGCTGCGTTTATTTAGAATGTCTGCAGAACATACGCTATTTCATTACACCCGGACATCAAGTTCAAGTTATAATTAAACGTGACAATTTTACGGGTAGACTCCGGAATATCCAAAGAGAACCACAGAGCAACGACGAGTAACTGTCATCTCACCAACGTCGGAAATCCGCACAAGCAGGGTTAGATTGTTCTAAAATATGCGTATCACCGACGTGCAGTACACCTTATCACAAGCCGTCATCGCGCTCCCATGTGGATAATCGGGGTAAATTAACTTACCCAAGGACACAATGCGGGAGTTCGAATAGTGTACGTAGCTTTGGTGCAGCTCTAGGTGGGTTATATTTTCCCAAGTCTCGCAAATTTGGGCGGCTAATACAGAGTCGCATATCCTTTTACCATTTTTTTGATCGAGTAACAGCGCTTTTCAACTATTAAAATGAGGGGGGAGAAAGTACTGTTGGCTTGGCCTGTTATTATAGAATTGTAGTTTTTTTCATTTATTTAACGACAGTTGGAGCAATCCGGAAAAAACCATCGTGCAGAGGCAAACAACTGTCAAAGTTCTACACAGGGTTATCATTGGCGGAAGGTAGTACGCCCTAGTTCACAACGTTATCGACCACCCCACCCCCACATAGGTAATTAGATAATATTAGCTCTTTCATGCTTTTACTTAGATGGTGGGTTATTCTTCAGTGAACGTTCAAAAATAAATCATACGGGTTAGTAATAGCGCGGGTGTGATTTTTCTATGATTAAACACAGTCCGTAGTGCTATCACCCAGTTTTTTCATTTTTAAACGCACTGGCCCACAATTAACTGTTAAACACTTAAGGGCTGTTTTGATAACCGACTATTTATTTATATTTATTTATTGGTGTTTAAGGTCTGCACAATAACTAATCATGACCACGACAGTTTTACGGGTGGGGAAAGCCGGAGAGAGCCACCGAGCAACGGCAAGCAACTGTCAAGATTCTACACAGGGTCTGCATTGGTTGAAGACAGGTGCTCCATCGACGTGCAGTACGCCTTAGTGCACAGCGTCACCATGCCCCCACATGGTCAATAGGGATGAAGTGTCTTGCCCAAGGACACAACCGACAGACATTCCTGAATAAATCGATACCCGTATTTCTGTCAAACTAATCCGCCATTTTGTTTTTTCGACAAGTGTCTTGTGGAATGAATTATTTAACGAAAATTATTAATATATTATATCAAATGAACATACGCTATTTATTAGGGGGACAATCTCATAGTAAATGCGGGTTAAGAGAGTGGTAAGTTACGAGAGGAGACTAATCGGGGTAATTTGATCGCTCAAAATTGTGGGGAAGGCGTATTCGGGGGCCTGACATGTCCATTACATTTAGAGAACTGAACTGGGGTTCGAGATAATTTAGCTATTGTGAGGGTTGGGGGAGGGGGGAGAGAGGTTTCCCAAAGTTTTTTTTAGTATTGGATGACCTGGAGGAGGGGAGTTCATGAAAGTTTTAGGTACTGTGAGGGGATACAGGGGTGTGACGGTGTGTCCATTACATTTAGAGAACTGAACTGGGGTTCGAGATAATTTAGCTATTGTGAGGGCTGGGGGAGGGGGGAGAGAGGTGTCCAAAAGTTTTTGTTTAGTATTGGATGACCTGGAGGAGGGGAGTTCAGGAAAGTTTTAGGTACTGTGAGGGGCTACAGGGGTGTGACGGTGAGGGTGTGGGATAATGGCGGTGTCTGATTGGTTAAAAAAGTGTGTGTTTGTGACAAAGCAACTCTTTTTAAGATTATGGTGGGGCGGGGGAGAGCGGTTTCCAAAAGTTTTTTAGTATTAGATGACCTTGAGGAGAGTAGTTCATTAAAGTTTTAAGTACTCTGAGGGGATACAGGGGTGTGGAATAAAAAATGAATTATTTAACGAAAATTATTAATATATTATATTAAATGAATATACGCTATTTATTAAGGGGATTACGTCATAGCAATTAAGGTTATTAAAATTTTAAAACATATGACCGCACACTTGTCTCCTTCACCCCTCCTCATAACCTCGTTTGACCCCCCTTATTTGATGAGGAACGTCTCCACCGGCCAATCGAGTTGTGCATCTCTGCTACTTGTGGCGCGATGACGGTTAAGTTGAATCAGCTGAAACCCGCAAATCGCGCACTTAAATGTCGAGTTTTGACATTTCTCCATGTTTTTTTCTAATGTATCTTTCCTAGTATAGGATTTCAGACAAAACGTCCACTGGAACATCTTGACATCGACGTCTGTTCGATGTACACTGCCTCTCTCTTTTGTTGAATTTGCTATTGAAACACAAAATTGACAGTTCAAAGCACCTTCTTGGTGGGTTTTCAGATGATCCGTTAATTCATCAAAGTATTGGGGTATAAAGTACAGTCATGTATAGCCTCTCCCCCGTGTACAGTTGTCTCATGGCGATTTCTCTTGTGATTTTTTTTTTGGAGAATCCGTCAAAACGTAGAAATCGGACCGTTAAAAAATTACTTTATCGCGTGAGGCGTAAAATCAGAATACTTTGGTCTATGAGAGTTTTTCAACAGCCATAAAAACGAGAAGAATAAACTTGCATTATTAATATGTAAGAATCACGCCAAGTTATTAAATCAAATTATACCTATAAAAATAGCCACAATGGAGTCGTTCACGGTCTTCAGGTAAAAGCAAGACACATCTTGTCACGTGAGATCATCATTGATTTTTAAATACATGATAGCATGTCCAGTCTAACGATATTTATGACCGGTCGTTAAAGTGTGACAATAGATTTAATTGCTTCAACATCTGTCAGTAGTTGGCGTTTGAAAAGAAAAAATCGATTTAATGACACCCAGACACGCAGTGTTCACTTTTGCGGGTCAGTCAACCGATAGCATGCACATATGTCCAGTACGTCAATATTAATTCATTTATTAATATACTAATTATTATAATCAACCCTAATTACACTCATTAATTACATTAATTATGCAACAGTCATTAATTACATTAATTACATTAATTATTAAAGTGATTAAAAAAAATCATTAAGTAATATTAATTACCTTACGTAACATTTTAATTATGATGACGTCATCGACCCCTTTCGTCCCCCCTCGGCCCCTCTCCGGCAGAACAGGCCCCAAAAACACATTTCCTACTACTGATATATGATAATTCCATTACGTTGGATGGCTGCAAGTGAATGTGTGGGGTGGACAAATAAATATTTTCAACATGCAGCCTCAAGGCTGCACGTTGAAAATATTGATTGGCCCACACCCAAATAATGAAATCAACTGACATGGAATACCCTACCAAGGTTCAAAGGGTTAATAGGTTACCAGTCTGCTGTTTTTGAATTTTTGTTATTTTGTTAAATTCTAACTGTCGCTAAGTGGAGTACATCACATTCATTTCTTTTCAGAAATACTGTCAATTTCTTCTTGATAGTAACACAATTTGGCTTCTGTGTTGTATATATTGTTTTCATTGCAAGAACAACAGAAAAGGTAATATTAGTGAATGTATGTATTGTTTTCAGGTCACAACCGTCTCCCAGCAACTCCCATTTTCGCCTATGCTGTCGCCTATCGCGCTGTAGTCTTCGTTAAGTTCTGTGTATGATTGATACGTTATTGAGTCCCTGCCAGGCTAAAACATGACGGAAAAAAGAAGAGTGAGTAGGTTTATCCTAATGGTCCGCTATGGTTAATTTAAGGCCCTCTATTGTGCTAGCTTTTTCGTCCATGTGGTTCCACTCGATTGCGGTGCGCACAATGTTTGTTTTGGTCTCTTTACGTGCTGGGACGTTTACAGATCCATTATTGTTTCTTACTGTAGATGACTCGATTATGTCGAACCTGCTGCTTTGCGTTTACAGCTTGGTGAATTTATCTGAGGGCATTGCTGGTATCTGTCCCTCGATCACTTTATAGAAGAAGGTTAGGCACCCTCTCCTGCCTTCTGAATTTTAGTGAACGTAATTTTGTCTCCTCCGGCATTTTCGTCACACAACTCTCTTCTCTAGATTTATAGTTTTTTCGTGACGAGTCTTGCACCCCTTCCTTGTATCATTTCTAGTGTTGTGGTCTCTTATTTTTATCCCTTGCTTTTGGTATGGGTCCCATATGATACCTCCATATTCCATTTTCGATCTTTTGAGCGCAATGTCAGCAGTTCTTCGGTATTCCCGTGGACTCTGTTGGAGGTTCCTGCAAATGAACAGAGAGAATTGATGACTTTTTCCTTTTAAGCTAAGATTGCAGCATTTTTGACGAAGTAGCGCATTCTTCAGTCTGATGCTCATTTTTCTAATTTACTTTACAAGGCTTTATTTTATTTATTTTATTTTTTTATTTATATTTATTTGTTAATTTTACTGGGGTTTCATCGACACTTTCAACAACCAGGGTCATATCGGGTTAAAGATACCCCAATATATTAACTTCGCACAGCTTCGGGTGAAGACGTCTGTATCATTGACGTGCAATACGCTAATGTCGAATAATATACAGATAGCAAATCCACATAACAAATACAAGGGCCGACCGAATAACACAAACATCAGACTGACTGGAGTGTCGAACAGTATACTGGTCATCGTTCTCAGCTATGGACGGCCCGGGGCCGCGGTGGCTGAGTTGTAGACTGTTGGACTTCTATGTTAGAGGTTCCGAATTCGATCCCCGTCCGGGACGACCGGCGTTGTGTGCTTGGGCAAGGCACTTTATCCCGGTTGCCTACATGAGGACGCCGTGTACTAAGGCGTACTGCACGTCGGTGGTGCACACCGCTGTAACCATGCTTGAGCGGAGCTTGACCAGAGTTAAAATGTTGAGGAGCTGACAGATGCGCGTCGATGCTCGGTGGTTCTCTCCGGGTACTCCGACTTCCTCAACCCGTAAAACCGTCACGGTTACGATTAGCCATTGTGCATAAGTATGTGGCCTTGGAAACAAATAAATAAATAATGAAAGTCCCATCGACGTTGTCACAGCTTTCTCCACGGTAGTCTCCACCAGCTGTGACGTACTTCAGCTCCTCTTTTCGACATGAACAATAATGTGCTGCACATGAATTCTTTCGTGTCAGTTTGCAATTGCAACGAACAAACTTCAAAAGCCAGAAGAACTCTCTCTAATGCCGGGTTTGAATCAGTCATGATGGGTGAACCTGTGTTGATGTTCACACAACAACCAACACAAATGTTCACTGCAACCAAGAAGTTTTCCTCTCAAATAAGAGGAATTTGCTGCAGTTCATACAACTTCTTAGTATTTATTTATTTATTTATTGGTGTTTAAGGGCACATACTTCTGCACAATGGCTAATCATGACCATGACAGTTTTACGGGTGGAGGAAGCCGGAGTACCCGGAGAGAACCACCGAGCAACGGCGAGCAACTGTCAGCTCCCCAACATACTAACTCCACACAAGCAGGGTTAGCATTGGTTGAAGACAAGTGCACCATCGACGTGCAGTACGCCTTAGTACACAGCATCACCGTGCCCCCAGGTGGGCAATGGGGTTGAAGTGTCTTGCCCAAGGACACAACGCGGTTGCCGCAGGTGGGATTCGAACCGAGGACCTCTCGGCTTGCAGCCTGCACTCAACTTCTCAGTAAACACTTTCTCAACTCTGGTCACATTGTCCACAATAGTGACTGTGATGCGGACGTCTTACTTGTTTCAGTCGACCCGAAGCATGCATTAAAGCAGGAAGCGATCGTTGTTGCTCAGGATACAGATGTTCTGGCTCTCCTCGCACATCACTGGAAGGACAAGTTGCATAATATTTATTTCAGGTCAGAAGCGAGAAAGTCGACCAAATACATTGGCATTTAGAGGTTAGAGGATATTGTAAAGAAGGCTAGACATGATATTATTAGGCATATTCTACCTTTGCATGTTTGGAGTGGATATGACACAACGTCCACTATGTATGGTGAAGATAAAACAATAATATAAAATTGATGGAGACATTAAAATCAACTCCGAAGCTCCAGGAGCTTCCCGGTCGAATGAATGACACCAGCTCCAGTCCTGGAAATGAGATGGGTGCGAGTGCAACTGCTCCCGTCAGCACTCGTGATTTCTATTTTACGGGAGCTAAAAAATGCACTCGTTGAAAAATATTGTGGAGCACTAATATACTGTGAGGGCAAATAAATGTGTGTTGTTTTGAGAAAGCAGCATTCTGTGGCCAGTGCCAAGTTACTGTCATAATTCAGCAATTTAACTCTTTGAACTGTAGTAGTATCTTCCATGCCAGTTCAATGGCAGCAACATAGAAGTGTCCATATTCATTATTTGGGGTAGACCAATCAATATTTTCAACACGCAGCCCCGAGGCTGCACGTTGAAAATACTGATTGGTCTACCCCACACAGTTACTGAACAGCCATCCTATTTAATGGCGTTAAGGCATATCATGTTCCTGGCTGGAAAAGAGGCCGATCGGTTTTAAAGGGTTAAGGTTTCTGGTGTTTGGTGACAGTATTTCCTCGAAAATTCATATACTAACAATTTACGGGTGCAGTTTACTCTTGTCCCTGATTTCGCGGGAGCTTAAAACTGCACCCGTCAATTTTATTCATTTCCAGTTCTGCGGCTCTACACATGAACAAGTTGGTGAAAAAGGCTCTGGCGTATTCCACTTCATGAATTCTAGCTGTGGTATGCGACATTCCTGACAATGGCGTGTTTTAGGTTTTAACAGGACTGTAGATGAACCTCAGTACCTCCCGCCAATGGAAATGGCAGCATTTTTCCATAGCTTGATAGTACACCTGTAAGTCCTAATTGGAAAGTCTTGGGAAAACGCAACCGTATCCGATAGAATGGGGATGGATGCTCCGAAATTCGAAATTTTTACACATCATGACTGATTGAGACCCGGTGTAAAAGGAATGGAAGTTCGTAGGAACG
The DNA here is from genome assembly GCA_031216915.1 of Pictodentalium vernedei. Lineage (NCBI taxonomy): Eukaryota > Metazoa > Mollusca > Scaphopoda > Dentaliida > Dentaliidae > Pictodentalium > Pictodentalium vernedei. The sequence goes on from CM062296.1 coordinate 356,150,961, forward strand.
TTAGTCCCTCTGGACTATTATTCCGCGGAATTATAGTCCTGGGTCTAACATTTCTAGGAATAGTAGTCCGTCTTTCTACTATTCCTAGAAATGTTAGACCTAGGACTATAATTCCGCGGAATAATAGTCCAGAGGGACTAATTTTCCTACGGACTTCCATTCCTGTCACACCGGCACCAAAGAGTCTTCTGAAGTTTGTCCCTTGCAACTGTAAACATCCAAGAATCCATGCGGAGGAGATTGCTGAAGAGAAAGCTGTCACAACGCCGACGGGAAGTCTGTAGACATGAGCGACGATTAACCCACTGCTCGACACTCCAGTCAGTCTGATGTTCGTGTTTTTTCTGCCGGCCTCTTGTATTTGTTATGTGGATTTACTCTTTATATAATATTCGACATTTGATCAACTGATACCATTTGTCAGTTCTCATTCCCTTCGTACCTTTTTTGACAATTGAATATCCGTAGAAAAATCGATTTTACGTTTCTTGACGGCCATATTTACCGCCATCCCGAGATTTTGATCGTTCTCGAACAGTTTCGCCCTGCCTACCTTTGGAAATCTATTGACAAAATATCTCAGGCTTCGTTGAAATTTGAACATACAAATTGACTATATTCGTTCCTAAGTTTGATTTACTCACTTTCCGCAGCCAAATTGGACAAACTCGCTGTACAAAATTGTCCCCAACGCAGATATTAGCATATTTTCTATATGTTCATCAAGGATCAATCCTTCATCATTTCTTTCCATAATTTAGCTTGTTAATAATTTTTTCGAATTCAGTCCTCTTACCGCCGGACTATTCTACTTTAATTTCTTTTTCTGTGAAAATACAGATTTAAGCTACTTTTGTTAACACCGACTTATATTTTGTTCGATCTTAGAGCAAAGCCGAGGAATTGATATTGGTTTCTCTGCATTATACGAGAAGGCTGTTGACTAGTCTAACGGGGTAGACCAATTAATATCTTTAAGCTGCAGTCATATGGCTGCAGATTAAAGATATTAAATGGTCAGCCTTAAAAATTTACTTTTCTAAAAGAAGACAACTTTCGAAATGCACGCTGCTATTTTTTAAAAGCAGGAATTGAAAGAGTTGAATGCGTTCATTCTGTAAAAACTCCCTGGTACATGAATATTCCTTTATAAGTTTTCATTGATGAAACTCTAAGTAGTAAGTGCGAATATTGTTATATCTGCGGTAGAAGTTAGGCCAGGACTTCTACGATAATGTTTACTGTATTTGTTTACAGCACAGGTTTACAGAACACAGTCAAACCCGATATACAAAGACTAAACACCTTCCAACTTCACAAGCATAACTGTTTATAAGGAAGGCATATGTGGGTGGATGGGGAGAGGGTGCACGTCGAGAGGTTATCAATAAATGGATACTTTTATGTTTACGGAATTAATTAAAATAACGTTTTAAGGCTCGATGAAGTAAATCGTTTGTTTCTCATGCTGTTTTTGTAAAATGACATGTGGGCGGGCGGTTTCTCATTTTATTTTTTTATTTTTGTAATAATTTCTTTGGCTTCAAAAATTCATGTCAGTTTGTTTTACGTCTTAGGCCTCATAATCTACAGAATAATGGTGGTGTGTTTTGTCTCTTGAATGCAAGAAGGCTTTGCAGTGTTGAAGCATTGCAAAGCCTTGTTGCACACAAGGAACAAATTTAGCAATTTTATTTACTTGGGTAACATATCAGACATAAACCATTTAATTATTTTTGTTTTAAGTGTGCGTTGGTTATAAAAAGAGAGCATGCGGGCAGCCAAAAGGAACGGGGGCTGAGAAACAGATTTTTAACTTTTATAGGCCTAACTTAGCTAAATAAACTCAAGACACCGTAGTTACCCGTATTGATTTCAGTGTCCTAATGGAACATACACGTTATTCGGACGATCGGTCGGTAACATAATTTGACTTTAGCTACATGGGAACTTTATTGAACTTCTACTTATAATTTCAAGATAATTTGTATGCATGGAACATTAGGCAGTGTTACCGGTTAATCACTGGAAAAATTATATGTTCCTCTTATTTGAGTATCCAGGTTGAAGCAACAATTGTTTTTATTCAGAAATACAATTTCCAGATTATAGGTTAGCTTAACGCTGGGAGTTGGACATTTGTTTAACATTCACCTGGAGTTAGTTTGACGTTCGACGTTTGCCATTCATTTGACATTCGCTTTTTGTCAGTTTGTCGGTGTGCGCCGGACATTCGTCTGTAGTCGGTTTCACGTTCGGCCTTTGATATTCGCCTGTAGTCCATTTTACGCCGTGAAACTGACGACAGATGGAAGTCAATCGAATGTCAAACGACGAGCGCCAAGCTAACGTCAGGCGAATGTCAAACGTTTGTCCAAAGCCCAGCGTCAAACCGCCTAAATATAAATGTCAAACGAATGTCCAACACCGTCAAGCAAACTTCAAGAACTTCAAAATTATTTGTTGCAGGTTGTGAACACATTCGCTTCCGCTTCGTTGTCCATTCAGGTCTACAATGTAGCGACGACAGCTTTGGTGATACCGTTTACCTTTGTGAAATCGTACGATAAAATGGCGCCTTTTTCAACACTAGCGAACGTGTTGAACATCGTTGGTCTTGTGATCTTGATGCAGTATATAGTACAAGATTTGCCACATACGAGTACGAGAGACGCCGTTGGTCCGCTGGGCGAATTTCCTTTATTCCTTGGTACAGCGACGTTCGCTTTTGAAGGAATTGGAGTGGTAAGTATAGTTTCTAGTTTGTTAACACAGTACGGCCGCTGTGGACAATATTTCCACGGACGCATATAATATATAGAGAGTAATCGTTTGACTGGACTGGTTACGTGAAATAATTCATGAGAGGTGAGGGACATTGTACAAACACGAGTGCGCGAATGCGCAATAGTGTTTTACAATATAGCCCCTCGCCTCGAATGAATTATTTCACGTAACCAGTCCAGTCAAGCGATTACTCTGTTTATTACTTTTCATTATTAACCGGATAATTATATTATTTAACGCTTTACCTAAAGTAACGACCAAAAACGGCCAGCGCTATTCTCAAAACTCGCCAATTAATTTTCATTATTTTTTTCATTTTTTTTCTGTCTCTAAAACAAAGGTTATAACCCTTCATTTGAACGAGCTCGTCCAATGAAAATAATAGTTATTCAAGAATTGTTTTTGCAAGTGACGTCTGCTTTTCATCTAAGTAAAGGGTTAAAAAAAACAAAAAAAAAACAATGAAGTCCCCCATTACATCCAAGACAAAGCGTCTTCGTTTGCGCGCACGGATACATGACACAATTGTTGATTGCATAATTCACTTGTGAAATTATCGTTTATAATCAAACCCGGAAATCTCAGTAAATCACACTTTGGAAAGTAATAATAAATTCCAAACACTAATTGATGGAATAATCGTCGTCAAAAATGTAATTAATGAAGCACCGGGTCTTACCCGATGCTTCATTAATTGAAATTTTGCTGTTGATGATTTTTAGTACCTGGTAAACGCATGCGTGGACATCACTGCCCGCGAGTGGATTACAACCAGTCCACGGCGACTGTATTGTAAAAAAATATCATCTCTATAAGATATGGGAGATTGAACTAGGTGTAATTCGCGTCACGGCGTTGTATAAATGCCAGTGGAAAGGCAGTTTATATACACTTTTGGTGTTGGAAGTATACATATCTTCAGGCAATGAAGACCGATGCGGAACGTGAAGCAGGAGGAGATAGTGAGGAGATTATTTCAATATTTCTTTTTTGGTGAGAGGTGGGAAAGGGAGGTAAATATCTTCATACAACCCACTTTCTTCTGCACCACTGATTAATACCTTCCGATGGGTCACCAGTTTTTAGTTAATACTTCGAAAAAAGTTCAAAACATTGGGTCTGCGTCGAGCCATTGGTCTAGACCTATTTTATTGAACGAGTTTCGCAAATTTCACTACAAATTGGTGCATGTTGAAGATTGTATTTAACCCTTTGCCTAACATGAAAAGCAGACGACACTTTCATGAATAACTATTTTTTTTCATTTTTTGTCTCAAAAACATGACCCCACATTGGAACGAGCTCGACGAGCTCGTTCCAATGAGGGTTCATAACCTATGTTTTTAAGACAAAAAAATGAAAAAATAATGAAAATTAATTGGCCTTTTTTTAGAATAGCGTTGGCCGGTTTTGGATTTACCTTGGGTAAAGGGTCAACACTCGATCTAAAACCATATGAAAGATGTACAAATGGACCGCGAAACAACCAGCTTTTCCCGTAAGGCATCAAATTATGTTGGTGAAAACAATGTATTGTTTGGAGGAGCGTCTACTCCAAAAAATGCAAACAACAGTCTCCAATGACGTAAACCTTATGAAACACTGAAAACTAGAATTTTATTGAAACGGCAATGCGGTGGTTCAAAAATTACTCGATGATGTCAGTAGAAGAGTGTTTATTACGCAATATAAACTAACGCCCTCGGTAGGTAAGGGTGCATATTTCTCACACGAACATAGCTGCGTAGACCTGTTGACTGATCGTGCTTTACCTTTTTTTTAAAATATGAGTTTAATAGTCGGAAGAAGGTTCAGCACCTCGGATAAACGTATTAATGTTTTGAAAACATGTTTTAATTTTTCGACAAAAAGACTTTTTACTGGTAGAGTGTTAAATTATTTTTCAAAGGTGATTTGAAACATGAGTATTTACAGCAAGAGGAGCCTTAGTTTACCAAAATTTGGTTCATTCTGTCTAGACATTATTCATGCATTACATACTACTAATGTTGATTTTGTGTGCAGTTCTTGGCGAATTTCTATTCAAGTGTTAAATCCCAGTTATTGAACAAACATTCCGTAATTTGACCAATGATGATTTTTTATTTCTCGAGGCCCCAGCGGAGATGTCTTGGAGGAAGGAATTCGGGCCGAACCTGGTACAAAATTTATTTTTTTGCGATTTTTTATTTTTTTCAATTGCTGGAGGAAGGGTCGCATGTGGGTGAAGAAAGAAGACTCGGGAGGGAGGATTTAAAATAAGTAAAATCTGATCGCAAAACTGCTTAAAATTAAATGAACAACCAGTGGACTGTTCGTTTGGGTTTTTGGGGGTGGGGAGGGCGTTATATGGGTTTGATGACGCTTTCAACAGTCAGGGGCATGTGGTGTCAGAGTTTTTTAGGGTAGAGGAAGTTGTACTGGCCGGGGAGAACTACGGAGCAGCGGCGAGTCTCCAACGTCATGTAGAGGCACAGTTTGAAGCGGTTGAAGGCAAATGCACTATCACCGTGCAGAACACCTTAGTACCCATCGCCTCCGTGCCCTACCCAACGTGGGCAATCGGGATTAAGTTTCTCGCCAAAAGCAGTGGAGTGTCCGAATCTCTTATCAGACTGCCTCATTTGCCATTTTTCTGTCGTTGACAGGAGAGAATATCATACTCATTATCTTGAATAAATGAAAGTGAAAAAGTATTTCTGGTGAGAAGAATATACTTTCAATCCGTTTTAAATTCCAATTTTTCCTTTTAGTACACTGAGGGGTAACACTGAGATGTCTTGTAAAGCACAATGGTAAGCGATTGTTTTTCCTCTACGTTTTTTTGTGAATGTTCTTCTAATTCAGTGTCCAGTATTGATTGTTCAACGAGTCATTCGGAGTGTTGTGTTGTCAGCTTTCCATAAACGTATTTTCCTGTGGTGTGGTTATCAACCAAGATACTAGTTGGTGGCCGACTCCCCCGCCCCAGACACCCGCCCCAGACACCCGACCCGCCCCGACCCGTCCTGCCCCGTTCTGCCCCGCACCGCACCGCCCGCGCCACGACGCCCCACGACGCCACGCCACGCCCCGCCCCGCCTCGCCATCATGTTCCCAGATGAGAGAAAATATCTCCGGGCACCGTACTTGAAATAAATATTGAGATACTTAACCCATTCGACCCGATATGCATACATTTTTCCATAAAAAATGGTACAGGTCGAGCAGACGAAGAGATGGATATTAAAGCGGAAATGATGATGATCAGTAATAATTTAATTCTACGGATCTACAGATTATTCAACCTTCCTTCAAACGCAGAATGGATTTGACAGTTCCATCGTAGAGTTTGGTAAATGAGACGAATCCATTTTGGGTTACCCCTGGAAACCCCGTGAAGTGAAGCAGTGCTTGTTTACTGTGGTAAATAAACTTTTGTTTTACTGGTAAATTAGGACCAGGTAACCAATGTCTGTGGAGGAAGTCCACAAAAATGGGCAACATTGGCATAAATGATTGATTTGACTTGACATTAACTCTTTGTTGCGGTCATGATTAGCCATCGTCCAGTAATATGTGACCTTAAACACCAATAAATAAATAATTATCATCCTGCTCGCGCATGTTGAAAAGTTTAAAACATATATTTTTTCATCACCAAAAGATTGTTCACAAACACATTCTTTTATTTACAGGTGTTGCCACTACAAAATAAAATGAAATATAAAGAAGACTTCCGCGGTTGGACTGGGGTGATTAATATGGGCATGGCTGTTGTTTCGGCGTTATATATAGCTGTCGGTTTCTATGGTTATTTGCAATATGGAGAGGATATCAAATCCAGCATTACTTTGAATCTTCCTTCATCTGAATGGTACGACTTAGTTATTTGACATCTTTTTTTATTTGGTTTTTCGTAGTGTTTATTTTTACCATCTACCACTCATCATTCTACAATTGGATTGCTGTAAGGCTCATTGGTCACACGCAGAAAAGTGTCGCCACCGTCACCAGCTTGGGTAGTTGGTTGAGGGGTGTGGTGGATGTTGCTTTTAATAAAAAATGTTCAACAGCAAAACATTTCTGGAAAACTTTCAATTTTTTGTCGCCTCACATTCGCTGACCACTTTTTAAAGAATGTACTTCGATGCCTGTAAAAACTGAATATGTTAATGAAAGAGCACATTTTTCGCGGCAGTATAAATTGAATAATTACAACAATAATTTAGTTATTATTGACAAAAATTAGTACCGAAATTGGAAGGCTGATACCGTATAACTTGTTTTCAGCTATGTACACACCATGACGTTTGGGGAAATGAAAGCTGTTACGCATGCGCTGTGACTACAGTCACAGCGTAACAGCCTTCACATCATCAAACGTCATCAATTGGGAGGAGTTATCGCGTTTATTGACTTTATACCACCTTAGGAGTGGGGAAGCAGATTGAGTTGCGACGTTTTGCGCCGTCGTTCTATCATCTTCATCAAGTCATCGATTGGGAGGAGTTATTTATTTATTTATTTTTTGGTGTTTAAAGTCACATACTTATGCACAATGGCTAATCATGACCGTGACAGTTTTGCGGGTGGGGGAAACCGAAGTATCCGGAGGGAACCAACGAGCAACGACGAGCAGCTGCCAGCTACCCAACATCGTAACTCCGCACTGCAGCACAGGCAGGGTTAGATTGGTTGAAGACATGCGCTCCATTGACGTGCAGTACGCCTCAGTACACGGTGTCACTGTGCCCCCATGTGGACAATCGGGGTTAAGTGCCTTGCCCAAGGAAATAACGTGGGAGTCCGAATCGATCGCTCAGATGGTCACCCATCCGAGGACTAACTTGGCTTGACGTGGCTTTACTTCGGTGATCTGACGAGAACCGGTTACCGCAACGCCACCGCGCCCCGGGGAGGAGTTATCGTGTTGATTAACTTTACACCATCTTAGGGGCGTTAGGGGGTAGCTGGAGTTGGGATTTTTTTCGCTGACGTATCAGCAATCCAGTTGCATAGAGATCAGAGTCCTCTTAGGTAAATGTGTTATTGTTTTCATTTTTTGCCCGAAAAACAAAGACTATGATTTTCCATTTGAACGAGAACGTAAACTCGTTTCAATGAGAGGTTACAAACTATCTTTTACAGGCCAAGGCTGAATAAGTTTACTTATTCAAGAACTTATTTTTGTAGGTGTGTCGTATTTTATTTCTGATAGGTAAAGGGCTAAACTAAAATTGTGGTCGTCTGTTCGCTATTGTGTCTGTCCGTTTGTGATCAAACGTCTGTCCGTGATCAATTAGCTAAGACCTAAATGTGAGCCGCTATAACACTGCAGGTGTTTGCTTGTCGGTTTTGTTGTTAGTTCGTGGTCAAACTGCAGTTCGTTTTGACTCGTTTGTGCTAATGCGACCGACAGGGGCGTCAAGACGATGACTGATTTGGATGGTGTAAACCTGATTTGCCCTGACTGTAATGGCCCAGGTTCCGACTGTCTAATATCCAAACAACATCACCAAGACATGCCTTCATCGAAGGCATGCCTTGATGACGCAGATGGAATATTAGCCAGTCGACATCACTGTTAAAAAAAGACTCAAGACTTCTTGGAAATCTATTAAAACACATGTGTAGTGGTCGTGACGCAACTTCACTTTCATTTAAAACGTGCCGTACGGGTTCTCCCAATTGGCCATGCTGCACCCCCCCCCCCCAACAGCGATACTACAGACCATCATTTGTCGGCCGTATGTGTGTTTGACTCAAGTCCAATTATCAAATGTAGTCCTGGAGTGCGCGGTGGCTCAGTTGTTACTATATTGGACTTCAAACCGAGAGATCCACGGTTCGATCCCATAACATGGGTAACTGCGTTATGTCCTTGGACAATGCACTTAATCCCGATTTCCCGGGTGGGTCACGATGGCGCCGTACAAAGGCAAACTGCACGTCGATGGTGCACCTGTCTTCAACCAATACTAACCCTGTTTGTATGGAGTTAGTACGTTGAGGAGGCTGAAAGTTGCTCGCCGTTATGCAGTGGTTCTCTTCGGTACCCCTGCTTTCTCCACCCGTAAAACTGTCCGACACGGGGTGAGCCTTGCTGTTTAAAGGGTCTTTACACTCCAATAAATAAATAAATAAATAAATAAATAAATAAATAAATAAATAACAACTTGAAAAAGTACATGGTTACTAGCGAGAGAGATTTGATATCTTAGACTCCAATCCTAACGAAAATATCCCGACTGGAAAACCTACAAGTTGATTTAGAGAAATCCACAGAAATCGGGAACTGTAAGCTTTCAAGGGGTATCTCTCATTAACCAGCCCAAAATGGTTTAAGACTTCGATTTTTGAATACCCTCAATACTTACAAAAATGTTCCATAAAAATTTTACGTCCTATAAAAGAAGATACCTTTCTCTGGGGTACACCCATTGGGTGCTGTTGGTGTCCAAAACATCCCATTTCATCACAATTTTGACGTTTAGCTTCCGTGGAGGGTTAACAATTGCTTACCGGAATATTTTGTCCATGCAACTTGTAATGTCACACAAAGACAGTGCATTTGCCCTCCACGGGCTACTAAACATCAACATTTTGATAAAATGGGCTGTTTTCGGACACCAACATCATCCATTGGATATGTAACAGAGAAATATAACTTCTTTTATCAGACGCCAAACGTATAGGGAAAACATGTTTGTATGTATTAAGGGTATTCCAAAATCCAAGTCTTCAACCATTTTGGGTTGGTTAAAGAGAGATACCCACTTAAAAGCTTAAAATTCCAATTTTCTGTGGATTTCTCCAAATGCTTCTTCCAGACTTTAAAGACAAAATTACCATTAGCAGGCCTTTGTCTGCCCTTACATTCTGCATAGACGAAATATTCCGTTAAGCGTTTGTTAACCCTTCCCGGACTGCTAAACATCAACACTTTGATAAAATGGACTGTTTTCAGGCACTTACAGCACCGTCTGGGTATGTAAAAGATAAACAAAACTTTTTTACCGTGCATAGAATTCACTGCGGTCCAATTTTGTAAGTAGTAAGGGTATTTAAAAGAATGACGCTTAACCCATTTTGGACTGGTTAAGTAGGGATGCCCCTTAAAAGCTTAAAATTTACATTTCCGGTGCATTTCGCCAACTTCCTGTTGACGAGTTTCAAGAACAATTGGACATTGGCAGGTTTTGGTATGATATTACAAGTTTCATGGATAGAATAGTCTACTAAACGTTTGTTAACCCCTCTACAGGCTGCTAAACGCCAAACTTTTGATAAAACTCGCTGTTTTCGGACACCAACAGCACCAAATGGGTATGTAACAGATAAACATAACCTCTTTTATCGGACGCATAATTCACGGTGAATAATGCTTGAAAGTATTGAGGGTATTCAAGAAACCAAGCCATAACCCTGTTTTGCCGGGTCAAAGACAGACATTTGCCAGGTAAAAGACAGACAGGCCTTAAGAACTTGAAGTTCACATTTGCTATGGATTTCTTCAGATGGTTCTTACGGATTTTCAAGAACAAATAAACTCTTGGGACGAATTATCCCCACAAGCGTTCATTAACCCTCCACAAACTGCCACATATCAAACTTTCAGATAAATTTGAGATATAATGGGCTTTTTGCAAATAGCCACAGCAAACAAACATAACTTCTTTTGTCGGACACAGACTTTTCGGACGCTGATATTGACATTAACCCTCTTCGCCAATAATGATGATTTTATCCTAAAGATTTTTCATCAAACTGGGTCATTTGAGACTAGTATACTCACTTTTGTAAAGGCATCAGTAAAGATACTTTAGTGATACAGTTAAAAACAATTCTTCAGACACTCTGGGGTCATAAAAAATCATGGAATGTCGTCTGGAAAAAACATGATTCTCCAGAATAATAAAATCTAGTGAGCCAGCCTTTGTTGTTTTTTTCCTTTGCTGTTGTGGATGTGTTTTGTTAGGGTTTTGTTTTTTCTTCTTTTTTCGGCAATTCTTCAGTTCCGATGGCCTTTAATATTTTGAGTACAAGTAGTCTAAATACTATTACAGTACACGAGGGCAGCACAGGCTCGTTAGAGTTATTCTAAAATTAAGTTGTCTACAGTTATTACACTCTAAATCCGTTGGGTTCAAATTTAACCCAAATCAATCGACAAACGCTTTCATATGTCATTTGATTTATTCCATTGAGTTGTCCACTTCCATGCGATATGATACAATATTGTTGATTTATCATATCAGTTAAGAAAAGACATACACACAGCACGGCACGCGCCTGTTAATGGGTTAATCAATATGGCATGAGTGCCAGCGCGGAGCGATAAAACGAGAGGCCGCAGGCCTAGAGGTTTATCCCTCTGCGATGGCACAAGTGCCATATCGATTAACCCATTCACACGCGCGTGTCGTTCTGTTTATTACACGCCTTCATGTCTCTAAAAGCAATTATTAGAAGGACACTCAGCAATTCATTTGACAATTATCAACAAAACGAACACATTTGATCGCCAACCAAATTTGCCATGGGAACCCGTGTTACTATATCGTATCCTGAGTTCCAAGTTTTCCTATGTGCCTACTGGCAGATAGAACACATTGAAGCTCAAGGAACGATTTTTAGCTATCGCTATGGATTCAAATTATAATTATGGAGCATGATTTGTAGAAAATTCCAGTGAAATTTCGCCTCTATTTAAAAATAGTGCGTCAATGATTATATGTGCGGAACGGATTTTTATTTCCTGTGTGGTTTAGTGTTGCTGTAGATGGGGATTACATAGAACAGACTTGTAATAAAGTGAAGTAAGTGGTTACTAGAAAGAGAGAACTGGCATCTAAGACTGCAATCCAGGCGAAAGTAGGCGACTAGAAATATGATTGCTTCCTGTGACCTTGGAAGGTTACCAAAGCTGTTTTTACGATTGAGAAGGGTGAGGCAGAAACAAATACATACTTACAGGCAGTCGTGGGAGTCCGTTACGTGCCGTTTTGCCAGTAGGGTGGGGTGTCTCAGAATTAGTCTTGTGGTTGTATGTTTACCGCTGCGCGTTCAGTCTGGAGACCTACGGTGAGCCAAGCACAGTGTGGGTGTAAGGAGAGGGGTCGTCTCTCCATCACGTGTATAGAATGAGGTCATAACACTTTATACGCCATGTGTATGTGTGGACAGTTGTTATAGATTTCGCTCCATGGGTTGGACATCCATCTGAGTGGATTTCCACTTTTGGGGGTTATATATATAACTGTTCGCTACTGCTGACGACAGATTATACTGTATCAGATGAAAGCCACCCTTAGTTACGGGTTTGTAATCAGCGTTCCTGTATGTAAACCGCTGTTAGTTCACACAGAGTAATACCCGTGACCTGGACGAGGTAACATATACCAGTAGAGATATGTATATCAACACTCTCCAAATGGAGAGCCCGCATCGGTGAGTCACAGTGAACAATGTACTGGTTGATATCTGCCGGTAAAAACTTCCAGCGTTGGATTCTTTGCAAGCACCAAATCCTCGCGGGTAAATTTCAGTCCACCCAAAAATGACCGAACATCCAGAAATTGAGGGGCACAAACAAAGACATGCTTACAGGAGGTTTTGGGAATCCGTTGTACGCAAATGGATGAGAGTTCATTCTTCTCACAATTCTAGTTGTGGTAGCTTACTACCTACGACAGGTTTAGCGTCTAGACCATCGGAGGGTGTTATGCTGTGTTTCATTTGTTTCAGGATGTATAGATTATCCCTGGATTGTGAAATGCGAGGTGATGAAGCTCTTTCCACCACATGTTTTAGTCGAGAGCTCATTAGTGTTCGTTATCATTATTATTGTTCCACCTCCTGCTTGTTTGGCTAGTGTTTTGTTAACCTTGTAAGGGGTGTCTTTGTAAACATTTCCTTTGACAAAGTACTTGTATCTGTAAACACGAGAATAAACCCCGCTTTAGCGCGGGACTGAGAAGTAGGCAGTGATAGTGAATAAATAAATATATATTCCGATAGCGGCACCGTGCAGTGTTAAGAGGGACCGCGTAAATTCCACGGAAGAATGAAATCCAAAAATATCGATAGCCAAGCTACTGCTTACCCGTGTTTAGTTTATCCGGGATTCCTGATGTATTGTTTTAGAAAGAAAACTCTTAATCAGAGGTTAACTTTGAAATATGTTCATGAGGTTGTCTGATTATTGATTGTAAGTTACCGGAAAGTCTATGTTCGTTTTTTTTGTGTGTCCTTTTGGCTTTATTCAGTGCACAGGAATAATTTTAATAATGAAATTGTTGAGGACTCTGAGCTGCAGATGAACTCTGACAAAGTAACAATTCTGCACAGCGGTACGCATGACTCAAATGACTCAAATAGCCGTGGGATAGGCACGCTCATCATTAGTAATAATACATAGGAATTCCATCCGCTTTCATTAGGAATCCTCTGAGTATTTTTTTTTTCTTTTTGTTTTTTTTTTTTATTAATTTCACAAAATAAAAACCTCAAAAGTCTGATACTAGATAATTCCCATGTACAGTAGATGTGATGCCACTTGGAATACACTTTCTGATGGATATGCCCTCACATAAGCGAAGAAGATTCTAGAACAAAAAAACGGCCTTTTAACATAATAGATATTTCATCACGGTTTATATCTCAATCTATTCTGAGTTTCCACGGCCATACTTTTACGAAATGTCCCACCGTTAAAGGACAATGGGTCGAACGTTATGATGTTCGCAAGACTCGTATGAATAATGTCATGTGCGTTCGTTATCTCTCTGGTTTCTTAACCCTTTACCCAACGAATCGCCCGCATCCGCCCGCGTAATATGTAAATTCAGCATTTGAAAAAAATATTATTTTTCAAAAAATTTCAACAAAACCAGCTGTATTGACTTTTGTAAATCGTGAATCTATATATCCCATAGAAATGTTCTTTTTCAAACATGGTGATGGACAGCCACTAGTAACCATTCCAATTACACATTCTTCATCTGCATCATAGATTTGTGCGCCTCCTACAAGGTAAAAATAACATGTAATTTATCAGTGTTGCATAGTGTAACTGCTTTCATACTGAAAATTGTCTGACCAACCAAAATCCAGGAAGTTATATAACAAATATGAGGGCTTGTGATTTGTTTGTTGTTTAACCCTTTACCCAGCGAATCTCCCGCATCCGCCCGCGTAATATGCAAATTCAGCAGCTGAAAAAAAAAAAATTTCGAAAAATTTCAACAAAACCATATCATGTGACCCTCGTTGGAACGAGCTTGTCGAGCTCGTTCCAAAGAGGGGTCACATGATATGGTTTTGTTAAAATTTTTTGAAAAAATTCAAAAAATTATACTTAAAATTATAAATTTTGATATCGTCTGCGTTGGGTAAAGGGTTAATTTGATTTATCTGATTTGTTTACCAGGATATTAGTATTACTCAAAAGTTCCAAGTATTCTTTGTAAAAACAAATCTGACGAACTTTGAATTTTGACTAAAGATTGATAAAACGGAGTACAGAAAAATTACATATGTATGAAGGTATTAATTTAGATTTATTAACATTTTGATCTATTTCTCGACGCAAAACCGGGGTGTGCGAATTATACACAGGTTACATTGAAAAGGAATATTTTATGGACTGCAGTTGGGGTGCGACTTTTTCGCCGGATGATTTATACATGGATACGTAATATGGTATTTCCCCGTGTTTATCATCAGTCATGGAGGCGGAGGATATTGCGATGTGGCTATGTAGATTTAACAGATTTGAACGCTCGCGTCATTTGACATCAGGCGGGCGAAACTCTCGACTTTTTGACATCAAGCGGCCAAAACTTCCTGCCTTATTTCATCATTTGACGGGCGGGGGCCGGGCGATGATCATTAGGTGTGTGGAGGCAGGCGGGGGCGATCGCCCGCCTCAAACGGCCAGGCACAGAAATAACGGCACAGTACGCACGGGGTGGTAATGGTTCTTGGTCACTATGTGGGTGAATAATCGTCCTTACCTGTAAATGCTTGTCAAGTAGAAACTCGAAGACTCCCAGCGGTGAAATTAAACGTGAGGGGACCAGGCATTTTACCCAAAGTTTATTGACGTTTTTTATTGTTTTATTTTCATCCAGACATGGGTCGAAACGTCCCTGTGCTGAAACGACCCTAAACCATTTAAATGTACTTCATTGGGATCTTGAGCTTTAAATAGGGGCGGGGTGTGTGTGTCGATTTTTCGGCCTAATAAAAGGGGGGGGGGATTTCGGTGTTCAGGTCGACCCGACACATAGCACGCGGTTCTGGCATCGATTTACAACGTTGTGGACTAACTATGATTTGAATTACCCGGAATAAGAATAAAGTTGTGTTAACTATCAGATAATGAAGGCGAATAAAAGAAAAGGTCGTTTTGTATTTTCGTTGTTGTTCTTTAGACAGTAGTGTGGACTAATTGCGATTTGAATTACCCGGAGTCGCCACTGTGATTGACCTCTCTGCAGTTGTAGTTAACTTCAGCTACCAGTGACCTAAATGTGTTTAGTGTAGAGAGTAGTTTACCATTTCAGTTCTGAAATGCGAACTAGTAACTACAACGCAGCTATGAAACTATTTCTGAGAGATCGTTAAAATGAAGTGAAAATTTATAATAATTTACGTTATAAGTATTTTCTCATTTCCATATGTTTGGCATTCTAGGTCGAAAAAAAAAAACAATTTGAAATCTATGAAACCGGACAACGTTGCTTTAAAACGAATACTAAGGTTCAGTGCAGCAATTGCTGCCATATATGCTGTCAGAAAAGCGAAAAGTGGCCCACAAAACAAATTCTATTCTTTTAGTATATAGGATTTCCTTAGTGAGGTCGTTCCAATGAGAGGGTCATGGACTATGTTTTTGAGGTAAAAAACAGAAAAGTACAAAAAAATAATTTTGGCGAATTTTGTAAATGGCGTTGGTCGGTTTTGGTCGTTACGTTGGGTAAACAGTTAAACGACTATGAGAACTAAAATATAAAAAACAAATTCCAACCGACTGTATTTTTCCACTATACATACATAACCTCACCTAGACCGTTTATTTCTTTTCGGCTTACCGCTGTATCGCATCGCGCGCAACACTTGCATTGCATCTAATGTTTCACAGTATTGAGATTGTCTCAACGGGTCCTCTGTGATGAACACAACGGCTTATCAAAAATCTGTCACTGTGGTTTCTTGACAATTTAACAACAGACGTCCAGAATATTGTCTTCCGCCACACAATTATTGTCAACAGGGAAATGGGAGAGTCTGTTTTGTATTTGTATGGAGGTTGAGTAATAGTTTAACCCTTTACCCAACGCAGACGATATCAAAATTTATTATTTTAAATACCATTTTATCAATTTTTTCAAAAAATATCAACAAAACCATATCATGTGACTCCTCGTTGGAACGAGCTCAACGAGCTCGTTCCAACGAGGGGTCACATGATATGGTTTTGTTGAAATGTTTTGAAACATAATATTTTTTCAACTGCTGAATTTTCATATTACGCGGGCGGGTGCGGCCGATTCGTTGGGCGAAGGGTTAATCCCACAGCCCTATGGAGTCATGGAATTAAATTATTACTAACTCTCCTTCCTGGATTTGTGATCACTTTGTTGCTTGCCTGTTGACACCTTTTCCGTCCCCTTGGCAACCCCGAGAATTGGAGCGATGCTTGTTTACTGTACTAAACAAGTTCTACTTATTTATTTTTTTCATTTATTGGGTTTAACGACACTTTCGACAGCCAGGGTCACCTCATTTCGGACAGTTTTACGGGTGGAGGAATCCGGAGTACCTGGAGAGAAACGGCGAGCAACGGCGAGCAACTGTCAGGATCCCCAACATACTAACTCCACACATGCAGGGTTAGCATTGGTTGAAGGCAAGTGCACCATTGACGTGCAGTACGTCTAAGTACACAACGCCAACGTGCCCCCACGTGGGCAATGGGGGTGAAACAAGTTCTACTTAACTCGTAAAATAACACAAGGAACCAACACCTGAGGTGGAAGTCCTCTAAAATGAACAGTAGAGGTGTAACTGATTGGCTAAACTTGACTTCATACCTCTGCTGTGGTCATATTATAGCCGTATATTCTGATAGCAATCAGGAAATCCAATAAATATATAAAGGAATAGCATTTTCCGTGTGCACAATGTATGCATAATGTTTTGAGAGAGTTAAAAAATAATAGCCCCAGACTCATAATAGATTTATGCAAGTGTAGAATATAGAGAGTAATATATTTACAAGAAATCTAAATCAACCATTTACCCAACGTAGCGTACGAAACCAGTTAGCGCTGTTCCTAAAACCCACAATTCACGTTTCATTATTTTTTCCATTTTTTTGTCTCAAAAACACAGGGTATGACACCTCATTGGAACGAGCCCGATGAGCTTGTTCTAATGAGGGGCCATAAGCTATGTTTTTGACTCAGAAAATAAAAAGAATTAGTAATTCAAGAATTTTGAGTTTACTTCCCTCTGCACAAATAAACGGTAAAAGGACAAATTTGCCATCTTTTGTAGGTTGTATCTGATGGTACAGTTACTGTTCGCTATCACAATTTACGTGTCGTTCGGAGTACAGTTTTACGTCCCAGTTGAAATCATATGGCCAGCGATAGCGTCACGTATTCAATCACAAAGGAAAAGATTTTGCGCTGAATATGGGTTCAGAACATTAATGGTGCTTATGACATGTAAGTATTTCAACCACCAATATTATAATTTTTGTAAAGAATATTTATTTTCTGCAATCATCAGTCGACAGAGTCATACAGACTGATAATAGTATGAGCAGAAGGGGGGGGGGAGGGGTGGCAAATGGACCAGTTCCCTCTCCCCGAAATCCACACGGAAGCGCTCCGAAGAAGACAAAGAATTGGAACAAGGAAATCTATACGAAAGCCTTCGGCGTGCCCACGGGGAGCTGGAACTGCACGCAAGCGCTCGTAGATCCCCTGGGAGGCCCACCACCCTCGCCGGTCCAGGTTTACCGCTACAAACTGCTGTTTAGCGCAGGGCCTGGCAAGTGGTGTACATGGATATAGTGAAGGCTACAAATAAGTGTATCTCATGGAAAGCCATGTATCTTCCAGCACTGCAAGCGTCACAATTCTCTACTCGAAAAGGGCTCCTTAGAAATCGTTTTATGGCGTAAGTGCGGTGTTGGCACACAAGCAGAAGTTCGGCTTGGTAAGCGCTGCCTTTCGAGTAGTCCAAAAGCTCATTTACACGGAGAAACGGCGAACCGCGACTTTACAAAGCTACTGGGAGGACTAAAGCAGGTATAAACTTTCATTTAAAAGAAGGTCTGACCAAGGTTATACCGCACCCGACAATAAGGCTAATATGGACACCCAGGTCCTTCCCCAGATGAGGTTACCAGCAGAGCAGTTGGTCGAGTTCTTTACCAACGCCAAAAAGAGTTCAAATTTGATGGTGTCACCGTTAGGGCAGGCCGCATGGCTCTGTATGCTCGTATGACAGACGATCGGACACAACGGCTGTTGCAGACGCTCCGAGAGGGAGAATACCTTTTAAAAATTAAGTTCCTGCACGAACAGGACGGAGGCGCCTGGGTTGTTGAAGACAAAGTTTGCCTCAGTGCGGGCTGAGTGAAGGAAGTGTCAGGGTGTCACTGAGCTTACCCAAGCCACAGAACCAGCAGCTCTGACTGGTATCGTCAAGGTATTCTACCAGAATGCCTACCTTGTCACAGCTATGATTTAAGGCCTTTACCCCTTAGAGATCCAGATTGGGCAAATCTGACCCCCACACAGGACGGTGATCTCAACTGGGTTGCCTAGAGAGTGATGGAGCACCTTGAGGGTTTTCTAAGGTGTCATGGCCTTACCCAAACCAGGCAGTGACAAATCCGGGGTGGGAGGAGAGATCCACGCAACAGGGGCCACGGTCGACGACAAGTCCGGTCTCGATAAGATCTTTAAGCGAGCCATCATGCTGAATGACATCTCTGGCGAGGACATCTACAGCAGCATAAATATAGTTGAGGTGGGATTGGTTACCATCACCCGATTGAGCTCATCGCCCACAGCTGTCATGCCTGGCCCAAAGACCACCTCTTCTCGCAGGCAGGTCCACATCTACCAGAGCGACGTCTGGGAAGTCATCCGCGAGACAGTCGGAGCGAGACGAAGCGAACAGGTCACGATTTGGCTGCTTTGTGGAGGCCTGGACAGGCAGTTGAGTCTCAACCAGTTCGTCCTACAGAATGCCTGCATCTACTGCACTGCAGATACACACATAAGTCTTCTAGAGGACTGCCAAGCTTTCACAGAAGACGAAACATTCGCCAAGCGTTTGTGTGGAGTTAACCACGCGACAACTGTGCTAAGGAACGTAGTCGCTGGAAGCTCACCCAGCCTCCCTTTTGGATGATGTCTGAAAGGGTTTGCTTGGAGCACGACCACGGCAGTCTCTGGAACTCCATAGACTACAACACGAGTGCCGCCGTCAGTACTGACATGAAAGCGTGTTACCCTGCCTGTTTCCATAGCCAGGATGCCAAGTCCTATTTCGAGAGATTCAAGCACCCTACTCACCCGATGACAAGGCTGGCTCTCAATGGGCATCTGCCTATTGGTATTGGACAGGATTCGCTGAAGTTTCTGAGTGCACCTTCAAAACAACATTCATTCCCTCATGGTTTGAGAAGGTTTTCGAGGAGCAAGGATGGCCCCGACACCTCTTATTGTTTTCTTCGTAGAGTCGGGTCTCTTCACATATCTGAAGGTCTGAGAAGCCATAATCGCTTTCGAAAAACAAGTCGAGACCTGACTTCCCGAGGACTGCAGCATCGTCGGCAACTTCACTTAATGGTCAAAAGCTGACAGGAAGCGGCTGACCAGGAGACTCATTTCAGACCAAGACGAACTTGTCAGAGATACTAGTCAGAGATACAGGCCACAGTGGTATCATTGCCGGCGCGCCCCAGAGTACACCACTTGAGGGCAAGCATTCTCGCCTACGCCTACACCAACCTACTCTGTATGCTTTCACGCCGCTTTCACGCTGAGGAGGATATCAAGGTGGGCACCAACAGCATATACATTTTGAAAGCAGCCTTACTCAAACTCCAAGGAGTCCCGGCCTACAAAGCCCTTAACACTTGCGACTGGTCCTCACCCACACGGATCACCTCGCGAAAGAGACGCGCCTCAATAAGGGCGTTCATGTCCAGACTTACCATAGTTTACTCAGGTGTTGTAGAGCCAGAAGGGCACTGGCGACCATGGCGGACCTGACCCTGCCCCAGCAAAACAAAAAGCACAAGGACCTGCAGATCGCCGTCCGGAAAGTCGGTAAAGCCTGAGCCCCCAGTGGTGAAGTGCTACTTGCGACTGATGGCGAATGGGATGATGAAGAGTACGTAGCCAGAAAAAAGGCGGCCCATTTGTCGTCCTCGGCCGCAACAACTATGACATCAGGTACCGGACACTGAGTGGACAGTAGATAAGATGGACCAGAAGTACACACCGCGAGTTATTATTTGTGACGAAGTCTCCACCGTGCCCTGACTGTTCCTGGAGACAATCCACAGTTGGATGATGCCGAGAGGTGTGCAGATAATCTTCTGTGGGGACCAGGGCCAGCCGTCTCTCATTATCAGTGAATATACCTCATGAAGGGCTCCGAGGGCATGTCGGCTATTTCGAGGAGGTTGAAGGCACAGGATCTGCTCTTCCAACAACAAAAGGAGCGCTTCATTGACACCCTAATCGCTCTTCTTTACAGAGGGATTGGGGTGTCTAAGAAGCGCATCTTTTGTCCCCGCGGAGCAGGTCATCGATACTGATGACTGGCTGACTACTGTGGATACCCACGCGGAACGCGCATTGAATCAAAACAGCACTGTGTTTAGCGATACGGTGGAAATTATTTGTAATCTTACCTCCCCTCAACAGCAAAAATCTCTGTTTGCGAAAAAGAAATATGAGAACATTGAATTTGAGAAGCTATGTTCTTTTGGTTTGTTTTTATGCAGTCTTGATTTCGCAAATAGGAATTCTCGCCCCACTGATGTAAGTGAATTACGATCGGATCGTGATTTTATCGAAAAAATCACCTTTAGTAGTGTAGGTGGACGTATCTATAGCTCCATACACGAGTATGTATCTGGTCCTGCCAAAGATCTGCACAGGCTGGAGACCTTAACAGCGGTAAATTATACACCAGCCACGCGCTGATGCCCAGTCGAGCTCGTAAGATGAGGGTGAGTACAAGTTTAATGAATCCTTAGGCTCCAATTTTAAAATATCCTAAGATGCCAACAGATTCACTATAAAATACTAATGCCGACTACTTGATTGGAAAACTTGAAGTGACTACCGCTCTGGCCAAATGAACATTGAACAGTTTAGTCACAATTCGACGAGAAATGTATACGCTTCAAAGCAGTAACAAAGATCAGCTGATCGTTCCTTCAAGGCGACGTGATGCGGTGTAGTGTGACGTCTTTTAGGAAGCTACTGAGGGATATTCCTCGATATCCATCGAGTCGATGGATATCGAGAAATATCTTTTAGATAATTTGCGATAATTCACAGGCTAGCATATAATAAAGTGAACTACAGCAACAAAGATGGGAACATCCATCAATATTAATAGTCCCACATTAATAAAAATTAACTTTGATAGGCTGGCAATGAAAGGTGTGAACAAAACCCTGATTATTACGGTTAATGTTTTCATTTATCTGTTCTTTCATAAGCGGTCGAGCCTCAATTCGGTAACCCAACGGCGCGAACCACGAGGGAATGTTGTCTTATTGATCTTGTTGTGGATACAGTGTTTGACCTGTATTTCGATAGCAACTATTTCATATTACAAATCTTAACGACAAGAACGGTGTAACGTTACGATTTTCCCAAATTTTACTGAAGATGGACAGCTAAAAGCGTTGTTCTCTTATTTTGAAATCATTTGGGTAGCAGACAAATATGGAAATGGAAACAGGAAGTTGGGATAAATATAGTTCGACCTACAATCAAATGATATTTTCGGATAAGCAGAAGTATGACCATTACAATTAATATTTGTGAGGATATATTTTAGTTTTGAAACCTATTCATTGAGTTTAATTTTTTACGTATCGACAACAACCAAATAATAATATTACGAAAGAGAGGCGTAGTGATCCATTTCTAAAAATGGCATCCTTGGATAAGGAAATTGAAAAGTTGTCCAGCAATTTCGACTTTATCTCACGTTAATGGAACTGTCAATGTAACTTTCCCTTTTCCCCGTGAATGTATTGAGCGTTTCCAATTCCATCGCCTTGCAGATTTGAGAAGAGTGTGGGTTCTCAGATCTTTGAAAACAATATTTTGCCCAAATTCACGATTTGCCTTATATGGTTACAAGCCGTCATGTGACCGATTTTTCCGCATGGTTTTGAAATGGAAGCTTATTTCTTTTTCGTGGATTTTTCTTTAGGAAGTTAGTAACACATCTGAGACGAATTAGTAAAATGTGCTTTCTTCAAGTCTGGAGTTCAAAGTCAGTTATTTGAAACCTTTTCATTGGAATTACCGATCTATTCATGATTTTTGCAATTCGTTACTTGTGCCATTGAAAACTTGTCTGTCGTCAAATGCATACTTTTTTCATGAAAAGGGAATATATTCAATTTCCTTGTACCCGAGTCATTATTTTGATATGCAACATGACTTTGGTTAGTTCTTTGATCAGTATTTTGGGCAATGGTGAACATTTCAGGAATTTTCCTAAAGTTTTGTTTGACGACCCCTTAAACATTGTTTTTAATAAATAATGCGTTCGATTCCTGTCAGGGGTAACTGCGTTGTGTCCTTGGCTTGGAGAAAGCACTTAATCCCGATTTCCTAGATGTGGGCACGCTGGTGCTGTGTACTAAGGCGTACAGCACATCCATAGTACACTTGTCGTCAACCAATGCTAACCCTGCTTGTCTTGTGTTAGTACATTGAGGAGTCTAGCTGTCAATCGCCGTTTCTCGTTTGTTCTCTGCAGGTACTCCGTCTTCCTTCGCCCATAAAACTGTCCGACATGAGGTGACCCTGGCTGTCGAAAGTGTCATTAACCCCCCATAAATAATAATAGATAATGCTTTTAAATACATTTATGACCAACATTCAGGGCAGGGAAGATTTTTACAATTAAAGTTATATTGTTTCAGGAAAGAAGGAATTTTGTTTCGGAAGTGGTATATTGGATGAGAAAAGTAATTATTGTACGAATACACCAGGGGGGGGGGGGGTGGAAAGAAATTGCAGACACCGATGCCGATTTTTTGTTTTTGACCGGTCGGGGGACCCACCCACCCACTCTATGTAATTTTTTTCCAGTTTTACAATTTTTTTCCGGGGTTATCTGAACCACCCACCCCCACTAAATACATGCCTCTGCATCATCCTTCCCACCATACTGCACCATAACCAATTTTATCATACAGTATTGAGTGATTGACCTTGTACAGTAGGACAGGTCTTGAAAGAACATCCGTTTTATCAGACCAAAGTGGTCTCTTAAGGCTAATAAACCAACAACATTCAAAGTGGATTATATATCCAAATATACCCCACAATAAAGCCACACACATATGGATAATATTAGAACTGACTCTTCGAGCCAGTTCTAATGTTAACCATAAATGTGTTTATTTCAAGTAACCTTATTGAACAGTAATGGTTATATGAAAATTTTTATTTTTTTTGTATTTTAGAAAAGAATGTTAGGTAAATGGTTAAATATCATAAATTACTCAACCCATCAGATCCCATTGCGTTCTCCATTCATATATACAGTGGAACTTCTCTTGAGAGACCACCTTTTTGAGGAACCACCTTTTTTGTGTTACAGCGTGTTTTATGTGGACAACACAGGGCAACATACCATTTTGGCCAAACAGAAGTGGTCTTTCAAGACAGGTGGTCTGTCAAGACCACCTGTCTGAATGACCCCTTTTGTCTGGCAAAAATGTTGGTCTCTCGAAAGAGGTTCCACGGTATGTGTTTGCATAAAGCAATGAGTTTAGTCATTTATGTATTTGTTTATTTTTTGAGGAAGGTTTGGGTGGGGTATGGCTGGGTTGGGGGGGATTTATTACTTATTTTAAGTCCAGCCCTAGAAGGTCTGGTACATGATTTTGTTGACACCTGTGTTCTCAGATGTGTTTGAAATAAATTAGCAGTTCAATCAGGTTCAATGTTTAGTAGTTTTTGTGTTACATACTTCCTACAATGGCAATAAGAGTCATTGGTGTTTTCGTAATAGATCTGGATACATCGTTGTACAGAATTGTTCCTGCAGCTGAAATCTGTAACTGTTCCTGACTTCACATAATTGTCTTTGCTCCTCATCTAAGCCAGCCGATCTCACCAGGGTGAACGTATTAGAAATTTAATCAAACGGAACACCCTCAAGATAACTTATCCTTAGAGTGCAGTGTTTGATAATTGCAATTAGTGATGCATTTTAACTTGCATTATTCAATATGTCATACATTGTATCACTATAAGCCGAATCATAGCTCAGCCGCAACAACAGTTTTATAATCGTATATAACCCATAGTAGGTACCCCCTGATAACTTGAGTGTCTTTTTATTGGTTCTTGAATGATACTTCACTGATTATGGTATACAGTTTTGCCCAAAAGTGTCTGAGGAAAAAATTTGCAAGCATCGGAAATTTTTTTTTTTTTTGTCTTCCTTGACCACCCACCCATCTCGGCATCAGTGTTTTGCAATTTTTTCCACCCCCCCCCGCTCCCCCTCCCCCCGAATACACAGCGATAATTAGTTCATTTCGGTTTCGTTTTCTTTTCTTCCGGTTTAACCTACAATGCCCTAACCGTGCTCTCTGTGCAGGACATACTTTACATGCACAGGGCGTTCTTCGCAAGTATATCATTTAGTTTGTCGAGAAACCCTGTAACCAAATAGTGTCCGCCATGTTACAGCAATTTCCTTACGGTGACGTATGGTGTTTTGTTTTGTTATTTTTTTAATAGCTCGCGAATGACTATACCTAGAATTGTAGGTAATACTTTTAGCTTTATGCCCGTCCTAAAATGTCCCATGGTTCAACGTGCTCTAATTATTCGATCTTACCAAACTGAACTTTATCTCACTGTTAAATTGTTTCCTTCTGGGACAAATGTATGCGGAATTGCGATGTCCCGTTAAGAAAAATCAGGTTTATCCATACTTTCGTGTTCAAACTTTGACCAAAGACCAAACGCTGTAAATTTTCATATCGTTGTTTTATTTTTTCGATACGAAGAGTAAAACATAAACTCTTACTTTACAGTATGAACATTTTGAGCGAGCAGTAAACTACAAGAGTACATGTGGAGACGATGAAAGGATCATTTGGCTCTGTTCTTTAGGTTTTTATTTCAAATAGCGTTCGTTTTACCGAAACTTTCATTAAAACATACTGCTTATGCACTTTATAGTTTTTGTTTGTGTCAACTCACATTGCGACCAAATCTGATATCGACTCGTTTATGGAAGTAAAATGTTTTCAAGCTGAACAAAATTACCAGGGGATGTACATAATTCTCGCCATATGCCAAACCAAAGTTTAGCCACTAAGGGTTACTGTCATAGGTCTTTAGGTTCAACATGCACTTTTTCGCTCCTTTTTACAGATATTTCAGTCGATGTGCGTCCACAGGGGTTAATCAAGCTCGGAAGAAATTAAACGGACGAATTCTCCTTGGGATAGGAATATCATATCTTATGCGCAGTTTTATGTTAGTAGAAAACTATATGAAATTAGGGGAAATGGGATTGTCGATGAGAGTCCAAGTGTTCTATGATTCACACACTCGAGTGGAATCCAGATGTTATGTTGACAAACCAGACATTCTCTTGCAGAAAATTATTGTCAACTAACAATGATATTGCAGGATTTGTTAATAGATATAATAACGATCGGAAAGAGTTTCCAGATTGCTATTGTTTTATCTGTCACCAAATCATAACATGCACGAAGTAGAACATCACGAGGCGTCACCTAATTCTGCATTGCAGAAATGTAAATTCCACCGCGCAACTCTGCTGGTTAACAGACACCCGACAGAGTGCGTTTTTAGACTTGGAAACCCTGTAACTGCACGAGACTGTCTGGCAGCCTGTATTGGCCCTACAAGAGTCCAACAATGGCGACTGAAACATCATGGGACTTCCCGGTGAGTGGAAAGTCCCGCGACTGTGGATTACTTCAGAAAATGATGAGATTGCATCAGAAAGGGGTGTGTATAAGCACCATTTTCTGGGTGTTGGGCCAGTTGTCTCCAGCTCATCACCGATGCATGAAGAATATCTGCTACTTGTCTAACCTGCCTAGATGGATGCCGTCGGCGATAGACTATTATTATAGAGTATTATAAGGTATGATTGAACTTTGTATTGTCGTCGCCCGAGTGCTAGAATGTCCTATGTCCCCTATGGGACATAGGACATTCTAGCACTCAGGCGACGTTGTATTGTAAATAGCTGGAGTTGACAGATGAATTATTAATTGATAATTAAATGTAGAAAATAGTATATAAGTGTTTGTTGTGCCGCTTCCATTATTGGCACACGACAAGGTTCGTGAAGTTTCTGCAGGACTGAATACTTTCTGGAACATGCGTTCGTTGACGTCTGTAAAAGAGACTCTAAAAGCCACGGACTGGAGGAACTTCGCAGTTCTATCAGTTAACACAACGAACTTAGTTATATTCTACAATTGTAGAACAACTAGTTATATTCTACAATTGTAGAGCAACTAGGGAGATTAACCCTAACTCCGTAACAATGACAGCAATTTGACATTGAACTGGAAGGACCACAAAACTTTCAGGAATTAATGCAGGTCGAAATCAAATCCCCGTTTTAAATAAAATCTCCAGCGAACACGCGCCGCGAATTTCTGGAACGCGCCGAGTCCAACGGAAACAGGATCCAGTACTGGTCCATAAAACCAAAATTATTACCCATCCTAAAAAATCCTGTCTACACCCCTGAATAATAATTAGGATACGCAGAACATATACATCCTCTGGAATACGCCATGTGGTGATTAATTCCACATTTCACTTTCATGCAGTACGCCCGAATAAGATACCAAAAAAGATAAGCCTGACGTCTTTATAGATTGTTATGCTCTGTATGCACGTCCAAGCTATCATAGATGCAGTAAATGTTTTGGAGTGGTAAGTTGCACGAAACTACGAACACAAAAGAATATAAAGTGGCATGCTGTCACTCCAATATTCCCTCGAAAGCCTCGACCTAATGGGACGACACTTTGTACACTTCCAACTGAATCGGGCTAATGGGCTCTCTCTGGGAGACAGCGAGTCACGAGTGTGTTGGTATTGATTCATAAATAAAGACATTTCACTGGAGATTTTTTTTCCTTTTTCAGATGGATTAGCAGCAGTTGTTCCTCATATCGGTTTACTTATTTCACTGGTTGGAGCATTTGCCGGTAGTTGCTTGGCTCTTATATTCCCGGCTATGATAGAATTACTGACATTTTCTGTGGAGGGTGAACGGCTTGGTTTATTCCATGCCATTAAGTGTGCAGTATATTTACTGATTGGAGTTGTGGGGTTCGGAACAGGAACATATGCTTCTCTGGATGCAATCATTGATACATTCACCAACAGTAACAGTACTAATACGTGACCAGAGATGTATAAATATCATCACCGTTATGTTTATGTACAAATGCTGTATCAGAGTCGAGCTCTTGTTTCTTAGGTCATATCTCGACGAATCGAGTAAAAGCCTAAAAAACAAATTCTGTACTCTTATACAACATGTTGTATATAAACTTAATGGGAATAGTATATTTATGTTACAGTTTTCAACTTATGTTCCAGAAATGGTAATGTAAATAAATCGTAACCAAACACACGCTTGTATACCGCAGTTGCAAGAGACAGATTTTGTACCAGAAACCTATGATACACGATGTATTCCTTTCATTACGGACACAATACACACGTATTGAAAGATGAAGAACTTTATTAACTGGTAGAGTGCTGGGAGACCATATTTGGGCTTCATTCTGAACTGCAGATACTGCAAATTAAAGTTTTCAAATTCTATGCAGTGGTTCATATTATCTTTGAAGTGATGTCATTCAGTCTGTTGGGATTTGCCTTGTTACAATTTATGTGAGAAAACCAACAGGCACTCTCCTATAACTTGTAACAGGGCAAAGATATGTGAATAAATTTTAATGGCCAAAAATAATTTAGAACTCTACCAGTTAATGATGAGTTACTTAGTTAGTGAGGTTCCTCTCATACGAATTGTAGTAAGAACAACAGAATACGTTGTGCAGATGAAACCTCCCTCAAGAATTACATATGTGGAACGTACCGTGAGACTTGTTGGCACTCGGCGATGCACTGTTTCGCAAGTGTCTATGGGAAATGTTAGGGTTTCGACCCAAACCCCCAGTCCAATTCAGCAAGGAATTCGACGTTCCGACAGGCAGGGTTGTTTGGTTACCCAATATTCGTTGAGTTTGTGTGCTGACTACTGTTGATGTGATGTAATGTCCTCTCCTCACTAAGATATCCCTGTATTATTTAGTGCTCAGTTAAAGATTTTGAAACCAATAAGTATTTCATTCATCTTGAAAACAACAAGGTTTTACCACAAAATTAGTGGAACTACGCCCCGTAATCATAAAACTGCAGCCGTAGTGGGTCTTCATTCATAATATTCAGTGAACAAACATGCCTATTGGTAATGTTATCAACGATGGGGTCTAATACAGACTCGACTAAGGAACGTATCTTGGGTTATTTCAAAGAAAGTGAATGTTCATGTTATGTTTTTGATTCATCTGTTTGGAAAATTTCTGGTGGTCGGAAAAACGAACTTATCAATTTCGAGTTTGCGAACAAGTGAAATATTCCTCTCGGTCGAGTCTGAAAATAGGCGATGGACTATTTAAGGGCTGGAATTGTTCCAGGCCATAGAGGTGTTAGATTAAATTAATTTGCATTTTAACAGTGAAAATCGGGATTGAAGGAAAGTACTCACCGCTCAGAAAACCATTCGCTCCCTCCAATGATTAACAACGAAAAATGAGAGAGAGAGAAAGAGAGAGAGAGAGAGAGAGAGAGAGAGAGATATGATCAAACAATAATAAGAAATAATTAGAATATGGAATAGAATAATGAGAACGGAACTGAAAATTGAAATATAACATTAGATTCATTGATGATGATCCCTAACTACCGCATCCATGACATTTATACCTTAACCCTTTCAACACTGGCACCCTGGAAGGTATCATATTAGTCAATACTGTCAACAGAGAAATTGGCGAAACCATCCTGTTTGATGGGAGGTTCAGTAATAGTTTAACCCAACAGCTCTGAAAAGTTGCTCTTTGTATCGTCTGCTCGTCCACTACCATTTTTTTTTATCACGCAAAAAATTACGCTCACCTTCTTGAAAGGGTAAATTTGAATGAAGTTTAATTACAGTTAATATCTACATGTCCACCAATTCCCAAAATCCCACTTCCTGAAGCGGCACAGCAGGCGTTCGTCATAATTGAGGGAGGGAGGTCAATAAGAGTGGTCACTCGCCACACTCTAGGCCAGGATGTGTATAATTCAAGCGCGTGATGTCCCAAAAGTACCACCATGAGAGTATTCCAATGGAGCAAGTTAGCTCGTTAGTATATCTGATGCTCACAATTTAGTTTAACTCTTTGAAACCAAAAAGCCATTTTCCAGTCCAGGATCGCGATACGATATGAATTTATAAAGTTGATGATTGCTCAGTGAATTTATGTGGTAGACCAATAGAATTTTCAACGTGCAGCCGAAGGGTTGCACATCGAATCATTAATTGGTCTCCCCAAAGTAACGATTATAGACTCTACCAGTTGATGACTCTGAACTGGCATGGAATATACCACAAGGGTCCAAAGGGGATAAGCGTCAGATTTGTTTACTAATTTGAAAAGTGTCTTAATTATGTGATGGCTCATGTCCATGGCAACAGTACTGCGGAACGAATACGAAAGTTGAGACTTTGGGTTTTTGTCTAACCATCATATCTTGCCAATCTAGTTGTTACTCCCTGCGTGTTAATTTTCAGTCTTGGCTGAATTAATCAAAAAACATACAAAGCACCTGATATGAATGCAAACGGAGACTATTTATTGTTCTATGAAAACAGAAACTTGGCCACACCGATCATCCCTTGAAACGTACAACGGAAGACACGCGGCAAATTGGTTGACTAAAATGTCCTTGAAATGTTTGAATTAAATTTGGGTTTTCACCAACAGGCTTTACCGGGTCGACAACTGCACAAGTGCACAAGAATGAAACTCGAATAAAACACATCAACTGGGACATTAACATAGTTTGGACCCAGTGGTTAGAGAATTGAACTCTAAACTGAAAGGTCGGTGGTTCGATTCTGACCAACGGTAACTGCATCGTCTCCCCAGGCAAAATTCTTAATCTCGATTGTCCCCAAAGGGGCACGGCGGCTTTGTACACAAAGGTGTACTGCATACCGGTGGTGCACTTGCTTTCAACCGCTGCTAACCCCACTTGTCCAGAGTTAGTAAGTTGGAGAGTCTTACAATTGCTCGCCGCTGTTCGATTGTTTTCTCCGGATACTCCGTCTTTCTCCATCCGTAAAACTGTTCGACACGACGTGACCTTGGCTGCTGAAAATATCGTTAAACCCCAAATAAACAATACACAAACCAACAGTTCAGACTACGATAGACTGCATTAGGGTGGAGAATGTCTAGTTTTCGGAAAATACTGTGATGTGAGTAGCACAGATTTACCCAGATTAAGACCTCCTCTTTAGATCGATTGCGTAATTTCCACCTGGAACAGTTACGTCGCTCTTGAGTCTAGAGGGCTAGCTCTCTGACCACCTGTCCATTCATGTAAAGAATTCGTTGTTGTTATGTGGTGTTTGTTTATCCGCTTTCGCGGAGTTTGCGCGTTGGCTACCGTTGTTGTAATTTGATGTTCATTCACTCAGAGATATAAGATATTCTTTAGTGCTACAATTCGATTTTCAAACCAAATGAAATATTCTAAACGATTAAATCTAAAATATACCATAGATATTCATTTTCCTTGAAATTATTCACGCTGAATTAATCAAGAGGAAGGCAGGTTCCATGCCATAACGTCGAATTCCTTACAGAATTAGACTGGTGGCCCGAATGCACGCCTATGGATTAGAAACAAGATTTGAAACTGATACTCTAGGCGTGCGATTCGCGTAGATCTCCCGAACTGAATTTTTAAGGATGACTAGCGTGTTGGTGCAACTGAATTGTTGCTCAACGCATTCGAATGTGGAAATTTAAGAACATGATTCATAAAGTTCAATTGTTTAACCTACAGTAAATACATGTATACTTCAAAATATCAGTCGTCATATATTTTCACAACACCGCACAGACAGCAAAGAAACTCTCTGGAACTCTCGACCACTAGAACTGGAGAAGGACCACCGCCCACAAAAAAAGTACAAAACAGACGTTTCAATGGAAAATTAAGGAAATCTGTGTCCGACGTGTACCTAATACATACGCTCTCGGGAAAAGATTTGGACCTTGTCAAGTAGTACTATGATCTGACATTGTTCTACCATTGCAGTTGAATAATGAAATCAGCAACAATGGCCGCAAATTTTGACAGAGTCCATATTTTAGGGGTTTTTGCTCTACATGTACTGGGTAATGAATACATAATCAATGAGTGGTACAGAAGTCTTCGCAGAATTGGCCAACCAACCATTGTTAGCGATATGGTGAGGAAAATGCCAATTTTCATGTTGAGGAAAATGTGAAAATTCCAACGAGATTTTACCTGGAAAGCTGCATAAGTTCAAAAGTCCCTGTAATGTTTTTTTTGTATAGGTTCTGTAGTATTTGAGATCTGAATCAGACTCAACCATGTTTCATGCTTTAATAGTCACTTTGTATGCCACCGACTTCCGGAGAAGGTTTCGTATCAACTTTTGTCATAACAACTGAAGCACCAGTTGTCGGATTTCGGTGTCCTATGGTGTGGTGATAGACCAGTGTGATATGTGGAGCATATGCTATCCACACACTGCGTTTTTTCCATTCATATATACCATAGTTATCACCCTTGTTAGACGTAGAACACTGTCCTGTGGTACGGTGATAAAGCAGTGTCGTGGAAAGAGAATCCAGATATTGCGGGCTTCGGCCACACGTATCTACAGTACAGTCGCCGTGAACTGGTCATAATCCACGCGTGGGCAGTGATGTCCAGGCATGCGTTTACCAGGTAATAAAAATCATTAGCAGCAAAATGTTATTTCCTAAAGCACCCGGTGCTTCATTAATTAAATTTTTGATGATTATTCCTTAATTAGTGTTTGAAATCTAATATTATTTCACCCGTGGAAATATTACCAACCCGTGGAAAGTGACCAGTCCACGGCGGCTGAACTGACCGGAGTTGTGGCCATTGCGTTCACGATTAGTCATTTTGCAGAAATATTTGACCTAAAACACCACTAAATAAATAAATATGGTAAAGTATGGTGGTAAACCAGTATTGGAAAAGGAAATCCACATACTGCGAGGTTCGTCAACGTATACTTTCTACAGTTATGACCTTTCTTGGACTTGGAAAACTGTCCCAATGAACGTTTTGCATTATAACGTAAGCATTTGTGGTAAAATTGTGATACCGTTTACTATGGTGATAGAAGAACACAGGGGAAAGGATATCCATATATTGTGGGTTTCATCTAAACAAGCATACCATAGTTATGACCATCGTTGGACTGTACCAACGGTCATCGGATTTATATTTTCCCGGAACACGGAAAATGACGGTATTTAGCGTCATTGGATTTGTGTTTTATCAGTACAGATAGCTGCCAACGCATATAATGTTCTGCGCCATATCCTTAGTGATGCTGGAGGCGGCTCATGCCACGCTTCGGTTTGCTCTAGCTCATCATACGCAGAAATCACAAAAAAATAAATAGTTTAATATCTTTGATATTAATTATTAAAAGAAACGCAAGAGAGCTCTTGGTACAATGTAACTTGTGTGTGGCATCTGTATCATACAAGTGACTAATAAAATCTCGTTTGAGGATGAGCTTTTTTATTCCATTTTTATAGGTGGAAATTATCAAATGTTCTGATTTTCATGTCAATGGCAATAACTCTCGAACATACAATTGGACATAGCTGGTTCACAATCTCATGCATCATATTATCAGCAAATGCTGTATATTACATTTGTGTTATATTTATTATTGAAAATGCGATGACAAGAAGCGGTTCGGGGTGGGCTGACGGTACGACGAATGAACGAATAGAAAGATGGACGAATGAAAGGACGAACCCATACCTTTATCATCTTCTCACTACATAGCGGGGGATAATGGAACCAACAAAACGACGATGTATAGATGCGCGCTATCGATAAAAAGTTACATTATTTTAAAGTGAATCAAGCGCAGATACATTGGCTGGCGAAACACACCGGGAATTTTCCGAAGCGATTTTGAAATGTCTCCGCCAAAAAGTCGCAATACACATCAGTCCCGTTGAGTGAAAGATAAAATTACTCATAATACCCCGTTCGTCTACAAATATCCCGTTATGTCATAAAAACGCGTTTACAAGACGATAAAGAATACGAAAATGGTATCACTTCCTTCAATGGAATATTGATGTCCGAGCTATCCTTAAACAGTGCAGTGCGGCCTCTGTTACGTATGGGGTGTCCCTGGAGATATATTGTGCATATAAAAACAGCAGAGGTCTTACTTCCTTGTAGGGTCGGCCATATGCGGAATTATTTTTAGCTACTGGTTGGGCCACCTAGCGAGCTTGGTTATTGCTACAGTCAGTAATAATCAGGGATATGGATTGAAGATTTTCAATGTGTGTGTGTGTGCAGGGGGAGGGGAAGGGTAGGTGGTGGAGGGTTCGTGTGATTGTACACATGGTCACAGCATTCTGTTTAGTCTTTGCTATCCATGGATCCGATTATCGTCTTTGACCAGTCAGACTGCTTCGTGTCCCGAGGAATGTATATGCCTATACATACTAGTCTCCCAATGTTTAGAACCCGTGTGGTTCCTGCGAATCTAAAAGTCTGAAAGACAATCGAGCTGTGACTGGAGCACTCGAACAAATATAATCTACCGACCAACTGCTCGAATCAGATATCCCTCGTACGGCTTTTCGACCGATTTCGGAAAAAGGGGCGCCGACGTTCTGTCGGTCCTACGATTGGGGTGCTGAAAGTTGGGTACTGCAAGGAGGTGCTTGGCAATCAATTCACCCAATGCCATGCCATTACTACTACAAACAGATATGTTAATTATCTCTGATCCAAATCTTGTAATCTTAGTCAGATCGCTGTACCGCAAGTAACTAATCAATGAGACGACTCTATTTGTCGAATTCCCGCCCACAACCACTACGTATTGTGTCAACACCAAGGCGTGTCATTTAATCCTTTATCGTATGAAGCCATGAGGAAATCGTTTAGTGGGGTTCAACTTTATGTCACATCCTCATTTGAGTGTTCAAAAATCATTGGACATACTTGTGTATCCTTCTAGTGTATGGCCAGTCTTCGAGTTTGTCGAATGTGAAAATGAAAGAAGCAAGGGTTCTGACTGACATTCTGCCCTACCAGAAAAATAGAACATACGCTCAACTTGATTCATTTCTCTGGGATTTGTTGTTGTTGTTGTTGTTGTAGTTTTAGAATACATGTTTTGAAAATAAGAGAGTTAAACATTTACGCATTGTCTATACATTGCCTTTTGAAGAGAGATTCTGAAAGATTATGGGAGTGTTCCAGATTTCGATGTTCAGGCGCACCGATACTTCCTGTGAGAAGTTTGCAAGGAACCCCAGCTCGGTAAAAGTATTGTAACTCCGAAGTTACATGGGCCTTAATCGCAGTCTATACAGCAAAATGTCGAAACTCCCAATACTTTCATTTGAAATAGCAAAACGGAGTTAAGATCCACTTACATGTACCTTTGTGAACGAAAACGAACTTGCAAAACGTGCTTTACTTTTTAACCTCGACAATTGGAGGGGTGTGTCAGTTTTCATTTGTAATTTATTCTTCCGATTTGGACAGACATTCGCGTCTATTAAGCTACCTGGATTGACTCGTATATTAAGATGACTGGGTCAAACGTTGGTCCCTCGCGTTTCGATCTGTGATGAAGGTCTTAATGCTTGCTTTTTCACCCTTTACCCTTCTCGATTAATTAGATCAGAAAGGGTTGCGTACAACATCTCGCAATCAAAGCGTGTCTCGCACCATTGTGGACGAAATGTCACAAGCCTGGTTTCAGCAGCATTTGGACTACTATTAGGGACAGGTACTTCGTGACCAATGGGGAAAGAATGAAGCCATTCGGAATGTCGAGAAAGCAATTCGCCCCAAGACACACTCGGTTCCAAGCCATAACACTTACAAGTTGTCATGCGAGAGACTGTTTCACTGAGCATTTGCGACCAGATCACTCCAGCAAGGCTCACGGCTTTGTGCGATCAAACGCAGGAACCCCGGGATATAAAGATCGTTTCTCACGGGCTTCCTTCCCCCTCATCTACCCTGGCAATCTTAACAGACACTATTACTTACGCCGATGAGCGAGGAGGTGTTGTTCAAATGGATAACGTTCAAGCCGCCGCTGAATAAGCCGTTAAGACTGACAACGAAATGAACGAAAACAAACGCAATGTTACACTGCGTAAAATGAAGTCTATTCGGAGGTAAAGAATGTGGAGCTCCATATTCCTAAACTGACAGCAAATTGTCCGAGAGAGTGGTGACGGCGAGTAGTTTGGGGGTCAATATAAACACCACAGGGAGAGGTATCTACAGAACCACACGAATAAACTGAGTAGGAAAATGAAGGGAATTAGTAACCAGCTGAAACTTCTAGGAATGAAGTTTTTGTAGGAAAAAACATTTGGGAGATGTTGGGAGTACCAAGTATAATATAATTTACGGTACGAATGTAACACAACTAAACAGGCTCGAAGCTGGCGATCTCAAGACTTTTTCAACATGGTGAGACGAAAGAAGAAATTTTCTGAGAGTGTTCCAGTCGGTACGAATTTGAAACCAAACGTAAAAAAATTTTTTTTAACCGTTTACCTAACCTGAAAAGCAGATGACCCTTACAAACAAAATTCTTGAATAACTATTTTTTTCCATCTTTTTGTCTCAAAAACATAGGTTATGACCCCTCATTGGAACGAGCTCGACGAGCTCCTTCCAATGAGGGGTCATTACCTATGTTTTAGAAACAAAAAATAAA
This sequence comes from Pictodentalium vernedei, assembly GCA_031216915.1. Lineage (NCBI taxonomy): Eukaryota > Metazoa > Mollusca > Scaphopoda > Dentaliida > Dentaliidae > Pictodentalium > Pictodentalium vernedei. Next base: position 356,187,132 of record CM062296.1, read on the forward strand.
AAATAATGAAAATTAATTGGCGAGTTTTTGTGAATACCGCCAGCCGGTTTTTGCCGTTACGTTGGGTAAAGTGTTAAACATTAATAAATAAAACGGGTTGGAAAAGTTCGCTTATTACAGTACGCTGCCGTGGACTGGTCACTTTCCACGGGTAGGGAATATTTCCATGGACGCGATAATATTAGATTCCAAACACTAATTATAGCAATAATCATCCAAAAATATAATCACTGAAGCACCGGGTACAACTCGATGCTTCATTAATCGAAATGTTGCTGATGATGATGTTTATTACTTGATAACCGCATGCGCGAACATCTCTGCCCACGCGTAGATTACAACTAGTTCACGGCGACTGTACTGTGTTGATATTCAAAAGAATTTCTTTCGTTTAATGAAAGTAAGTCTTTCAAATAATAATAGTAGTAGGAGAGCGATGAACCGTGCCATATTTGGGGACCCCGGAAGTGACGTCATAGTCACGTGATCTGGTGGCGCCGTGTTGTGTTGTTATGGTAACCCGCGTGACTGGCCATCTTGTGACGTCATCCCCATAGTGATACGTGATGTGTGTGCGCATGCAGAGTTAGAAGTGGCTGAAGGCAAGGGCACCATTGAAGTGTAGTGTGCTCTAGTACATGGCGTCACCGTACCTCAACGTGGGTAATGAGGATTAAGTGTCTTGCCCAAAGATGCAACATAATTATCGCTGGTCTGGATCGAACCGTCGACCTTTCAGTTTAAAGTTCAGTGCTCTGACCACCGAGCCACTGTGCTTGCTTTCTAGTCGTTTTTGGTGAAGGGTTGTAGGACTGTGGGCACTCGACATGTCGAATTATTTATATGACAGATGATACAATGTACGCTAGATTCCTCCATCCGTAAAACTGCCCACCACTGATGTGGCCATGGCTGCTGAAAGTTTCGTTAAACTCAATAAATAAACAGACAAACAAAACAATATGATAAACATATCAGTAACACTTCGCCTTTCAATCGTTTTTGTAAAGTCGGAGAACGGGTTACCTGTAAATGTTAATGTAACCTTTTTAAATATCGCCTTCATTTTTGTTCTGTACTGGCATAGGGGCTGGAGGCCCACTCAAACGTTAACTCTTAAACTCGGAAGTGCAAAAGAGACACAATCCAACAGTTAAGCTGGTGGCTCTCCGGAATGGAATCTCTTTTTTTAATTCATTTCCCATTTTGGAAAAGGGGAACATGCAAGGATATCGCACGTCCCCGGAAACTCGGTTGATTCACATATTTCACTTTCAAAACTCTCATGTAGCGCCTACGTGACCTCACTATCTACCACAGCGCTGACAAAATGCGGTTGTGGAACCGGGAGAGGGGTAGATGAGGAACGGCAAACTCTCAGACCACCAGTCAAATTCTGTAATGAATTCGACGTTGTTATGGGATTGTTTGTTGAACCACTTCTCGAGGGGCTTGCGCGCAGACTGGCCTTTATGAAATGCGATGTCTCTTTACTCACAAAGATATACAGATATTAATGAGAGATATTCCAATCATCAGTATATGATTCATCAAGATCTCAACCCAATTAGTGGAACTCCGCTGCGCTATCATAAAATTACGCTGTGGTAAGTCTGCATTTATTGTAAGTTATTTTCTCCAACATGCTTGGTATATATAGATTTAATACCTGGATGTTGGTTTTTAAACACCCAGCCGCAGGCGAGGTGTTTAAATGAGACAACCAGGTATTACATCTCCAAACTCGAATTGTCAGAAATCTGATGATATTTCTGACTAGTTTCAGTTTTTACGTTCGATTTTTATACCGAGGTGAGCGAATGCGAAAAGCTTTCATTTAAACCATAAACCTCGGATGCTTCGAGTGCCCTTATACCCTGGATGTTGCACGCTCTCATATACCTTGGGTGTTGGGTGTGCCCTTTGCCATGGCTATTTGTCCTTGGCATTCTGACCAATTAGAAAACAGAATTTATCGGGATATAGGGACAAAATTATTTAAACAAACATGTATTATGATATTGTCAATTTCATCGAATATTCGGTCAAATTTAGTCCCGATTGAGAAATATTTCAAAGAAAACGAATGTTTATGATATTTATAGATTCAGTCGAAAGAAATATTTCAGTAATCAGAAAAGTGAACCGTAGGTGGACTGTTTAAGAGTTAGACCAGCTCCAAGCAATAACAACATCACATTCTTTTGAAAATTTGACTTGAGGCTTGTGAGCGTAGGGAACTGGTACAGTTAAAACTGGAAATCCTGTCACGAACTGTGCGCTTATCTAGGCTTATTTGCGCGTAGGAATTGCGCGTAATTGCCATATCGAATGGCAACCAAAGCAAGGTAGGTTCTCCTGGTTACTCACGGGAAACACAGGCAATGTTTCCGTCAATGGACCTCCGGGTTACCCGGAGGTCCATTGGCCGAAACATTGCTTGTGCAAAGGCCATATGCACAGAATTTGATAACATTACTATGGCCATAACGCGTAGATTGACGCACAGATCGATGTGCAACTTGTGCACATTTCATGACAGGACTTCTAGTTTTAACTGCTCCAAAACACCTTTTCCACAGACGTGCGTTTTAAAATTTAACTCTTTAACCCCGAGATGCCGCTTTTTTGGCTAGAAAAATGTTACGTCTTAATTGCTCCAAATAGGATGGCTGCTAAGTGGATGTGTGGAGTAGCCTCAGAGCTGCACGTAAAAAATATTAATTGGTCTATCCCCAAATAATGGATATGGACTCTTCCAATTACTGATATTCAACTGATATGGAAGATACAACCAGACAGGGTTCAAAGGATTAAGAGTATTTATATGTAAGTTTATCTTCCAATAATTATGTACTGGGTCCGTAATTACCTGAATACAGGAGCCCTTGATACAAAATACGTACCTTGCAAATGCATAATACAACCGCGTGCTTGATTACGATTTGTGTACGTTACTATTTATTGAATATTACAAGCTTTCGAAACGCGTTTGCGAGGGACCTTGTCAGTGGCGGCGCCTTGGAGGGATATGTGGGGGTACTTACCCCTCCACTTTTTTCGCCAAGCGTAGTAGAACAATGCTATCATTTTAATTTCTGTTGTATTGAACGTTGCGGTGTAATGGTCGGTATGCTTAATCCCATATTCCCAAGTGCACTGAATCAGAAAAGTTTTGAAATTATGTTTGCCCCACCCCCCCCCCCCCCCCCCGCGCTTCCCGAAACACATACGCTAGCTGCAAACAACAGACAACAGTCGAGGGTCCAAACTGCAATCAGGCATGCCGCGTTTAAACGGACTGAAACTATTGTCCAAAAAATTCGACTTAACCATATTATTATTATTACTATTATTATTATTATTATTATTATTATTATTATTATTATTACTACTACCACTACTACTACTATTTTAACACATCCTAATCAGAACAGCGCCCAAGTGGCTTTGAATATTAATTTGATTCAAATCAAGAGACACAGATAGCCCAAGAACATTAGGTTTCACTAGGGAAAAAAATCGGAGAAAGCTGATTTTTCAGGGAATGTCGAGTACATGTCACTGAACGATTAGACAAAAGTCCCCTAAAATCCCAGTTGAGCTTTTTTTTCTACAGCCTTTTTTCGAAAACGCGTTTGAAAAAAATAAAAAAAAATCGCACGAACTTTGTAACCTCGAATTGATCCAACTGTATTTTTTGTTTACGCGTATTTCGAGCTACATAATGTCTAATATACATTTACCTAGAGGAAAATGTGCATTCTGTGACAATTTCTGCGAAAAATTATTGAAAATTCACAAAAAAGTATCGGATTTACGCAAAAACGATTTTCCTAACGGATTTGCCCAAAGGGTCGTAGTACAGAACGGGATGTTAGTTGGACAGACGATAAAAAATCCACCACCATTTGAAGACTTTTATCATTGCTTACAAAATAGACATTATGGAAGACCCCCTCTGCTTCTGGCCGAGTTCCCCTTTTGGCATAAAATTCGTCAGCATGAGAACTCAACTATTTTCGGGCTTGGGACCGAACAGACACGTCTGTGTCTGGCAGCATTAGATCAATAAATAATATTTACAGAATGTACAAAAATCAATAAATAATATTTACAGAATGTACAAATCAATCAACATGGATTAAGTTACATTGACTATTATCAACGCTATATACAGAAATGACATGACCTATATACATATTATTCATCGAACTCAGAAATTTCCGACAGGACGGTGTTTCTGTGGTTGTTACAAGAATCCGAATTGCAATTACACAAACCTGAGCAAGAGAGTCCTGCCTTCTTACACCCACACCTTTTTGTACAAGCACTCTTGCAACCACAACTGATCAGATTCAGTAGGTTATCGGGGGCACATGGCTTTGTGGCTGCAGTCGGTACAAGAAGAGAAGTCCATTGTCTAGCGACCACCCCAATCCGTCGGAGGAAGCGAAGTGCCCAGCCATTGTTGGACCTGGAGATAACATCTGGAGACATGTTGTTGTGCAGCATCGCTGCTTGGTGGGAGTGAGGCTAGGTCGATGGGTTTATTCAGTTTAGATTTTGCTACATAACGCTTGTAAGTGACATATCTATATTGGTCGAGAGAGGAAACAGTTTTACTCCCGTATAAGATCAGGAGAAGTTGTTCCCCGGCAGCGGCTACTGCACGTGGTGTACTGTCATCCGCCAAAATTGTGTTGACATACTGTTGTGAGTCGCTAGTAACATCGGAGACAATTGTACTGAATACTTTCTTCTTACCAACTCGAAAGAGTGCAGAAGTAGTGTCACAACCACTTATAGAATGTGCTACAAGGAGGTTGCTTCTATGGTCACCCATTTTGGTTGCTATTTCACTAACTGAAACTAGTAAGTTTGGGGTAATGGAATACATCGTGTGAATATTACATCCCGGTTGAACTCGAGAGGTAAGAATGACTAACAAGTCTGTGTCTGTTCCCACAACGACAACATTGTTGTCATCTTGAGCGATGTCAAGTGCAGTTTCGGCTATCAGTACATCAGCATCAGCCTCGGCCTGCTTGGACTGAATATTGATAGCAGATAGCTCCTGCATTAGAAGATCGATCAGTTGGGTTTTGTTCTTGGCATTTGCAAGGAAATCGGATTGGGGTGTGGTGGCTGGTAACTCGAGTGAGATATTGATATCAATGGAATACCTGTCTTTAGATCTACGGGCTTGTTCCATGCCCTTTGTCGACATTGTACAGGCATAACCATCAAAAACAACCACGACGTTCGCCCCAAAATGTCTCACTAGATAATTGGAATATGATGTACCTATGTCCTTATATGACGACTGTTTAGGCCATACAACTGTCCTCAATAAAAATCCACCATCTACAACAAACAGAGAATGTTCTGGGATTTTAGTTTGCTCGGAACCGTATGTTTTGAGGATCTTACCGAGCGTGCTTTTCTGTGTCTTCCTCATTCCAGCAGAATCAAACAATGCTGGTGGTTTCGGGGAGAGTTCATATTTGAGATACTCTTCCATCTCTGCTTGTGACTGAATAACACATGTGATGCGGTTGAACAGAATTGTGGGGTCAATCACTACCTTACTTCCACGGACTTTGATGCTATTTGCCATCGATGCGAAAGACTTCACAGTGTCAACACGTCGTAGTTTGATGCTGTTGAACGTTTTGCTTACAACATTCGATACGCAACATTCACCAATTTTGCGAACTTGGTCACAGTTCACAGTTTCGTCGGCCACAAGCCCGGTCGCTATAGAGACTAATTGTAGTGGATCTCTATTCTGAAAGGGGGAATGCACTCTGAGCCAGTTCAATAATTTGGTGATATCATTGGCATCAGTCAATTGTGAACTTTGACGGAGATGCCGATGTTGTTCGCCATGACCAGTGTGAACATGAACAAAATTTTCGAGAGCATTACATATCGGAAGGCAAAGAGGTAGTCCATGTACCCATTTCGCAACAGTGCTATCGGTTATTCCCCTGCCATGTGTGAGACCACCAGGGAGTTTGAACATTCTCATTAAACACTGCTCTATGATCTGATCAGAATATATCCCGTCCCAGAATTTATCTGAGCGCCTTATGGTAAAGTAACCCTTCTCAGTGAACAACTTCAAATCATCCTGTTGCATTATTTCTGTTAGCTCATTCATCTGCTGCAAACAGAGATGAGAACTTTTTGCGTATGCAAAATGACCACCTGCGTGAAATACTGGAATCATATTGCGAACACAATATGTGTGGAGTTCCCAGTCGCCTGTGCGCTCTGCTCTCAAGAACAACTGGAGAAGACCTATTTGCTCGTAGTATTGTACCCAAAGCTTTCCTGTGCGTCCTACGGACGCATTCTGGAGCAGTTCGTGTAATTTTGACAGTAGATGGTTGACACTTTCTTGATTGACAGCGTCAGCTGTTGTACAGTCACCTCTGGCAAGTCCACAGAATATTTCATTGACTTCTGTGCAGTCTATGTTATCTAGTGTTCGGCTTTCTTCAAACACAAGTTTTGTAATGGCAATTTGTGCTAGCAAATGGGCATGAACTGCTCTTGAATATGCATGACCACTGATCAAATGATGGATTGACCCACCAGCATAAACAGTCCCCCAAAGTTCATCCAAGCCGCTACCAGCCATGATCGAACCAATTGCCCCTAAATATGACATAATCATATGGAAGCCGCCGAGTCTAACGAAAACTTTTGTCAACTTATCTGACGAAGACACAATCTCCACTGCTTTGATATAAAGTGGTTGGTCAAACGTCACTGGACAAACGTTCAGTCCCTGACACCACATTATGTGATTTAATCGAACATGGAAATGAGAAAAGTCGATGCCGTTTGAATTTGAGTTTAGGGGGTATGGTTAATATTTCACACGTTTCACCAATTCATTATGGAATAAATGACTATTGTTATATATCATTATAAAGCCACTGCTTTTCTGCAATTTTTGATATATAATTTAACTCCCAAAGTTGTCGTAGATTTGATTTAATGGACGCTGTGTACCGTTGTGTGTATGAAAACAATAAATTTTTTTTCGTAATTTTGTACATTTTCGTGAATATTTCACCATTGAGTGTGAGGATTGGTACAAAGTTGGCATTTTCTGTTGGGGATATGTATTCTCAATATAATTCAGCACGATATTTATGATTCTCACCCTACTAAGGCGAATAAGAATGAGAAATATGGAGCTGGGTCGAATTTTTGTTTAAATTTTTTTTTTCATCAAAAAAACGCTATAACTAAAAAAGCTCAACTCGGATTCGCGGGGACTTTTCACACTTCATCCGCAATGTGTGTCCCGGAAACATATAAAAAAAATCAGCTTTCTCCGATTTTTTTCCTCACTTTCTCATTTTTATGTCTAATGTGCCTGGACTAAGAATGCAAAAGGGACATTAACAGTATTTCTTTCTTTTTTCTGTCTTTGTTTACCGGTATATATTTATATTTATTTGTACACACACACACATATATATATAAACACTTTCAAATAGTTTATTTTACATTCATGAATTTCAAAAACTTGTTTGTTTCTCCATTGCAACATTTTCTGTATTCATGTTATGGGAGCGGAGGTTTCTACTAAGTGGAAAGCACTTGTCCTCCTATCCCTTTTTGCTTAATAGTTATGGCAAATAAAATATGTTGAACTTAACCACACCATGTGACCCCCTTTGAACGAGCTCGTCGAGTCAGTTCCAATGAGGGGTCACATGGTATGGTTTTGTTGATTTTCTAGAAAAATAATGTTTTTTTCAACAACACTGTTTGTAAATTACGTGTGAGGATACGGTCGATTCATGAGTTAAGCGTTAATCGAGTTATTGCGGCTAATTGTAAGATAAATCTATCATCACCATTATGTTTTTGTACAAAATGTTGTATCAGAAACGTGGTCTTGTTATCGAACTACCTCTTTCCCTGGAACGTTTCATATTCTGTACAGAAAAAAGACGTATATGCAATATAGAAGTTCGTGCTTATCAATTCCCGACAGAACACAGTATGTTTTTGAATAAAACAATTTATTATACGGCATGTGGTATATTATAAGAAAAATATATCTGCATCCTAAAACGTGAAATACAAAACCAAGATAGAGAACATAAACAGTGTAGAGAAAATACACTACCTACATGTAAACTAGTCGAGTCGAAACAGAACCAGAGTGATTTGGTGAGTCTGACAGTTGTCCGCCGCTGCTCGGTGGTTATCTCAGGGTACTACGGTTTCCTCCACCTGAAAAATTGCCCGAGACGATGTGCCCGGCTGTTGAAAGTGTCGATAGACCACAGTGAACAAACAAACAAACAAAGCCATATGGCAAAATTAAACATTACCCACAGGCAACAATTATGTATGAAAACAACTGGTTCGCTATGAACAAGATTAACTTTTCATGCTTCAACAAATTTCTCAACCAAAAACATTCACCCGCGAACATGTGCATTTAGATGGCGGGGTAGGAGGGCAGAATTAACTTCAGATCGATTTTGCAATGCAGAAACCGGATCGCGCAGATAAGAGTACGGTGGCACTCGGGGATGTTGGGAATATGATCGATTGTGGATGAGAGGGTAAGGGGGGGGGGGGGTGTAAACTGTCTGCTGATTAATATTCCATCTGCACCATCAAACAAGGCATCCGTTCGTGGAAGGCATGCATTGATGTAGTTGGAAAATTAGTTTTTCAGGATTTAGCCAAAAATGTAAAACTCACGACTTCCTGGAAATGTATTTGGGAATAAATAATATATGCATGTAGTTGTTGTGTGGCAACTTATTTAATTAACACGTGCCCCCCCCCCCCCCCCCCCCCATAGCCTTGCTGTGTCTCTAACATCCCGAATCAGGTACTACAGACCCTTTTGTATATTCGACTGCGTGTGTGACACAAGACCAAATATCAAATTAAATATTTTAAAAAACCTACATGATTACTTGCAATACAGAATCGGTATCTAAGACTCCACTCCCGACCAAAATGGCCGGACTGGGAAAGTTACTGGAGGGAGGGGGGGTGATATCGCACACCATTAGCACCGAATGACAATAGCACTGAGGCGTAACACATCAAAGCAAACTTTCGGGTTCATTACAAGAGTCCGTTGCTTGGGACAATGCTTGCCTTGTTTCAATTTCTGTCTCAGAATATGTTAATTTCTTAAGCAGAAAGCTTTCTCAGTTCTCAGGGGCCAATACTATAAAACATTTACATTTGAATTTTCCTGAATTGTATTTTCCATTTATCAGTTTAAAGGCGTTAAAATGAATCATAAGCATTTCCAAAGATCTAGCAGTTTGCCAGTCCATATCTTTTAAAATGCTAACGATTCATTTTAGTCAGTAATATTAATAGGTGGAAAATCGAGGTTAAGCAACGTCGAGCCCGGTTAGTCCTCGGATGGGTAACCGTCTGAGCGATCAATTCGGACTCCCGCATTGTGTCCTTGGGCAAGGCACTTAACCCCGGTTGTCCACATGGGGGCACGATGACTCCGTGTACCAATGCGTACTGCACGTCGATGGTGCGCATGTCTTCAACCAATCTAACCCTGCCTGCGCTGCAATGTTGAGTTACGATGTTGGGAAGCTGGCACCTGCTCGTCGTTGCTTGGTAGTTCTCTCCGGGTACTCCGGCTTTCTCTACTCTTAAAACTTTCACGGTCATGATTAGTCATTGTGCATAAGTATGTGACCTTGAACACCAATAAATAAATAAATAAATAAATAAATAAATAAATAAATAAATAAATAAAATAAATAAATAAATAAATAAATAAATAAATAATAGGTGGAAAATATAATTCTAGAAAATAAATTTCGTAGGTGTAAAGAGTGTTAACCTGTTCATGAATAAGTTATATTGAACACAAAAACAGCTTTCCCCGTTAAAATTGCATTAACGTTAAATGACGTGCTGCACGTTTGTGAAAAGGCATGTTTTGCACGTGGAGAGTCTGAAAATTCATGCAGCAGTGTGAATCCTTGGGTATTAAAACACTAAAGTAAGGCCTTCCTATCGTTCACATTCAAACTTGCGCTTCAGTTAAAACGACTCCACATTAGCATGCCAAGATTGACAATGAATCAACGTCTCATTGCCCTGGGTATGATTAGTGCTGGCAGAACACACAGAGAGGTTGCCCAGCATTTGAACTGCCACCGTAACACTGTCGACAGGCTAGTCCATCGACATGCACAACATGATGAAGTTCGAGACCGACCCCGCTCCGGGAGACCCCGAGTTACCACCCCTGCACAAGATCGGTATATCCGTGTCGTCCATCTCCGGAACCGGCAACAAACGGCAACGACGTCAGCCAGGTACATCCCTAACCTGAGACGGATACATCCTCAAACAGTAATCAACCGGCTGAGAGAATACGGCTTACATCGTCGAAGACCTGCAATTCGTCCGAATTTGACATAACGTCATCGTCGTGCTCGACTGCAGTGGTGTAGACAACATCTCAGGCATCCCTTACACTGGTGGCGACGTGTTTTATTCACAGATGAATGTCGTTTCCATCTTTCATCATCAGATGGCCGCCAGAGAGTGTGCAGACGTCGAAACGAACGCTACGCAGATCCATGTGTCGTGGAGCGAAACCGTTGTGGGGGAGGGTCTCTCATGGTGTGGGGTGGCATCACTGCCCGTAACAGAACTGAGCTTGTCATTATTGATGGCAATCTCAATGCAACCAGATATCGTGATGAAGTGTTTACACCTGTTGTTGTCCCATTTCTGCAACGTCACGACCCCGGCGTCATTCTACAGCAGGACAACGCCCGACCCCACGCAGCTCGTGTTGTTCAACAGTCAACAGTATCTGCAGCAACAACAAGTGGATGTTCTTCCCTGGCCCGCAAATTCGCCCGATATCTCACGCATTGAGCACGTATGGGACAAAATGAAACGTCAGCTACGCCGGCTTCCCCATGCAAAGTCAACGCTTGTGGAACTCCAAAGACAGCTTATCAGAATATGGAACAACATCCCACAACACTTCCATGCTAACTTGTTCGCTTCCGTGAGGCGTAGATGCACAGCAGTAGTCGATGCAGACGGAAGTCATACCAGATATTGAGTGTGTGACTTTGACTCTCCATGGCACCAAGAGTATTCGTCGTTGTAATGAAATTTCTCGTGTTGATCACAAATTGATTCATCTGTGATTGAATAAAATTTCCATGAATGAAAATGATATATATCTTTTTTAGTGTTATTTTTTAGCATGCACTCTTTCTTTTTTGGGAGAGTATATAGTATTGCCTCCAGTTAATCCTTTCGCAATATCATTTACCCTTTCAAGCACGTTTTCCTAAATTGTTGTCTGAGGGAAATCTGGAGAGTAATCAGAGAACAGTAAACACAATAAATTGCGGAATGTTCGGGAGGATCTCGCACCACCCGTCAAATTCTTGAATCGAACACTGTTATGGGCTGGAACGCGTATAGCCCTTAAATAGTCTAGCGCATATGTTTAGATGAAATCGGATGGAATATTTCAGTTGGTCGGAAAAGCAAACCTTATCGGTTCGCTTTTTTTCGAACAACTGAAATATTCCATCGGTTTGAAGCCAAAAATACCACAAACAGTCTCTTTCTTTGAATCAACACAAGGAAAATTTTTTCCTCAAAATTCGATTTGACCGAGTCTTTGCTGACATTACTATTAACACCTTGCATGCTGCTGGCGGATATTCCTGTCCAGGACAGAATTTCTCTTGTCACAGAAATAGGAATAAGTTGGGCTAAATTAAGCCTTTCAACCCTAGCGGCCGTTTTTTCCGTCCAGCAACATGACTGTTCAGTAAATGTGTGGGGTAGCCCAATCAATATTTTCAACGTGCAGACCCGAGGCTGCACGTTGAAAATATTGATTGGTCTACCTCAAATAATGAATATGAACTCTTCTAACTGCTGCCATTGAACTGGCATGGAAGATACCACTAGAGTTCAAAGGGTTAATATAATTTCCTCTCTGTAAATTGAATGAATTTTTTCATCAACGATTTATTGAGTCCACACTTCTCCATTCACTATTATATCTTTGCCTTTTTCAAATGTGAACGATATATTGGAATCATCTGAGTCTTCGTCCCATCCAGTCCCGTCCCATCCGCGCCTTTTTTCTTGTTTGTGCATTCCCCCTGGGGTTAAGAACCTTTTTTGATGGAACAAATGTTTGATACACGATCACTCTACAAGAGAACGCTTTCTTCTCATCGTTAAAGTCGTGACCATTTCAAATGTTTTACATAAGAATAAATGACGGGACGCCGTGGCATTGAGGTAACCGGTTCTCATCAGATCATCGAAGTAAAGCAACGTCGAGCCCGGTCTGTTCTTGGATGGGTGACCGTCTGAGCGATCGATTCGGACTCCCGCGTTGTGTTCTTGGGCAAGGCACTTAACCCCGATTGTCGACATGGTGCACGATGACGCGGTGTGCTGTACGTACTGTACGTCGATGGTGCGCATGTCTTCAACCAATCTAACCCTGCCTGTGCTGAGGTGGGGTGTTACGATGTTGGGGAGGTGACAGCTGCTCGTCGTTGCTCGGTTGTTCTCTCTGGGTACTCCGGCTTCCTCCACCCGTAAGACTGTCACCGACACAATATGACCTTGGCGGTTAAAGTGTCGTAAACCTTAATAAGTAATGATAATAATAATACGAAGAATGCATGAATGAATGAATGTTTATTTATAATATATGTAACGTTTACATGCACAAAGTAAATCATAATACATATTAAGTAAAATTATATGAATGTGGATTTATAAAAAACAGTTACTAAGTTCGTTGAATATATTGCGGGGAGATGGCATAGCCTGGCTGACTGTCGTCCTGCCAAATCAACTAGACAGGCCGGGGTGGGCGAGGCCACAAAAACATTGCGTGAACATAGGTGGGGTGGGTGGATGGTCAAGTGCCAAAAAAATGTGTTTAAACAGTTAATGTAATATTTTTTTCCTTTTTCACTATTATGGAATCTTTTATGCCCCAAACAGTAACAAAATGTCACCGATTGGCCATAAAAGACTATTTAGAAGAATTATTAACAAACGTAACCATTCATTCACGGCATCATTCATTTATAGTCCAGGTTTTTTAATGGAATATTCTTTAAAATGAAGCATAGAATATATAACACTGTATAATGAGTCATAATAGCTAGGTAGGATTGGTTTTGCAAAATGAAAAAATCCCTCCACGAGGCCCAAAGCGCTCACCTTGAACAGAACACAACATGAACAGAGTCCCAGAATGAATCTACATTAAGCAATCCATCCCCATAGGAAACATTCTCAATCCTTGAGCCCCTCTGGAGTGACAAAAATAGTCCAAGCATCACGCCTTTCCTTCAGTTGATTATAATGTAAAATGTGGAGCTCCCCTATGAAGCCCCTTGATACATCCTATGTGGATTAATCTTTGTTGAACTCCTCTAGAGGGTACTGAATACAAAATTTCTAATTGTTCAGCTACATGGCCAATTCCGGGGCTCTGATCTGAAGAAGAATTTTAAAGAAATTACTTTGTACACTTCGTATTGTACTAAGTTAAAATTTGGGCAACCACAGCGAGCCCAAATATTAACCTACGGACCCGACTTGAACAAATTTGAATATGAACACCCCCCCCCCCACCCCAAGAGATGTTGTATGCCAAATTTGAAAGTATTTTGACTAGCGGATCTGAAGAAGAAGATTTTTAAAGTTAAAATTTCCTCATATTTCCCTAAGTTAAAATTCAGGCTACCATAGGGAATCCAAATATTAACCCAGGGAACCAGTTCGAACAAACTTGAATTTGACTCCCTTAGAGATGTTGTATACCAAATATGAACAGATTCTGACAGGTGAATCTGAGGAAGAAAGATTTTTGAAGAAATCACCTCATAATGAACTAAGTTAAATTTCAGGTTCCCATATGGAGCCCAAATATTAACCCAGGCACTCGAATTGAACAAAGTTGAATCTGACCTCTCTAGAGATGTTGTATACCAAATATGAAGGCATTCTGACTGGTGGATCTGAAGAAGTTAAAATTTGAGCTCCCATAGCGAGCCCAAATTTATAGCTAGGGATTCCATTTGAACAAACTTGAATCTGACCCCCCAAGAGATGTTGTATACCAAACATAAAAGCATTCTGATTGATGGATCTGAAGAAGATTTTTAAAAATTATCCCCCATATTGAACCAAGTTAAGATTTGGGCTTCCATAGGAAGCCCAGATATTAACCTAGGGACTTGGTTTGAACAATCTTGAATATGACCCTCATAACAATGATGTATACCAAACATTAAAATATTCTGACAGGTGGTTCTTAAGAAGATTGTTAAAGAATATTCCCCATATTGCCTCAAGTTAAAAATTCGGGCCCCAGTATTGAGCCCAAATATGAACCAATGGGCTTTGTTTTAACAAACTTGTATCTGACCCCCCCCCCCCCGCCGCAGTATTGAGCCCAAATATGAACCAATGGGCTTTGTTTTAATAAGCTTGTACCCCCCCCCCACCTCCCCCCCCCCCACCCCCCACCCGTGTATACCGAATATCAAACGATTCTGACCATTGATTCGGGAGAAAAGATTTTTTTAAATATTTTTGCAAATATGCTGACTCAGCATTTTTTCGATACCCTCTACAGAACACCCTAACACAACAGACAGCAATTTTTTACCGTTCAGTGCTGCTGGTCATAAGGATGCTTCATACCAAATAACAGCTCTCTGTTCCATATGGTTTGGGAAATATGGGCGTTTGAAAATATTTCTATTTTTAGCTCCTGGGGTTCCCATGGTGATGTGGGAATTTTTTTCGCACGAGTCAAGTAGTAATAACCCAATAAAACCGCATACCAAATTTTGTTTAAATCGGACCATCGGTTCAGAAAATAGAAATTTGGGGCGGGGCCAAAAATCTTACCCCTCCCATTACAAAGCCAAATATTGCTTCACGAACTTCGTTTCCACAAATTTGATTCTACACCTCAAAAGGAAGACCCATAACAATATTAAGTCATTGTACCCACTTGTTCACGAGAAGATGATTTTTAAAATATTTTGGAGCATTTTCTCTCACTTCCTCCCTATGGGGCTGGGAATGTTGAGTTGAACAAAAATGCAATGCCCCTTTGGGGCCATCACACACACAAATTTTGACTTGAATCGGCCCAGTGGTTTTGGAGCAGAAGACCAAAACAAGGTGTTGACAGACGACCAGCGACGGACGTCGGACGTCGGACGATGGACGGAAAGCGATGAGATTAGCTCAGCTTGACTTTGTCATGGTGAGCTAAAAAGACAAGATTTGCTCTTCTTGACTCAGAACAAGTACAAGTTCCCTTTTCCGCAACGAATTTGATATGGGGTAATAATGCAAGTCAGAGGGCACTGCGGTGGATTCTAGACGTTAACATTGAATTGCATTATTATTATTATTATTATTATTATTATTATTATTATTATTATTATTATTATTATTATTATTATTATTTGCAACATATACACAGTTACGGTATTAGCAGTAGTAAATAAATTATGGACGCCGCGCACATATGACTGTACATGCCATGATTTACAGATACTAGACTGTTCGAAGTGCATATCACTGCCTATCAGCATATCAAAATTGGGAAAGGCTTATTTAAATTTGATTTAAAATCAAAGGTTTCTGGGAAAAAGAAAATTGAGTTTCATTTGCAAGGTAAACACCGAGAAACTATATTACTCAAAGTTTGCTAAGCACCAAGTATATCCAACTACCTGTTTTAAGTTTTAGTTGAAATATTGTAATGAAAAGTGAATATATTTTTTATTTCATTATATCTTTAACGATTCAAGTACAGAAATTAAGATTTTGTTTGTGTTTGACATTATTTTTTAACTTTTGAATATGATAATCATGGAAAATGGATATTATTGGTAAAAGAGGAATTTTTTCAATTTGCCAAAAAGTTGACGGAGTGAACTGGTATGGGCTCAATATCGAGTCTGAGACCCATTACTGTTAATTACAGCTTGACAACGCCTTCTCATGCTTCCAATCAGGTTCCTGGTGGTCATTTGCGGGATGTTGTTCCATTCTTCGACCTGCATGACACCAAGCTCCTGGACACTTCTTGGCTTGACGGGACGGGCTGAAATTGAAAGTTGCAACTCACTCCAGACATGTTCGATTGGATTGAGGTCAGTGGATCTTGCTGGCCAGTCCGTACGTTCAATCCCCTCCCTCTGTCGGTACCCCCCGACAGCATGGGCAACATGAGGACGGGCATTATCACCCATCAGAATGAATCTATCACCCACTGCACATACATACAATCTGACGTGGGCATCCAGGATCTCATCAATATACGCTGTGCAGTCAATGTACTATGTTCAAGGACTCAGAACTTTGTACGTCCGTCCCCGCTGATGCCGCCCCAGATCATGATTGACCCTCCACCATAGCGGTCATGCTCAGCAATGTTGGCTGCAGGGAATCACTCTCATGGTCTTCTCCATACCCTCGACCGCTATCTGTGTGGTCTAGGCAGTACCTTGACTCGTCTGTAAAAAGGACAGGTGTCGTTCCTGGCGGTGGTTCTGGGACAGCGGAATGCGAATACATTGTCTTCTCGATCGGAGACCACCTTCGTGCAACCTTGCCAGGATAGTCTGCGACGAAACATTTACTCCGAATGCATTCTGCAGGTCACTGCGAAGCTGGGTTGCAGTGGCAAAGCGGTCCCTACGGGCCTGAATGATCAAAAACGGGTCTTCAGCTGCAGATGTTTCCCTGTCTGTGCCACCACCATGCCGTCTTACTGGTGTGCCATACTGCTGAAATCTCGGGTGATTACCGCGTGGTACACACCAAGGGCTTCACCAACCTGACGGTGGGTAGCCCCTTGCTCCACCATCCCTACAACCCGCAACATTTCTGCTTCAGACAAATGTCTTCTTATAATTTACATTTGCCATATTTAATCATTAAATCACAAGGGTTTGTGTTGAAAAGAAGATTGAATACCCTACACATGTTACGTACATGTAGACAGTACACGACAACATCATGAAAATCAAGGGGTTTCCATGACTGTCACGAAATGTCTGCCTGTCAAAAGAGCTAATGTAAACACTGGGGACCATATCAATACATTCCTCAATCATATCCACCAAAAATATCGCAAATACGTCAAAAGCAAATTTCACAATGATGTGTCAAATATGTGGTGCTTTGCAAACTTTGAGTAGTATACATTTGTAAGAATATTAAGCTATACATTTAGTTTGGCTGATCTGGTTTGATTGGGCTTTTACATCGCTTTCTGCAACTATGGCTATATGATACCTATGTCGCAACGTTGTTAGTTCCCAACATGAAGGTATAATTACTCGAACAGATCCACTGGATGGCCTAAGGAACCCACAGGAACCCACGAGCCACTGGAGAGGAACTAGCAAGCTCATCCACACGGAGACCTCAATATGATGAAACAAGTTCCTTAGAATTTGCTACATCAATAGAGTAAAATGTCTATATGAGCATCCAGTCCATCGCTGCTGGGCATCAACAACCTGGCTACCAACTGTGGACCTATTATACCTAGACCCACACGGGAGAAATGTGTTTTTGTGAACTGATGTGAATCTGGTAAGTCTTGGAAATGCATCTGATAGAGTGAATGGAAACCTGTTTGAAGATATAAAAATATGCATTGAATTAGTGTGCATTGCGCATTTCGATTTGGTGTTCGAGTGCCAAAGTTTTGTATATAAATGTATGAGAAGAGGGTGAGTCCCCAAAAGTGTTATGGAAAAAATATGCAGAAAAGGGTGGGTGGGTCAAAACTTCTGCAAAATAAATTTTTCCACCTATGTTCCCAGCTTTTTTTCGGCCTTCCCCTGGACAGGCTATAACATTTCTCGCAGTCTGCAGTTTGCATTGATTGGTAACGTGTAGATCTTCGATCCAGGTTGCTGTTAAGATAGACTTGCTTGCTCCTGGTACCGTATTCGAATCTTGTGCTTGATTCGCGCAAAGAAGATCTCGAGGATCAATATTAGCATCCACAAGGTGCTGATTTGATTCGTATCATAACTGTTGAATGTGGGTTCAATGCTAAGTGAATAAATGTCAGTTTCACTGTTCGCTACGTGACGCTCACCAGCCGCATCCTCTCTGTTAATGCGACTGGGAGATGTACTATACTCAGGAGCACGAAGATATAAATGTCGTAACTTCAATTTGGTTATGAGACCAAATTGAAATTTAACATATTTCGTGATATATCTGCCAATGAACTGTATTCATAAAATATGTTAAAACGGTGCCAACAGTAAACGTACAAAATTTTATTATACGCTAAACGATAGATTATCGAACCAATTGCAAAAAGACAGAAATCGTATCCCCCACTGTGAAGATATAGAAATTTTCACTTTCACGGTATCAATTAAAATCGCGGCTTTCAAAGCATCACTTCAAGGTGAATACGAGTCAAATGATCACTGGAAATGATCAAATTGTTCTAAAAACGTATAATGAAAAGTAAATCTAGTGTTTATGAGTGTATACCGATCATTTCCAGTAATAATTTAACATTTATTCACCTTGATTTGATGCATGAAACCTGCTAGGCCAAACATGGCCTGAATGTCGGAAATATACGTTTTTGGTTTGGTACGTCCTTTCAAAGGACGTTCCAAACCAAAAACTCATATTACGGACTTCCAGGCAAGACGCTATTTGTTCTTAGTATCAATCAAATCACTTCCGCGTTTCAATGATTCAATGCGCTGTTAACGTCCATGCATCCATTCGAGGTTGAAACGAGTGGAATTATCTGATTCTTATAAAAAGCTTATAATAAACAGAAAATCTAGTGTTTTGAGTGGATATCCAAAATTTTCTCGCGCAAGCGCTCGCGAAAACTAAACAGTTGTCTCGGTCACTCGTGAGATAATTTCGGTATCTACTCAAAAACATCCTCTATGAATGTAGACCTATAAGAAAATCAAAATTGGAAAAGTATCGGCATTACTCGGCATCTGGTTATAAACCTAACTCACAGCGATATTACTCGACACGCGGGTTATAAATCCAAACTCACATCGAAGGTAATGTACTGACTGTGACTCAGGACATATCACCTAAACTGTGCAAATATAGGGTTTGTGTTACTGAAGAACAATACTTGGCACACAAACATTATTCAACAATACTTCCACTTTTAAAGAATCTGTAAGGTACAATCGAATTATAACGGTCCAGTTCACATGTTAATTCTTTCATGAAGCAATCGAGTAAGATGTAAAGTCACATGAGTCCGGCAGGCAAGAATCGGCTAATTGACCCTTAACACGGTTTTTAACGTAACAATGGTGGGAAATAATCTTATTGATACGTACGGGTTAATGACCGCCCCCCCCCCCCCCCACCCCACCCCCACACACACACACTTAAGCACTCACAATGTCATATCTAAGTGCTACATTCATAAATACTATATTTGCCCCACGTCGCCATCCCAGCCTCACAGTGAGCTATGTTCTACTGGGACACAGCACTCTATAAGACTCGGGCAACGGTGTGTGGCTGTTCCACTTTCACACGCGGTATATTGTTCAGTTCAATAGTCTTCCACAAATCAAAGGCATTCTTGGCAATCGGGATTGCTCGCTGCAACACACTGATGTTAAATATGTGCTAAAGAACTTGTCAACCAATGTTTTCCGAAACAGTGATCAACAGGACATATTACTAATACAGTACAGCCGCCGTGGACTTGTCACTTTCCACGGATGGACAATATTTCCACGGACGCTATATTATTAGACTCCGAACACTAATAACAGGAATAATCATCAAATATTTAATTAATGAAGCACCGGGTACAACCCGGTGCTTCGTTAATTAAAATTTGCTGATGATGTTTTTTTTATTACCCGGTAAACGCATGCGTGGACATCACATCACTGCCCAGGCGTGGATTACGACCAATACACGGCGACTGTACTGCATAAGAGGCCATGTCGTTCTATAGTTTGGGGAATAGATTAGACTGGAGTGTATCCAGAGATTTGTTTCTAGTTTTCCCTATTTTCAATAGCCCCGCCTGTCTAGTTGTTACGCCATCATTGTGTACATTACAAAAAGTGCAGGTAACTGGTACAGGTCGGGCAAGTTGAGAATTTAGTCTTTCAAAAAGAGTGGATCAGTTTGACAATTATATTTTCCGTTGTTTATTATTCGAATCGCTCGTTTTTGCATTTGCAATAATCTATTCGTCTTTTTAGAGAGACCCCAAATGTGTAACCCATAAACGAGATGGCTGTGGACACGAGAATAATACAAGCAAAGGAGAGCGTGGAGTGGTAAAAACTTTTTGACCCTATTCATTGCATAATTGGTTCTTGCGATTTGTGAGCAAAGTATCTAAACGTGGCTTTTGTAAGATAGCCTTTCATCAATATTTATTCCAAGGAACTTGACTGGACTGCAAGTCTCAGAGTCGGTTACGCGGATGCTTCGAGAGTGATTGATAAGGATATGTCTGTTTGAAACATCATCGCATTTTGTGGGGTTAATATAATGCATACTTAGTTTTGATGGTGTTTAGCAGGAGAAGGTTGGCTGAGCACCACGTGTTTGGGTTCTTTATTTGCATTGCGGTACAAAGAGTCAATGCAATCGTCCAACTTACAAACGGAAGTATCGTCAGCAACTGACAAGGAGTTTAAATTTATTGAATTAGCAATATCATTTATATAGATAAGAAATAAAAGTACACTAAGACCAATCCCCGTGGAACACCGACTGCAACTGGTACAATTGAAGATTGTGTGTTCTGATATATCACATACAGGGACCTACAAGACAGATAATTGGCAATCCACTGATTTGCTGTCCCCATAATCCCATAAAATTTAGTTTGTTGAGAAGGATTAAGTGGTCAATAGTGTTGAATGCTTTAGATAAATCTAGAAACACAGCGCGAGTACAGTTTTGGGTAGCTTCGTTGTTTTCGTCGGCTGTGTGTCGGAGAATTTGAAGGATGGGGTGCATTGTACTATGTCGCTTTCTAAAACCGTATTGGTGCAGGTGTAATATATCGATGAGGTAACTGTATAGACGTGTAAACAGTATTTTCTCCAAGATTTTGGAGAAGGTTGGGAGAATACTAATTAGACCATAATTATTAAACGAATTAGTGTCACACGATTTAAACAAAGGTATTATTTTTGCGACTATCATTCCGTCTGGGACTATACCCTTTTCGAAGGACAAATGAATAATGTATGCCAATGAGGGGGCTATTTCTGTAATGGTTTGCTTGGCTATATTTGTTTACAGGCCGTTGCAATCGATCGTAGTTTTAGATTTTAACTGTTTGGATGTGTTAATGACCTCTTCTTCAGTAGTTGGACTTACACAGAAACTTTTTATAAATTGCCTCGTAAATAGCTTGAGAAATAAGTATTAATTCGGCAATATTATGGATAGTTGACTGCCCAATGCTCGAAAAGCAATAATTAAAACGGGTTGCTATACCAACAGGGTTGGTCATTTCTTCCTTATCGTACATGAAACTGCGGGGAAATTTTGATGTTTTACGGGATTTTTGGATTGCCTCATTTAGTATTATCCAAGTTTTCTTCATATTCCCTTTATTTTTTTGCGGAGTCGTATTGTAATATGTTTCCTTGCAGTGTCTCGGAATTTTATTGAACATGTTGCAGTACGTCTTGTAGATTCTCTTATTGTCATCTGTGGGTTGTTTGAGCTGTTTTTTGGTAAAGTTTGCATTTATTTGAAGATGAAACTACAAGACCTTTGATGAGCCATGGTTGGCGTTGTACAAATTTCTACTTTAATGTAATTTGTCTGAGAGGGAAGGCTTCTTCAAACCCTGTGTATAAAAGCTATGAACTTTTCATAGCTTTCGTTTGGGCAGTTTGAGTTTAGAACTTCACTGTAATCATAAAACAGAGAGTGTTTCCTTGAAAAAAGCCCAGAATATTATCGGCAGAGATATTTCTAATGGTTTTGGATGCATTTTCTTTAGACGGTTTTGATCTTCCTTCTAGGCTTCTAAGTAAAACGTTCCCAAAATGGTCGGCAAGACCGGTTAGTATCATGCCACTACAGAAATTTGGTGTTCTAATTTTACTGAAAATGTGATCAATAAGGGAGGCCCAGTGATATGTTACTCTGGTTGGTATAGTGATGGTTGGCCTGAAACCTTGACTGAACATCAAGAATTGAAATGATTTATCGGTTGCTTCACTGGGGTTTAAATGTGAGATTGGTGTGTTAACTTAACAAGCCCATCCAATATTAATACCCCGGTAAAGTGACACCAACAATTCATTTCAATTCTTAGAATTTAATTTATAGTAATATTCGATTTCGCAGATTTTAGGAGAGTAAATGCAAAATCTAACTTAATTACTAAAAAATGAAATGCTAACACATCGATTATTGAGCACCCACATCAGGAGCGCCGGAAACGCTTCAGGGCAGGGGTCAGACCCCGGGAAAAGGGCATTTACTCGCACTAGTATGTCGAAGCATGCACGTCTCGAACGGCGAAGGCCCGACATTGGGGAGGGGGGGGAGGTGTCTCCCTCCCATCGGGATGGCGTACTCCCCAAACTCCCCCATCAAATATTGAAATCTCCTAGTACGGATTTTGGGTGTCTTTCAGCTTTACTTCAAGAATACATCATTGGAAAAAATTGAGCGGCGAACCTGGGAAGACCTCTGTCTGCCTCCTCTCACCTTCGTGCTGTCCGAAGGCAGGGATGGCAGCTGCCCCTCTGCCTCCTGCTTCCGGCGTCCCTAGCCACACAAACACGCCACTCTCTGTGAAATTACTCCGTACATATTTGTCGCTCTGAATCAGTGGTATCAGCGTTTGTGTAGACAGTTGTATAGTTTTCAACAAATAAACGCACGGAGGAATTTAGTCTAAACAATCTACATTAATAATACTAATTTGTAAATTATTCATGAATATCATAATGCATGTAGCACATTTCGGCGTGCCAGTTATGAATGATTTTGGGGGTAACAAGTGAACGAGATTCAACGATTCCTCAGCCACCTGATGAAATTACAGCTTATCTGCATCGTCAGACACGCACACATAGGACTACTTTCGACTGCTCAGTGTGGAAAAGGCAAAACCGTTTATACAAAAGGAAAACTATCTATTGATTTATGAAAATTTATCTTCGACCAGTCATGTGAAAGCATATCAGATATTATTGATGAATTTATGTGGCGCAGTAGGTAGAGGTGCAGGCTGCAAGCAGAGAGGTCCTCGGTTCGAATCCCACCTGCGGCAACCGCGTTGTGTCCTTGGGCAAGACACTTCATCTCCACTGCCCGCGTGGGGGCACGATGACGCCGTGTACTAAGGCGTACTGCACGTCGATGGTGCGCATGTCTTCAACCAATCTAACCCTGCCTGTGCTGCAGTGCGGAGTTACGATGTTGGGGAGCTGGCAGCTGCTCGTCGTTGCTCGGTGGTTCTCTCCGGGTACTTCGGCTTCCTCCACCCGTAAAACTGTCACGGTCATGATTAGCCATTGTGCATAAATATGTGACCTTAAACATCAATAAATAAATAAATAAATAAATAAATAGATGAATTTATTTACTAAGATTGTTTAATGTTTTTTGTCTGAGAAATGTCAGACTCGTGCGTTAACGCCATAACGAACGAATCGGCTGCATCCGCCCGTGTAATTTACAAACTGAGTAGATGAAAAACAATTTTATAAAAATTTCACCAAAACCATATCACTTGACCCGTCTTTGGTACGAGCTCTTCTAGCTTGTTCCAACGAGAGGTCACATAATATGATTATGTTGGCTTGTTTTTAATCATTTACCAATCCAAAGTAACAACCAAAACCGGGAACGCGGTGTCTTAGTTGTGATGGCATTGAACATCAAACAGAAAGATCCACGGTTCGATCCCCGCCAGAGGTAACTGCGTTCTGTTCTTGTGCAACGTATTACCCACGTTCGGGCAAGTTGGCGGCGCTGTGTTCTAAGGCTTACTGCCCGTCGATGGTGTACTTGTCTTCAACCAATGCTAACCCTCCTTGTGTGGAGTGAGTAGGCCTACTTTGGTCTGGCAGTTTCTCGCCGTTGCTCGGTGGTTCTCTCCGGGTATTCCGGCTTCCTCCACCCGTAAATCTGTCTGACACGAGGTAACTCTGTCTGTCGAAAGTGTCGCTAAACCACAATCAGTAAATAAACAAGAGGCCCCACGGGGCCTGAAGCGCTCATCTTGAACAGAACACAATATAAACAGAGTCCAAGAATTAGTCTACATTAAGCAATCCATCTTCATAGGATACACTGTCAATCCTTGAGACCTTCAGAAGTGACCGGGCATCACGCCTTTTCTTCAGTTGATCAGAATGTAAAATGTAGAGCTCCCCTATGAAGACCCTTGATACAACCTATGTGGATTAATCTTAGTTACACTCCACTCTTCTAGAGGGAGTGTATTGAGCCCAAATATGAACCAATGGGCTTTATTTTAACAAACTTGTATCTGACCCCCTATGAATGCTGTATACCGAATATCAAAAGATTCTGATGATTGGTTCTGGAGAAAAGATTTTTTTACATTTTTGCTAATATGCTGACTCAACATTGTTTTCGATGCCCATTACAGAACATAACCGATGGCAATTTTTTACCATTCAATCCTACTGGTCCAGAGGATGCTTCATACCAAATACCAACTCTCTGTTCTGTGTGGTTTGGGAAATATGGGCGTTTGAAAATATTTCTACATTAGCTCCTGGGGTTCCCATGGGGATGCATGATTCTTCCTTTTCTGTACGAGTCAAGTACTTATGACCCAATAATACCACATACCAAATTTGGTTCAAACTTGATCATCGATTCAGAAAATAGAAATTTTGGGCGGGGCCAAAAATCTTACCCTTCCCATTACAAAGCCAAATATTGTTTCACGAACTTTGTTTGAATAAACTTGATTCTACACCTCAAAAGGAAGCTCTATAGCAAACATCAAGTCATTGTGCAAACTGGTTCATGAGAAGAAGATTTTAAAAATATTTTGGAGCATTTTCCCCCACTCCCTCACTATGGGGCTGGGCTTGTTGAGTTGAACAAACATTCAATGCACCTTCGGAACCATCACTCACACAAACTTCCACTTGAATTTACCCAGTGGCTTTGGAGGAGAAGACCAAAACATGGTGTTGACGGACGACGGACGGACGGACGGACGGACGGACGGATGGACGACAGACGGAGAACGATGAGATTAGCTCAGCTTGACTTTGTCAAGATGAGCTAATAAATAAACAACCAAAACCGGCCTGAACGATTCACAAATATTACCATTCAATTTTCACTATTTTTCACTCTTTGTTTCAACAACCTAGATTATTACTCATCATTGGAAAGAGCTCGTTTAGCCCGTTTCAAAGAAGTTCACAAGCTTTGTTTTTGACACAAAAAGTAAAAAAAAAATAGTTATTCAATTTTTTTTTTTGCGAGTGTCGTCTGCCCTTTGTGTTAGGTAAATGGTTCACTACTGATATCGTATGTATTAGGTAAAGGGTTAAATAGTATACAAACGCTTCCCGAATGAAGTGGTTGCGCAGATATTATAAGTTTCGGGATGTTCAGTGGTCGGATATGGCATCATATGAGGCGAAGTGGGATCAATATTACGGAGGCGCTAGCCGAGACTACTATTGATCTCACTGAGCCTCAAATATCTGACCACTAAACATCCCGTAACGTATTTAAGTGGGGTCAATATTACGGGAGGCGCTAGCCGAGACTACTATTGATCTCACTGAGCCTCAAATATCTGACCACTAAACATCCCGTAACGTATTTATCATGTCAGCGGGCAAAATCCAGAATGTCCCTTTAATTAATCGGCCCCGTAATTTATTTTGTCGAAGAACCGAAACGTTTCATTGTTATGATTTGTTTTGGTGTATCGTACTTGTGAAAATGAAAACAAGCAGACGAAAATTTACAATGTAAGGGGAGTAGCTCTACCTAGGAATCGTTTCGTGCTGAAGTGATTATCAAGCAGTAGGATTAACCCTTTACCCAACGTAACGGAAAAAACCGGCCAACGCAATTCACAAAAATCACCCTTCTATTTTCATCATTTTTATCACTTTTTTTGTCTCAAAAACATTGCTTATGATACCTCTTTGGGACAAGCCCGTTGAGCTCTTCCAATGAGGGGGTCATAAGCTATGTTTTTGAAGCAGGAAATGAAAACAATTAGTTATTCAGGAATTTTGTTTGCGGGTATCGTCTGCTTTTCGTGTTAGGTGAAGGGTTGTTGTGAATGTTTGACGTGATTCGATTTACATATACGATAATACCATAGTGTGTTTTGATATGTTTGATATCTCAACGAGTTGAAAGTGAGTTTTTTTCGCGAGGCTTGCCAAGCGAAAAAAACTCACTTTCAACGAGTTGAGATATCAAACATATCAAAACACACTATGGTATTGTTGTATTTATCTTATACCGACCATTTTTGTTCTTTTCTGCATTTTTAAAAGGGTTTTGGGGATGATTTCGTGTCAAAATGTCGACTCATAAAAGTGGAGTCGACTGCTTTCTCTTGTTGGGCATGAATACATGTGATGTGCCCGGAAAAGTTGTTGGTGCGTAACAAGGCTACAAATTCAAGTGAATGATAGAGTATAGTTCCCCTAAGAAAGTGGCCCTGTAACTGGGAAAACAATTACAGAAAATATACTTACGCCTCAATTCTAATGATTTATGACAAAAATATGTTTGATAATCAATTTCACCAGATTTGACACAATTTATAAACAATTTTGCGAATGTCATCATTATATTATAATATAGAAAAAGACTATAGTCCGTTCTCCAATCTATATATGACATAGGGGTGTTTGTTATAGATAATCTATAACACATGGGCTATATCTTCAACAGGTATAAGATAAATTGAGTTATCGGATGGGGTTTTCGATCGAAAAAAGTTTCTCAATTTGGAACACATATTATAAACAGATTATTTCTTTTTGTTCTAGCGAGTTTAATGAAACTTTAATCACATTCAAGGGACGATTCAGAACGTTTGCTGTAAGATTGCCATTTTTGAGATGCAATGAGACGGTTGTATTTCATTTCTAAAAACAATGTGGTGGAAACACACTGAATATTGATTTCATCTGGGGTCACCGACGACGTCTTCATCGACCTGATATGGCTTCTTAGGCCGCCACCATTTATCCAGGCTGATTGGTTGATCCCAAGAGCTGACATAATAATAATCACTTCGAGGCAGTGGCGGCGCCAGAAATTTTTTTGTTGGGGGTGGGGGGGGGGGGGCAACTAGGGGGGCAGACTCCCATGAAGGAGGGGGGGGGGGCAAATACGTAAAGGATCATATCATTACTTTGTTATGAGGTAGTCCAAACTTGGACCCAAAGTCCGTAATATACTTTTTTGGTTTGGTACGTCCTGTGGACGTACCAAACCAAAAAATTATATTACGGACTTTGGGTCCAAGTTTCGACTAAATGTAATGGTAATTAGCGGTCCTCCTTTCAAAAAATCCTGGATCCGCGTCTGGTGAGTCTGTGCGTGAGAGAGAGAGAGAGAGAGAGAGAGAGAGAGAGAGAGAGAGAGAGAGAGAGAGAGAGAGAGAGACTCATAATGCCCGTCTGTCATAATGCGAAATCCATGAATTTTTTTAGACAAGGGATATGGATAGACATGCCTTTGTTGGCTCATAACTTAATTATAACTTATAAGTATCTGCATAAGAGTCTTTAAATCTCTACTGCCTGGATGTGTTCATCAGCTAGCCTGAGGCTTTGGAGTAAGTGTGTATGGGAAATTATTGGGAATAAAAAAAGAGAGGGGCGTGTGTGTGTGTGAGAGAGAGTGACTGAATGTGTTTGTGTGTGAGGGTGGATGGCAATGCATACGAGATGGTTGGTGGAGGGGCAACTGGGGTGGGGTGGGGGTGGGGGGGGGGGGTGGGGGGGCAAAGCCTTCGTTGGGGGATGCCCCCCCCCCCCCCCCGTAGCGCCGCCACTGCTTGGAGGTGACAGTTCCAGGTTTCATCACCATTCTCTCAGTCTTTCACATCAACATATTGAATATGCTTCAATGTGAAAAGCATTCTAATAAGTTCACGAAATGTTTTCCGCATTGGAAATGTTGATATTTCAACAGCTCACTATGCTGAAATGTGGCAACAGTTTTTTTCGACATTCTGTATATTTTGTTCCCCGGCTACACTGAAGTCGTCATGGAAGTGCCATCACACTTTCATTGAAATCATTCCAAGACTGCGAAAATAGCTTGTACAGGACATATGCAGGCAGCTTGGATTCTGAGCGATTGAGGATAAATATGATGTCGTCATTAAGGTATGTTCCCAAAAATGTGTAATACGAACCTGCGTCACAAAAAAGGGGACTATCTAGATGCCTTTCAACGAACGCTCTATTTGCGCTTCCCCCAATCTCAAAAATAATACAACGGAAAAGGTCGAATACTGACAAGATAATCAGGAAAATAAACCAAAACCAGAAGACTAGAAAAATATATTGATAGTAAGGCTGCAAGCGGACCTCGCATTGCACAGTGTACGCGTGTACAGTCTGTATCTGCCTCATTTGGAAATCACACAAGAATGTTGCCGGAAAGCGCGTGGATTCCCAATGTTCGTTCACCAGCAAAGAGAAAAACCCGCTTTCCGAGAAATTGTTAGTAATTAACAATGAGAGCAAAAGAAATAAAACAAATATAACAAACAACTGAAGGAATTTAAATAGAAGGTGAAATTGCTTCTGTGAACAAATAGGTGTTCTCTTTATGCTGACGGCTTCTCTCTGACTTGCGTCTTCTATCCTACCGAGAGTATAATTGCGGAGGTAGAGGCGGACAAAATGTTTGATAGCCACTTCATCTTTTTCTTCTGGTCCATTTAGACTGGAAAGACTACGCAGCAAACTGTCCTTGTCAAATGGTCGAAGCCCTTTCGTCATTTTTTTAATTATGTATGGACAAACCTGTAACAATGAAAGGCCTATAAGGAACACTGGAACCCATTTGAAAAGAGGCTTTACCATCTGACTCCCTCTTCCGAAAGTGTTTGGAAGTTGATAATTTGGAATGTATGCAGCACCACTCAAACAATGCTGATTAGCATAAGCTATCATGGCTTCTGTGAAATGGGCTGGTGTCCAGCATACCACTGGTGTTCCGAGCTGTATAAAACCAATACTCACTAATGCGGCGGCTACCAGACAGACAGCCGTCCAGTTGTTCAAACGACTGACAGAAATTCTCATAGTCGATGTTGCCGAATGGAAGACTTTGAAAATGAAGTCGAGCTGGAAAGAAACCAATAAATCTTATGAGAGGATTGCAGGTTCACAAATTGATGTTATAATGTTTTAATATTAAAAGTAATCCATAACCTATTAAAAACATTACATATTGCAAAGTCGATGGGGTTATACACGTAACAACGCATTGACCATCCACCCACTCCACCCCAAAGATGTTGTAAACAAACTATCGAAAGATAGTGACTCTTGTATCTGAAGAAGATTAAACAAAACATAATCCTCGTACCGCACTAGGTTAAAATTCGTACTCCCACGAGGAGCCAAAATTTGAACCCATGGACCCGATTTGAACAAACATGTATCTGTAACAACCCCCCCCCCCCCCCCCCTCCTTACTCCCCAATCCCAATGATGCTATATACCAAATAATTCTGACTTGTGGATCTAGCGAGAAAGATTAAGAAAAGATATTCCTAAAACTCGTCTTCCCATAAGATGCCCAAACATGAACCAAGGTACTTGATTTGAACAAACTTGATTTTAAACCCCTTATGATGCTGAATTCCAAACATAAAAAGATTATGAGTTGAAGATCTAAGAAAGAAAATATTTAAGTAAATTTCCACATATTGTACTAAGTTCAAATTCTCACAAGGCGTACAAATATGAACACACGGTTTAGTAGCTGTCGGACTTACTAACCCTTACCAAACATGATTAGAGTCGATCCAAGACATGTTGTGTCCCATCTCATAAACCACCAGTCCAAATGCGTTCAGACTTGGTCAGTTGGGATTAAAAGTGTCTTGCCAGAGGATACAACGCGGATGGATCCGTTCAGGGTCAATGCTACGACCTTTTGGTCTAAATTCAATGCTCTAACCAATGAGCAACCGCGATCCCAGTTTGTCCGCATACACGTTTGATCTAATATTTGAAGCTCTCATGGCACCCCTAAATACGGCCCCAGGGACTGGATGTATTTGAAGATACCGGCAAACATATGTACATGTATAAAGTATGAACTCATTTGGACTGAGGGCTTTAGAGACCCTTTACCCAACGTAACGGCCAAAACCGACCAGCACTATTCTCAAACATCGCCAATTAATTTTCATTATTTTCTTCATTTTTTGTCTCAAAAACATAGGTTATGACCCCTCGTTGGAACGAGCTCGTCGAGCTCATTCCAACGAGGGTTCATAACCTTTGATTTTGAGATAAAAAAAATGAAAACAATTAGTTATTTTTGCAAGTGTCGTCTGCTTTCCATGTTAGGTAAGGGGTTAACAGTTTTTCCCAGAGTGGTTTATTTGTGTGTTTGTTTATTGGGGTTTAACGACATTTTCAGTAGTCAAATTCACATAGTATCGGAACCCTGAGTGTTAAAGTGGGGGATAAACATGTGTAGTCCCATAATAAGACCAATAAAAAAAAATACAACCAGATTTTGATACTTCTTTACAATACGCCACGCAAATATCAAATCCCAGCCCCGAGACAGTATTTGGCGTCGTGAGTAGTATGTAATGTGGTTTTCGAGTGTAGGTTGGGGGATCTCATCGGGGGATCTCATGTGACGTCATAGTCACGTGACGTAGTGGCGCCATGTTGTGTAGTCATGGTAACCCGCGTGAGCGGCCATGTTGGTTTCTCCAGAAGGTATCATGTTGGTTTCTCCAGAAGGTATCCTAGACAGGTATCTTCAAATAATACAATACTAGGCTATAGGTATCCTCAAATACCCGTATGTGACTATGTGATAGGGCACATTGTGTCACATTGTGCCTTTTCACATAAGCACATATCGGCACATAAAGCATGTGCCTTTGTGATAGGACACATTGTGTCATATTGTGCTTTTTCACATAAGCACATATGACAAAAAAGGGATTCTCTAGTAGGTATCCTCGAATAATACAATACCAGGCCATAGGTATCCTCAAATACCCGTATGTGCCTATGTGATAGGGCATATTGTGTCACATTGTACCTTTTCACATAGGCACATATCGGCACATAAAGCATGTGCCTAAGTGATAGGGCATATTGTGTCACATTGTGCCTTTTCACATAAGCACATATGACAAAAAAGGGGTGCCGAAGGTCATATGTTTTTAAAAAAGGGGTGCCGAAATTGGGGTGCCCGGGGATATTACCATTGGATATAGGCTTTTGTTATACACAAGGGAGATAACTCTATACGATTAAGTACAGGTTATGGGAAATCAAGCAATCTGATTGGTTAGTTATAAATTCTATAAATGATCTAGATAAATGAAACAACAAGAGTACACGGAATAGGGTCAGAACTAACAAGAATAGACCAGAAATTGCTAAATATAGTGATAATAAGGTAAACTGTTCCAACTAATAGGCTCTTCTACGCTACTGGAGTATACTCTAGAATAAAGGAACATGGCCAGAGGACGTAAACTATTGCATATATAGATAGAAGCAGATAATTCTGGGTAAATTTGTCCTATAGCACTACGTGCTATTCTTAATAGTGAAAACCGTCATGGGATAGGGATCCAAAAAGGGATTCTGGGAAAATCCGAACCAGAAAATTACTCCACTTCAGTCGAATGCACCCCTTATACCCCCTTAGTACTATAGCACTACGTGCTAAGTCAATAAAATGGGGAAATAAAGTCAATTTCGGTGATTTCGGGTGGATTTTGGTGTTTTGGGGGATTGTCGGGTTGTTTGTGGTAATCAGATTTACCCCTGTTCAATCGAACATACCCTCCGAACGTACCCTGTCTTGTTAGAAGCCATTGGTAACATAGCAATCACGTGCTACCATAGAAACCAAGATGGCGGCCTCCAGTATACAAAATGGACGACGGAACCACGTATCACCCTAACAACACGCGCTGCGCATGCGCACTCACACCACGTATCACTATGGGGATGACGTCACAACATGGCCACTCACGCGGGTTACCATGACTACACAACATGGCGCCACTACGTCACGTGACTATGACGTCACATGAGATCCCCCGATGAGATCCCCCAACCTACCCTCGAAAACCACATTACATACTACTGTCGTGTCGTAAGGGGGAAGATGTTTGGCCCCGTCCAACATTTACATTTTTGGATGTCTTGGGCTGATTTGAACGATCTTTTGCATACATTGTGAGTGAGTCACACAAAAAAATAATTAGTAATCCCGAGGTCACAATTGGCGATTGTGCAGGAATGTGTGACCTTAAATACCAGTAAATAAATAAATAAATAAATAAATAAATAAATAAATAAATAAATAAATAAATAAATAAATAAACCCACTGGTTCCCACAAAGGCTAAATTGGAACAAAATTCACAAAGTAATGTGTTCCAAACTGCACGTCGAACTTCCTTTGAGCAAACTTCATTCTACATATCAAAAAGAAGCTTGACTATCAAATGTCAAGTCAATACATCTTTCGGTTCGCGGGAAGGAAGATTTAAAAAACAAATCTGGAATGGGTTTTCTCTTTCTCCACGTGGACAGCACAGAGCCAAGTGGAATTGCTACGCTCGCGAAAGTGTATTAGAATTGCGCTAGAAGTTTAGGAGGTGACACAAGGAGACAATTACCAACAGCGCTGTGCGTTGTATTTAGGAAGGAGCGCCATCGAGCATACAGTACGTGGGGAGTGAATTATCAATAAATCGCCCCCTGAGTGGAGAGTCCACCCAAGAAATAATTGGGATGTTGTTCCATTCTTGGACCATCATGGCACCAAGCTCCTGGATATCTCTTAGCGTGACTGGACGGTCTGAAATTGCAAGCTGCAACTCATTCATGTTCGATTGGATTGAGGTCAGGGGATCTTGCTGACCAGTTCATACGCTCAATCCCTTCCCCCTGTCGGTACTACCGGGCAGCATAGGCAACATGAGGTCGGGCTTATCGTCCATCAGAATGAATCTATCACCCACTGCACCTGCATGCAATCTGACATGGGCATCCGGGATCTCATCAATATACCGCTGTGCAGTCAATGTACCACGGTCAAGGACACATAGCTCTGTACGTCCATCCCAGCTGATGCCGCCCCAGACCAATATTGACCCTCCGCCATAACGGTCATGTTCAGCAATGTTGGCTGCATGGAATGGCTCTCCTGGATTTCTCCATACCCTAGAACGCCTATCTGTGTAGTCGAGGCAGTACCTTGACTCATCTGTGAAAAGGACAGGTCGCCAGTCTTCTCTGGTACATCCAACATGATCCATGACCCATTCATATCGTGTCTGGCGGCAGTTCTGGGACAGTGGAATGCGACTACATGGTCTTCTCGATCGGACACCACCTTCGTGTAACCTTGCCCGTATAGTCTGCATCGAAACATTTACCCGGATGCATTCTGAAGGTCACTGCGAAGCTGTTGCTGTTCCTATGGGCCTGAATGATCAAAAACCGGTCTTCAGCTGCAGATGTTGCCCTGTCTCTTCCACCACCATGCCGTCGTACTGGTGTGCCATACTGCTGAAATCTTGCCTAGGCTCTGGTGTTCAGCGTAAGGTGCACACCAAGGGCTTCACCAACCTGACGATGCGTAGCCCTTGCCCCACCATCCCAACAGCCCGCCACATTTCTGCTTCAGACAAATGTCTTCTTACATTTGCATTCGCCATATTCAATCATTAAATCACAAGGGTTTGTGTTGAAATGAAGATTGAATACCCTACATATCCCATGTACATGTGGACAGGGGACCGAAACATCATGAAAATCAAGGGGTACATGCTTCCCATGACTGTCACGAAAAGTCTACCCGTCAAGAGAGCTAAAGTAAACACTGGGGACCATCTCAATACATTCCTCAATCATAGCAATCAAAAATATCGCAAATATGTCACGAGCAAATTTCACAATGATGTGTCAAATATTTGGTGCTTAGCAAACTTTGAGTAGCATATTTTTCCATGCACGGTAACAAAAATGAGGAGCATTTGTAGAAGACCTCACATAGACTATCCATGCCAGGATTGGTTCACGTGGGCTCAGTAGTTCCAGAGAAGAAGATGAAAATGTGATTTCCCACAGGGTTTCTACAGTAAATATAAAACGCAATCGCGGCCATGTTTACAACCCGATCAACATTAAATGAGGATCATTGGTTGAGGACTCCAAGTCATTATGTATGTGAAGTATCAAAACATTTGGTCTAACAGTTTCAGAGGAGAAGATTTTTGAAAATCCACCAACAAGAAACAAAGAATGCCCCAGGAAGCCATGTTTTTTATTTGACGGGAACAAAATGAGTATAATTTGTAGATGACCTCCCATAGACCATTCCTGCCAAGTTTGGTTCACACCGGCTCGGCGGTTACAGAGAAGAAGATAAAAATGTGAAAAGTTTATGGATGCCGGTCGACGGACGACAGACTTCGGGCGATGGACGATGGATGACGGACGACGGCGCCAAGTGATGTGAAAAGCTTACATGGCCTTGTAGGTCAGGTGAGTTAAAAACATATATGTGCACAGCATAGAAAGGGTTCAACATGAAATAAAATCTTTTGTAAACACACTGAAGTCATGAGAGGGTTACGTTGAAGATATTCATACAAGAATCAGATCATTTTGTTTCCAAGAACCAGAAAAAAACATATATGTGCACAATATTGAAAGGGTTTGATCAAATATTCCGAACAATTTCATTTCCTGGTGTTAATAACAGATTAGAATGTGCCTGATAGCAGATTGTTGAGATAAGAACAGAATGTTATTCTAGATGTTATTCTAAGTTCTTAGTGAATGCAATTTTTCTCCAGGATAAACTACTGCAAAAATGCTGACTCGTCACTTTTCAATACCCTCTACCGGGCACCCTGATTGAACAGGTGGTAATTTTTTTAACCAATCCATTCTCCTGGTCCTACGGATGCTTCATACCAAATAACCGTTCTCTGTTCCTTGTGGTTTGGGATATATGGGCTTTTGATTTTTTCTGTTTTTAGACCCTGGGGTTGCCACAGGGCTGTGAAAATACTTGGGGGGGGGGGGGGGGGGGTAAGCAATCAATTACTTAGGATCCACTTATACTACATGCCAAGTCTGGTCGAAATTGGTTCACCAGTTCTTGAAATCCAAAATGGATATGCCCCCACAGAGAACACAAATACTGACATATCAACTTCCTTTGAACAAACTTTAATCTTCAACACCACATGATGTTCCATACCAAATATCAAGGCATTCCCTCTGGTGGTACATGGGACGAAGATTCTTATAGTGTTTATAAGCTTTTGGGGCATAAACCAGAGCCCGAATACGGCAGCTGCTTCATTTGAACACAATATTTATTTATTTATTTATTTATTTATATTTATTTATTTATTTATTTATGTTTAAGGTCACATATTTATAAACAATGGCTAATCATGACCGTGACAGTTTTACGGGTGGAGGAAGCCGGAGTACCCGGAGAGAACCACCGAGCAACGACGAGCAGCTGCCAGCTCCCCAACATCGTAACTCCGCACTGCAGCATAGGCAGGGTTAGATTGGTTGAAGACATGCGTACCATCGACGTGCAGTACGTCTTAGTACACGGCGTCATCGTGCCCCCACGCGGGCAATGGAGATGAAGTGTCTTGCCCAAGGACACAACGCGGTTTTCGCAGGTGGGATTCGAACCGAGGATCTCTCGGCTTGCAGCCTGCACCTCTACCTACTGAGCCACCGCGCTCCCAATTTGAACACAATAGAAAGGGTATACTCCATAGATGGTCTGTGCAATATATGTTTGAATTTGGCTTGGTGATTGTGAAGACGAAGTCAAGTTTGCAAAAGTTAATGGACGTCGGAAAAAAGTGATGGCAATAGCTCCACTGACTTGCAGTCAGGTGAGCTAAAAACAAGAAACTGATTGGCTCAATATTCCATGCTCAAGCATTCTGTATTGTAGAGCTTGAAGTTTCATTATATCTTTACCTTCCGCTTTTATCCCTGTATTACAGATATACATTTTTATATCATAGCTGGCGTGACTACATCGTGTTCAAACCCAATGGATGCCGACTAGATGGGCATCTGCACACTGATATATATACTGCTGACATTTTGCTCCTACCTATCTACACATTTGTTATATTCACGGCCTAATGCGCATAGTTTTAAGTTTGTTTATTTGTTCACGGTGGTTCAACAGCTTGCAGCATATCACGTCGAACAATTTTTCGGGTAATGGGAGTCGGAGTACCCGGAGAGAAGTATCGAGCAATGGTGTGTAAATTTCAGGCTCTCTAATTTACCATCCTGACACAAGTAGTTTAGCATTGGTAGAAGATAAGTGCTACGTTGACATGGTGTACAGCTATGGTCGACGCGCTTGCGCTATATGCCCACTGTTCTCTTGCTTTCCTGTTTGCGCCAAGCTGATAAATTACTGAGTGCGACAGTTGCTCGGCATTGCTGAGTGTTTCCATGTGGATATTCTGACCTTTAGTTCCCATAAATTAGAACAACTTCATTGGACCCAGTGTGCCATTGCTTACCAACAAATCAACAAACAAATAATATACACATCTCTTTTCATGTACAAATTATGTCGATGATCAGGGGGTGATCCTTAGCAAAATGTGTGTTATACATATTAGTTGTGTCCCATGTGCAAACGTTGCATGGTTTGAATATAATACATACAGCTGTGTTTGGAACGCACGTACCCCTGCATTACGAACAATGCAGCTTTGTCTCCATCCGTACCGATGTGTAAACTTGGTAAATATGGAGTAAAATGTGTTCACTTTTCCCGTCTCTAAAGCTAGAAATGGGATCAAATGGTACGACGGAATCTAAGGTCACATCTTTGGAATGACGCGTCAGTGCACTCCTGCAATGACGGGTAGGTGAAGTGAAGATAAGGACCCCCCCCCCCCACCCCGTCTCTCTCTCTCTCTCTCTCTCTCTCTCTCTCTCTCTCTCTCTCTCTCTCTCTCCATTATTTCTAGAAAAAAATTGGTGTGGAAGTTATTTTAAACTGACAGTCAAGACCACGGCAAATATTTTACCCCTGTGAACCCTTGAGAACCTTTTACGGACTAGGAACATAACAAGTCATAATTTCAACAAGTCGGACGACTTCTCAGTGTTTATGTCGGGTAACCGATCAATATTTTCGACGTGCAGCCCGAAGGCTGTACGTTAAAAATGTTGAATGGTCCACTCTAGGTAATGAACATGGACTCTCCCAATTGTTCTCGTTGAACTGACTTTGAAGACATCATCGGGCTTCAAAGGGTTGAGAACGTAAATCTTGTAAAGGTTCAGTAACAAATACTAGCGATAAGTGGCTGTGTCAATCATCGGTTTCGGAACATAAAGTACAACGCCTGATCCAACGGTAAAATCCCATTTTGTCGAGAAAATTCGTCTTCTGGTGTCGTTTGTTTTTAGATTTATCGAGTTTCTGGAGATACTGTTGATTAAATAATAATGTTAGGTTTGAATGAATGTTATTAACTCGTTTCGAGTGAAAGCACTATCTGATCTCTCGCTGCCCGGTCAGTTGCGACCGCTCCCACTCACAGGTACTCGACACAGGCAATGACTCGGAAAATGATATTTGATAACTAGTTTTCGATCGATTCTCCTCGAGCCCTTAATACATATATAAATCACAGGTTATACAACTTCCTTTTCCTTTTTCCTCTTTCCAAAACAAACCAACCTACCATCTCTCCATTCGTCTCAAATTTAAACCACTGTTGTATCAAGCGAAAGAGGAAATAATATACTTTGCACTGATATATCACCTTGCACTTTTATTATAGTTTAAAAATGGCCTAATGTTTTCAAGCCACAATATCTTTCCAGACACTTGAAAAAATGTTAGTAAGCCACAAATGTCAAACTATTTCGGAATAGGGACCTGCGAATAACATACTTTCGATTCGAATCGAATGTCGAATCGAATAGAGTCCATTATTCGATATCGAATCAAATGTCGAAATTGCCAATAAAGTTCCACATCTCAAATCCTCAATAAACCCATCACTCAATATTCGAACGCGCCATAATCACAGTGTTCCCTTTTGTCGCACACAGTTATTCCAATCTTCTTTCATTCCTAATGTAACTGCTTAGTGGAATAACCTGCCTTTATCTGTTCGCGAGAATTCGTCACTGAGTATTTTTAAGACCTTCTTGAATGGTGGCAAATTCCGACCACCATCATTTTACAGTGGCGCGAAATCTCGCTCGGCTCAAATTTACCACTGTAGACTGCGGTTACACTGCAGCAGCCTTAATGCCCATTTATATGATAATCATCTCACACCTAGTCCTTTTGTCAGTGTGGTGAACTTGAGACTCCAGAACACTTCCTTCTTCATTGTCCACTGTTTCCTAACGCACGCAATGGAACCATCAATTTACTCCCTTTCAAAAAAGATATTACCACACTTCTTTTTGGCTCAGAATTTTTCAGTAACGAGGAGAACAGTCTAATTTTTGATATAGTGCAAGACTTCATCTTACGGAGTGGCCGGTTCCTCTGACGAGTGATGACATCTGTTTTTTGAAGATGTTCATTGCCATCATCTTTACGACATCTGGGAATGACAGGAAGGCAGCCCTAGTGGCTATGTCATCTCCCTGTAGTACAATCATGTCAATTAAAAAACCTATTTT
The DNA here is from genome assembly GCA_031216915.1 of Pictodentalium vernedei. Classification (NCBI taxonomy): domain Eukaryota; kingdom Metazoa; phylum Mollusca; class Scaphopoda; order Dentaliida; family Dentaliidae; genus Pictodentalium; species Pictodentalium vernedei. The sequence continues at coordinate 356,226,169 of CM062296.1, forward strand.
CCGTTTATGACTTTAAAAATGTATTTTACTGTTTATGACTTTGTAACCTTGTGCATGATGTGCTACAAAATAAAATCATTCAAAAAAAACCCCCAAAAACATGCAGTGGTAGTTTTTACCTGTAGAGGAATCCTAATTGTGTCTGATGTGTCAACATTTCCAGTGCAAGTAATTGGAAAAGAGTTCTCTAATCAAGCATACTGCTATTCGCATGACACCCACCTGCGGCAACCGCGTTGTGTCCTTGGGCAAGACACTTCAGCCCCATTGCCCACGTGGGGGCACGGTGGCGTTGTGTACTAAGGCGTACTACATGTCGATGGCGCACTTGTCTTCAACCAATGCTAACCCTGCTTGTGTGGAGTTAGTGTGTTAGGGAGCTGACAATCGCTCGCCGTTGCTCAGTTGTTCTCTCCTTGTACTCCGGCTTCCTCCACCCGTAAAACTGTCGTGGTCATGCTTAGCCATTGTGCAAAAATATGTGACCTTAAACACCAATAAATAAATAAATAAATAAATAAATAAATAAATAAATAAATAATTCGCATGACAAAATCCGCAACTAACCGCCCATAAAATCGCCAAAAATGAGTGAAAGTAGTTATTCAAGGCTTCGTAAATGGGAAACCTCCTTCTAAGATGGTAGACACATAATTGTGGTTGCCTGTACTGTGATAATTAAAACACTTATTTTAAATCAAATTTAGGCCTGCCCCAGATAAGAATGCACATTACTAACCACCCCCACTCCACACATCCACTACTCTACCACACCTCCGTCGAAACATTACGCCTTCTGCAAATCACACAGCTTTGCTTTCAAATTCCCCTTTAGTAATCGTATGTTCGTTAGCTCAACTGAAACTCAGTTATCGTCATTCTTTGGAGAGCGGTGGCTCAGTGGTTACAGCACTGGACTTCAAATCGAAAGATTCATGGTTTGCTCCCCGCCATGGTAAATGAGTTGTGCCCTTGGCATCCCGATTGCCCAGATGGTGGCACGGTAGCGCTGTAAGTTAAGGCGTACTGCACGTCGATAGTGCACTTGTCTTCAACCAATGCTAACCCTGATTCTGCGGAGTTAGTACGTTGGGGGAGTCCGACGGTTACTCGACGTTGCTCGGTGACTCTCTCGGGATGCTCAGGCTTTGTCCACCGGTAAAACTTCTAACAAAAGGTGAAAATAAATAAATAAATACATAAATAAATCTTCATTCTTAAGAATGTACAGTAAAGGTGCTAAATAAGTAAAGAAAATGTGTTTACTTTGAAATCTTAAGTCTGATATTCCATAAACATAAATTAAATACATACACACTATACATGTACATCAAAATAAAAGTTATGATATGTAGACACTAAAAATATATGCAAACAAATCACAAAGTAGACAGCAGGCACCGGTGGTCTGCTACCGTAGTAACCGTACTGATAATAAAATAATATTACAGAACAGTTCCTGGCCAAATGTGCTTCAGGTATTCAAGAACAAAGCAAGGAAATCAAAGGTCTTCAAAACGCAGCGACTCAGCTGCGTCGATGTAAATTCCAAAATTCTCGGCTTTGCTTTCTGTGTATTTTTAACATTTCAGTCGAGCTCAGCGGGAGCGAAAAAAGTGCCGATACACAATGCCGTCTAAAATCAAATAACGTGACAGAATCGCCTACACACTTCACACTATTATTATATGGAGAGCACACAGTTGTCATATTACTTACAAGGTATCATGACACTTGTTTGAATTTCCTATAATTACGCGGTTTTTTGTCGATGACAATTCGTTGTATTGCATGACAAACGTTATGTCCGTCGGCCATGGCATCCTTCTTCAATAAACAAGAGGCCACCAAGGGGCCTTAATTGCTCACCTGATAAAGTAGTTCAAAGAAGATCACATTCAGTTAGTCATGGTTCATCAACCCTACAGAGTAATGAAGTCATGAAATGATTCATAACTCTAGTGTCCATGTCAGATGATTATTATCATAGGTCTTCCTGGCTGCTTCCAATAGACCAGCACTGCCAAACTTCCAAGGGTTATTATGTCACTGCGGTTTGAAATGCAAAGTTTATGGAAAAACACTGAGGAATGAAATTGGACAAACTTGAACCCTCCCCCCCCCCTGCCTATCCCCACCTGAAGAGAGCCCAAATTTTAAGGCAGGGACTCGAATTGAACAAACCTGAATCTGATCTTCCCAGAGATGTTATATACCACATGAGAAACGATTCTGATTGGTGCTTCTGGAAAAAAAATTGTTTGAAGAAAATCCCTCTTATTGCACAAAGTTAAAATTCGGGCTCCCATAGGGAGCCCAAATATTAACTCACGGACTCGAGATATGAACAAATTGAATCCCCCACCCCCACCCGAGATATGTTGTAAACCAAATATGAAAGGATTCTGACAGATGGATCTGAAGAAGAACATTTTTAAAGAAATTTCTTCATATTGCACAAGGTTAAACTTTGGGCGCCAATAGAGAGCCCAAATATTAACCCAGGTACCCGATTTGAACAAATTTCAATCTGAGCCCCTTAAAGATGTTGCATACCAAATATGAAAGCATTCTGACTGTGGGGCTGAAGAAAAAGATTTCTAAAGAAATTTTCTCATCTTGCAATAAGGTAAAATTCGGACTCCCATAGCAAGCCCAAATATTAACTCAGGAACCCGATTTAAACAACTTGAATCTGACCCGCCTAGAGGTGCTGTATACCAGTAAGAATGGATTCTGACTGGTGGATCTGAAGAAGAAGATTTTTAAAGAAATTTCCTCATATTGCACTAAGTTAAAATTCGAGCCCCAAAGGAAGCCCAAATATTAACCGAGAGCCTTAATTCGAACCAACTTGAATCTGACCCTCGTAACAATGATGTTTACCAAATATTAAAACATTTTGACGAGTGGTTCTGAAGAAGAAGATTTTTAAAGCTTAGTTCACATATTGCCCTAAGTTAAGATTTGAGCTTCTGTATTGAGCCCAAATACGAACCGAGGGTCTTAAAGGGAACACACGTGTATCTGACCCTCCTATGGATGCTGTATGCCAAATATCAGAAGATTCTGATCAGCGGTTTTGGAGAAGAATTTTTTTTAATATTTGCAAATATGCTGACTCAGCATTTTTCGATGCCCCCCCCCCCCCCCTACAGAACGCCCTAAAACAACCGAGGCCACTTTTTATCATTCGATTCTACTGGTCCTAAGGATGCTTCACACCAAATAACAGTTCTCTGTTCGTCTGTTCCACGTTATTTGGGAAATATGTGCGTTTGAAAAAATTGTCTATTTTTAGCTACTGGGGTTCCCACGAGGAACATGGGAAATTTTTTTTAGCATGAATCAAGTAATTATGACCCAATAATACCACATACCGAATTTCGTTAATCGGGCCATCGGTTTAGAAAATATAAATTTTGGGCGGGGTCAAAAATTTTGCCTCTCCCATTACGAAGGCAAATATTGCTCAACGAACTTCGTTTGAACAAACTTGATTCTATACCCCCAGAAGGAAGATCCATACCAAAATATCAAGTCATTGTACCCACTGGTTCATTAGAAGAAGATTTTTCTAGAATTTCGGAGCATTTTCCCCCACCCCCTCCTTATGGAGTGTGGCAACTTTATTTGAACAAACTTTGAATTGATATATGATAAGAACCATGCAGATCAAATTTGGTTCAATTTGGCCCAGAGATTTAGGAGGAGAGTCGATTATGTAAAGTTCACGACGGACGGACGACGGACAGAAAGTGATCACTTGAGCTCCCCCTTACTTTTAGTCAGGTGAGCTAAAAAATAAACGTATAACCGATACCTTTTTGTTTGTATATAGTGTTTATTTTAAATACCGGTAATGACTGTTTTATATTATTGTTTCCGCAATTCTCTTTTCCATTTTTCACTCGAAGAATTCCTGACTTGTTACAAGAATGTGATCGCATTCTACTATCATATTAGAAAATCAGCGTTACGAAAACAACACATTTCATTACCAGAAGGTCTTATAAAAGTGATATATAAATTCCATCTACTAATTTATACACGCAAATACTATCTGATACGGAAGAAAGGGAAAATTTAACCCTTTCTCAGTCTCTCAGTTGAAAAGTTTTTTATAAAGCTAAGGGGGTTGGTAAACTTCACACCGATAACCATAAAGAGCTTAAGAAACACTGTTTTTGCAGTGAGGAGGTGGAGCAAGATTATTGTTTTATTGGATGTCGATAGGAAACACGCTTTCGGTCGTGGCGGAGGGGGAGGCAGGTTTATAGTTGATTTTAACACCAATACTAAATGCCATTTGCGAAAAAAATTATGATTAAGTAAAAATATTAATTTTGTGTTTTAAAATATCGTTGTATCGCCTGCAGTGTAGAAATTTCAACTAGCCTGTTTCAGTGGGGTCATAAATATATATTGACCCTATATCCCGACGATTGATCAGAAAGCCTAGGACAAATAGCCAGGGCAAAGAGCGCACCCAACAGCCAAGGTATATAAAAGCGTGCAACAACCAGGGTATAAGGGCACGCGAAACATCGAGGGTATATGGTTTAAATGAAAGCTTTTCGATTTCGCACTCAGTGATATAAAAATCGAACCTAAAAACCTGAAAATAGTCACAAATATCAAAAATAAAGCACCAGAGGGTCCCAGATTCACTCTCAGGGTATAGAATTTTCAAAAATCGTCTCGGGGTGCCCCCCCCCCCCAACACCCTCTAGTGGAAGAGAGATACCGTAGGCCTGAGGGTGGGAGTGGGCATGGCCCTCCCATTGGTGGGGGTTCTGGGGAGTCCCCCACCAATGGGAGAGTCATAGCTACCCCCACCTCAGGCCTACAGTCTCCGGGTATGCCTGTGGAATATATCGACCTGGCACCCCTAAAAAATTATGCCCCCTTCCTCCTTCAATAAGAAATCCTAGCTACGCCATGTATACGGTTGCCTTGGACTTTTGCGATCATTGTATAAACTTATTGTGCGCGTACATGTTCAACATTCCGAAAAGATTACATTTTAAATGATTCCAGTGATTCAGATATAAAGGTAATACTATAAGAGCAATGTGGTTCCATAATTTAATAATTATACTTCCGAGAAGTCTCTCTCTCTCTTTACAGATTTGATGAAATATATTTTAAAATCACTCAGCAGGTTAAGATTTAAACGTACAGGGTCTCTCGGAAAAACGTTTCCAAAGCCTGTAATGTTTTATAAATACAACGTAAACAAATTGGAACCATGTACGCGGATCGATTAAGCAGCTGCAACTTGCAAGAAAATGAGTTTGTATCAAGGGCCCCCGATTCACGCTGTATTCTGGTAACTATGGACTCTGCACATACGCATTGTAAGATAAATAGAGGATATCTTGTGTTTTTGCATGGACACCGAAAATTATCTCATGAGTGACCGAGACAAAAGGATATTTTTCGCGAGCGCTTGCGCGAGCGAAAATGCCTATTTGTCTCGGACACAAGTGAGATAACTTTCGGTATCCACTCAAAAACACTACATTTTATTTTTATTATAGCCTTTTTATAAGATTCTCAATCTTTCAACCTTGAATTGATGCATGAAAGAAAACAGCGCATTTAATCATGTGATTTGATCAGTACTCGGAATGGATAGCGTATTGCAATCTGATTCAACTGGCGGGTTTCTAGTCCAAACATGGCCTAAAAGTCCGTAATATAAGTTTTTGGTTTGGTACGTCCTTTGAAAGGACGTACCAAATCAAAAACTTATATTACGGACTTTCGGGCCATGTTTGGACTAGCGGGTTTCATGCATCAATTCAAGGTGAATACGTGTTGAATTATTACTGGAAATGATCGGTATCCACTCAAAGATTTTCTTTTCATTATACGTTTTCAGAAGAAATTGATCATTTCTAGTGATAATTTGACTCGAATTCGCCTTGAAGTGATGCTTTGAAAGCCGCCATTTTGATTGATACTGTTGTGAGAACGACTGCTGGAGGTGGGAATTTCTCGAGGTAAACACTTCCAGTGGCTTGATTATCTCCCGTGATATGCTCTTGTTTGAGATTAACTCCATTCTTGACATTCATTAAAGTTATTTCGTACCGACCAGACGTGTCATATTAGATTCCGAAACATTGGTAATTCTTTTATCTGATCGTAGTGTTGAGCACTGTTTCTTTAATGGATCACTGGTAAATTATCTACCAAATTTACCACACTGGCGTCGCCGTCAAAAGAAGGAAGCGAGGAAAGTGTATTCTTTCTTTTTTGTTTTATTTTCTCACTCGGAAGTTCGTGAGATGATTTCACGGGAGTTTTTCGTGAAGTCTTGTTTGAGTGAATGATCACTGTGCAAAGCTGAACAGAGAGGTCATTGCTTCTTGTTCGTATTTTTGCCATCATTTAATCAAACATTTTCGTGTTGTAATAATAACTACAGATATTTTATCATGGTACGTCTTAACGTTCAAACTGCCACTGCCGAGCAGTTACAAGAACTGAAAAAATATTGATCAGCATCAGACTCAGAAACTGGTGAATTTTAGAAGAGCCCATGGCTGTTTTGGGAGCCCGTGATTTGCTGGAACTTACTGGTATGAGTTTATCAACACTGATGGATTTAGTATCAGAGAAAAAACTTACACTGAGATCGGACTGCATTGAAAATGACGACGCATCTTCAACCAAAAAAGTACCACCCAAATCAAGTTATACTGATCTGAGGGAAGATAAATCATCCTCTTGGGAGAGTGGTCAGGTCAAAGTCACACATCGAACAGCTCAAACTCAAACACTCGAGCACCCAGATCATTCCATCAGGTCACATTGTGAGAAAGAAGATTTTCAAGCAAATATTTTGGAGAATATTAATACTTTACATAAAATGTTGCAAACTGTGTTTGATTTTTTAATAAATAAACAAGCAAGCTGCAACAAGACCGAAAACAACACTATCAACAACAGCAATAACGGCAATGTTTTATCAAGCAAAGGCAGGGGCAGGTCTGGCAGAACCACCAACAAAGAATCTCCTGCTCCCAGTAATAAAAAGCCAAGAAAAACGTCGAGAAAGAGTCAACAAAAACAGGGAGGTGGAAGCAAAAAATGTAGCCCCCATACCACAGATCAGCAATCTCGACAGGAGAATAGAAAATCCCAACGAATCACGGTTGAGTCTTCTGATGATGCATTTTTCGTTCGCGTTTTAGCTGTTATGCCACCAGGTGGTGTGTATAACCCAGCCTCATTTTACACAAAGAACAAACAGAGCTCATACAAGATAAAGCGAAGATGCACAAATCAACAAAGGAGAAAAACTATATGCCAAAATTCAAGAAAAAGTAAAAGGTTCGATTCACCTAAAGACTTTTCAGAGAAGTGCTTGAAAACTCTCCAGCTTGATGGCGCCTCTCCTTCAGAAAATAAGGAATTTAAAAGCTGAAATTATCTCTGCTAGAAAAGAGGAGGGAAAGCAGAATCCAGCATAAAAAGGCAAATCCTACAATGGAGATCAACGAAGTGGCTAAGCGTTGGACTTCTCAACCTTCGGACCGTTCCTATATGGACACAATCATTTAACCATCGACGCTTTTATCAAATGAGTTGGGATTTGATGAAGTTTTGAATAATGTTAAAGGCATTACTCAAGATATATCGTCAGGGAGTACACTCATTTCACCAAAGCAACAGATTCAACCGAAGAGGTCTCAAAACGTCTGTTCTGCTTCTCTGAGAAGCCAAGTCAGTGGAGATTTTAGTGGAGTCTCCTGCGAAGACAATTCAATGTCTGTTAAAAACAGACATACCGAATTGAAAGACGGACGGCAAGAACTGCGGTCTTCTCATTTGGAAAGTACACTTCCTTATATGGCTTGGGGTGATGGTATCGGCACTGAACACCGTAGTGGTTTGATGTTTAAAACTGACAGCTATGGATTCCTGTAAGAAGTTATCTGACAGCTCAAAGTGTGGGGAATTCAGAGATTAACCACCTGCAAGTTGCTGTACTGATTCCGCAGATGTGGTGACAATGGACGTTTCAAATTACATGGAAAAACCTTTGTGGTCGGTTATAGCTGACACAATAATTGTTCCACACCGAAGCACCCATTGTCGCTGAATTTGCAGAATAAATGTTACTGACATTCAAATCGGCAGCACCATTTCGTCAGTTTCACGACGATTTCAAAAAATACTGTCAGTTTAATACTCTCAAAGCCCGAATCTGTGTCGAAAGATGTCTGCTTGTGTTCTGATAACAATAATCAGAAAACAAGTTACCTTTTGACATACTGTACAGAAATAATGGCAATATGTCCTGTGTTCACATTATTAAAAATGTGCAAAATTTGCAATAACTCCTTTCAAACATATCATTCTGCTTCTAGTATTGTAGTAAAATGATACTTAAAAAATATTTGAGTCAGTTGTGATTGGAGGTTATGTACTTTATATCACAATTGATTTTATATCCATTGACAAGATCACAATAATAGTATATATTGTGTGTATGCTCATGGAAAGAGTATATGTAATACACGTGTTACACTGCATGTTTGCATTCATTGTGCTTGCACGAACACTAAAAGTAGTTGCGTTGTCATGAGTCATTATGACACTTAGATTTTAACCACTTCTTTCTTTTAGCAAGTTGCACCCACACATTTTTTCTTTCAAAACTTAGCATTCTTAATTTTACAACTACCTGCAACATGTTACTTTCTTCTCTTGTTTATTTTCATAAGCAGAAGAAAAACCTACGTTATATGTACGTACATGTAATTGCCAACAACTAAGTTTAGGATGTCACTGCTTTTGGTGTCTATGGACCATTAGTTGAAGCAGTCAGGTTATGCGAACGCCTGTATAAACTAGTGACGGGGATCAGAAGGTTACAGCTTTCGGTCACCGCCCAATCTGATAGTCTAAGGTCTATTCTTCTGAATTTGCTAATCAGGCTTAAGTTAATTGTCATTATCGGGCAAGAGAAGTTATATCTTGTGTACATACATAACGTTTTACTATTGATAAGATTGCAACGAAACAACCTACATAATGGAGAATATTGTACTCCTCTCTCAACGGAATTTTATGCACAAAACTTGATAGTTTATTCTAGCAAGATTCATTTGAATTTTAAAAGTTACTTTGAACCATTACTGGTCTTGTTAGAAAGGAAATTATAGTTTAGTTTCACAAAATGGGGAGGAGTGTAGTGCGAACGACTGCTGGAGGTGGGTATTTCTCGAGGTAAACACTTCCAGTGGCTTGATTATCTCCCGTGATATGCTCTTGTTTGAGATTAACTCCATTTTTGACATTCATTAAAGTTATTTCGAACCGACCAGACGTGTCATATTAGATTCCGAAACATTGGTAATTCTTTTATCTGATCGTAGTGTTGAGCACTGTTTCTTTAATGGATCACTGGTAAATTATCTACCAAATTTACTGGGGGCACGATGACGCCGTGTACTACGGCGTACTGCACGTCGATGGTGCGCATGTCTTCAACCAATCTAACCCTGCCTGCGTTGCAGTGCGGAGTTACGATGTTGGGGAGCTGGCAGCTGCTCGTCGTTGCTCGGTGGTTCTCTCCGGGTACTCCGGCTTCCTCCACCCGTAAAACTGTCGCGGTCATGATTAGCCATTGTGCATAAATATGTGACCTCAAACACCAATAAATAAATAAATAATACCAAATTTACCACAATACCGTGAAAGTGAAATTGTTTGTATCTTCACAGTAGGGGATACGATTTCTATCTTTCCGCAATTTCTTCGAGAATCTATCGTTTAGCGTATAATAAACTTCTTTTTTGAGGCAGAAACTGAAAAAAGTATACAATTTGAATGATGATGTTCTGGGAATAGCACTAGAAGGTCAATGCCATTAAGTTTGGAAAAGAGTTAAAAGTTATTTCAGCGATTCTATGGAGTATAATTGATGAGGAGCAAGTCTGATTTCTGGGGGATGAAAGTCATCACCCACCCCAACCCACCGCAGCACTGCCAATAGTTTTAGAGTGCAAAAAAAATGTTCTTCGAGATAATCCATCACCGCTACCAAAAAAGTCCATCACCACTACAATTATAAAAAACAAGGGGCCCAACGGGGCATGAAGTGCTCATCTTGTACACAACACAATTTAAACAGAGTCAAAGAATGAGTCTACATTAAGCAAGCCATCTCCATAGGCTACACTGTCAATCCTTGAGTCTCTCAGGAGTGACAAAAATCATCTGGGCATCATGCCTTTTCGTCAGTTGATCTTAAGTAAAATGTAGAGCTCCCCTATGAAGCCCCTTGATAAACCTATGTGGATTAATCTTAGTACCTCTAGAGGGTACTGAATACAAAATTTTTAATTCTTCAGCAAAATGGCCAATTCCGGCTCCCGTAGAGAGCCCAAATATTAACCCAGGCTTTTGATTTGAACACAGTTAAATCTGAGTTCCCTAGAGATGTTGTGTACTGAATATGAAAGCATTCTGACTGTTGGATCTGAAGAAGAGAAATTGTAAAGAAATTTCTTCGAATTGCACTAAGTTCAAATTTGGGCTACCATAGCGAGCCCAAATATTAACCTATGGATCCGATTTGGACAAACTTGAATCTGACCCCCCCCCCCCCCCCCCCCTAGAGATGTTGTATGCCAAATGTGAAAGCATTCTGACAAGTGAATCTGAAGAAGAAGATTTTTGAAGAAATTCCCTCATATTGTACTAAGCTAAATTTCATGTTCTCATATGGAGCCCAAATATTAACCTAGGCACTCGAATTGAACAACCTGGAATCTGATCCCCCTAGAGATGTTGTATACCAAATATAAAAGCATTCCGACTGGTGGATCTGAAGAGAAGAAGATTTTTAAAGAAATTTCCTAATATTGCACTAAGTAAAAATTTGGGCTACCATAGTGAGCCCAAATATATACCTAGGGATCTGATTTGAACAGACTTGAATTTGACCCCCATAGAGATGTTGCATACCAAATATCAAAGCATTCTGACTGATGGATCTGAAGAAGAAGATTTTTTTAAATTACCCTCCATATTGAACAAAGATAAAATTTGGGCCAAATATTAAACTAGGGACTTGGTTTGAACAATCTAGAATCTGACCCTCATAACAATGATGTATACCAAATATTAAACGATTCTGACTAGTGGTTCTGAAGAAGAAGATTTTTAAAGAATATTCCCCATATTACCCTATGTTAAAACTTCAGGCTCCTGTAGAGAGCCCAAATATGAACCAATGAGCTTTATTTCAGCATACTTTTATTTGACCCCCCCTATGAATGCTGTATACCAAATATCAAAAGATTCTGATGATTGGTTCTGGAGAAAAGATGTTTTAAAATCTTTGCAAATATGCTGACTCAGCATTTTTTCGATGTCCATTACAGAACACCCTAACAAAACCGATGGCATTTTTTTTACCATTCAATTCTACTGGTCATAAGGATACTTCATACCAAACAAAAGCTCTCTGTTCCATGTGGTTTGGGAAATATGGGCGTTTGAAAATATTTCTATTTTTAGCTCCCAGGGTTCCCATGGGGATGCGGGAATTTTTTATTTTTGCATGGGTCAAATACTTATGACCCAATACTACCACAAACCAAATTTGGTTCATACCGGACCATCGGTTCAGAAAATAGAAATTTTGGGCGGGGCCAAAAATCTTACCCCTCCTATTACAAAGCCAAATATTATTTCACGAACTTCGTTTGAACAAACTTGATTCTACACCTCATATGGAAGCTCCATAGCAAATATCAAGTCATTGTACACAATGGTTCTTGAGAAGAAGATTTTAAAAATATTTTGGAGCATTTTCCTCCACTCCCTCCCTATGGGGCTGGGCTTGCTGAGTTGAACAAAAATGAAATGCCCCTTTGGGACCATCACTCACACAAACTTTCACTTCAATTGGCCCAGTGGCTTTGGAGGAGAAGACCAAAACATGGTGTTGACGGACGACGGACGGGGAGCGATGAGATTAGCTCAGCTTGACTTTGTCAAGATGAGCTAAAAAGTAGATAAGAGAAAAACTTGATTTCGAGACGCTAACTGATGACAACAGATTTCAAGGACTGTGTCTAACACTGAATATGTAGTCTTGCTGTATAATTATTTAACAGAGCTTGTACTCAGCCTCGATCAACAAAGATTTTATTTTTGTTGAAGGGAAGGTCAGTCTTTCCCAAAAGTGTATTAATAAGATGTATGTCTTCATTTGGTACACATCTCTTGTACAGAGAGGAAGGCCTAAACAAATTTTCATCTAGCTATGTTTCCCATTACTGAAGCCAATCTAGATTTGGTTCTACGTATATAATATACCTGTATTTGTGTTTACAAATTACAATTGAAGTTGCAGCAGCGTAACTGGGTCTGATTCGCTTCTGACCTCCCAACCCATAAAAAACAACAACAAAACATTTTAACCCTTTACCCAGCGTAATATACAAATTCAGCAGCTGAAAAAATACTATTTTTCAAAAATTTTCAACAAAACCATATCATGTGACCCCTCTTTGGAACGAGCTCTTAGAGCTCGATCCAATGAGAAGTCAGGTGATATGTTTTGGTTGGAATTTTTGGGAAAATGTTTAAAAATGATGTTTAACGTAATAAATTTTGATATCGTCTGCGCTGGGTAAAGGGTTAATAGCTCCTTCCCATAGTGGCGTGGCACACGCGTTCTCACATTGGTCTAACATGCATGTGCAAGTGCAATCGCCATAGTCAAGAGTAGTCACAAACAGCATGATTTAGAGATTGTTTCCGTAGTGGTCTTCTCCGATTCCCAACAGCATGATGAAGCTGCATATTACGGTTCCAAACAGTCTTCCATATCAGACCAATATGTTCATGCACTCAAATTTCAAAATGGCCCCACCTACGCCTGGCTTGAATTATAGCATATTTCTGCCAGTTTTGCCAATCCCCCGGCCCAATCATCCAGCTGAGAGAAAGAGTGTGCTAAATTACTCAATTCTGTCACGCCAAGCAGTAAACGAATGTATAAATTAGTGTTTTGATACATATAAATCAAAACTTTTAAAATACCTTCGGGTGAACGAGATTTTAGGTTTTCGTATGAATTTTGAAGGTGAAATTGAAACACCATCGCATTCACTTAAAAAGTTCGAGAGTAAACTGGACTGAAAAATATTTTAGACAATGATATAAAACAAGTGTCATTTAAAATAACACCATACACAAACAAACGTTTTAGTGATGCTTTTATTTAATATTTATATTGAGGACTAAATGGTTACATCGAAAATCCTCAATAGATATTCCCCACAATCAAAGATAAAAGCCAGGGAGGCGGTGGCACAGTGGTTACGGCATTGGACCCCAAACCGAAAGGTAAGTGCGTTGTGTCCTTGGGCAATGCACTTAATCTCGATTGCCAGTGTTGGGGGAATGGTGGCGCTGTATACTGAGGCGTACTGCATGTTCGATGGTGCACATGTCTTCAGCCAATGCTAACCCTGCTTGAGCGGCGTTAGTACGTTGTGGAGTCTGACTGTTGCTTGTACCTGTTTGGTGATTCTCTCCGGGAACTCTGGCTTCCTCCACCTATAAAACTGTCTGACACGAAGTTAGTCCAAACATGGCCTGAAAGTCCGTAATATAATTTGTGGGTTTGATACGTCCTTTCAAGGGACGTACCAAACCCAAAAATTATATTACGGACTTTCAGGCCATATTTGGACTAATACGAGGTAACCTTTGCGAGTCTCGATAAACTCCAAAAAATAATAGACAGAAGTTTGACACTGTGTTATTTGTAAACATCGCTATATGTAAAACTTCCGCCGCGGGGGGGGGGGGGGGGGGGGGTGGGTGGGGGGGGGAAATGGCGAAGAGCCCATATGAGAATCCAAAATGCAAATAGAATGGAGGAAAGCAGGAAAGGTCAATTGCAACACATGCAAATTAGGTTACAGACAGCATTTTGTTGATAAATAAAAACATAAATTTTTACTAACCTGGGAAAAATATCATGCGAACATCGTCGAAAACTGCTCGGCGTGAACACCTGTAATTTCTTGTATCTGATTTAGTGATTAACGCCAAATACCAATTTGTTTTCGTTACCGACGAGCTCTACAGAATAACAGGAATTCTATCTAAAATTAGGTCAACGAATACTTCTCCGTAATGCACCAGACGGCTATAAAATGATCTAATGTTAACCACATTCGTAAACTCTGTGTGTTCGTTTGTGCTCTGTTTCACACACGTTTGTTTATCTGGCACAGTGATGACCTATTTCTCGCTTCTGCGTTTCTTCAATCCGCGAACCGTAGCGAGACAGAGAAGTTTCACAGGGCAGCTATACTTACGGTGGCCCACAACTGCCACGGCAAAATTAAGTTTTAAATATTAATTCTGCCGTGGAAAACCTCACGACACAACATACTTTTAAATATTAATTCTGCCGTGGAATACACGCGGCAAAACTTACTTTTAAATCTTAATTCTGCCGTGGGATACTCACGGCAAAACTTACTTTTAAATATTAATTCTGCCGCGGAACACTCACTCACGGCACAAATACTTTTTAAATATTAATTCTGCCGCCGTGGAACACTCACGGCACAAATACTTTTAAATATTAATTCTGCCGTGGAAAAACTCACGACACAACATACTTTTAAATATTAATTCTGCCGTGTAACACTCACGGCACAAATACCCAGCCAACAAGGATACGTTGGCCCAACGTTGTCCGTTCCGTTGGGCCAATGTTGGTTGCTAACGTTGGTCCAATGCCGTTTTGCTCATCGGCCCAACGTTGCTTCAACGAAGTTGTGCCAATGTTGGCATACAACGTTGGGCCAACATCGGCCGTTAACTTTGGGATAACAATGGGCCAACGTTGGCATCCGGTATTGAACCAACATTGGCATATGCAGTTGGGTCAACGCTGGCATACATAAGTTCGTAGTTTAACATTAACGAACTACAGCAGAAGTGGTCTCCACTGTAAGTTGGATAACCTTAATTACTAAATTGACATATGTATCAGGATGGGGATAAGATGATAGTAAAAGTACCATACCGGTATATTCAACTTGTATATGAAATAATCTTTCGGAATGATTTCTTTTAAACTTTGCTTTAATTGTAAATGTAGACTTTTTAATTAGTTAAACAAATTACTATATGGTACAAACAATGGAGAAAGAGAGAGAGAGAAAAGAGAGAGAGAGAGAGAGAGAGAGAGAGAGATATGTGGTGAACTACACGTGTAGAACATGACTTCAAACCAATATTTATAAAGTTTTAGTTTAACGAGTGCAGCTTACGAGAATCATGTATACATGTACATGTATTTACCGATACAAACTCGATCTGCGATAAGCCAGATGCAAATCAACTTGAAAATATTCTTAAATTCCTGACAATTAACACACTAAATGAAATTGGATTTGGCGTTCACAGCAAAACTAAATGTAAATAACTGAAAGCCAACAAATCTAGATGAGCCATTACAACTTAATTACTGCACAAATGTTAAAATTGGAAGTTACTTTAATAAGATTTCCCTCAACTTTTCAAACAAAGAAAACGGACTTCTTGGATTCTGCCGCGTTTGGTTTGAAATCTGGGAGTCATGTCACGGATTGGAATGTGTACCATTTCGTAAAAAATATATAACGCGGTAAATGGTTTAATTACAGGAATCTAACAGCATTCTCTTTTTAAAAATATTACATCGTTGATATTGACGTAAAAAATTAAATTCTGGTGTTTTTATTAACTCTGTGCAACTTCGAAACTATAGAGACAATTCCATACTCGCTCTGAATTTGACCCACTAATTTACAATGCGAAAAGAATTTCCACTGTGGGAATTCCAACAGTCTACCGATGTTGGCACAGTACCTGATTTTCGCTGGCGAACGTCGCATATGGATACGATGATGTGCCGACATTGGCCCAACGTACGCATGCTGACTGGGTAACTGCCAACGGTCGTCCAATGTTGGTCCAACAGGTGTATGCCGCCGGCGACGGTCGCCTACGTCCTCTTCCATCTGCAATTGTTGGCCCAACCATGCAATGCTGTCTGGGATACTTTTAAATATTAATTCTGCCGTGGAACACTCACTGCTGGAATACTTTTAAATATTAATTCTGCCGTGGAACACTCACGGCACAAATACTTTTAAATATTAATTCTGCCGTGGAAAACTCACTGCACAAATACTTTTAAATATTAATTCTGCCGTGGAACACTCACGGCACAAATACTTTTAAATATTAATTCTGCCGTGGAACACTCACGGCACAAATACTTTTAAATATTAATTCTGCCGAGAAACACTCACTGCACAAATACTTTTAAATATTAATTCTGCAGTGGAACACTCGCAGCACAAATACTTTTAAATATTAATTCTGCCGTGGAACACTCACTGCACAAATACTTTTAAATATTAATTCTGCCGTGGAACACTCACTGCACAAATACTTTTAAATATTAATTCTGCCGTGGAACACTCACGGCACAAATACTTTTAAATATTAATTCTACCCTGGAACACTCACGGCACAAATACTTTTAAATATTAATTCTGCCGAGAAACACTCACTGCACAAATACTTTTAAATATTAATTCTGCCGTGGAACACTCGCGGCACAAATACTTTTAAATATTAATTCTGCCGTGGAAAACTCACGGCACACTTTTAAATTAGATCACGGCGGAACCTGACCTGCGGAGGAAGCTGCGCTGGACAGAGCATCTCTGATTTAAAAAAAAGACAGATGATGAAGCGACTCCCCACTATCAAAGTTACGGACGAAAGAAACAGTCTATGTCCCTGCGGCCGACAATGAAAAATCGGAATATCAGTAGTGAGGAGTCAGGTGATGTCGACAGTGTGGTTGAATTACATATCACATGGTACATTTGATCCCAGTATTGATAGTGGCATCGTCCCGTCCGCTGATCATGTTATTTGACTCTCTGCATACAAAAATAAACATCCGTCAACTTAACATTTTTCCATTGCTCTGTTAAAGCTATATTAACATTTGTTTTTGAAAATAAACAGAACTGACACTCACAAAATATTTTTCAAATCATAAAACATTTTTATTTTTCTTACGGAACTTTGCTTACGACCCCCGCCCCGGACATGAGCCCAGCAATCTCATTCCAAGTTATTGTTATTTATTGGTGTTTAAGGTCACATTGTATTACAATGGATAACAGCAACATGGAAATAAAGTCCAGTCAATCGTTTATACCCATGTTGCCCATTTTAGAGGACTTCCACCTCGGGCATTGGTGAACGGGTCCTATTTTACCGGTAAAGCAGAGCGTGTTTACCACTGTAAACAGGCACTGTATCACTTCCCAGGATTCCCACCGATAGCTCATTCCAATAACGAGATCATAACCCATTTTGCTGAAAGCGAATTTGTTTGAAAGAAAAAAATTAATGTCGATGTGTGTGTAAAAAGCTGCTGTAATTTTCCGATACGATGGGTGCAAGCTCAATTTCGTCTTGTAGAGTTTCTTCGACCATTGCTTATAAGTAGGCAATATACTGTTGGTATACTATTAGCCCTTGGGTCTTCATATTATCCTATGTCTGCTGTCTGCTGTAGCTAGATCAAACAGTATTGTGGGCAGATGGGGGTAATGCATGGTCGCCCAGTGTGGTACTGCGAGATAGTCCTTGGTTGTTTAGATTGGCAGTATAGGATGGATGGTCTGTTGGCCTATTACCCCCTTAGTACTATTTATCTACCGAATCCTTAGTATTATCTTATGGTTGGTATTGGTAGTTCGTAATGCTAGGTCAGGCAGTATTATAATCGTTTGTTTAGAAGTGGGGTGGGATGCATTGTATATACCGCTGTAGGTCCCCTATTAATCCTCGGTATTATTAACCAACCGATTGCTTTGTATTATTCTATGACTCTTATAGGTAGTACGTTATGGTTAGGTCAGGTGATATAGTGGAGTTGGGGTGGGGTTAATGCCTGGCAGTATAGAACGGCAGTATAGTATGGACGATATATACCTTTGTGGGGCCCCCGAAAGCCATTAGTGCCACTAATCGACCTAATGCTTTATGTCACTGGTCTAGGTAGTATGTAAGACCAGACGTTATTGTGAGGGTGGGTGGGGGGGGGGGGTGAAATGCATGTTAATCTAGTGTGGTAGTATACGATGTAAGCTTTGTACCCCGAAAGGTCTCATGTTAGCCCTTAGTACTATTAATCCACCTAATGCCCCATGTTATCCTATGACTGGTATAGGTAGTATGCGATGCTATGGCATAGGGGTATTGTGGGTAGGGGTAATGTCTGGTAGTTTAGAACGGTAGAAAAGTATTGGCGGTATATACCCCTATAGGCCCCCTGTTAGTGCTTGGTACTATTAACCAACCGATTGATTTGTTTTAATATATGGCTGATATATGTAGTACGTTATGGTAGGTCTAGTGATATTGTGGAGGTGGGGGTAATGCTTGGTAGTTTAGAACGGTAGTATAGCATATGCTGTACATACCCCTGTAGGTCTCTTGTTGTCCCTTGGTACTACTGACCCACCAGGTGCTTCATATCATCAAGCGGTATTCTGGGGTGGAGTTAATGCCCAGTAATACCGAACGGCAGCAGAGTATGGTTGGTATATTCCCCTGTAGGTCCTATTTTAACCGTTGATAGTATTAACCTTCCAAATGCTTTGTATCATCCTGTTACTGGTAAGGTAGTACGCAACACCAGTAGTTTCTACCCTAGTCCGAGTACTCTTGTTAGTTCATTTATCTAGATCACCCAATCAGTTCACTTTACTGGCGCTAACTAACCAAACAGATTGCTTCATCCCCGTAATCTCTATGCAGAGTTATCTCCCCTTATTACAACGAAGTCTTATCCGATTCTCATCACCTCTATAGCCAATGGAAACCTTTTTTGTGAAACGCCTCTGGTTATGGAATCCCTTTTTGCCGTATGGGGCCACGAGAAATCTCTCAATGATGCCTTATTTACCATCCCTCATACCCTCAAAAGAAATGAGGCCATGAGGGACATGAAAAAATCTCTCAATGAGACCTCAGTTACTATCCCTCTTAGCCTCATATCCATCCAGCACTAACAGGGGGCCTCTAGGGGTATATACCACCCATACTATACTACCGTTCTGTCGGATAATTACTCAGACAAACACTGATTTCCCGACATTTATTGAACTATTACCCCGGTACCACATGTGGACAAAGGGGGCGCGGGCGGAAGTGACCGCCCCTAGTGGAATCTTGGTTGCAATCAGTGGTTGTCTGAGTTATGCTTCGACAGATCTCAATATTTATATTCAATTAACCTCCGTCCCACCACTATGGGAACCCTAAAAGTTTATCAGTGCCGGTTTACAACCGTAGGCAGGTTCTGTTTCAAGGCTATAAAATACCCTGATAATCAAATGTAGTTGTCGTAAGGCTTCTGTGTACTGGGACGATGTGGAGTTAGTTAACCCCCTATGTACCGTTTAGAAGTACAAGGTACCATCTACGCCCAGCAGCCACAAAGGAGACTACCGAGATCAAGTCCACTGCCAACCGGAAGTGCGTTATAGTATGTTTTACATAGATCTTCGGGTATGTAAAGTCTATCGCTATTGTATTGGATGTTGAACTGGTGCACTGCCCTCTCTGACAAGTAATTGACGGCAATCCCAGTTAGAGGGTACAACAGAGGGTGCCGTAATTGTGGGTCTCCAGGCAAGTATAGTTTGCCACTGTGGTGATATGGGCGTGATCGCAGTCCTCGTTAATACATAGACTAAGTCCGCAGCCTGCCTGGTTGTCTGTGATAATTGGTTCTTGCAGCTCGTTGAAACGGCCTTCTACCCTCGTTGACGAATGTAATCTCTCTCCGATAGCTGATGGTTGTTCCGAGGGTGGTATCTTGCCTATCTAAAGGCAAGTACAGTCTGGCACGTGTGGTTGTATGATTGAGCCCGGTCGCGCCCTCACTGACAAGTATAGTCGGCCCAATTCCACATCCAGCAAACGAGAGGGCTGTGTGTGTGTGTGTGTGTTAAGGGTCTGGCGCTCCCTAAATCGGTCGATGCTCCCATATAGGGTATTCCGTTGGTTTAGATCGAGTGTCAGTTGTGATTTTCGTTCCATCAGGACGGGACAAGCCGAACGTGGGATCCCGGTTGGACTGGAGATAAGCAGAAATCCCCGCAGCAACGCTAGCCAGGGGGTGGCCCCGGCATTGTAGTCTATAACGGTGATAAAGGGATTGTAGAAAACTTCTGTAGTCTTATGAAGGTTGGGTGGGTGGGTGGGTGGGTGGGTGGGTGGTTGCATCCACATATCCTCCAGTGATGAGGAGATGCCGCGTTTGATGTTTGCCCCCCCCCCCCCCCCCCCCCCACACACACACACACCCGAAAAAAGTGTTGATACAATCAGTGTGTTTGTGAGTCAAGTGTACTTTGGCATGACAGTTTGTTTTAATGCTTGTTCGGGGTTGGGTCAAGCAACGAACTACAAGCAACAGCCAATGCTAGCATCTGTTTTTTGGGAGCTCACTGAACAGAGTTTTTGAAGCTTTCGCCTATCCGTATCCACTCTGAATGATTACGTGAATGAGCCAGTCGCTGTATTGAAATTATGTCGTGGATTTGTTCGCGAGTTTGCTGTGGTATATATAGTGACTTCGTTGTCAAATTGTTCTTTTGAATGGAAATACCCATTTTCTAACTTCAGTGCATAAATGTGTGTTTTATGAGTTGGTCAGGGTGGTTCAAGCTATGAGCCGCACCCACCAACCTGTCACAGCACCCCTGTGGGCGATGTGGTAATTTACCTTTTCGTTAGACTGAGTGTGCGCCTCTTTCCGACATGGTCGACTCAGTGAACATACTCTGACGAGCGAAAAGGGTTGGGAATCTTAGCCTCCAGGTTTCTATGAATTGGAGGAGCGAATATACGGTTAAAAATACAATTTACTATAATGTATAATTTGTAATCATTGATCTACTTCTACATCACTAGATTGCGTCATCACTTACTCACATACTTCCACGCACATCCACACACTTCCACTCATTTACAATTATATTACCAGTCCTTGAAAAAAAGAATGTTCTTCCAGAGGCTCCTCTGTGTTACTGCTCCAACTGTTCACTTCCGATATCGTAGTTTATTAACACGTTCACTCCCGATGTCGTAGCTTATTAACACTGTTTGTTCCTGATTGTAATCAACACACTCGACGTCATTTCAATCTGGCGACCGTCTGTTAATCTCCACTGAATATTTAAACTCAATATATAGTTCTCGCAGGAACGTTCTGACAAGATTTCGACGTCCCTGGCGAATTCTCCTCGGAATTATACATATATCTAAAGTTGCTACGTACAGCTCACATTCGCTCTGATTCATTCAGTACTGCAGACACTACAAACACTTCAGTATACCATTAATACAATGATTGCTCGTGGTTCCAAACTTTAGGCGTAACGGTAATGTTGATCGTCTGGCTCATTCCAGTGTATATATTTCAGGTCCGTTCAGATTTAGTCGAAATGAAAAATTTATACCAATTTTAATATTTTTAATACTTACCAATGGCCCAGACTAGCTGGTGCAACCCAATTTATTACCAGGGCCAAACACAAATTTTGAATCCCCCAAACCCCCCAAAATTTGCCCAAAAACGCAAAAACGAGAAGAGCAGTATAGTCCTCCATACTTTTGCGCAATGCGCAACTTGTTGTCAAGGACAACAATAGGCTACCGCCACCATGTCATTCTTTATTGTTGTGCCTGTTAAATGTTATTAAGAACTGTAATATATAACTCAGCGGGGAGGAAGGCGTGTCTACTCCAGGGAGGGCCATCCCCGTCTGGGCCATTGGTAAGTATTAAAAATATTAAAATTGGTATAAATTTTTCATATTTTTTCACTATACCAATGGCCCAGACTAGCTGAGAATAGTAAACAGGCAGGCGGGCCCAGTACTTGATATTCATTGCTCTTATTACAGAAAAAACAATGAAAATATAGGTGTAACTCTATTTAAGGCCTAGCATAACCCATTATGCTAATTTGATAAAGGAAGCCAAAATATAAAGAAGTCCAGAGAAATGAGACTCTTTATAAATCATTAAAAGTGTCCGAGTATTGTATAGTAAAGTTCGTCTTGACACATGACATATACAATAACGCTTCACATCGAGCTACACATTAAAAGCATATAATACATTGAAAATTGCTCCATACCAAGCTACACATTAAAACTACCATAGCACCGACCCCAGGATACTATCACTGAAGGAGATATGTCCATACTTTTCACTATAAAGCCAGATGACTATTTGGAAAAACCACCCCCCCCCCCCCCCCCTTCCCCTTGTTTTGAAAGTAACTGCACTTCAAAACGAAGAGGGTAGCAGACTGGAGACAGTGCTAGAGCAGAATGAAAATCCTAATTAGAATGGACGACATTCTGAGCTACCGATAACGGTCCTAAAGATCTGAGATCATCTGAAATTGATTCTAAATCTCGAAGATAAAATTTGGTAAAAGTCGTCTGTTGTGTCCAGTAAGCTGCTTGCATCAAATCCTTCCAAGAAGTACTACTAGCATAAGCCCAAGAAGAAGCTAAAGCTCTAACTTCGTGAGCTGAAATCTTATAAGCTATTCTCTGATTCACAGACAAAGCATTATAAGCCGACCGAATAGCTAACTGAATCCATCTAGATATGGAATGAACAGAAATATCATTTCTGTTAGGAAGAAGAGAAAGAAATAACCTCTTCCTACCTCTTCTAATAAAACTAGAACGCTCCTTATAAATCCTAAGCGCTCTTACTGGACACAACAAAGGTCTCTGACCATCTGAAGACGGTAATGCTTTAATAAGAATAGGACTAGGCCGTTTGTCCGGAACCTGATTCTTAGCTAAGAATCCCACTTTCATAGTGAGGGAAATAGAATTACCAACACTACGATAATGAGAGTCTTCAACAGACAAAGCATGAAGCTCACTAACTCTTCTAGCTGACGCAAATGCTAAGAGAAAAACCGTTTTATAAGTAAGAAATTTAAACTCAACAGTATTTAACGGTTCAAAAGGTGCTTCCTGAAGTTTCAGAAGAACCCAAGCTAAATTCCACTTAGGGACTAGTCTCAAGGTGCGAGGTCTATTCACAGAGAAGTTCCTCATTAATTTATTTAAAGGTAAATCTGACGCAATGTTTAATTTCCCTTGGTGTGCATAGGTGTCAGAAAGCAAAGACCTATAGCCCTTAATAGTGACTGGCTGTAGCTTAACTTCATCAAAAAGATAAATAAAAAAGTTAGCTAATTGAGGAATAGTTGGGTTAAAAAAATCAATCAATTGTGATTCACACCAACGAACAAAAACCTTCCACTTCGCTTCATAATTTAATGAAGAGGAGGTCCTCCTACAGTTAGAAATTGCGTCCATTGCTCGTCTGGAAAACTGTTTTCCGTGCAAGAAGGACCGCACAACGGAAAAACGTGAAGGTTGAGGCCTTCCGGATTGTGATGAAGCCGACGGAGTTTACCCTGCGTCAGAAGATCCCGGAGAGGTGGTAACTTCCGTGGAACGTCCCAAAGAAGTTCCCGGAGAAGATTTATCCATGGTCTGTGAAACGACAGTCTTGCAACCAGAAGAATCTTGCAAGAAGACTGTTTTATCTTCAGCAAGATCTGTTGAATGAGGGGAGCTGGAGGGTAAGCATACCCTATGATCCCGTTCCAAGAAATTGACAGAGCGTCTACTGCATAAGCCTGAGGGTCCGGGCATGGAGACACAAACGTCTGTAACTGATTGTTCAGACTCGTGGCAAAAAGATCGATCATTGGACGTTCCCACTGGAAGCAAATCTGATTGAAGACAGACTTTTTTAACATCCATTCTGAAGGTAGCAGGCGATCCTTTCTCGATAGAGAGTCTGCTATTACATTGAGACGACCTGGAATATGACGAATCGATATCAGAATCTGATTCTCTTGAAAGAAAAGAAGAATCTTTTCGGTAAGATTCATCAGCTGGACGGAATGAGTACCTCCCTGATTCCGAATATAGGCTACTACTGTTGAATTGTCCGACAGAATTTGAACATGTGAGTGTATTACTTGACTGAGCAAATGATTAAGAGCTAACCAAATTGCCCTCATTTCTTTGTAGTTTATATGGGACAGAAGAAACTGACTCTCCCATAAACCGTGACACACTTGATCGCCCGGAATCAGAGAAGCACCCCAACCCTCTTGACTGGCGTCCGTCATGATTATGAATGACGGCTCCTTCATCTGAAGCGGTATTCCCTGGGATAACCACTGGATATCCGCCCAAATTTGAAGATGATGTTTTACTGACTGTGTTAAAACAATCGGACTGTCCAACAACTGACGTTTTACGCTCCAATTTTGAATTAGATAAATTTGAAGTGGACAAGTGCGTGAACGACCTAGCGGAATTAACTCCGCGGCGGCGCCGCAAAGTCCTAACAGACGCATAAACTCTCTTGCAGTAATGACTTGTGCGTTTATGCAGTATTTTGCGTAAAGCCAAACTAATTTTGCTCTTGCTACCGGCAAACTGACCCGATTGTTTTGAGTATCGAAACTCATTCCCAGATGAACAAAAGTCCTCGTCGGCATTAAATCCGACTTGTGGACATTGATTATAAAACCTAGGCATCGTAGCAGCGATAGTAGACACTGAACGTCGCTTTGGAGAGCATGAAAATTTTCGTACCTTTGAAGTATGTCGTCCAGATATGCCGACGTCATCGAAGCCGAGTGTGCTCTGAAATGGCTCATTACCGCATTCATCACCCGAGTGAACGCCCACGGAGCAAGGTTCAGGCCAAAACACATTGCTCTGAACTGGTATACCTTCCTTGAACCGCGAAACGGAGATATTTCCGAAAAGCCGGATGAATCATGATGTGAAAATACGCGTCCTTCAAATCTATACTTGCGGCGTAATCGTTCACTCGGGTGCTGCCTCTCACCGATCGAATTGTCTCCATATAAAATCTTGGAGCAATTATTAGCTTGTTTATCCAACTGAGATCGATGACCGGTCTGTACGAGCCGTCTGGCTTCGGCACAAGAAAAAGATGACTGTAGAATCCCTTTGAATTGGGATTCTCTACGACCTCCACTGCCTCCTTTTGTAGGAGAGAGTCTACTGCTGAAATCAAAGCCTCTCTCTTTGTTATATTTTGTGGCTCTTTGTTATATTTTGTGGAAGGCCCCACAAATCGCGGAATCCGCGTTAATGGAGGTTTTCTCCGGAACGAAAGACGTAGACCATTTTTCACAACGTCTCGAACCCAAAGATCCTGAGTTATTTTGTTCCAGTTGCTTGCGAATTTTGAAAGCCTTCTGCCAACCGGAGAACAGTAGAGGTCGAAAAAAATCTTCATTTGTAGGACTTACGAGGCTTATAAGAGGAGAAACCTCGTGAAGCTCTCGCACCCCTCTGTGACGTCGGTGTGGGGTTACGCGTTTCGTTATTATCCGACTGCGCCATCCCCTTTTTGAAATCGCTCCCCTGTTTCGAGCCACCATGCCCACGATTAGCTTTAGAAGCAGCACGGGCTAAGCCTCTCTTGGAGAAAAATTTACCTCTCCGAGGAGTACCACTTGTGGAAGGCTGAGGTTGCGAAGCTGAGCGCAACAAAAGCTGACTTGTAGCTTTCTTAGAAGCATCTTCAAATACAGCTTTTAGCTTATCATTAAATAATGAAGAGCCCGAAACGGGAGCGGCCCTTAGAGAGCTCTTAACTCTGTCGTCAATAAATGACGTAGATTGAAGGGCAGCATCGCGCCTGACCAACTCTAAATTCGCTACTGAAAGAGCAGAGTGGGAGGTTGTATACATTATGGCGCGAGAGAGCACTCTCAAAGGAGATAACAACTCCTGTAAGCTCTCAGATTCCAGATTGCCGGCGGCAATGCCCTGCAAATATGATCTGCATAAGACATAGCGTCCAAAATACTTCTGCTAGATTCAATGCAAGTATCTATAACAAAAGAACTGACGCTTCACGATGACGGAAGAGACATACCCAAGTCCCTAGTCCGTCATCCAATCGCAGAGGAGCTCTTCGAATCTTATTCTCGCCTACCGTATTTAAGAAGGTATTGCCTCTAAACAGTAGGTCAAGCTTCTTTTCCGAAAGGAAAGAATTTTTTCTAGCCTGAGCCAGGTCAGCAATAGCCTCGTCACAACAATCAAACGCATCTGGCGCTTGGACTGATTGAGACGGATACAGAAGGATACTTTCCTTCAACTTAATGACCTCCCTGTCTAAAGAAGACAGGCACTTGGCTCTAGAAGGCGCAGAACTCTGATCAGAGGGAATTAATTCAGGTGAAAAATCCTGCAGGAACCTTATAGTTTCCATATGCTGCTCAGCCAAAGATGTAGTGTCAGTTTCGTCTGCATCAAACTCCCTAACACTACCAGCTAGATGTTCCTGGTCTGGTCTATTATCGGCATACTGATTATTTGAGGAAACCCTTCTTTCTGCCGATCCAGCACCGTCCGAATCATCCGAAGCGGAGATCGATGACGGCCGCATATTATGCTGCTGGGAGTCTGAAATTAGCTGGACAATTTGCTCCAGCAATTCCGTATTCGAGGCTATGTTCACCCCCGTTCTACGCCTTTTAGGCTCCGGAAGGTGATCTGACACAGCGCCCTGTGCCCGTCTTTTTGAAAAAGACATTTGCCTCGAAATGCTAGCCTTAGAGATGGCCGTATCCTGGCTCTGACTCTCTACCTCTGGATCTTGCTGGCTAGCATGCGGTCTACTGTGCTGAGTCCTGGAAACGGACGAAGAAGAGGCTCTTATATCAAAATTACTGCCAGCCGCACTGGCAGAGAAAGGTACATCAGAAACAACTGGCTCCGAAGCATTTTCTACCGGACTACCAGCGGAACTGGCAACAAAAGTCGAATCTTTTTGTTTTGTCCCCAAAACAGAAGAATGCTTCGCTACTGATGCACCTTTCAATTTGACTGGCCTCTTCCCCTTACGTGCCGTCTTTTGAACAGAGGAGTGTCTTCCATCCTCCGTATCCTGGACCGCTAAGGATTTTCCCGGTATTGAAGCACTAATTAAAGGCTCCGTTACACCGGTCGAGCTAGTTGACCGTCTGCTTGCCCGAGGTGCCGAGTATTCTGCGATACCTCGGAAGTCAACCTGCTCCGTATCTGAAGACGACGGCAGCACAGAACTTGATGTTATACCATGACCAATACCATGTTCTTGTTCCTCTGAAATGGAAACTAAATTTTGATTAGTTACCTTCGGCGAAAGCACCGAAATCGGCGCTTCGCCAACACATACATAAGTAGAGAGAGAATTCCATCGCTTGGAATCCCAAGAACAGCAAGTTGCACAGGTAACATCTTTCGAGCAACGAGTGCAAGCTAAACATGAAGAATGAGAATCAAGAGAGGACTTCTTCCCCTTACATTTCGAACATGAGGACTTCATAATACGCACACGCCCGAGGCAAAAATTTAAACTGAATAGGAGCCGGTAACCAAGTCCAAAACAGGCACAACAAAGGCCCAGGCCAGACAACCGGTATCCCAATAATACCCTTAACAATAGAGAAACTTCACAGAAGATTCCCCACAGAGAAGGGTAATGGCAAACAGACCCGTCCGACTAAGTCAAAAATAACGGTACGCGACAAAGGGGGTACGAATAATCCACATTCCGTAAATTATCTAAGATTTTTAAGAAGAATTTTAATTAATAACAAATTCGCTAACAGCAATTAGTTCTTAAAAATCTAATGAGAGGATTCAAGGGGAAAAAGGTGAACATTGAACACACACATATGATAAACAAAGAATGAACAAATCAGGTGCATATCCCGAAAACGGGAAGAACAAGAAATATTATTTTAATTTCAATAAAGTTATAGCCCTGATGTTCAAAAACTCAATGTCTATATTCAGCTGCATTCTGCTGCAATTATTCCACCATTCCACTTCAAAATCGTGTCTGGCTACATTATACTGTAGGATTTTATAGCACAAAAGTCAGGATACGTGTTGATCTGACATGGGCCAAACAACAGAATGACATGATGGCGGTAGCCTATTGTTGTCCTTGACAACAAGTTGCGCATTGCGCGAAAGTATGGAGGACCATACTGGTCTTCTCGTTTTTGCGTTTTTTGGCAAATTTTGGGGGGTTTGGGGGATTCAAAATTTGTGTTTGGCCCTGGTAATAAATTAGGTTGCACCAGCTAGTCTGGGCTATTGGTATAGTGGAAAAATATACTTCAATCTACAACAACAACATCACGTCGCAATAACCTTTAGAGTCTCTCGGTGGCCGTTGCCAACCAGCACTTGAATGGGTGCGTCCACTGGCACCAACGATGGGTCCACTGCCCACTTAATAATTCCGACGTGGAGCCATTTCCCAAACGTCCTATGCTATTCTATTATTCAGTCTGCCCACTGCAAAATTACTTTTCGACTGCCCTCAGCTTACATGTTACTGCTACATTTTTTTCATTTCATTCCCACGCTCGAGATCATTTATTTTTTTGTGTGTTATCTTGGTATACTGCGAAGACTCGACACATTCACCCACCAAGCGCTCACATTAAAGGACAGAAAATAAAACATGCGTTTCAGATTACATTACACAGAATTATAAATTCTACGAACATGCTACAGAGAACTTGGCATACCAATCTAAATGTATGTTCTCACGAACAGACTGACTAACCCTTTCACACAATAACGTCCTACAAACTAATATATTTAACAAATTAACAATCAACTCTTGACACAACCAATGCCTACATAGGTTAGGAGGTGAGGAACGGTGAACAGAGTTAGTTTATGCAGCACGTAGCTTTCGCCAAACCGTATTCACTGTGGCGTACTTGCATGTGTTGTTATTGAACTGGAGGCGGTGTTGTAGGATGCACGCGAGTGTCGAGAGAATTGCAGTTAGGTACACATGAGATGGTCGGGAGGGTCAGGTTACGAGTGGCACCTAGACGCCAATGCTCTCTTTCTTAGGCTTGGCCGTTTTTATTTTTTAATTTGAGCTCTTGCCCATTAGGTTATTTTTTCCGGTACTCATTCAATTCCGAGACAAGCTTGCAGTTTTGGGTCGATAGGGGTTTTTATCCGCGATCTTTTTTTTTAACCGGGTTTCTAACATTTTGATGTCAACCCAGTCGTGCAGGGACTTGGTTTGGGGGTGGGGGTCGGAGGGTTATGCGTAAAGCGTGGTTTTGAATGCATCGGAGTTGGTTTTTTTTCTGAGATGTTTAGTGATAAGTGCCCCGTATTCGGGGACTGGTCTGATGAGTGATTTATAGAATTTTAGTAGGGTGTTTTTGTTGATACCCCTCTTATTATGTTTGGGAGATTAATTTGTTTATTAGCTCGGGTTACAATGTTGCATGCGTCGGTGTTTAGGGGTGGTTTCCTATCGATAGTTATTCCGAGGAACATGGCCTGGTCGCAGGTTTTACAGTTGTTGTTTTGGGGGTACAGGTCGATAGGTTTTATTTGGATTGAGATTGACGCGTTATTTCGCGCACCAATCTTCTAGATCCTAGAGGAAGTCCCAAAGTTGACGTTCGATGTTGTCACTGGAACAGTTAGAGGTAT
Source organism: Pictodentalium vernedei (assembly GCA_031216915.1). Classification (NCBI taxonomy): domain Eukaryota; kingdom Metazoa; phylum Mollusca; class Scaphopoda; order Dentaliida; family Dentaliidae; genus Pictodentalium; species Pictodentalium vernedei. The sequence goes on from CM062296.1 coordinate 356,255,880, forward strand.
AGAGTCCCTTGTCATCGGCGAAGTGGAAAATTTCGACATGATTTAATTATAAATGCTTAGTTAAATTCGTCTTTATACTGATGTTGTGGTTGCGATATCCAGACACATCGTCCCTGAGTTCCAATGTGTTCTATGTGCCAGTTGGCACATAGAACACATTGGAACCCAGGGAACGATGTATGTACCAAGTAACCTTAAATAGTAATAAACAAACAAGTTATGAATAATTTCGATATTACAATTTATTGGATAGTGTTTTAAGCACCATCCAATGAACTATAAGCAATGATCGAAGGAACTCCGTAAGCCGAAATTGAACTTTCACCTAACGAATCGAAAAATCGACAGAGCATTTGCACACACATTTTTATTCATTTTCTTCTTTCACATTTGCTTCCAAAATAGATTATAATCCCATCATTGGAATTAGCTTGCTGAGCTCGTCTCAGAGAAGTTCGTAAGTCGACGTTCCACAAGATAAACGAAAATGTTTACTTAAGTGAAAATATTTTTGTAAGAGTCGGTTCCTTTTATTTTAGAAAAAAGGATTAACACAACATTAAAAAAATTTTATAATTGAAATGTTCGGGTTAAGTTGGTGGGTGTATTTTTGTATGGAGAGAGTCATGTAAAACGATCAGCGTGACGATGCCACTATCAATACTGGGGCCTCCTTGTCAAATTGTTCTGGTGGATGGAAATACCCATTTTCTAACTTCAGTGCATAAACTGTATCGTGTGATATACATGTAATTCATCCCCACTTCGACTGTTTGTTCCGTCCGTCACTTTGATAGTGGGGAGTCGCTTTATCATCTGTCTATATTTGTTTTGAAAATGAGAGATTCTCTGTCGAGTCCAGCTTCCGCCACAGTCCAGGTTCTGCCGCCATTTTATTTAAAAGTGTGTCTTGAGTGTTTCACGACAGAATTAATATTCAAAAGTATTTGTGCAGTGAATGTTCCACGGCAGAATTAATATTTAAAAGTATTTGTGCCGTGGGTGAGTGTTCCGCGGCAGAATTAATATTTAAAAAGTTAGTTTTGCCGTGAGTATTCCACGACAGAATTAATCTTTAAAAGTATGATGTGCTGTGAGTTTTTCCACGACAGAATTAATATTTAAAAATTAATTTTACCGTGGCAGTTGTGGGCCACCGTAAATTGTTCTCAGGTATGAATCTTTTTGTACAGCGTATTAAACAACTTATCTTCGAAAAGTAGATTTTCAAAAACTAATCTGCCCTTCACTGTACCCAGAGGCTATGGAAGGTCTAATCGGCTCAAGTGAAGCCAGCGGTGACCAGCTGATTGACAATAATTTAATCCTTCACTAATTTACATTCATCGCGGGGGTGCGTGCTTCTACTCTGAAAGGAATTTGTTAACCCTTTACCCGACGTACCGGCCAAAAACGGCTCGTTCCAAAGAGGGGACATAACCTTTGATTCGAGGCAAAAAATGATAGGTAGAAGGTTAAAAACAACTACAGAAGAAAATTGTTGGCATCTCTGGGATGTCGACGGAACATTTTAGTGAAATTTACCAAAATATATTATTGGCGACTAAATATTTTTCACCATAAAATTCTTCTGCTTACAAACGATCACCCCTTTCTTCTTTAGGGAAAATGCTCCACATTGTGGGAATGGTGATTAGTGTTTTCTGTACAGTAAATACCAATGGGAAATCACAAACTAATTCTTTGCAGTTGGTAAAAAAAATTCTTTTTCTTCATGAGTATAAATTATTATATAACCTCCCAAAACTACACTAAAACTATAAGCTTTTCTTCAAATGATTTGAGCCACAGAACACTACGGTTTCTACACTTGTCAATTTACACCTGTAATTACATTGAATATAATCCCATGACTGAGTCTCTATTTTTATGCTTGAGGTGTTTATTCAACACACAGATTATACACAACTATGACAATACGAAACATTAACTAATTAACAGAAGAGATTATAGCAGGTTAAATTTCAAGTGATGAGTGGTCACTGGTAATTGAAAGAAGGAGAAATTCTCTCGCAAACAGAGGCTTTCCATGGGAAAAAGACAGGAAAATTGCTCCCTTTAATGCCAAATTATAAAATTTGTACACGCCGAGTGGAACCATGGTCGACCAGGGGAACACGTGCTTGGCAAAGAATATCCAAATTAGTGGAATTTAGTCACTTTGAGGAGGGGGGGGGGGGGCATTGAGCAGAAAAAATACAACTTTTTGGGGCTTGTTGAAGCAGGAATTGATCCTTCTGAAGACAGGAAGTTGCTCCTTTTAATGCCAAATTTTTAAATTTTTCCATGCCGGGTTGAACCATCGTCGACCCGGCACACATGTCCTTGGCACGGTGTATCCAAATTAGTGGAATTTAGTCACTATTGTAGGGAGGGGGTAGGGGTAAAATGATTCTGGATGGTCGTTTAAAAGTTAGTGGACAGAAATAAAAAAAAATAAAATAATGAATCTTGTTATTTGTGCAGAAAAAAATTAATCTTTTTGGGGTATGTTGAAGTAGGAATTGATCCTTCGGAAGACAGGAAATTGCTCCTTTTAATGCAAAATTTTAAGGTATGTTGAAGTAGGAATTGATCCTTCAGAAGACAGAAAATTGCTCCTTTTAATGCCAAATTAAAAAAAATTCCCATGCTGGGTTGAACTATGGTCGACCCAGCGCACATGTGCTTGGCACGGTGTATCCAAATTAGTGGAACTTAGTCACTATGAAGGCAGGGGGAGGGGGGGGGGGGGGGGGGAAATGATTCAGGATGGTAATTCAAAAGTTAGTGGGCCGAAATAAAAAAATCAAATAATGAATCGTGTTATTTGAGCAGAAAAAATAAAACTTTTTGGGGTATGCCGAAGTAGGAATTGATCCTTCAGAAGACAGGAAATTGCTCTTTTTAATGCCAAATTTTAAAATTTTTCCATGCCGATCCGAACCATGGTCGGCCCGGCGCACATGTGCTTGTCAAGATGTATCTAAATTAGTGAACTTTAGTCACTTGTGTGTGTGTGTGGGGGGGGGGGGGGGGGGGGGGGATAAAATGATTCTGGATGGAAAAATGATGGGATTATGTCCAGGTTGGGGAGGTGGCCCCATACATGGCCCGCCGCCCCCCCCCCCCCCCCCCCCCGATGCCTGCCCGACCCTGGTTGCAGGCCTGCACTAAACCAAACATAATGATGTAAAGATTAGACCTGGAAACCCCTCAAAACGCTGCAGACACATTAACAACAAGGTCGAGCGATGGAACTCATTTCTTGTTCATATTTAGACCAAATCGTACTGTAATAGAGGAGCGGCCGTGAACTCCACTATCTCTCCAGGTTCCACTAAATTCACTTGAGTCTTGATATAGCGTTACACTTTGAAAAGTTCCAACTAAAATGATTAAAGATAACTCAACACTTCCGACAATATTTTATTAATGAATAACATGTATAAAAAATAATTACCGTATTTCAGCATGACTTCATGATGACAAAATAGTCAACGGACTCACACATGTACAAAACGTACTGGCCAGTAGACATGTGCAGCGCGTGGATGTGGGGCGAGTTCATATGGTAGCTGATTCCAGAATGGCTTCGCTGTTACGAGAAACAACTCTGAAATCAGCCACCAATAAATCTTGTCGCTACAAGAGTGATTCAGACTCCCCACAAAGTGGAGAATGGAATGGGATCCACCGGTCTATACGTTCATTCAGAACCCCGTTTCTCGAAAGCCAGAAACACTGAACACTTAATTAGGCTTTTTACGAATCACCACGTGCAATCCCTGGCAAATGGATTGAATAGAAAAGCAAACATCCCATAAAATGAAAATCCCACCCAGATACGAATCGGAATCGGGAGCTCTGTAGTTCGAGAACGGAAGCAGTAAGTAAATTTGGCATAAATAATGTATTTCTAAGCTAAACTGTCACTAGATAAAATTTTTACTCATCCCAGTACAAGAAGATCATAATCTACCTATTAGCTACTGCGTTTCTAAGGAAACATACTTGTTGTCATGGAGACCGAGTTAGCAGATTGTGATATCCATCATTTTTCACAACTCAAAAACATCTGCATGAAAATGATCTTTTAGAGCCTTTCCAGTCTGCATACAGAGCCAATCACAGTACAGAGACAGCTTTACTGCGAGTCAACAACGACATTGTTAAATCATTGTCTGAGGGTAAGGCTGTACTGCTTGTTCTCTTGGATTTGTCAGCAGCATTCGACACAGTCGACCATGATATTCTTTTGCAGACATTGACACAGCATGGCATATGTGGAACTGTCTTATCATGGTTTGCATCATTTCTAGAAGGTCGCAGTCAACAAATATATATCAAAAAGACCGGTTCAGAAAGCAAGATGTTAAAGTGTGGTGTTCCTCAGGGCTCAGTTCTTGGTCCACTTTTGTTTACTCTGTACACTTCTTCTCTGGGTCGTCTTCTTAAAAGGCATGGCATATCATATCATCTGTATGCGGATGATACCCAACTTACATTACATTTAATTCATCTCTTCAAAGTGACTCAATCACTGCAGTCAACAACATGGAAACATGCATAAATCTGGTGCGGGAATGGATGATAGATTTTAAACTGAAAATGAATGACTCTAAAACAGAATTCTTAGTGATATCCGGGGTTCGCATGCCTGCACCCACTGTTACATCAATTCAGGTTGGAAACAACATCACCATGAAAAGTGAATCGGCCAGGAATATTGGACTGATTATGGACTCAAATTTAAAGCTAGACATCCATATCAATAAAATATGTCAAAAATGTTACTGGCAGCTTCGGAATATTGGAAGACTGAGAACTTATCTTAACCAATCAGCACTTGAAAAACTTGTGCATTCCTTCATCACCTCACAACTAGACTATTGTAATTCAGTGTTAGTGGGGCTGCCGCAGTATTTGATTCAGAAGCTTCAAAAAGTTCAGAATATTGCTGCTAGGATAATTACTGGTACCAAATGCTCTGAACACATAACACCTGTTTTAAGACAATTACATTGGCTTCCAGTTAAACAGAGAATCAATTTCAAAATATTGATCTTAGTATTCAAATGTATCCACAAACTGGCTCCAGTTTACCTGCAAGAGCTCATCACTGTATACACTCCATCACGCAGTCTGAGATCTAAAGATCAAATTCAACTAGTCATACCTTTTAGCAGATCTAATCTGGCTAATGATCGTGTGTTCTCCATCGTGGGTCCAAGATTGTGGAATGCGTTGCCTATTAGTGTCAGAAATTCAGAAACTATCAACATCTTCAAAAGAAATCTTAAAACTTTCCTATTTACTGAAGCATTCTCCTGAACCTCCCTAGAGGAAACTGAAACATGTGACTCTTTATTTTCAGAAAAGTGTATTTTATTTCTGTGAAGCGTTTTAGGGCACTCTTCGTGGTTTTACGCTTTTACAAAATCAATTATTATTATTATTATTATTATTATTATTATTATTATTATTATTATTATTTTATTATTTCTGGCCCAAATTAGTAGGGCAGGTAACTGCAAAATAGTTAATTTTGCGATACAAGCATAAAACGTGGTATGTGGGTTTGCATCAGGGTACTAATTATTTTTTGTCAGATGTGCCATCAGAAAAAATCAAAATGATCGCCATATCCAAAATGGTCGCCATTCTGGTTCCACTATGCAAATTCCATTTATTCGGGTATTGGATGGGGGAATGTTGGCAGTTCTGGAGGCACCGGAACTCACTAATATCATTATTCTGTAACGTGGAGGGAAAGCAGAATAATACTTATTTTTATGTAGTTATACCCACGAGAATAGGAAAACTTTAACATTTTCCGAAAAAATAACTTATAGTCTTGGCAATTAGGTGAAAACATGTACTTTTTATAAGACCTGAAATTCGTCGCGTAGGTAATTATGAACATACTGATTATTCCAAGACAAGAACACGATTCTCTATATGAGACAAAAGTGGCTAAGCAAATATTTTGTGCATTCCAACCACAGGTTTTATCGGTTCTACCCGCCATGCTGGTGGTATATTAGAATATAAGGGACCAAAAGCAAACCCCTTTGGAAGGTAGCGATATGTCCGTGGCCCCAGAGTCTGGTTTGTTATGTATTTTCTTAGCAACGATTGCCATGCAAGCGGTTATCCAAAGCAACCATAGGATAAATGACATTTTCCCAGTATTTTGGTAGTAAGTTCGAGAAATGACCTTAAAAAGAGAAGGTCACTCAGGTTCGGGTAAAAAATAATTGATGGCCACAACGGAAGCTTGTTCCTGGAAAAATAATGACAAGTAATGAAATAAAAATGGTGAAGGTTGGAAATACCATGGAGTAACAAAAGAATAATCCTGAGATAAGATCGACCCTCACGCAAACTTGAACGATTTGAATAGCTCAGACGATTGGTTGTCGGTGTTATTCACTTCGTGGGGATGCTTGGTCTTGGGGTGAAAATGTTGGAAATTAAATCAAATTGTCACAAAACGTATGGTTTTCGGGCGAAAATGAAATGAAATTGTTGGATATTGGAATTCTCATTGAAATATAGAACTGAACTCCGTGCAGAAATTATGATTCACTATCCTATGGACAAATTTAATGGCTCAATAATCCACTTCTGAGGGCAAATGTACTTGATGGCTGTGATGAGAAACTGGTCTTGGTGTGAAAATGGTCTTGAACCAGGGCTCCTCTACATCCATTATGAAAGAAGGGACTACACCTTTTGTGAATTTGCACTGCTTCTGGAATTGTTCACCATTCTTCTGAAATGATGAAGGTTTCTGATAGAATTCTGATGTTTCGGAAAATCAGTTCAACAAACTGCCCAAGAGGGTTTGTTGAACTTTTTATTCGATATTTTTATTAACTACTCGCGAATTGTGGACCCGTCAACGAAAGGTTGATGAATTGACAAAAGAGGATTTTAGCTCATAGCAAACATGCAGCAAAATAGGTTCCTTGGTCTTAGTTGGATGTGGGAAATCTGACCATTAAGAAGAAGCTTCCAAATAGCGTACACTTTCACCATTTGTTTTGCTTGTTGTATCGAGACTCACGTCTCTATGTGCATTGAAACTTTGGTCGAAGTACAGTTAAAACTAGAAATCTTGTCATGAAATGCGCACGAATAGCACGCCGATCTGCGCGTTAATCTACGCGTTATGACCATAGTAAGGCTATCAAATTCTGTACACATGGCCTGTGCACAAGCAATGTTTCAGCCAATGGACCTCCGGGTAAACCGGAGGTCCATTGGCAGAAACATTGCCTGTGTTTGCTACGAGTAACCAGGATAACCTGCCATGCTTTGGATGTCATTCGATATGGCAATTGCGCGCAATTCCTAGGCGCAATTAAGCCTACATAAGCGCACAGTTCGCGACAGGACTTCTAGTTTTAACTGCATTTGTTCCACACTATGTCAACCCCGCAGGCGAATTGATACTGTGACTTTACATACAGGAGGAACAGCTTTGAAACATAATCGCTGAAAGTCCCACAACCTGTTGTAGGTTTCGAAATGTTTACAATCACGGAACCTTCGAGGATAATAACATGTTTTTAGTCTTTCTTGTTCGTTCATATCAATCATTTATTCTGGGCTCTTGAAAAGATCTGCGTTTTTCCAAATCGAAGCTGTCCATTCACTGAGATGGAAAGGTTGAAAAATGTCCGATTTTCCTGAGTGAATAGGTTGAGAAAATCTCCTTGCCCGGTTCGACAAGATTTGTTCAGCTTTGCAAATAAGGCATATTCATCCTCCTTGAACACAGTTCTATTTGTGTTCTTTCAAAATGAAAATATTTTATCTTTTTTTTTGACTGAATTCTTCATAATTGGTTGAGTTAAGGAGATAATGAGACTTTACTAGTTTGATCCGATCTTGAATGAATTCTACATACGGTGACCTGTTTATCTATAGAAAGAGTCTGGGAAGCGACCTGTCTCATTCCCATGTACTTAGGATTTCAAAGAAACTAAACTGTCAATCAGACAAATATTGATGGTTATACACAACCTATAGTTTCCATGGGCAAAAGGTTGCCTAGAAACATAAGCCAATGAGATGTCCATCGAACTGAGTCCTTTGTCATAAAAGCTATCTCTCAGATGTTGATGTGTCGTGTCCAAGATATGGTCATGTTCGTTAGGGACCATTTAAGCTATGGCTGCTGAGTAAGGGGTTGCCTAGCAACAAAAGTGATATTTTTGCAGCTGTTCGTATTATCTCCTTCAACGATTTGCACAATATGATGGTGTATCATATTGGTGTATTGCCACACTCATTCCAAAATGTTTGGAAGCAAATTCAAATTGCCATATAAAATCAGGAGAAAATTCACTTTTTGACCAATTGCAACAAATGTTCGACATTTTAGTCATAATTTTCGTAGACTTTATTTACAAAAAGAGACATATCAGCAGGCAGGTGGTATTTACCAACCTATACCAGTGTGATTTGTTCCAGAAAGAAACTATGTTTTTAGAGTAAAGATATATTAAATCAGCCAACATAGAAATACCTCGGGAATGGCTGTCACTTTGGATTTGGCGGCCATCTTGTTATTTTTGGAGTGGCACATCGAACGAAAGTGATAAGTGCTATTATATGAGGGAACGTACTAAATGTTACGCTTGCGTACCAAAGTTATAGAGTGTAAGTGATATTTCAAACCAGCCAACCTAGAAATACCTTGTCACTGGCGGCTAGCTTGGATTTTGCGGGCACCTTAGATTTTAATAAGTGGCGCATCATGCACAAATGATTTGTACTATTATACGAGGTCACATACCAAATTTCACACTTAGATCAAGAAGTAATAGAGTGTGAACGGCATTTTATATCGACCAGCATAAAAATACCTCTCCCTGATGGCAATCTCCGATTTGGCGGCAATCCTGGATTTTTTCGAGTGGCACAGTGAGCAAAAATTATCAGTAGTATCATATGAGGCCACATACCTAATTTCACGCTTGTATGATAAACTAATAGAGTGTGAAGTGAGATTTCAAATCAGTCTGCAAATAAATACTTTGCCGGTGGCGGCCATCTAGGATTTGGCGGCCATCTTTGAGATTTTGCGTGGCACGTCGAGCAGAAATGATCTGTACAATAATATGAGGTCACACACCAAATTTCACACTTGTATCACCAAATGAGCGATTTTGCCTTATTTTCACATTTATCTACTCGACTAAATGTTGACATATTTATTAAATTACACCATGATAGTCCTAGTACTTAAGCAGTTGTAAAGAAAGCGCTCTGGTTGCTATGGCGATCGCGTGGTTCCGTTGTTATGTAGTTTATTTAGTTCCTGGTTACGCTGGGAGCCTACATTTTAAATTTCATCGAAATTGATCCAGTTAAGCCCGTTCCTAACGAAGCAACCTCGTCGCTATGGTAATGGCGTGATCTTGTTGGATTGTTTACTTCCTGACTAAAGACTTGACGAATGTATAGAATATATAGAATTTCATCAAAGTCGGGGCAATAATAAGCTAGTTGTTGCAGATGCGCCTTCGTTACCAAGTAGTCACTTGCCAGCATAACTCCTTAACAAGAGAATAATTCCAACTGGTGGGATGGCGTGGTTAACTCTCCTATTTGACCCTGAACAAAAATAAACACCAGGCCATTTTTAACATATAGAAATCCTAGTTTCGAAGAGATCGTTTAAAAAGCCTACATTTCCGACCTGATTTTCTCTCTTTTCCTTCGAAAAACTTTCTACAATAAAAAAAGTGAAAAAAAAAATGAAAGACGATCTCGCTCGACGTTGGCTATCACCGACATCCCTCTCGGAAAAATTCGGTTCCACATACTTCTAAGAAACAGCAATTAAAACGAGAAGATTTTACTAAACAGAGAAGTCTCGGCTCGGCGTTTCTCTGAAACGTGATCAAGGCTTACACCAGTTGAGTAGATAAGGAGTTTCCCTTTGCATTGCAAGAAAGTTGCCCGACTGCGTGAAAGAATGGTTTGACCACAGAATACAATACAAAAACAGTGTAGTAATGTGCAGACCAAGTGCTAGCGGTTTGAGGAGAGATTATCCTGTACAGGAGAGAGCCCGAACTCTCCGAGAGCGAAGTTCCCGAGATTTTACGGAAGGCTCTAACGACCAAAGCTTGATGTCGCGTCATGGAGATATCAATGGAGAAAAATGTGAGATCGAAAATGAAAAAAGCAAATATATATATAATTACAGAAGAGAAAATGTTATACAAAATAGGAAAAAAAATAACATGAAAAAGTGGAAGAGTTTATAAACGGATAAAGATATTGTATACACGTGTCGAATTTCCCACAACAGTGCTCATCGGGGTTTACACTCGTTGCGAGGACGCAGTAGTACACTTCATGCTCGAGAAAAATGTCCCGGCAGCGTGAATGATATTTTGTCTGTGAGAGAACACGACGTGTGTTTTATCACGGAATGTGAAGATGCCATAAACATTTGTTTTTACCTGTGCTCGAGATGGTAAGTAACAAGTGTTAGGATAAATATACTTCCGTGCAGGAGCAGTCCGAACCTTTCAAGAACGAAGAGTCGCAGATATTTCCTAGTTCTCTGACCGTGGAAGATAACTGTGTAACATCCATTCACGCGGAGCAGATGCGTATTATATAAAAAACAAAGCACAACAAGACAAAAAGATGAAATAGAAACAGAAAGAACAGAGGAAAAAACAGTGCCATGTTTGAAAATTAGAGATCCCCAGAAGAGAGACTCGGTTCTTCATCGATAATTCTAATCGACAAAAAACATTTAAAAGGGTAAATTAGTGAAACGAGTGGGCGATATCAATATGAGACGCATCGTGAGCAATATTTGCACCCTACATCAAGAGGAAAGAGAAAGCCAGGAAAGAAATCGTTGATAGATTGAAGTCTTCCATGCAAACTTCCCTGATAGACACGCCGAGAACTTTACCCAATTTCAGAGTGACTCCTTGAAGAATCGAAGCTGAATACGACAGGAGCATCACGAGCAGTGGTGGCAGCTGATTCGAGATCGATTTCTTCGTCTCGGGGGGCATGAGTTAACCCTACCTCGAATTACATAACGCGAATTCCTTAATCACGAATACGACTTACGGTTTTCGTAAAAGAAGTGATGGAAAATTCGGGAAAGGTAATAAGGAAGTACATTTGAATCGCGATACTCTGATCACAGACGGACAAGAATATGAGGGCACCTAAGGGGTGTGGCATTTGTTCGTGTTGAGTAACCCCGTGAGAAATTCTACAAGGCTGAAGATTTCCACACTTATGACTATGTTCTACTCATGACGAATTTCATGAAGAGGAATCACGATCCTAACTAGACAAAACCAAAGTCGTGCAGATCTCACAAGTGGAAGGAGAAAATGTAACCGATATGGGATAAAAAGTAAAGCCTCCGCCAAATCTGTTCAAGGACAGGGTGATGTCATACCGTCTGATCCAAATGCATTGCTCGAGATATTCAATCACTTATCTAGGCATAATTGCGCGTAGGAATTACGCGCAATTTCCATATCGAATGGCATCCAAAGCAAGTCGGGGGCTCCTGGTTACTCATATTAAACACAGGCAATGTTTCTGCCAATGGACCCCGGGTTTCTCGGAGGTCCATTGGCTGAAACATTGCTTATTCACAGGCAATATGTACAGAATTTGATAGCCTTATTATGGTCATAACGCGTTGATTAACGTGTAGATTAACGCGCAGATCGACGTGCTATTCGTGCGCATTTCATGACAGGACTTCTAGTTTTAACTATAGTAGTACCGCAATACGGGTATGCAATACGCGTACGTTAATAACGAGGCGGTGAGGATCGGTGTGGCGAAATGTTTGAGGCAAAAAATCTTTGGCGGATGGATGCATAAAAATTTGATGAGATGGGTAAAAGGCTCGGATATTTAAAATGGAGAGAGACAAAAAGGTTTTTAAAAATATTGGTGATATAAAACAAACCTCGTAAATCATTTGCCGAGTTCTTGAATTCTTCTTTTATGGGAGACTTTTTTATAAGCCCTACTTCGTCTCCCGAAATCTCAAATATTGTAAATACAATGAAACCTAAAGTAAGTCAGGACTGTGAAAGTATCACGACCAGTATTCTGAAACATTCAATAAATGTAGTCGCTACTCCACTTGTGTACATTATGAATAATTCATTCAGTCAGGGAATAGTTCCAGACAGGATGAACATTGCTAAGGTAACTCCCGTTTTCAAAGCAGGTGATGAGAATAATTTTACAAATTACAGGCCAGTCGGTATTTTGCCTGTTTGTTCTAAAGTTCTAGAAAAGCTATTTGTCTATAAGACTTGTAAACTTCTTAGATAAATTCGAAATTCTCTTTCACCACCAATATGGCTTCAGGAAGCACCATAGCGCATTGCACCCTATTATGCATCTTTTACAATATGTAGCCGAAGAAAATAATAAAAATAGTAAAGAAAGTACGCTAGCCTTGTTTCTGGATCTTTCGAAAGCCTTCGACACTATCAGCCATGAAATACTACTTCAAAAGTTAGAATACTATGGTATAAGAGGGAATGCGAACAACTGGTTTAAGAGTTACTTACAAAATAGGAATCAGCATGTCTCTTTTGGTGATAGTAAATCTGATCTATCTGGGCTGAGATGCAGAGTACCACAAGGCTCAACACTAGGAACTATTCTTTTCCTCATATATGTAAATGAAATCTGCAATTCAACGAAACTAAATATTTTATCCTTTGCAGATGATACTTCCACATACAAGGCTGAGGCAGAGGTAAACGTGCTTGGGTCAGAATTTAATGAGGAACTTCAAAAAATATTTGACTGGTGCGCATCCGATCACTTAGTCCTGAACCCTAAGAAAACTAACTACATTGTTCTTAATCCATGTCAAAAAAAGAATGTAACACTCCAGAATATTAAAATAAATAATCATATCATTAATACCGGTGACCATGTCGACAAGGAAAAATCTAGAAAGTTTCTTGGCATAACTATTCATGAAAAATTATCGTATGACGCCCACATATCTCAGATCTCCTCGAAAGTTGCTCTTGCGAATTATGCCCTCAGTAGAGTGAAAAAAATCCTACCTCACAAAGAAATGAAAACCCTATACTTTAGACTCATACAAAGTAATTTTATCTATGGAATTCCCTTAAGGGGTGCATCAAAAGCCTGTAACCGTCTTTATAAATTACAAAAGCGATCAATACGAATCATAAACAACAAGAAGTACAATGCTCACATTGACCCCCTTTTTATTAATGATAAAATATTAAAAATAAAGGATTTGTATACTTTACATGTTTCCTTATTTATGTTCGATTGGCAAAATGGAAACCTACCAAAGTCCTTTGCTTGCTTCTTTTCTACTATAAATAATGAATACACGCCAAACAGGGCTCATACGTAGTCATAGAACTAGAACAAAAGCGCTAGACAACCTGCCTGTCTTTGCTTTTCCGAAACTGTGGAATGGATTAGATATATCCATCCGAAAAGCAAGAAATAGGAAAGAGTTGAAGATGAACCTTATAACAAAAATTCTTTCAGATACTATTTCCTGTTCTGATCCCTACTACGGACTGTGTCACTTAGTACGCCCTCGAACCTTAAAAAAAAACCCAGAATGCAACCTATTTGCTTTCTTTTTTCCGTTTCTGCCCACAAATAATAATATTAACTTTCCCGGAATATTATAGTATTGCAAGTAAATACAATACAAGGTTCAACTAAGTCTTCAATCTGTGCATGAATTGTCTGGAGACTTTTGTCTGGTATTCTCGTCCTTTCTGGTCTCCTGATTTGGTCTCAGATGTTCCAAAACTATAAAGACGTTACTCTAAAAAAAACAGCCGAGGTTCAGAACAATTAACCGATATAATTTTAGAGACCATTTCAAGAGTACCATGCCGTAAATGATACTGACCACCTAACATTCGCTTGAGCAAATGTCACGGTGTAACTCTATCTGTTGGAGCTAAAACAGAATTAATAATGTTGTCCTTGTATATCATTTTCTTCTTCAAGTTCCTTCCGTCATTCTGTAGTTTTCTCTTTTCTGTCAGAGGGAAAGGCGGGAAGACAGCCAATCTGGCTATGCCTTTTCCTACCTGTATACAAAAAATTGTTATATCCAATTATCTATGTGTATCTGAAATAATATTACGGTATACGAGAATCCTGTTATGATGTAACCATTTCGTATATATTTATCATGTTTTATTTTTGTGTACTGGTAAACAAACATATATCATATCATAACAGAAGATTTCAAAGATTTTAATCCTGTGTGAATCGAATGTCTTCGACTGGATACCTCGCGCTTCTCTTCACTGGGTTCCCACGAAGCAACTCGTTTCCAAGGTCGCAAACGTGGGTAAACAGGTTGCCTGGGACGTCGGTAAGACAGAGCTTAGCAAAGCTAGCGAGAGAGTCGCGACAATGGCCGGAAAGAGAGCCGCGTTTTTTTGTGGAGATTTTGATCGCGACTCCCAAATAGCGGGACCTCACTTGGAAATCAGAAGAGATATTATCCAGGATGAAGAAAAGAAATATAAATAAGCTGTCCATTCCAACATCAGAGCTATACAGGAACTCCCGAATAAAGTAAACAACGGTTTCGGAATGAAAGCCATTCCAAAATCATAAAAAATGAAGAAAATGTTTTTTTCACAACAGAAAAAGAGAAGATAAACAATGGAGATGATGTATTACGGCTCATATCAGTTCGATAAATTAGAACTTGACAATTATTTTGGAATGATCCGGTGAGAGTCGTAACTATCTCGATAAATTTGAACGGCTCTCCTTAAAGATATGCGATAGATAACTGTCACCTTGTTGGAAAGAGATGATGACTTACCATGAGAGAGCTCAGATAAAGACTTTGTCTTTTGAAATACTCATAGACATGTATGCATCTGTGGAAACAGCAATCGCTTATGCCCTGTCAAAGAGACAATTAAAATATAAACAGAAAGAAAATAGTCATAGAAATCAAAGATTTATTTGGGAGTGAAAACTCATCGAAGAGATCAAATCATTCGTTTTTTAAAGCATAAGGGGATTGATCGTGGGAAAATATATTTGTGGAAAGATGAATCTCTTATTGAGACAAGAGGGGTTGGGTTATGATAGATTGTTGGTCTTCGACAAGAGTCTGTTTCAAACCGAATACAAAATTCTCCTGGTATGTTCTTGAGGAGACATTACACAAAGAAATGATAGTCAATCTATTCGAGCATCCAGATTGCGAAGCAGGATGTTTTGCCTCTCGCTCCCTTGAGAAAGGTGACTAAGGAATTGGTAAGATGGAAATTGGACATGGAATGTTACTTCAATGGAAACAGTTAAGACGTACTCGACCCGCAAGATGTGTTAGCGAAGAATAAATATCTCATGATCTTCAATGACCTGGTATTGGGGAGACAGAATCTCTACAAATTGTATTATGTTAGCGATAATTGAGTAACACAACTTGTTTCTGTCTATCACAAAAGTACTTGAAAATTCTAAAACAAACTATCAGAGAAATGTGGGAGTGCCTATTTCGTCACATATGGCGAACACGTCATCGGCTACATGAGCAGAGAAGAATTCACATTCATTCAGAAACAAAAACAAAGTCTGGAGACACAGATACCCCAATGGACTACTCTGAAGATGATGAAAACCTCGTTTTGAATTGGAAGATAGTGGAAGGGATTGTTCGAAACAGGTTACACACAGAGATAGACTTTAGTAACCTGCATCGTCAGTGAAGTGGACTACAACACCTTACCGATCCTTTTTCACTCAAACCATTAGACAGCAAACAAATCATGCAAGGTATTGCAGTACACGAGAGCATTCAAGATTACAAAATGTATGAATACCAACATGTGACAGGAACCACTCTCCATAATCCACGAAGATTAGAATCAACACCGAAGAAAGCAACATCTCTTCACGCATCCCAGCGAGAGTTTTCTCATGGAAGAAGGTCGACTTGTGAAGAAAGGGGACGGTAGTGTCTGTGCTGACGCCGAAATCATCAAGTGAACAATGGTAGCATCATGCATCTCTTCAGTAACGCTAAATATATTCTCTCGGGACAAGAGATAGAATCTGTGTTTCAACGCAGACAAGCCCCTGCCATACTGTGACGTCTCAAGTATACCAATGACTTATTTTCTAAAATTTTGCGGATTGAATCGATTCTGGTTCAAAGACACTACCAATGTAGTGAGCGCCGAGAATACAGGCGTAGACGTGAGAAACCATTGCTTGGTTCAGTCACATGTGAGTGAATATTCTCATCTTGCATTCCTCTGAAACACATGTTCTAATTCGCCGAATATTACAAGTTCACGCGCGGTTTCAAACATATGCTCATTCTAGTGAATAAGGGAGATGCCGATGTCATTTTCGGAGAAGCGGCAGTGGCTTCTAGAAAAGTGATGCTCAGCAAAGGGTCATGGTTTGTTCTGGACGCCGAATGACGTGCAAAAGATGAAACCCTACGAGACGGTACAAAATAGGATGGTCATCGATGTGTGATATCGAATGGAACATTACGATTCCATACCCGTGGCCCAGGTGAATCAATTCAGTTAGATATTGACTGTGAAATCATATTCCGCGTGACCTCGCTTCATTGTAGTCGCATTTCGAAATAATAGGGACGGGAAACAAAACAAGAATCCATCTGTCTTCTATCACATGTACTTGAACAATGTACATGTCACGCATACTGCCAGAAGATATCTAGCAATAGATTACAAAGCACCTTCTACAAATGTCATTTCTCTAGGATGTATGGAGATGTGACTAACATCAAATTGAAGTATCATCGCTTTGCCGAAATGATACGCAATCCGAACATTACTTCCAACAGTTATAAGATGCATTAACCTCTCTTTGTGTTCAATGTCAGCAAAAGGAGTGAGAAACTCAAGTACAGCGTGTTGTACAAACTGCTTAATAATCAATTCGATGGAATCCCACCTAATGGAACCGAAGCTTTGAATCTCGTCATATCTTTCATTTATTCGACGTGAAAAGATGGGGAAAACATTAAACAAGAAAATATTTGTTTTGTATTTTTTATTGAATCTATAAAAAATGAAACATTTTTACCAAGGAACAAAAACAGCCGACAAAACATTCAAATTATTTATTTTTTACATTTTATATAATTTTGTGTTGGATATCTTATGACGCATCCATTCGGAAAACTTTTCTGAGCACAGTCAGGAATAATACTGCGATTATTTACTGTATACTAACATCTATTTTACACATATGTGATGTCTTCTACAGAGCGGTTTGTACACCTTCTTATGAGACTCCATGTATGTCATTAGGAAGAACTTTTCCAACGTTCTTAAGACATTGTTATGCAGATCTTCTCTCTTTTTGGAAGAACATTTCCAGACTCTCTTTGACAGATTTAGATAATCTCTCACTTGAAGTTCCCAATCCATTTTGTAATATTCTGTCAAAGACTCCCTCACAGAATCTATCATTCCCACTCGCTGGCATTTCGAAATACGTAGTTTATCAAATATAAAATGAGATTTTGTTTTCCACGAGCGTGCCATGATAAAAAAATAAACTATAAAAATGCAGGAAAGAATGTTTTTGTCTCTCATCCTCTTGAACGCATAATTATTTAAAATCACCAGAGGGCCAACTTTACATTCTTCCTTGGAATTTTGTATTATTGTTTATTTAGTTTTGGGAGTGGAGAATTCATAACATTTATTCTTCAATTATTTATTCAAAGTATCTAAAAAAGACACGATCGAACTCATGGCTTGCCGATTGGCCATGGTGATTTTGAAATTAAAATTCATCTCCCCCTTCCACTCTCAAGGGTCGCGTAAACACGCTAGTACTAGAATATTGTCTCTCCGGTTTCTCGACACTGTAAATTTTGTTCTCCATGCTCTACGTCCACTTTGCCCCTCCCCCCAAATCACTCAAACACAGACTCATTTGATGGAAGGTGTATCCTATCAGCATGGGATAGCCAACGGAGACATGCTGATGATCTCTTGCTCTCATATGTGAGGGACAATTAGGTTTTTCAACTTCTATTTTACCATTTTCCTCTGCCAATATGGTGATTAGTTGCATTGCGTATCTCACCTTCTTCACTGCAGAAACCAGATTGCAAGCATCCACCACGTGTGTCGAGTCTGGTAGATTGGTGATATGGTGATCTCTCAAGTCCATCAGCCCTTTCATCTGTTCGCCAGATTTTCAAACGCTGGTATTGTTCACATGATTTTCTTAGCGATGGTGGTAGAATCTAACTCGGATTCATTGAAAAGACCAAAGATATGGAAACCATTCAAGTCATTGACCGCCTTCATTGTTTCTCTGGTATCTGTGCTGAAACGGAGCTCATTGGCTCGCGGTTACGTCAGAGATTTCATCAAGGCAGCATCAATGTCCATTTGTCTCCACCCTATTGAGTCTTTGCTATGTTGACGAAATTTAAATCCAGGTTCCTCTCTATCTTCTTTTCTACATAATGTTCATACAGGGCATAGTCATTTTTTTTTCGTAGTGTCGACATAGATTTTAAAAACCACATCACTCGGGTCAATGAGTTCTAAGGGAACATTGGTGATATAATGAGAATTTACACCAATGTCTGAATTCGTCATCTTCTTGACGAATTCGTCTCTCATGTGTTTGCCAAAACGTCTGTTGCGATTCTTCGGTAGAGTGTTTTGTAACAGATGTGTTTTTAACATTCTTTTAATTCATTGTTGACTTTTTTTACATTTCAGTTATTTAGTTCCTTGAAAATACCTTACTATCGGGAAATTATGGTGTTAGAGAGTTTATTGTGTGGGTTTTATGGGTTTCCATAGTTTTTCGCAAAGTTTTTGGTCATGTGATCAAAATTAGATCGATTGCACTGTTTTGAAAGGAGTTTGGATACTTTGTTGGGCTTGATGTCAAATTTATATAAGTAAAATATCGTCGATAATTTCCTTCATCTAGATTATTTATTCGGTCAGTATTTATTTGGTAACATGTATTTTGCTGTCGCTTCATTCAATTTTGTGATTTTTCCAACTTGTACTTCGATTTCATCATATCCTATTGTTTTCATTCTATCGTTCCTTCGTTCTATCAGATTACAGCTCGATCTAACATTGCTGTTAAACAAATTGCATGCATGTTTACATGTTATTGTTCTTACAGCACTACACACAGCACTGTATGAGACTGGTGAGAAGTGGTTGATGGAGATGGTGATGTGAGGGGAATTTGGATCCACAATCCTGGTAAGATTCTTTGTGTATATTGAGTCATTTTCAAGGGCTAAAGTTTTATGATGTTACTATTTATTTTAATACAGCTATACACAATATTTTGTATTGCTAAGTGGTTATATGTAAAAACTGTGTATGTAATGGTCAGAGTAGAATAATAATAATAATAATTTAGCAATTATTATTATTGTTATTCTGCTAGTGCTCACAGGGTTCAAGGTTCACTTATGCCGGTTTGGTGGTTAGTTTAGTCTACCGCTGCCCCTGGGGTGTTGGTGGTTTTCCTGGGTGTTCCAGCTTCCTTCCATTCTATAGTTAGCTGTTGTTGTGTGAGCCCTGTTGGTTGGGGATGAGTGCACTTATTATACATGTATAAATATGCAATATTATGTCTGATAAATTGATATATATGTATAACAATTGGTACATTTTTATGATATTTTGTATTTTGCAGAATGCCTTTATTGATGTATTGAATAAGATTGTTATGTAAATAAACCATTTGTAACCTGGGATGAGTTAGTTGTGGCACAGCCATGTGGACATTATTGCTTCCTCATTTAATGCGCTAACTATGGTCTGTTTCACTGTTTTGTGACCTTCTGGAAGAGCAGCTACCAGCATAATGGATACAGTGCACTGACGTCGGTGAACTTCAACTTGACTTTGTTTTTGTGATTTGTGAAAAAAACTTTCATCTGTGACTGGAATATTTATGTTGTTTGTAATCTTCTATGCATAGTGGAACCAGATGTTTTCTATTAGTGAGGTATGATAGCATAGGGTGAGTCAGATAATTATTTTATAACTTTAGCCATACATTTTGTTGATAAATTAATTGTGTGATTTAAATTATTGATAATCGGTGTCTCTGAAACATTATAAGCAAAATCAGTATCAACTACTTTATAATGAGCATGTAATTTAAAATGCACTAGCGGCATTCCATTTGACAACTTTGATTTATAATAGTAATTGTAAAGACAATCTGAGTCTCATAGTTCAGTGGCCAAAGTTATAATAGAGTGAGAATGAAATTCACTGTATAATTGCAAATAACTTTTGTTTTGGTTAAGAGATAAACAAACCTTTTGGTGGTGGGATTTTGCATGTAAAATCACAAATTAATAGTTGATCCGTGACTTTAATTGTAGGATTCTACTTTCATTTTCTACTTTGTTTACATTGAACTTACAATTTTACTATGGAATTTCCTTGATGAAGTAGTTGTAGGTTTTGATTGGTTATAGTATCTGATGTCATACGATGTTCTGGCTGTTCTCGGTTTTCATTTGTTGTTTTCTCTGCTTGCTGCGACCTTTCTTCAGTTAGGAGGCTGTTACATTAATTGAGTTTAAGATTGCATACATCATTATACAGTAAGCTTAACTCCTGTTAGTTATAAATGAATTGATTTGTTTTCAGTTTAGCAAGCCATTTAGTTTCCAGCTTAGTTCATCAAATATTTCTTTTCTGAAATGTTATAATTTGCTTACTGAAGCTTGCATGTGATTGCAAAAAATTGAGGACATCCACCCACCCCCACCCCGATGGGCATTGTGACATTTTGAGAATACTGTGAACTTGCTACTCTACTCTTTGTCAACAAAAACATGAAACTGTCCATTAATTATAATTTTTTTTTCACAGAACTTATTTAAAGTTTAGAAAAGAGTAACTGGTGTGTACTTCTAGAATTTAAATTTCATTCAGTAGTACTGAATATAACCTAAAATAAATTTCTTTTGGTTTGTTTTTTCTTTTCTTTTCTTTTCTACTAATGCACAGCCTTCCCTGCTGAAAGTACCACTGAACCCAATATTTATTTTTCCAATTCAAAATATTTCTTTTTTGCTGAGCATTGTTTGCTGAAATGATATTGAATCACACCTAATTATTTGTTCCTGAATTTGAAACTTATTTTTTGTTTTTGCTGAAGTATAGCCATGGTTGCTGAAATGACATTGAAATCTCACCTATTTTGGGGGGTGGGCGTGGAGGTGGGGGGGGCGGAGGGGGAGGGGGAGGGGGGTTGAACTGTGGCACCCCTGAACATGTAGGAAGCTCCACTGAGGCTGAGGTAAGTATAAATGGTATTTAAACCAAAGCATTAGTTGACAGTGGTAGCTGTGTCAGCATGATATCCAAACCATTCTATGAAGAACATATAACAAAGACACCTATTCAGCCATTGGAAGAGATATTGAATACACAATGTGCTGATGGAAGTGAGCTTCCATACTTGGGATATGTAACTGCAGCTTTATCAGCTGTCAGCATACCTGGATGTCATGATAAAGAATATATGTTCTTAGTAACACCAGAAACTAATTATAATTCAAAGACATCACTTCTTATTGGGACAAATATATTGGATGAATTACTAAGAGATTGCAAAGAAAACTTTGGTGACAATTACCTGCAAAGAGCCAGTTTACACATGCTTTGGTATCTTGCATTTATATGCTATCATTAAGAGAAACAGAACTTTGAAAGAATAAAAACAGAATAGCCATAAAATCAGCTCAATCTGCACAGATTTTAATAGGAGCAAATCAGTCAGTTAACATCAAAGGTTATAAGGAATAGGGATATTATGATACCAATGCAATTCTACAGGGGTCCAAAGAATCTAGTCTTCCAGACTTTTTAGATATCATGCCATCAGTTATAAAATATAATTATAAGAAAAATGGTGAAATTCTAGTGAACATTTCCAATATCACCACTCAAGCTGTAACTATTTCACCAAAATCCATTCTTTGTAAGGGACAGTCTGTCATTATTGATCAATCTGTTTTTACAAAAGAACAATGTAGACCAAGAGTTGGAAATTAAGAAACAGATTTACATTGGACTGGACATTGATGAGCAACAAAAATGTGAATTGCAGACTTTACTAAAGAAACATGAGGAAATATTCTCAAAAAGATGACAGTGATATTGGTAATTGTGACTTGATCAAACATGAAATTGATCTTCTTAATGGGACACCATTTAAACAAAAGTATCAGCGCATACCACCTGCCATGGTTGATGAAGTCAGACATGATTTGGAACGGTTACTCACAGCTGGAATTATAAAAAAGCAAGTCACCATGGGCTTCTAATTGTGATTGAAACGGGGGAGGCAGAAACAAAGGCATGCTTACAGGCAGTTGTGGGAGTCCGTTACATGACTTTTTGCGAAGAGAGAGTTAGGATGTCTCAAGAGCTAGTCTTGTGGCTGCATGTTTACCACTGCACGTTTAGTGCGAGACATTCGGTGGGTCCGACATAGTGTGTATGTGGGGAGGGTGGTACCCCTCCAATAGTCTTAGAGTATGCGGTCACGGCTCTCTGCACGCTGAGTATATGGGCAGAGAATTGTTATAGATTGTGGTCCATGTTTTGGACACTCATATGGGTGGACTTCCACCAGTGGAGTTATATAACTTTTCACTGCTTATGAAAATGGATTGCACTCCATCAGCTGTAGGCTGAGCTTAGGTATGGATTACTTATTTAGCGCATGATACAGCGTGTTGTTTGTGGTTTTTGAGTAACTGCTGCGTGTGAGAATACGTGTTTCACTAATTGGGTGTAGTTCGAATATACTACGTGTACACTGTTTTATTCGTGAGATCGTATCAGTATTTGGTATGCGTGAAGGTCGATAGCACTGGTGGAGGACCAAAGGTAGATGGCTTAGCTACCCGTTTCCTCCATTCACCCCTAGACCTCGCTCTAAGGCTCATCTGTAATTGCATGCTATACTGTTGAATGCATGTGCTTTACATGATACGACGCCGAGGCCATCAGTGTTTCCAATAAAATGATCTGGCCCTATTTTTAGCGTGTAAGGCCGTATCAGGGTCGGCGCGCAGTATTAAATATGGCCGTACCAAAAGGCTCATCAGCATGTGTGTGCTGTATTGTTGGAGGTAATGTGCTTTCCAACTATTAGGCTGAGTACACTGCCTGAGTAATTAATTGTCGACATTTCAAAGGATATTGTCGATAGATTGAGAGCAAGTGTGCAGTGTACGCTATTATTTGTCAGTTCGTTCCCTTTATTTGCACTTAATTTGTGCTGAAAAATCAAGTGGGTGGATTTCCACTCATTGGGATTATATAACCCTTTATTGCTATTAAGAACAGATTAGGCTGTATCAGATGTCAGCACCCTTATTTAAGGGTTATTTATTTGACTATTGGCTGCTTTATCGAGGAGCTTGGCTGCTTTGTCGACGAGCTTGATTGCGTAAGCGTAGCGTTTGGCTGTTTTATAGAAGAGCTTTGCTTATTCATAATTTGAACAGCTCACCTATCATATTTGGAAGAGTTTGATAGGTACCGGTATGAAGTCTATCATTCATACTATTTTATCGTTGTCAGAATGTTTGACAAGATAGGCTTGTGTATATACAGTTGTGTTTTGCTAACCGACCACTATATTTTGTATTTTCTCATTCAGTTGGTTCCGTAGAAGTCACTTGGAATCAACATGGAGATGTTGCCTTTCTCATAGTCAGTCGGATGGTTTTTGACCTAGCTCCCCTTGAGCATTTGGACTGAAGGAGTCCGGGGGAGGCATGTTTCTATGTTTGTCCATTACTGTGTGAGGTGGACTTTTGTATTTGTTTCAGTGAGTTAGAATGTAGAGCCCCATGTTGGGGGAAAGGAAATCTTGTGGTATTTGCCCGGCAGAGCCGCTGGTATAACTATAGTTTCGACCGTAATGTCTTATCAAATAAACAAATACATAAGATTTCGTGTTTAGATTGTGTTTACATGGACCACTTGGAGTTATGTTGTGGTCAGTTATTATAGCGTGTATGCACTTGAGAAATATTTCGACTGTTCTGTTGTCTGTAGTGACAAGCAGCTTGTTGAAGCTTTACTGAAGTGCGATTTTACACTACAGAGGGTGAGTGGTACTACAGAGCGTGGATTAGGCTCACTCAGTCATTATGAGTAGTAGGCGAGGGGGTTTTCGACCCCTATCTTGTGGACCTAGGCTGGTGGACCTAGGAAGTGACGTCATACCGCAATGTATTATGGGTATCACGTGGTTGTCATGGTAACCCATGTGGGCGGCCATGGTGTGACGTCATTGTCATGGTGATGGGTGATGTGAGTGCGCATGCGCAGCTCGTGTTGTTAGGGTGATACGTGTTTCCGTCGTCCATTTTGTATGAAGGGGGCCGCCATCTTTGTTTCTATGGTAGCACGTGATTACTATGTTACCCAATTGTTCTGTAATAGGACGGGGTATGTTTTGAGGGTATGTTCCTTTGTAGAAGAGTAAATCTAATTACCACAAACAACCCGACAATCCTTCCAAATCACCAAAATCCACCCGAAATCACCGAAATTGACTTTATTTCCCCAATTTATCAGCTTAGCACGTAGTGCTATAGTACTAAGGGGTACAAGGGGGTACATTCGATTGAACAGGAGTAATGATCTGGATTAGAATTCTCCCAGAATCCTCATTTAATTACCCAAATAAACCCGTCAAGTTGTATTATTTCGAATTCTTTAAGAATCCTTTTTTTGATCCCATGACGTTTTTTCCCTATTAAGAGTAGCACGTAATACCGAGGGGGTGTGTTCGTTTGAAGTGGAGTAATGTTCCCATTTTTTTTGGATCCCATGACGTTTTATTTCCTTATTAAGAGTAGCACGTAGTGCTATAGGACAAATTTACCCAGAAATCCATTATTAAAATTATAAGTAGGACCCATATGTGTACATGAAGGCCATGAAGCTAAGTTCCACCATATACTCATATGAGGATCTACCCAACAGATGTGTCGTACGAGGTCTAATTTACTATCCCTCATTTTGATTTTTCTTTGTACTTCGATGGAAAGTTAAAAAATAATAACACTAAATATAAATTTAAATTTCTTTTATTCAACAACAAAAATACACCTTTTTATGGTATGTAGATTGTCAGATATTCATAAACAGTCTTTCTGCAGATTGGACATCTTCTGAGTGGTTTACAGCAGTCTTTGCACAGGCACAAATGGTTACATGGTCGCGGAGCGACATTGGCTTCAGCTAATAAACACACACTACATTTTGTCCTCCGTGAATCTTCTTCTTGAAATGATGTGTCCATTTCTTCTTCTTCTCTGATGGCCATTTCTTCTTCTTTTTCAACGTCCATGAATTCAGGCGGTAAATTATGAATGTAATAACAGTCTGGAGAATATTTTCTGTGTTCTTCTATAACATCATCTTCTGTTTCCCAGAAACGAACAATAATACCACAATGAAAACATTGAGTTCTGTCTCCTGTCCCCAAATAAAAGAATCCAGCTTTTGTCAGTTCATTCGGGGTTTTCACACTTTCACTTTGTAACATGAATTGAAATGTCTTGAGACGATTTTCCTCCAATGCATACTTGATGTGTTTTGGTGGTCTTTGTTCTGGTGTCTTTCTTATTTTTTCTTCTCCACGTAATAACTGCTCCAGTACTGGTGGCGGAACATCACGAAAATACGTTTCGAATGAAACGCTCATTCTCTCTACAAAGTCTCTTGGATTTCTTGTTTCTTGGTTTCTTGATTGATAATCATTCAGTGCCATCCTGATCAAACATGGAATAGTGAACATTCTTCAATCCTTTTTATCTTCATTCTTCTTTGGTTTTCTTTCTCTTTTTGGTTTGGGTTCTCCTATTTCAAGACTTCTCTTCTTTGCAATATCCACTGCTTTGGTCACTTGTTCCCGATCTCTGGTGGTAAACTGGAACCCAACGTCGTTCTTGAATAGTTGAATCTGTAAATCGTTGTTAAGTTTGAAGACGGTCACATTAGTAGACATCCTTCTTCTTTGGCTGTCGGAACACAAATGAGCTGAACACCAAGTGCACCAGTTTTTATAGTTTTCCTTCAATGCAGCGACATCTAGTGGCTGGTTTCCTCTATGACGTCATTAACCAACAGATCATTATCCATTAGATCAGTGGTAAACATGTTGGATATGGTTTCCATCGGTACAGCGCGACAGCGATGTTTCAAGTAAAACAAACAGTATTGTCCACACACTGGTAATGGTCCTTGAAGGCGTTTTGTATTATACTTCCAATATCTGGAATTCTTCTTCAGGAAATTCTCGAATGGTCTGTGTTGTGGTGGTAATCCATAGGAATCAAAGTATTCTGCGTTGTGGTGACTCACAAAGAGAGCCACCCAATGTTCTCCTTTTCTGTGGTCTGGATCCGTGTTGGCTATCAAAGCCACTGGTCTGTGATCTGGTAATCTTCTTGGTAATTTGTTTCTTGAAAATACACCCAGAGTGATATTTCTTAACACGCGATCCGAGCGGAAAATATTCTCTATTTGCAAAGTGTTCATGTCGAATAATCAAAGATGACGCTCCTGTTTTTATCTACTTCTATAATGTTCTGAAATTCGGCATACACCAGTACGTTTATGGTGGTGGGCAGCGGTTCTTCAAAATGAATTTCTAATCTTAAATTTCCCCGTTTCACCAAATTGAAATGTTGACCATGAGACAGGTCTGGTGTCAGGTCGAAGACGAAGAGCGTGTACCCTTTTATGTACTCCTCTCTGTTGATGTGATTTCCTTCGTTCTCGTACATTTGACCAGTTCCTTGAAACAAGGTAGCATACCACCTCGCCACCTCTTGTTGATCGAATCGCGGTTGTAAGGGCTTTGCTGGAATCTGTTGTCCATCCACATACAATGCCAGGTAATTGATGCTGTAATTTTTAAAGTTAAAGGGATTCTTTGAAAAGTTTCCATTGAAAGCATCGTTGTCCACACAACCCACGACGATACGTTTAGGAAGTTGGCCTAAAAATAAATTTTCTTGTGTGATGCTCAGATTTCCCTTCGGCACCGAGAACACTTTGTTTTCTACTCTGTCAATGGGATATTTCGCAGTTGCCTTTTCCAATGCTTTAGTATGAGCCACTCTCACAAAAGGGTTGAGTCTCTCCTTTCTCACAAACAGGGATACGTCTTGGATTTTGATTTTGAATGTTTCCCCATCGGCCATTAAGGCAAATGCATCTTTTGACCTATTCATTTCAATGTGAACGTTAACTCCATTTAGGAGATAACGTGTTTGAAAGAACATGTCCAAATGTAACCTCCCAGTCATATCCACGACTTTACTTTTAGCCGTAAACTTTTTTCTTGTGGCAAATCCCTTGTTGTCATCCGTCCTATCATCCATGTGTCCCGCCGTGTCCTTGTACCAGAGAGCACCAGTCAGCTGTGACTTTTTGGCATCGGAGCCATAACTTAACAAAGTCTCTATGTATGCTCTGTAGTGGTAAGTATTATTGGACGGTGACACCAGTTTCTCGTTTAGACTGATGTCGACCTGGTTGAAAAGAGAATGCAGCCAGAGATTGACGGGACCCACCTTTGCGTCGTTTGCGATAGGTCCACCACTGGAATCGACGATACATGCTTTCACGTACAGATAAGTTTGAGCCAAGTTCAGATAGTCGTCCCCAGATCCAGAAATGTTAAATTCTATCGGTCCACTATTCCCTATGTTGGCCAACGGTCGATGTTCTATCCATTGACCATGTTCTACACTAGTCTGTGTGGGTGGTATCGAAAATAAGTCGAGTTCGCTATTGACACACTCACAGGATTTTTCGTTGATCAAAGACATTATGCACCCAGAGCGTCAATTGTCTTAACAGTTCGCCTTCTTTTTATCGATCTGCCAGTTTTGCGTGGTGCTGCCCTTTTTATACCTCTGCGGCCGGGAGGATTCGACCCACCCACCACTTCGTTCAGAGCATCGATTCCAGCTTGTTTAAGTCTCCCGATAGCTGCCTGTTTCACATTTTTTCCTCTGATGACATCTCCAGCAAATGCGGCTCCTTTTTTCAATAACTGTCTACCCATGGTTTTGGCTGTCGTTTTCAATAAGGGAAGGACTGCATTCTTCAGTCCTCCAAGTAAACTACCCAGCCCATGACCCATCTGTATTTGTGATCCCGAAAAAGCTGGCAGACCGCTACCAGCCTGTTTCGTGTAATACTCTTCGTATAATTTAGCATTACAACAGTAAGGCATTGTTTTATCAAAGAAAATTCAAAGATCGGCGCTTTCTGAAATGTAGTGTCACTGTCACTTTCCCAAGTTCAAAAGGCACTGTGGCTCCCGTGTCGTCCCTTATATACACCCGCACGGTGCTGAAATTCTTCCTTTCAACCGGTACATAGTGCACGTTTTCAAAAGTTTTGGAAATGATGTTTCCATATTTTCCTCTCACGGGTACGATGCGAAGTAACGGCACCCTAGTATCCCCCACTACCTGATCACGAACTAAGTCACAATATACGTAGAGTGAATAGAATCCTTGGTTGACATCGGCGACTCGAGAAGATTCAAAAGCTCCCGACTTGAACACACATTCGTTAAAACCCAATATGTTTTGCAGAGTGGGACTCAGTGTGAGTACGACCCCTTCTCGTACATTGATTCGAACTTTACCAGTGACCTCGTCTAATTCAAACTCTATCTTATCGTGACGTGGTAGCAGCAATTCTTTAACACCATTGATGCCTCGTATCACATCGGAAGGTTCCGAATATCGACCTTCTTTCAGAATGATCTGATAATGTTTTTTCGAAGTCCAGTACACTGTGAAAAAAACTTCCTGGCCACGAATGTTAAACCAAGTGTTTGGATACTGGATCTCCGCCAAACCTACCTCCCATTCCCCCGTGAGGTTCACTGGTTGTGATAACTGGGTGGTGTACGTTGTCAGTGTGTTTTCTGGAAACACGTCCATGGAACTGTTACTTGGTAGGGTCAGATAAAACATCACGTTTTCTTAATTGTAGGATTGGGCAATAAATATCCTATACTACTACTTAAAAGTGCCGTCCACAACTTGCTGTCCGTATTGTCGAGGGTAAGGTTAACGATGCTAGTGATGATGATTATGTATAGTATGATAATTTGGGAAAAGTAAGTAATCTCGCTCCTTGGGACTTTCTTTCCAAACAAAGGCCACGATCCGTTCGGAGTTCCTCCCTCTTCCATTTTAGTGGAAATTGAGCTCGTTCACACCCTTTTATAGGCTAGCTGGCTTTGATGGATCCATGAGTTGAACGATGATGGATACCCCAACCATTTTACAAACAGTTCTCTCTTCTTTCCGCGACCACGTTTTTTGAGTACATGTTCAATTTTATAAATGTTTTTTGGTGTGACACGCTGAAGCTCTTCTGTGTAGAAGGACCCCTTCAATACTTCCCCACTATCGTCTTTTAGAACATAAGTGATGGGGTGACCTTTCTTGACAGATGCCACTGTCAATAATTCTTCTGTCCAATTGGGCAAGTAACCTTTTTCAAAAGTGTTCTTGACTTTACTAATTCGCACCCTGTCACCCACTTTGAACTTTGGAGACTTGTGTTTTATGCGGTTCCCATAAAGTTTTTGCCACACCTCTTCTTGATTTTCCAAACTCACGTCAACAGGGGGCATACCGATGCTGCGATGATGGGTGTTGTTATACGATTTCACCAAAGTTTGAAGTGGGAAAGTCAGTGTATCGTTCTTTGTAAAATATTTCCACATTTTGGTTTTCCAAGTTCTGTTAAATCTCTCAACTATGGAGCATTTTGTTTCTACGTTATGGGTTGTGAAAAATTCTACTTCTCGTTGTTTAAGAAATTTCTGGAAGTTTGAATTCAAAAATTCTTTGCCTTGATCAGTTTGTAACTTTAAAGGTTTTCGCCCCTGTTTGAAAATTTTAGCAAAAGCTTGCACTATGGAATCATCAAATTTATTTTGTAATGGAATCACCCACGCATATTTGCTGAAAACATCGATACAAGTCAGAAGGAATTTTGTGTTTTTATTGTATTTACTGATGCTTGTTAAATCAACTAAATCAGCTTGCCATTGTGCATCGATACCACTAACGATCACTTTCCTTCTTGGAAATGTGCGTCGAACGGGTTTGTGGAGGGTGTACGTGTCTTGACCCTGCAACCATTTTACAACTTGCTTAGTTTTTGTCTTGGATGCTCTTCGAAGAGAATCCACACCACCAAAACTCCCGGGAGCTTCGGGATCGTAATAAACGCTTTCCATTGGATTAATATTTCGACCACTTTGACGTACCGGCTACGAGTCTAGCTTTCACCTTTCTTTTAGCAGAGGGGGTGGCTTGGGGCTTTTTCTCTACTACAGGCTCACGTCGCATAAAATCCCAACGTTCCCTGTGGCCCACAAGCTCCTGGGGAATATTACTTTCTCTGAGGGCCTGTGCCAACACTTCCCATCCTTTGGGTTGAAAAGTCTTTCGCTTTCTCAAGAGATCGTTCAAGAGATCGGTTATGTTGGAACCTACGACTGTTTCGTCTTTGTGGACCAACTCCCCCTTCTCATTCCAAGACAGATTGGTATCTGCTTTTATACGGTTCAGCAGCAGTTTGGCTTTTCTTTTCATGGTTATTGGAACGGAGTCTATAATATCTTCGTCTCTAGTATCTTTCTCGAATTCGACCCTAATAGGGCGAGGGGCCATGGCTTTTTGGCGAAATGTTAAAAATCTTTGAAGAATCTGATTATAATGGGTTATCTTATCAGTTTCTGTAAGGTTATTCGAATCTAAAATTTCACGCATTTCCCTGTCAAGAGAACTTGCGGCAATCTCGTTGGGCTGTTTGCTGATAGGGGCCTCCTGCAAACGTTCGAGCAACCTCGGTTCTACTAAGGCCATCTTTTTTGCGTATTCCATCACAACTGTCCGAAAATACCTTTAGCCGCACCAAGTAACACAGGCGCTAACAAAGCCCCTAAAAATCCTCCTTTTTGCAAAATTTGCTTCTTTTTTTTCTCGGACGTACCTTTCTTGGCAATTGTTCTCACAAGTTTTTTGTGTCGAACTAATTTAACTTTGTGAGCTTTACTCAGAGGTACGGCACCTTTCACTATGTTTAAGGCACGCTCACAAATACAATTGATCAAGTCTTTGTCGGCGTGTTTCAAGACAGAATTGACCACAGTGGGTTTTGATTTACTCAAGAGCTTGAGAATCGCGATGTTGCGGTGAAGACGGTCAGACATGATTTCGACTCGACAGCAGATTTGCACTCCCCTTTTATACCTTCCGGAGGTACACATATTGGGTTTCTCCAGGAAATATTTGGGTTCTTAGTCTCATGTGTTCGGGTGTGTCCTGCTTAAGATCTATTAACAGGTAACCATATGGGAGAGATGTGGCTTCGTCAAATACTTCTCGCAAAAATTTGGAATGACCAGGGTACATCTGGGCTGCCAAGTGTGTGATCTGGGAACGATCTCTGGGGTTTTTGAATAAAATCATGTAATGACTATTGAGAGCCACAGTTCTATGAACTTTGTTTTTGTCAAATAGATTTTGTACAATATAAATCACACTAATTTTACGATGATGACTTCCTTTTGTGAACAACCGAGACACTCGCTCATCCACATCGAGCATCAGATCATCTAAAATTACTAGACTGTCAGATTTTATTTCTTGAGGGAGACCCTCTACGAATTCTACTTGGGGCAAAGCATCATACAATGGTTGCCATTCACTATAACACCATATTATATGATTGGGAGTAGGAGTAAATAATTCTGCAATGTGTTGGATGACTTTTTTCACAAAAGATGATTTACCACTACCAGTTGGCCCACACAACAAACAAGTAAAAGGGTGCTTCCAGCGGGGATCCATGTTTACCTAAGAACATGATCTACTCACCTTTTTATACGTTTTGGGGAAGGAGGGCATCTAGCGAGTTAAAAAAAATTGTGTATGAGTGTACTGTATGCAAGGGAACTAATTTTCATTTTTGTTGAAAGAAAAAGGTTCGTCCTTGTCCAAAAGTAACCTATCAGGCCACTTAAAGACATCCACGACACCTTTCTCTGTGGTTGCCAAAACAAAATTCAGAATAACATGTTTCGTCCTTGCCCAAGGGAAACTCATCAGGTGGCTTAAGGGCAACCACGACATTTTTTTTTTTTTTTTCTTGTAATTTTTTTTTTTATTTTTTTGTAATTTTTTGTTTGTTTTTTTTTTTTTTTTTTTTTTTTTTTTTTTTTTTTGTAATTTTTTTTTTCAACAACTTTTCAGAAACCAGTTGTCAATGGTCTTGTGGCTGTCATTGAACTAACAACCATATCATGTATGCTTGCTTTTTGTTCAGCACTCAACTGTTTGTTAATGAGATGAGAGTATTCACAAGGTGTTGGTATTGGGTTCATGAGACTCATGTGCGTGTGCCACAATTTATAGACTTTGTCTTTACAGACTCTCTTCAGAGCTGCGTTAAAGCACGCATCAATTCTCTCTTCTAGAGTCATCATTAGACAAACATCGTGTTGTATTTGGCTCGGATGATTCACACTACACCCATAACACTTCTCAACAGCCACAGTGTCAATCAATTCTTCGACAAAATGAGCATATGCAGCATTCATCTCATGCTCAATTCTTTTCATTCTTAACTCTTTATCAACTTCATCAACAATATTTCCATAGTTTGGCTGAGGTGTTACCCTTACAGGGATCTTGTGAGACTTTAACTCATCCCACTTTGTTCTTTTCATTTCTATGTCAAGTGGCAGGTCGCCACTTGGTTCGCCATTTGGTTTTCGTGGTTCAGCACTTATCACAACTCTACTATCTTGTTGTGGAAACAAATTGGCGTTGATGGCTGATTCCACTTCTTCTACTTGACTTTTCAACGAATTCCATTCTTCAATAGACAGAGCAATTCCTGTCTTTGTAGGAATTTTATCGTCAACAAATCTTCGGATGTGAATCTTTACTTCACCCTGATAACGAGTGACATTCATAAACGTTTGCTTTGAACCAAGTCGTAACATTTTCACTAGGTGTTTCTTCAAACGTTCAGCTTATGAGAAAAACACTTTGTTGGTGCAATCCAAACCTCTTAGTTTTTCAACGACAGCTCTGGAAAAAACTTTTTTCCAAGTACAGCTTATGAGAAAAACACTTTGTTGGTGCAAACCAATTCTTAGTTTTTCAAACACAACTGGTGAATCAGTCAATTGGTGAAAACCAAGCTCTTCTCCAACCTAGCTTTTGGTAGTCAACCAGTGATCCAGACCCGAAAATCCGAATACTATTCGAAGTTGGTCGCTGGTATTTATACTTTTTGGGGGGATCGAGCTGACACTTCTCGCAATCTGATTGGCTTTTGAAAATGTAATCTGATTGGTTTAAATTTCTGCAATCTGATTGGTCAGTTTCCTAAACTCAATGCAATCTTGATCCTCAGAGAATTTTTTTTTCTCAAAATTTAAAAGTGGTATTACAGTCAGATACGGAGACTACCAGATCTGGTGTACACATTAATACAACAACTCCAACATACTTGTCGGTTAACATCAGTTCACTGTTTCAACTATTCACCAGGTCCGGTGTACACATTAACACAACAACTCCAACACACATTTTGTTGGAAATTAAGTCACCGACATACTTGTCGGTTAACATCAGCTCCCAGCTCACTGTTTCAACTATTCACCAGATCTGGTGTACACATTAACACAACAACTCCAACACACACATTTGTTGGAAATTAAGTCACCAACATACTTGTCAGTAAACATCAGCTCACTGTTTCAACTATACACCAGAACTGGTAGAGGGTGGATTGTGGTTACAAGACTGGAGAAGAATTCAAAGAGACACATATTGATGCCTTAAACATGCATGCCTGATAGGACTAAGGAAACTGTATGATTATATGCTTGGAGGAATACTTGGAGGTGTTATATGTCTAGTGGAATTGTGGAAATGCCATCAGCTTGCACTTGTCTCTTTGGGTAGAAGTAGGAGAGGCCGTCTCTGCTCTGCTTATATGTATACATGTGGTTGTCGTTTACAACAAATCCACGATTTATGCCTGTTCCACTCTCCTGCATTTGCAACACTTCCAAGTATTTTCTCTTGTTGAGGTCGTTGTGGCGTTTACTGATGCCCTTGCAACTGAACTTGTCCTTTGGACCGAAACAATAATATGTTTTGCTGCAGAGACCGATTATACCATCGCCTTGCCACTCCACTTTAAACAAACCAGGAGTTCTCTTATCGTATGCCTGTCGGTCTCTACAGCATGGGTTTTCAGCTGACCAGTTTTCACCTTTCATTTTTGCTGCAACATAATCATTTCTGTGTATATCACACGCTTCGGATGGTAACCAATGATGCAGCTCTTTGAAAAATTGTTTTTTCATGTCGGGTTTTACCACTTCTTCAGAGATGGAGCACTAAAAGCTATATACAGTGAATCCGTGTCCATTTCACATACCTCGTCGTCACACCGATCTACGAAGGTATCAATGAAGTCATAATAAAATTGAAGCATTTTCAGCTTTGCATACTGGTATACAAAAAACCCGATGGTCAACGGCAAGTCCAGATTGATTCTTTTTTTGTTCATTTCCACCTCATAAAGGATATCACTGAGGGGATTAAGAGTTCTGAACGAAACATTATTTATTGTCTGGGTGACTTCCTCCTCTGAACAATAACATACGCTACGAAACTTCTCCTTATTCGTAACAGTCTTGCCATAGCCAGAATTGCCCAGAAGTTTCATTGTATCTGCTACAATGGCCTGATTTGGATCTCGGTCACCCTGGCGTCGAGCCTCGGACACTTCATTTCCAAACCTTTGAAAACATGCTTTCGGCTGGTATTGCACAATCTGGTAAATGTGCGTAACTTCCAGCCCATGCTGTATATACCATTGCATCAAAGGAGTGGTGAGCAATATTCTGTTTCCAAAATAACTGCCGATCAGCGATTTCCGAGGCTGTCTCAAAATGTTGTTTGCTTCAGCAAAAGCTTTCATATGATCGCCGATATCCATTTTGGTGATGTTGATATTTTTGAATATCGGCGTCATCTCTTCAAAGTGCGGCCTCAATTTATCTGGCACCTGGATATCACATAGTACAAGGCCAAACAGTTCATCATTTAAGATTTGTTTCACAAGTTCAGTTTCTGTCATTTTTCCTCCAGAGCTGGCTGAATCGGAAAACCCACGCAAGAATGTTTGGAGAGTGGGGTCTTCTCTCTTCATGTCTCTCCATTCACACTCAAAAATTTCAACAAGATTGTAACCGAGCTCTCGAATATATTTTGAGTTGGCTTCGGTTTCTTCGAACAATTCTTGCATGGGCTTTTTTCTGATTTCGTTATACAAAACGAAAGAACCATCTTTCTTCTTATTCAACCGGCACTCGTGACCGTGCCAAAAGCAGCCATGAAACTGATAGCAAGTCTGTGTGGTGGCGCACCATCCATCTACAGGCAAACGTCTTTTGCCGATGCGTTTCTCAATTCCGTTGAACTGGTGACGAAGCTTCACACCGTCTCTTGCCGCAATAAACTCCAGCCATTGCTCCGCCATTCTCCCATACTTGTGGTTATACTCGGGTCGAAAACCATTTTCTTCCCTTCGTCGCACGTACCAACCAGTAGGCATATCCTGTGTCAACGACCACAAGTATAGGGCATTGGCATCGTACCCAACAACACCGGCACACACTTTTGCTTCGTCACCGAAGTTTGCTTTCCTCACAAAGGTACTATCTTTCTCGTGGTGACGATTAAAAATGATGGATGGTCCACCAACAATATGATCTTTCACCAGATGATGTAAATCTTTATTTTTTTCATCAAACTGTGTGAAAAAGACATCGCTTTCTACTGTGCTGAAGAGGTATTTCAGTGTCAACCCCGGGACGCTTATACCATCCTTGAACATATCGATTGATCTTTCTCGATAAAAAGCACACTGCTTTTCCACAGCTTCAAGAAATGGCTTAACATCCCGGTTGTTATACCACGTCAGAAAATCTCTAAACGTGGTCATACCATTCTCTTTCCACACTTGTTTGCAATAGGAATAATCATCTGGTGAAATATTCTCTGCCTTAAGAGAACTGTAAAAAGCCTCGTACTCTGGCAGGTGATCACATTCCAATTTTTCTAAATTGGTAATCCACTCGTAAGGTAAAAATCCTTTGGTGGCTGAACAATGAAAAGCTTTCAGAAATTTGTCGTAACTGAAGCCAGGTGCCAGATAATTTGTAATGTCAAGAAATTTAAATGAGTCCGTTTTCACACACATGAAGTTGTTTGATTTTTTGACAACAAATTTTAATGGGCTCTTCAATTTCAGGAAAGCCATAAACTCACGTTTAATCACATTTATGTCATACTTCCCCGAATTGAAACCCAATACAGGTAATTCCATCACGTAGCGATGGAGTTCTTCCTCCAACTTCTCCAATGGGTGAGGTTTGGAATTTTCCTCCTCCTCAGTAGATTGTTCTAGTACTTTCATGTCTCTAATTTTTTGCTGGAGGGCAGTCATTGTATAAAAATGAAGCTGTTGCATTCTGTGATAGCTCTCTGTCGACATTGCCGTTAAATAGGTAAACATTTCATTTACCAAGTCCTGCGGCTCACCTTTTGACACGAAACACTGTGGTTCATCATAACCTGGTATGTTACTGCACACACTCACACTGAGTGGTTTGTGTTCTGCTTCCCAGGTTAACTTTTCACTATTTACAGGCAATGTCGATTTATCAAAATACGACTCAAAGTCGTAAGTTGCCCTGTAGGGGAAAAAACGATCCTCCTGTGGTACCACGATTCCCTCGTCCTCTAATTTTTCAAAAATTGTCTGGGGGACGTGGTACACTCCACCAGGATAACGGTAACTAACATCTTCCGTACAGGCTGTTTCATGGCGATTTGCTCTGTCAACTGTCTTCCACAATTTGCCACATTTCCTACATGAAAACGACTTACAATAGTCGTCGATACTTTGTATGTAGGAAAAATGATTTGCATAGACATTCACATACATGGTTTCAGGGTATCGGCGATGTGAGCGCTGAACCACCTCGGCAACAACGCCATCATCATTTTCCACAAGTTGGTACACGTTTATGTTCACTTCGAAGTGTTTTTCAACTTGGGATATTTCCTGTAGGCTTACACCGCCGAAATCTGTCTTATCAACATCCGTATATTTACGGAACAGTGCATCAGTGGTTGCATTCAGATTGTGTCTCGAACAACCACTCCACAATGCCAGACACCTGAATAAACACAAATTATCATCATAAACGAAATTGTTGTGCTCGTGTTTTACTAGACCCACAATGGCTTTGTTGTTCGTGATGAAATCTGGCAACTCGACTTCACCAGCACCGATTGGGTGGTCCTTAATCTTGGTAACAAAAAAGCTCACATTTGTTAAACGGTGGACCACCCATTTAGTGTTTGGGCGTTGCTGTCTAGCCCACTCCAGAATATCTTCTTGGTAGATCGTTTCCAGGAACTTTTCAAAGTCTTCCTGGTTACACACCAGATGTGGTGAAGGCAACACCCGAGAATTATTCTGTGAGGCATGATAATACCTCAACACTCCAGTCTCATTATTTCGGAGCACAAAACCATAACTCAAATTTATTTTAAATTTCCATCGCTGTGATTCGAAGATGGTGGTTTTGAGCTCCGAATTAAAGTCAGATAAACCCATCAGCCTATAATTGTATAAATCTTGTACCCGTCTGTTTACAGCATGGTGTGTTCTTATAGAACTCCAACACTCCCGGTACAAGTTTATCAATTCAGTGTCCTCATCAGTCTCTATAAGACTAGCATCAAAGTTTTCGGGGTCAATATCAAATGAGATCGTGTTTTCAGTTGGTCTCATTTTTTTTACCCCAGCCACAGGTTTGGTCGGTGCTTTCCTTTTAACAGACACAGGACGGTGTGCAAAATTTCTATGCCTGTTAAAATGTAGGAGTTGGGTAAATTCCTGACCGCAATCCATACATGTCCATGAATCACCACATTTTTTCAAGTGATACTGGAGCTTCTCCAGTCTTGTAAAAGATTTTGTGCAGTACGGGCAAGAATGATTTTTTCTGCCTTGGTGCACTGTACGTACATGCCTATTTCTGTTGCACTGATCGGTAAATATTTTACCGCATTCTTCACACTCAAACGATGCCATCATTCAATAATCTCAGCACTCGGATTCACAACTTGATCTTGGGGTACAATTTATCTATTTTTCACCCAGTTAAACAAAACCAAATGTTTTCACAGCTTATGAGAAAAACACTTTGTCGGTGCAAACCAATTCTTAGTTTTTCAAAGAC
Organism: Pictodentalium vernedei; assembly: GCA_031216915.1. NCBI lineage: Eukaryota > Metazoa > Mollusca > Scaphopoda > Dentaliida > Dentaliidae > Pictodentalium > Pictodentalium vernedei. The sequence continues at coordinate 356,294,379 of CM062296.1, forward strand.
AGCTCTGGAAAAAACTATTTTTTTCCAAGTACAACTTTTGAGAAAAACACTTTGTTGGTGCAAACCAATTCTTAGTTTTTCAAAGACAGCTCTGGAAAAAACTTTTTTCCAAGTACAACTTTTGAGAAAAACACTTTGTTGGTGCAAACCAATTCTTAGTTTTTCAAACACAACTGGTGAATCAGTCAATTGGTGAAAACCAAGCTCTTCTCCAACCTAGCTTTTGGTAGTCACCCAGTGATCCAGACCCGAAAATCCGAATACTATTCGAAGTTGGTCGCTGGTATTTATACTTTTTGGGGGGATCGAGCTGACACTTCTCGCAATCTGATTGGTTCTTCAAAAGAGCTATCAAAAAGGAAAAAAATCCTGGAATCTGATTGGCCAGCTCGCTATTAGAGCTGGAATCTCGATCCCCAAAGCGCTTCAAGTGTGTTTTCGACTGCACATAAAATTGAAAAAAATAAATTTTTTTCAGGGTATTTCAGCATGGAAAGTGATATTATAAAATAAAATAAAGTGCGTAAAATATAGTTTGTAAAGAAAATTATTGTGAAATTATTTTTTTTAATGTAATTTGATGCTTTAAAGTGAAAATAATGCTGTGTTTTCGGCGTGCCGATCAGGACTGACATTAGGCAAAAGCCTATTTAGTACAGTGTTCGCCTCGTCATTTTCAAAGCAATGAAAAAAATATATAACCCATCAATACATCGCCAAAAACTTGAAAACTACGTAAAGGGCGAATAAATAAAGTGAGAAAAATTATTTTATCGTGGAGAAAAGATTTTTTTAATATTTTTTGGTTGAAAAAATGTTTGGTCAGTTTGTCGGCTTCTTTCTGGTAAATCGAGCGTAACGTCGCTTAGAAAAGCGCTTTCACTGAATATGTGATCCCATTACATTCTCATTTCCAGAAACTGAATTAAAGTTGATAAGAAAATGATCTGTTGACATTTATTTTGTAAAAAATTGCACAGAACGTGGTATTTCCGTACACCCCAAAACAAGGTTAGAATTTGCGAACAAAGCGTTTCGCACTGTTGACTGTGTTGTCAAGGAGATATACACAAACAGGGAGGGAGATAACTGAACCAGTTTTACGTTCTCACCAAATTATCAGATGGCGGTGTTCGACCCAACATTGCATACGCAACGAGTTCTTTAGAGAGCGCAGTCTTTTCAAATAATTGGTTAACATTGCCACTGTGGCAGAAGAAAATATAGCGGGCTGCAAAGCATTTCTTGCCTACAGACATCCGAGATGAAAGAGAAAGATCCTATATATGATATATGGGATGTAAAGTACGTAGTAAGTGAAGGGTGGTGAGTGGGAACTCTTCCTTTAAAATTAATAAAATTAACATTATGTATATAGGTTGGGAGGGGGGGGGGGTGTGTACGTTAAACAAAAACCGGAACATTCTGGTGTACTCCGTACCAGAAAAATACTCCTATTCAATCGAACACGATCTTTTAAAAAATCTATAGCACTACGTGCTACTCTAAACAAATCTATTTCGGTTAAAAGCAGGATTCTGCGGGGAATCCATATCAAATAAAGTCGTTTCCGGTGATTTACGGCCATTCTCGGGCTCATTTGGGTAATTATACACGGAAGTCGTTCCAGAAAATACTCCCAGTCAATCGAACATACCTGTTACAAACCTCTTAGCCCTATAAGAAGCCCTTGGGTCACATAGCAACCACGTGCCACCATAGAAACAAAGATGGCGGCCCCCTTCATACAAAATGGACGACGGAAACACGTATCACCCTAACAACACGAGCTGCGCATGCGCACTCACATCACCCATCACCATGACAATGACGTCACACCATGGCCGCCCACATGGGTTACCATGACAACCACGTGATACCCATAATACATTGCGGTATGACGTCACTTCCTAGGTCCACCAGCCTAGGTCCACAAGATAGGGGTCGAAAACCCCCTCGCCTACTACTATTATGTTTATAGAAGAGAATAGCCTTGTGCTTTTACTCTCTGCTAATCAATTCAGTCTCTAAGAAGACCGTGTACACGACTGGTATCAGTGTGTTAAGAATGGTGTATTATGTAGACTTTGAGGCTACGGTACGTATATAACTGATATGATCAGATCAGCTTGTGAAATTGTCACATACAGTGGATCGTTCAAACAGCTGTTATCAGCGTGTAGAGAAGTTGGTATAAGCCATAGGTTTTGTTTACACTACGTGCAAGGCTGATGTAGGTATGGTTTTATCAGCTATTAGTACTCAGGTGGGTACCCCAGAATTATGTTGAGGTATTGTTTTCTAAAGTTCATCTCGCACACTGGTTCTGGAGGAATCGTTTCGCACATTAGTTGTGGAGGAATCGTCTCACGCAATACGTGGAAGTCACCTCGTGCTAAAAGCAGAGGATTTGTATCGGGTGGATACCCTGGAATTATGTCGAGGTATTGTTTTCTAAATTTCATCTCGCACAATGGTTGTGGAGGAATCGTTTCGCACTGTAGTTTCAATCAATTTCTGAAATGTTATAATTTGCTTACTGAAGCTTGAATGTGATTGCAAAAAATTGAGGACATCCCCCCACCCCCACCCCGATGGGCATTGTGACATTTTAAGAATACTGTGAACTTGCTACTCTACTCTTTGTCAACAAAAACATGAAACTGTCCATTAATTATAATTTTTTTTTCACAGAACTTATTTAAAGTTTAGAAAAGAGTAACTGGTGTGTACTTCTAGAATTTAAATTTCATTCAGTAGTACTGAATATAACCTAAAATAAATTTATTTCACAGAACTTATTTAAAGTTTAGAAAAGAGTAACTGGTGTGTACTTCTAGAATTCAAATTTCATTCAGTAGTACTGAATATAACCTAAAATAAATTTCTTTTGGTTTGTTTGTTTTTTTTTTCTTTTCTACTAATGCACAGCCTTCCCTGCTGAAAGTACCACTGAACCCAATATTTATTTTTCCAATTCAAAATATTTCTTTTTTGCTGAGCATTGTTTGCTGAAATGATATTGAATCACACCTAATTATTTGTTCCTGAATTTGAAACTTATTTTTTGTTTTTGCTGAAGTATAGCCATGGTTGCTGAAATGACATTGAAATCTCACCTATTTTTTTTTAAATATAATTTTGTTTCTTTTCAGCATGTTATTGGAAATTGTCTTCTTAGTTATTGTAGTGACACATTGATTCATTAACAGCACATGCCTTTTGTCTGAAGAAATTTGTTTGTCTCAGTTATTTCAAGGTGAATTCAACAATGGACATAGCATTTAATTATTTTTTGTTATTGCAGTGTTTGAAATTAATGTGCTTTACAGGTGATCAGCTTGTTTATATTTCTTGACTGAAATATTTCAGCATTGGAGGAGCAACTTGGCTGTTGATTGATTCACTGCTATAAAGAAAATGGCTTTATGGTGAGAGGTGAATTTTGAAAATATTTTTCTTCCACCAGCAAATGATTGAATTATTTTCATCTATTTTTTCTTAGGTTGTGATGATCGTTTAAAACATTTTTTTTGAAAACCTACACTTAGTTTTGAGTGAATATTGAATTCAAATATATATTTCTTACCAACCAGTCATACATACAAAACAATTGTTTAAGGGTTGATTTTTTTCTCAGAAACAAAGTGTCTATTTGCTGCCAATTTACCAACGTTACATACTTTTACAAATTATCATACCAAGATATTATTTTTAGGCACAAACCTATTTAGTGTTAGTTAAAAATTGAAAGCAACATGTCTGTTACAAGAGAAAATATCACAGATGAAGATCTGAAAATGCTTGAAATGATGAAAGGATTAAAAAGCTTAGTGACAGATTGGATAAGCTTGAGAAGGACAAGGAAGAAACTAACAAAAATGAAGCAAGTGGTGTTCCATTTTATTATAGAGACTATAATAGAGGCTATACAGGAAGTTATGGAGGAAGGACAAATAGAGGTAGAGGAAAAAGCCAAGATAGGGGGTCAAAGTAATTACACACCAAATAGACCTATACTGGGAGAACATTTGTTCCAAGATGTTACAAGTGTGGCAGTGAACAACACAAAATTAGGGACTGTCCAAACTAATAAGTGCCTCTGGTGGGGGGGGGTGAGGGTGGAGGTGGGGGGGGGGGGCTGAGGGGGGAGGGGGAGGGGGTTGAACTGTGGCACCCCTGAACATGTAGGAAGCTCCACTGAGGCTGAGGTAAGTATAAATGGTATTTAAACCAAAGCATTAGTTGACAGTGGTAGCTGTGTCAGCATGATATCCAAACCATTCTATGAAGAACATATAACAAAGACACCTATTCAGCCATTGGAAGAGATATTGAATATACAATGTGCTGATGGAAGTGAGCTTCCATACTTGGGATATGCAACTGCAGCTTTATCAGCTGTCAGCATACCTGGATGTCATGATAAAGAATATATTTTCTTAGTAACACCAGAAACTAATTATAATTCAAAGACATCACTTCTTATTGGGACAAATATATTGGATGAATTACTAAGAGACTGCAAAGAAAACTTTGGTGACAATTACCTGCAAAGAGCCAGTTTACACATGCTTTGGTATCTTGCATTTATATGCTATCATTAAGAGAAACAGAACTTTGAAAGAATAAAAACAGAATAGCCATAAAATCAGCTCAATCTGCACAGATTTTAATAGGAGCAAATCAGTCAGTTAACATCAAAGGTTATAAGGAATAGGGATATTATGATACCAATGCAATTCTACAGGGGTCCAAAGAATCTAGTCTTCCAGACTTTTTAGATATCATGCCATCAGTTATAAAATATAATTATAAGAAAAATGGTGAAATTCTAGTGAACATTTCCAATGTCACCACTCAAGCTGTAACTATTTCACCAAAATCCATTCTTTGTAAGGGACAGTCTGTCATTATTGATCAATCTGTTTTTACAAAAGAACAATGTAGACCAAGAGTTGGAAATTAAGAAACAGATTTACATTGGACTGGACATTGATGAGCAACAAAAATGTGAATTGCAGACTTTACTAAAGAAACATGAGGAAATATTCTCAAAAAGATGACAGTGATATTGGTAATTGTGACTTGATCAAACATAGAATTGATCTTCTTAATGGGACACCATTTATGCAAAAGTATCAGCGCATACCACCTGCCATGGTTGATGAAGTCAGACATGATTTGGAACGGTTACTCACAGCTGGAATTATAAAAAAGCAAGTCACCATGGGCTTCTAATTGTGCTTGTTCGAAAAAAGAATGGGAAGCTCTGAATGTGCTTAGATTACAGGATGTCCAATAATCGCACTGTCAAAGATGCCTACACACTACCAAGAATAGAGGAAGTATTTGACTGCTTGACCAATAGCAAAGTTTTTAGTGCTATTGACATGAAGAGTGGGTACCTCCAAGTAGAAGTTGAGGAAAAACATGGAGAGAGAACGGCATTTGCAGTTGGCCTGCTTGGATTTTTGGAATTTGTTAAAATGACACATGGATTATCGAATAGCCCGGCAACATATCAATGTCAGATGGAGGAATGCATAGGGGATATGAACATGAAGATCTGTGTCATATATTTAGATGACCTTATTATTATTTCTGACAGCCTAGAACAGCATATAGAATGTTTGGATCTTGATTTAACAAGACTACAAGAGTGAAATTTGAAGCTTGTTATTTTTTTCTGAAGAAGAAAGTTAAATTTTTGGGACACATTTTAAGTGAGAAAGGTGTTGCAACAGATCCTGAAAAGATTGAGAAAATAAAGAATTGGCCAACTCCTTCCAACTCAGATGAACTTCAAACTTTTCTAGCATTTGCAGGTTACTATTGACGTTTTGTGGAGGATTTCTCCAAAATTGTGAGACCTTGAATGATTTACTTCCTCCAACAACACAGAAAAAGAATCAAAAATATCAAAAGGATTGGAAATGGACTGAAGTTGAACAGGAAACATTTAATATCCTGAAGGAAATACTTACAAGTCCACCAATATTAGCTTACCCAGATTTTCATCAACCATTTGAATTGCATGTTGATGCTAGCACTGTACGCCTTGGTGTGGTATTGTACCATGAATATGACTCAAAAAGAGAGTTATTGCTTATGCAAGCAGAATCTTATCCAAGTCTGAGAAAAATTATCCTGCATGTAAACTGGAATTTTTTTGTATCTGAAATGGGCCATAACAGATAAATTTAGTGACTATCTGATTGGGAATCCTTTTACAGTTTATGTGGATAACAATCCTCTAATGCATGTTCTCACAACTGCTAAATTGGTTGTGCCTGGACAGTGATGGATCTCAGCATTAGCTGGTAATGCTGGTTATGACTTTGATATATTTTACAGAGCTGGTCTTAAAAATGCAGATGCATGTCTCGATTCCCATACCACAAAGTCCAGAATAATGACCAGGAATTGATAAAGATTGATCAAGATTGACCACAGCACAGTACAAGCCATACGTGGTGCTACCCAAGTAGCACAGTACATAGAAGTTCTGCCATCAACTTCGATTAACATAATAGAAGCAACAGATACATCTACGAAATTGGCCCAAATAGAACTTATAGAGATAAGAAAAGCTCAAAGGGAAGATGAAATTATAGGAAAATGGCTGAAAGCAAAAATTGATAAAAGGCTTCCAAAAGGATACTATGACAAGAATGATCATGCAATGAAAAACAACTTTAAAAGTTTTAAGATTTTTTGAGGAACCTTATACAGAGAATTGACAGAGAATGATGAAAAGACACTACAGTTAGTATTGCCATCCATATACAGGCAGACAGCTCTAATGGGTCTTCATAATGAAATAGGTCATCCAGGAAGAGATTGGACATTGTCGTTATTGAGAGAACGATTTTTCTGGCCTGGTATGTCGACTGACTGTGAAAATTGGGTCAAGAAGTGTGATTGATGTTTGCGAAGGGAATCTGATACAAACACACAGGCTCCACTTGATAATGTGGAAACTATGTATCCATTGGAACTGGTCTGCATGAACTTCTTGACTCTGGAACCAAGTAAAGGTGTAGGAAATCGTTTTTACCGACCATTTTACCAAATTAGCTCTGGCAATACCTACAAGAAATCAAACAGCTAAAACAACAGCAGAAACATTAAATGAACATTTCATTCTGCACTATGGAATACCATCAAGACTCCATTCTGATCAAGGAAAAAACTTTGAGTCATCAGTTATAAAGGAACTGTGCTATTTATTTGGTATAGATAAATCCAGAACTACACCATTCCATCCTAGTGGTAATGGAATTTCTGACAGATTTAACCACACCCTTTTCAATTTACTTGGAACTTTGGAGCCACAAAAGAAGCCTGATTGAAAAAAGTATATAGGATCTCTAGTATGCACATATAACAGCACAAAGCATGAAACTACAAAATATTCCCCATTTGAATTAATGTTTGGTTGGAAGCCAAAGTTGCCAGTTGATACAAAGTTTCAATCAATCACTGACAACAAAGAGAGTATCAGTACAGATGATTACATAGGACAACTTAAAAAGAGAATGAAATTTACGAGAGAAACTGTAGAAGCACATACCAGTAAAGCTAGAGAGAAACAGAAAACAAATTATGATAGAAAAGCAAAAGCATCTAAGATACTAGTTGGAGATAGAGTCCTTGTAAAAATATTGGTTCATGAAGGAAAACATAAAATTGCGGATAAATATGAAGAACAAGAATCGGAGGTTATAGAACAACCCAGTGACGATATACCAGTGTTTAAGGTTAGATTACCAGATGGAAGAGAGAGAACTTTACACAGAAACCACTTACTTTTGATAGGTCCAGGTATACGATAAAGAGCACCAGAAAATGAGCCAGTTCCCAAACCAAGACTTTTGGGAATTGAAAGAGTAGCTACACCTATTCCTAAGCCAAGGGGCAGGTTAAGTGGAGTGGAACAAAAAGATGTAACAAAGAAAAGAGACAATGAAGAGATTAATCACAGCGATGTTGCTGTTGATTCTGAGTCAGATGATGAATATCTCGGATGGTCATATAGTAGTGTGGACGCCCACAAGTCTGACTGTACAGAACAAGAAAAGTTAGAAGTAACAAATGTAATAGACCCAGATACAGAGATACAGGAAGTGATAGGTGGTGTTGGCGATTACATTGAGATTGCAATACAAGGACAGGATACAGGAAGAAATGAAGTTGAACTTGAAGAGCAGACACACAGACAAGATATGGGGATACTAGTTAAGATGAGATGGCAGACGAAAGCTACACCACATCCACTATATCTCCAAGAAGGTCATACCGAGTACAAAGACCACCAAAAATACCTTGATGCATATCATTGTAATGAAATGGGCTACAGACCAATAGACCGGAAAACAGATGTACTTGACAAATTATTAGCATCTGGTGTACTGAACAAAGTAACCACAGATATGGCTAATAGAATTTGGGAAGCAGTGATGAAATAAATGTATTTCCACAAATTATTAGATTTAAAAAAATTGTTTTTAGAGCATCTGACTCGTAGTCTATGGGTCGAGGGTTCAAGCCCCACACAAACATTTTTTTCTTCTACATTTCTAGTTGATAAAATTGTGTAGGCACACAATATAAAGCATGGGGAGTAATAGCTATTTAATTCATAATAATGTTTACATACATAAATTATATCTTTTGTTCAGTAAAAGTAGTTGTGGTGTCAAAAAGTTTGAAATGTATTCAGCTATTTCATTTTAAAAAGATTTTCTTTTCAGCTTCTTTCAAAAGTACAGCAAACCTAAATCAGTTTCTGAATTTATATGCAATTTAAAGTTTCAGATTTGACAACAACCAGAATAATTAACATACACTAATTGATATTTCAGGCTTACAAGAATACTGAGTTCTGTAATGTTCATAGTTAGACTTTTCATTTTTTTTATTTGTGATATTTCTGATTAAGTTTCAGGAAAGGTTTACTTGTAGGTGAATTGATGGTACATGGCTGAGAAGTTAATACACAAGATATAGACTATCACTAACGAACATACGTTTATTGAATTGTATTTAGTTACACCTGTTTATTGTTTATCGCAGGCTGACAAAAATGATGGGGCATCATTTTCCAGGAAGGGGGAGCCTGTAACAGATGTGTTTTTAACATTCTTTTAATTCATTGTTGACTTCTTTTACATTTCAGTTATTTAGTTCCTTGAAAATAGCTTACTGTCGGGAAGTTATTGTGTTAGAGAGTTTATTGTGTGGGTTTTATGGGCTTCTGTAGATTTTCGCGGGGTTTTTGGTCATGTGATCAAAAATAGATCGATTGTGCTGTTTTGAAAGGAGTTTGGATACTTTGTTGGTCTTGATGTCAAATTTATATAAGTGAAATATCGTCGATCATTTCATTTATCTAGATTATTTATTCGGTCAGTATTTATTTGGTAACATGTATTTTGCTGTCGCTTCATTCAATTTTGTGATTTTTCCTACTTGTACTTCGATTTCATCATATCGTATTATTTTCGTTCTATCATTCTATCGGATTACAGCTCGATCTGACACTGTTGTTAAATTAATTGCATCAATTTTCTTACAGCACTACACACAGAACTGCATGGTAGACTGATGATAAGTGGTTGATGGAGATGGTGATGTGAGGGGAATTTGGATCCACAATCCTGGAAAGATTCTTTGTGTACATGTATATTGAGTAACTTTCAAGGGCTAAAGTTTTATGATGTTACTATTTACTTTAATACAGCTATACACATTATTTTTTATTGGTAATTGGTTATATGTAAACACTGTGTATGTAATGGTCAGAGTAGGAAAATAATAATACTAATGTAATAATTATTATTATTGTTATCCTGCTAGTGTTCTCAGGGTTGAAGGGTCACTTATGCTGGTTTGGCGGTTAGTTTAGTTTACAGCTGCTCCTTGGGTGGTGGCGGTTTTCCTGGGTGCTCAAGCTTTCTTCCATTCTATAGTTAGCTGTTGCTGTGTGAGTCTTGTTGATTGGGGATGAGTGAACTAATTATAGTATAATTATGCAATATTATGTATGATAAATTGATCTATATATGTATATAACAATTGGTACATTTTTGTGGTATTTTGTATTTCGCAGAATCCTTTATTGATGTATTGAGTAAGATTGTTATGTAAACAAACCATTGATAACCTGAGACGAGTTAGTTGTGGCACAGCCGTGTGGACATTATTGCTTCCTCATTTAATGCCCTAACTATGGACTGTTTCAATTTAGTAACAGAATTGGTCAAATCCATAGGATCGGCGAGTTCCACTGTCCTTTCTGGCTCCATACCCAACTCTGTTTTCACGTCCTTCCACACGAAATTGTCTCTCAGGCACTCATTTTTTGTGTTTCCCGTCTGTGTGCGTTCTTGGTATCTGCATCGATCGGATCTATGGATTATGCGAGAGTGTATATCTTGTATGAATTCATTGCTCAGAAGCTCTTGTCATGGTTGATATCTCCTGATAAAATTCTCGTTAAAAAGAGTCATAGAGATGCCCCATCACCAATATAGTCGGTGTCGAGCGCCTTCATTTTTTGGCAGCAACCTCTTCACTTCTTCCAAATGTATCCATTGGCATTTTTTCATTTTCTTCTTTCTACTATTATCCCCTTCTCTTTTTATTTATAATATAAACTGTTCCCGACGTCTTGAAAATGATTTCTCGATATTTATTTCTCTAGAATGTACAGGCACAAATCTCCACAAAATACTTGGACACTTAAATGGCTACTTTTACATTTTCCCCCCATTTTATTTATTTTTTTTTCCTTGCTTCCTTGTTTTTGTCACCCATCCAATTAATGTTTAGGTCTCAGAAGTGCGAATTCTCAACCACGGAACTGCATGCTTCATCCTTGAACATTCCTGTCTCATTTTATTTACTCCCACTTCGATGCCGCATTCGTGATTCTCGTGGTAATTACTCATGTCGAATTACTCAACATGGTCAACAGATAGCCAAACCGCATCGGTAAATACTATTTTCAATCTGTCGCAGTATTTTGGCTCGATTTGCTGTTAATGGAAGCAACATCTCCATAACTTACTGAGATCCGGAATGCTGAAACTGAAGTAGATGGGTTTGTAAAAATAAAATTTTAATTCTTACATGTGCAGGGTCATCAGTTCTTCGTCCAATATGGCTTGATGTTAAAAGTTGGGTCAGCAGACTAGTTTGTTTTGTTTGCTTTTCAGAATGGACCAGTGTTGCGCCAATTCTTGGTTATATATATGTCCATTGTCTTACCCAACATAATGTTATTTGGAAGTTTGAAAAAACAATTTCAAATTTTCGATGCTTCCATTCGTAATTTCGTGTTGTGATCGATGTAAGATTGCAACCACACGTTCTCATCAAATTAATTACCACAGTGGATCCTCTCAATCTTCAGACCCAACTGAAGTTAGAATTCCAATGTTGAACTGTACCAACCTGTACACCAGATACTTTAAAGAGTGTTTCCACTTTCACAATACCGAGTCTTTTCTGGGGCCAGGGGGCAGTCGTTGAGCTCGTCATGCTTTTTCCTCAGAAATTCTAGGTGGACTTCGAGAATACGAAGATTTTCTCTCAATCTTCGAACTCTTTTTCGATCAGTTTTAACCCTCTAGTTGATATTTTTTAGGCACAGACGATCTGTGGAGATTATCATATAAATACACAATATATTTTGTGGTTGATCGGGATACAACTTCTTCATGTATCAATTTTTCGCTTTAGCATATCTGGTGGATATGATGGCCATTTCACCACGAATGCCTTTCTCTCCCATCAACACCAAATCTGGGTAGCTCATAAGCTTCAACTCAATTCTGGAGAATTTCAGTGCCATATTCCAATGTTCAAGGCCTGCCTCTCTGAAATTTTCGAATACGTCCACAAGGAGAAGGACGTTGGTGGAGAGGTAGGAATCGTGATATTCTCTCATGCTTTTCATGTCGAGCATTTTCCACACTTTTTCAAAATTCTCGGAGTCTGCGTGTCGCTCAACTCGGAATATATTTTCTTTTCAGGTCTGTTCTTTCATTTGGTTGCTTCAGGGAGTGCACGTAATCATATAGATAGAACCGATTCTCAATAGAATGTTGAGATGGGTATCATTCAACTTGAAGCGTCTTTCGAGATACGGAATTTACCTCTCCTTAAAATCCGAACTAATCTGTCCAAATTAGATGCCAGGAACTTGTAACTTTCCAAAGAATCTGACGTCTCTCTTAGCATATTTTTCGTCTCCATCATTTTTTTACTCGCCAACCACCAAGTGTTTTGTAAACGAAATCTAATTCACTTTGTTGTGTGGAATGCACGAAATATCTCCTCTGAGTCATTCTGTCAACAAGTGACTATCGAACCCAGTAGTGAAATGGAATCGATGAGAAATTCGCATGTCGATAGTGAAGGTTGCATTCATTACGTTCTGCCCTTCTGTGAACCCCGGTATTATGACAGTGATCTCTAACGTTTTTATCATATTTGGTGGATGCATAGGCAAATCATCATCGGATTGCATGTTTTACATGCGGTGCATTATCGTAGGCGTTTCTCTTTTCCTTGCTTCCCGAACTTATTAATTTTTTCGCGTATTTTTTTTTTTTGTAAAATTGTTCGATGCGTTTTCCAAACTACGTACGAATTCTAGTGCTAAATCTGCATTCTAAGTGTGCAAGTTTGGACACACACATTCCTCGTCGACGAAGGAAGATTTGATATAATAACAAAATCCCGACGACGTGTTGTTCTGATAAAGCTTGAGAAACTACCGTTAGCACTGGGTCAACGGGTAGATATATTTTTTTCGTGAAACACTCAAAATCTGCATAGACGACGACGACGACGACGACGACGACGAACGGAACTCACAATGTATCTGATGGTTCACAAATTTTATAACTGTGTTGGTTTAGGCATCTCTATCTAGACATCCTCAAGATTCACGCAGCATGCCTCGTGTTTTTACAACGATTCGTGCGCTTGGAACGAATTCGTACATTAGTGACACGACCCACTTCAAAAACTCGTTATTGTCACTTTGCCTATGCCATTTTTCTTTGCTAGAAATTCAGGAAACTCGAACTACGTTCCATTCGCTCCTGAAATGGGAGTGCACTCATCAGTGTGAATCGTCTAATTTCACAATGTGTTTGAGAAACCATTTACATTCGTCACGTTTCAACTTTGTCGTTTTGTCTTTCATCTAATCACTCACAACTCGTATCACTTGGAAACGCCGGAAGCTCAAAGTAACGGTACCATATCGGTGTGAAAATATCCCCGCTTCCCCACTGTCTACCTAATCGTCTCGTTTTTTCAAGCCTTTTAGTTCTTATCAGTCATGACCACGTTTTTTGTTTTTCAAATTCCCACGACAGAACATTCTTGACCTTGATTCCTCAGTCTACACAACATTCAATCTTCTTCACTACCAGAGGTTTAACTTCGCAAAGGAATGTATCCCTCTAGACTCTCGATGTCAAATGACCTACCCCCTAAACTTATTGAAATCCTTGGAATGTCCGACTGTAAGAAATGAAGGTTTCATGCGTCGTCATTGTTTTATTAGGAGGAGGTCTCCAATTCCGATTTTCTCATTCTTTTCCGTTTTTTCAGTTTTCAGACACATTGTACAATAACTCAATCTTCCTCTTCTTATCGATCGTAATTCCAGCTCCCTTGGCTTCATTCTTCTGACATTTTGTTATTGTTCATCAAAGTGATCATAACACCTTTATCATTGATGATAGAAACACTTTTGAATTATAAATTTTTAATGTTTTATTCAAACGTCTTCCTTTCAAATCTCGTTTTTCAGCCATATTTTCTTTTTACGACTGTATGATGTTTTTCCTATTTATTTATAGTAATTCTAATATTTTACAATTTTTTTAAATAAACTGTCTTTATACTGAATACAAATCCGTCGGTTCGGGAAAACAAACTATAACAAATTGCTAATTTAAAAAAAATAATCGTGCAATCATTATTGGGTTTATATGTTTTGTTTTTAATAGTTTCAGTCCATATTCCATTTTGTGTCTCTCCTTGGGCATATGTAATATATAGTTATTGCAAAAAATTAATTAGTAATAAAAACTGCAAATTTACTTTTAAGAAATTGATTTTCCGTTCAAAGAAAATAAAATTCAAAACACGAAAACATGAAACCTAAAGATCATCGTAATTGCAGAAAGAGTTGAAAGAAACGTACCCATAGAGCTCTCCACTTTCGTTTTACAACTGGGGAGGACAGCATTTTTTCCGTTCCCCCAGAAGAAAAATTCGCCTTGCGAATCTATCCCTAAGGAGATTCACCGCCAAGGTAATGAAACATACAAGAGGTCCGGGACCATGGCATGGTAGCGTGAAAAGCTAGCTCTGTCTGACAGGATGTGCCGGTCCACGAGTGTATCTGGAGAGGTTCTGTAAGTTCTGCCATCTGAGGTAGGACACTCCCCTTCGTGGTGGTGGTTTGTTAGCTACATCTGTCGCGCGAAAAAAGAGACTCGTCCCGCAAAGCTCCACCTTTCGATTTGAAGGCTCCTTTCGAGCGGCTGGCGTTTTTTTTAAATAGAAAGACGTTCCATAGAGCAAAAAAATTCCTTCGGAAGAAAAATTGTACCTTTTGACCCGTTCGATGAGAGTTGCATCCACTGATGCTATCTTAAGGTCCTCCGGATATCGAGACGTACGCCACTCGCCCAACGATATGAAAGATGCTGGAGGTATGAAACATACAGGAGGTGTGAAATATGCCCATGTTCGATTGCATCGTTGTTCCCCGTATGTCTCGCCCCCTGATGATATTTGGAGACGGTATCCTTTCGTTGTGACTTTGTTTGAGGGTATCTAAGAGATATATATTTCATGCCTAGCTGAGAACCCGACCATGTTTTGAAGGGGCGGGGCGTATGAAAGCGCTACCTCTTTTCATGGTTTCCCTCGGTCCCCAGCAATATATTTCATTCCCTGGCGGGGAAACTCCAGAATGGGTGCCGGTGAATCCGAGACACAGACCCTACATATCTCGCGCAAATCGGAAGTGAACTCTTCTGTGCATCGCCCAAAGAGTGGTAGAATACTTTGTGGATGCCTTTATGGGGCAATGTCTAATCCAATCCAGACACCAAAATATACAGGAGTGGGAAGAAAGAGTTCATAGCACTGGCGTCACAATTGAACCCGTGTTTGAAACCGAGATGATCCTCATGCGTGTCATCATGGCTGGTGATGATATACATTATAGTTGTAGATATGCGGGACGCACTCGTCACATATACAGAAACGTAGAACACGCGGCCATGCATGGCCCAATCACCACCCCTCCCCCACGTCCCGCAAAGCAGACAGAGACCCACACAACTGTAGATGTGTGAGTAAGCACTAGTTACCTCAGCTGAATCCTTTAAAATCAAAGGCCAGGTCTCTCTTTGGTGGTTGACCACATCAACAATGGTCAGTGCTCACAAGTCTTGAAGATCTACGACCATGGGTCAGAAAAAAACTATTTGTAAATGAATAATTAAACTTGAATTCATAATTGTGTTTCTGCAGGATATACCATAGGCGCCGAATTAGACATGCATTTACGGACGTGACAGCCGTTACTAATTCTCAGTTCCTTATTCGACATTCGTTATAAACTGATTTTATGTCGAATGCGGGCCTGGGAATAAGTAACGGTCGTCATGTCTCCCATTTATTTCCAAAGGGAAAAATTGTCTTATTGCGACAATTTACAAAGGGATGACGCTAGCAATTATTGCAAGGTAGGATACATAACTGAAGTTCAGATAAAATAACATACATTCCATGTCATGTTTCATATTGCTGACACGTGTTAATACTGCATGTTTGATAAATTAAAATTTTCGATGGGCAACGACCGCATCAAATAAATATCCCGTATAAAGTCATTTTGTGATAAACTTCGAACAAGTCTTAGTGTTTATGCCCCCTGAGCCTGCGGCTGTTATGCACGATTACTGATAAAAAACTGACAGTTGTAGAGGTGATTATCGCATATATTGAAATATCATAATTAACCGAAATGAACCGCAAATATTAAAAAAAGTTTACCTGGGTAACGTGTACGTTGCACACTGTCTAACCTGTAAGCTTAATAATACATACGCTGGTCACACACGCACTAAGAAAAAACACGTTGCAACCTGGCTTATCACGCAGGTTATCACGACAAAGCAGGTGATTCCACATGCACTTCAACTATGACGTCATATTATGGCCGCTTAAGCGGGTGATATGATGATATCATATCATATCATTCTGCGAATATGTCCTCGGTTCTCAAATGTTATCATGTTTCGAAGAGCGGCTTCGACATTTGGTGGGCTCGCATAGTTCTAAGAAAGCTGAGTTTGTTCGACACCTGTTTAACAGTCTTTGTAACAAACACGCTTCCGTCAGCTGTTCGTTTATTACGGTTTAACGACACGTTCGGTAGTCAGCGGTCAGATACCCTATGTATTGAGAAATACGCCGCCAAGCGCATGGAGAGTGCAGTAGTTGGTGAAAAGCGTGATTAGGTGGAAAGATGAATAATTCAGTAAAGTATTAAGCACATAAAAGTTTAAGTGTAGATTATTATTTCGGGAATTATTATTGTTTATAGTTATCGATCATTGAGTTTTAGGTGTATTGATCTAATTGGGGGCATTTTATACAAATAACCAATACTGGATATGTAAACAGAAATTGTTGGTACATAAAAGCTGCTGAATCTTGGTTCGATATTTTTTATCTTAAACGAAGAAGCCTTGAGTAATCCAAGTACCCAGCCATGTCAAACTTTGCCTCCTCCTCTCACATCCAATCGCGTATTAGTTCCTTCCTGTCGGTAAAAAATGATCAAAGCCTGGCGTCGTATAACACCTAGCAAAAACAACAAGTGTAATCTGCAGTACAGGGCTATTGGTTACCAGAGGGGTCAGTTCAAAAAGAAGATTCACCAGCTTACCGAAAGTCCTGTACCATTAAACCGCCCTTTCATTGTTGCTTGTCATATTGGGATCTTGTACCAGTGAGTCAGCCCTCTTCCGTGAATAGCCACCAATTTCTCTCGTGGCATCAATGCGGTGTCCTTGGAGTGCCATTGTTATTGACAAGAGAGATTCACCAGCTACCGAAAGTCCTGTACCATTAAACCGCCCTTTCATTATTGCTTGTCATATTGGGATCTTGTACCAGTCAGTCAGCCCTCTTCTGTGAATAGCTATCAATTTCTCTCGTGGCATCAATGCGGTGCCCTTGGGGTGACATTGTTATTGACAGGAGAGAGCTATCGCTCTCTGTCTATGGACTCACAGTAATATAAGCCCTCAGCCCTGGTGGGAATCACCGTCATCCACGCACAGAATTTCTATAGTCATATATGTATCATCAGGATAAAGCGTTTTCGCCGATCACTTGTTAACTGGTTTCATATACTGTGATAAGTATGTCTTAACAAAGGTTGCAGGTTCCAGACATAGGCCGCGCAGTTAATCTAAATTCGTAATACGTAAAAAGGTAACGACCAAGTGAGTACGCTGGACTAAGCAAGAATCAGCAAATTGTGACAAAGTGTTTGGTTGAACGATTGAGCCGTTTCAAAATCTGGACCCCTCGCTCTAGATTTCCTCTCTACTTGAAACAATACAACTACTGCAATCTGGAATGATAAAACGCAAAGCCGTTTGTTGTACATTGTATTGTGGATGCTAACACAAATCAGAAATTCTAGATACACTGTTATAACCCAGATTGAAAATTACAAAACTGTATCTACAAATTGTAATCCGTGTTAACATCGTCCATACCATGTCCAGCAAACGGATTTTGCTCTTCATCATTCCAGATAGTAACAGTTTCGTTGTTTCAAATACAATGGGAATCTGGAGCGCTGGACATTTTTTTTAAACTGCTCTATCTTTTAACCAAACACTTTGTCACAAATTAGATTTTATTTATACGTTTAACGTACTCTCTTGGTCGTTGTCATCAATTACAAAACGAGTGATATCATGTGGGTCGTCTTGGAAGTGAGTGTTAGTGGGGCCATATTATTCCTTCATCACCACCGCTGCTATTAGCTTTTATCTAGCAATCATATACATTTTGGCTTCAAAGCCAGGAGAAACGGTACGTATCACTAATGTGTTCCGATTCCGTATCATATAGACGACTCATTCTGATTCCGTATCATATAGACGACCCGTTTTCGGGAACGCAACGGGCTATTATAACAGGCGCATGAATACATTATATGTGCGTTTCAGTGATCGTCTCAGCTGATCGCTTTCAAAAACAACAAAATTCCTTACAATTAGCGACAGAACTATTAATAGACAATGACCCCCACCCCCAATGAATAGAAACTGCACAATTAAATATTACAAACTTGTAAATGCAAACTTATCATCATAGGAAGTGACATTGAGAGTGAATATTTTACAACGCAACTTTGAAAATTTGCGTTGACCGCGTTACTCATTGTTTGTTAAAGTGCACAACAATATTGTTCCATAAAATATGTTGTTTTTTTTTAACTTTCTATCACCCAACATTATGTCCAAAAACTTACTAATAATTTAAGATTTAATCTGTTTATGTGACAGAATTGTTAGATAAATGAATTATCATGATAATGTGCATCTCCTGTGATCTGCATCAGATTCTCGGTGGTGTCCAGAATGGGATCACAACTCGCCGGCAATTCCGGCTCGTTGTGATCCCATTTTGGACACCGCCTCGAATCTGATACAAATCACAGGGTGTACACATTATCATGATAATCCGTATGTAGCATGACCACAACTATCTCTCCTATAATTGGCTTCAACGTCTATTCCGCCGTTCAAAAACATAGAGTCCCCTCCCTCCCCCCCCCCCCCCCCACATACCACTGACTTGTGCCATGGCCAACATTCTTTGTATCCTAATCAGCTTTCACTGCTACTGTCTTCGTCGAATACGATAATCTATTACCACTGATACAGGCATCTACTACTGCTATTGAATATCTGTAATCTGACCACTGTGCCTATAGTGAAAAGATCTATCAAATCTACCAAATCTGCAGCCGTATACCTTCATTATGGGCAAACGTCTCTTCTCTGTTTCCTTGGCACACTTCTATCAATTGTACTTCCTGCAAAAGGGTGGCCAACTTAAAAAATCGACGTGTCAACCTGAAACAATGTGATGTGCATGCGTGTTAACACTAAGTGTCATACTGGTAAATGTACCATTTAGGCTTATCAAATAAAGCACGAGCGACTAAGCAGGTCCCTGACAACTTTGACGTCATATGATATCCCTAAAAGATATTCTAACATTACCATGGTATTTTCCCAAAATGGTACTGTGAATGTGACTCTGGTCTTAATACTCTTGGCGAAAACTCTGTTCTCGGCCGAATTTCTGTATAATGACAGATATTCCGACAGTAGAATGTCAGGGAAGAAGCTTATCCATTCATATGGACCTCGCATATTGACCCCCGTAAGTGACGTCATGTAACGGTACACGGTGAGTGTCATGTGAGCGTATATGGCAGCCCGCGCAAGTGGCTATACTTTAACGTCCCTACCATGGGTCTCCGTTCGGTCATTGTGCATGTGACACGTGTTTCTGTCCTTTATTTTGTTTGTTGGATGTCGGCATCTTGTTTCTATGATAGTACCTGGTTCTATGTAACAGAAAGACCTACGGCAGTATGAGGGTATAATCGGGGGAATGTTTGTTACGATGAACGTATGTTGAATTAACGGAAATGATTAGACTTTGACTAAAGTTATCGAATTTTTAACTGGTACAAGTGTACACAGGAAGCACAATATAAACCTTGGGGTAGAATCTGTGGGTAGGATCGTTGTTTTGTTACAAATTTTAACTTTCATGATTGTTCTTATCATTGATTACTTTTACCCCCAGTTCATGGTTTTGTATTGCCACCAAGTGTGGTCACACTTTTTTGACCTCCTGCTGTTTCATAGTTTTCTACTGGACATTTTTGGATTTATCTGCTGGAAATTGCAGTACATATTCCTTACAAGTTGTGCATTTTTTTGATGTGACTTTGAAGATAAAATTGTTCATCATTTTTGTGTTTTTTAACAAAAAAAAACTCTGAAATTAACTGAATATTTCTCCATCTTGGATTCTTTCCTCAAGTGCAGAGTTAATCCTGATTATAACACCTATTGTTCTGAACCAGATTGGACTGTTAAACCCATTTGCCACTCTATTCACTGCTAACGAGAGACACAACTAGTGCCATTACATTCATGTGTTTCAGTAATGACAATTAAAATGTGTTTATTTAATTACACCTCAGATGAGCTCCATTCAATTAACAACACAATGGATCACCTTAAGCATCGACCTAAAGCATATGTTTTTAAAGCCTTGAAAAAACAAAGAATACTAAAACCAGAATTTTGTTTTACCAACAGCAGCTCAGATAAAGTATACCAACCAAAGAGATTAAAAATTCAACACAGACAAGCAATAAGAACAAAGCCTATTAACTCTGGTGTGAATACCAACAACATTCATGTTATCAGCATAGATACCACTACTCTTTCCCAGAAAAAAGTACCTCTTTTGAACTTCGGACTACTGAATACAAGATCTGTTGCTGGAAAGGAACATGACCTAAAAGACTTCATACAAGACAACAATCTCAGTGTTTTGGCTCTAACGGAAACATGGTTGAAAGAAAATGATAGTGACAGTTTTTCTATTGGACAACTATTGCCACCAGGTTTCTCCATTTTACATAACTCACGGGGGAGCCGAGGTGGTGGTGTAGCTGTCATCCACAGCAATGCCCTAAAAGTAAAACATCATCCTGACACCTATAAAACTCAGCCATCTTTTGAAATGCTAGACTGCTTCATGTCGACCAACAATTCACTTCGATTACTCATAGTTTACCGACCGCCACCATCAAAAAGAAACAAACTTACATCAGCACAATTTCTAAATGAATTCTCAGAATGTCTGTCCTTCTATGCCATGTATGGAGGAGATATAGCGACTTCAATATCCATGTTGTCAATTTAAAAGACACTTTTACGAAGCAATTTACTAATCTGTTCGATTCATTCGGCTATTCGCAACTGGTTTTGAAACCTACCCACAACAGAGGACACACCTTGGATCTAATTCTTGTTCGTCAAAGTAACAGCACGTCAGTACAAAACATCTATGTCACAGATCCAGCATTATCTGATCACTATGCAGTCTTGGCTGAATTGACACTAGCAACCTCCAAAATTCCTCCCAAGAAAATTACTTATCGAAAATATAAATGCATCAACATTGATTCCTTGAAAATGGATATAAGTTCATCAACACTGTCTCCAAATTATTTCTGTAGTAGTCATGAATCATCTGAGCAACTGTTATCTTTATTTGAAGAAACTCTTAAGGGCATCATGGCTGAACATGCACCACCAAAGTCAAAAGTTATAACTAATAGGGAAAAAGTTGAGTGGTTTACAGAAGACGTTAGAGCTGCTAAACAACAGCGTCGCAGACTTGAGCGTCTATACAACAAAACAAAGCTTGAGATTCACCGGCAGATGTTCTGCCACCAAAGAAATACAACTAATAAGATCATCAAAAAAGCAAAGAGGGAGTACTACAATTCTCTGATAGAGGAGTCATCAAATACTAGGGTGTTATTCTCGGTAACCAATAGTCTCCTTGGTAAAGAACAAAAAGTCATTCTCCCAGATCATCTAAATACCAATGAAATTCTGGAAAAATTAAGTGATTTTTTCATAACCAAAATTCAATTAATCCTGGATAGTATACAATCACGTGAACCACCAGAGTTTGATCAACTTGACATAAAAAGAGATTTTTCCAGTTTTCACACTATCTTGGAAGAAGATATTCGAAAAATGATTTTGTCATCATCCAATAAATCCAATGATCTAGATGAAATTCCAACATTCCTTCTGAAAGAGACAATTGATCATCTTCTGCCCGCCATATCATCTATTATATCTGCATCCCTTCATGAGGGATTTGTTCCACGCCCACTGAAAAAAGCACTTGTTACTCCACTCATCAAGAAGCCATCTCTTGATCCTGACAACCTGAAGAATTATCGACCAGTATCAAACCTCTCTTTCCTGTCTAAATTGTTGGAAAAGGTTGTTGCTTCACAACTCAAAAAACATCTGCATGAAAATGATCTTTTAGAGCCTTTCCAGTCTGCATACAGAGCCAATCACAGTACAGAGACAGCTTTAATGCGAGTCAACAACGACATTGTTAAATCAGTGTCTGAGGGTAAGGCTGTACTGCTTGTTCTCTTGGATTTGTCAGCAGCATTCGACACAGTCGACCATGATATTCTTTTGCAGACATTGAGACAGCATGGCATATGTGGAACTGTCTAATCATGGTTTGCATCATATCTAGAAGGTCGCAGTCAACAAATATACATCAACAAGACAGGTTCAGAAAGCAAGATGTTAAAGTGTGGTGTTCCTCAGGGCTCAGTTCTTGGTCCACTTTTGTTTACTCTGTATACTTCTTCTCTGGGTCGTCTTCTTAAAAGGCATGGCATATCATATCATCTGTATGCTGATGATACCCAACTGTACATTACATTTAATTCATCTCTTCAAAGTGACTCAATCACTGCAGTCAGCAACATGGAAACTTGCATAAATCTGGTGCGGGAATGGGTGATAGATTTTAAACTGAAAATGAATGACTCTAAAACAGAATTCTTAGTGATATCCGGGGTTCGCATGCCTACACCCACTGTTACATCAATTCAGGTTGGAAACAACATCACCATGAAAAGTGAATCGGCCAGGAATATTGGACTGATTATGGACTCAAATTTAAAGCTAGACATCCATATCAATAAAATATGTCAAAAATGTTACTGGCAGCTTCGGAATATTGGAAGACTGAGAACTTATCTTAACCAGTCAGCACTTGAAAAACTTGTGCATTCTTTCATCACCTCACAACTAGACTATTGTAATTCAGTGTTAGTGGGGCTGCCGCAGTATTTGATTCAGAAGCTTCAAAAAGTTCAGAATATTGCTGCTAGGATAATTACTGGTACCAAATGCTCTGAACACATAACACCTGTTTTAAGACAATTACATTGGCTTCCAGTTAAACAGAGAATTAATTTCAAAATATTGATCTTAGTATTCAAATGTATCCACAAACTGGCTCCAGTTTATCTGCAAGAGCTCATCACTGTATACACTCCATCACGCAGTCTGAGATCTAAAGATCAAATTCAACTAGTCATACCTTTTAGCAGATCTAATCTGGCTAATGATCGTGTGTTCTCCATCGTGGGTCCAAGATTGTGGAATGCGTTGCCTATTAGTGTCAGAAATTCAGAAACTATCAACATCTTCAAAAGAAATCTTAAAACTTTCCTATTTACTGAAGCATTCTCCTGAACCTCCCTAGAGGAAACTGAAACATGTGACTCTTTAATTTCAGAAAAGTGTATTTTATTTCTGTGAAGAGTTTTAGGGCACTCTTCGTGGTTTTACGCTTTTACAAAATCAATTATTATTATTATTATTATTATTATTATTATTATTATTATTATTATTATTATTATTATTATTATTATTATTAATCCAGTAGCGTGGATGACCATTCAGCTTGAATAGATTTCTTTTTAAACTTTGTGTATCACTAGTGTTGGCTCTGATTTTGATAGGTTCAGCCCCGAGCTTGTACTACAATCACATTTCTCTACCACTGTAACTACTACTAATGACTCTATTTACCTTGACGTCTTGTCTCCTAGACCAATCCACTGCTTCCGTGGTTCATATGAAAGGGTTGAAGTGCAACAAGAGTAATTGGTCTAAGGAATAAATACCCTTCTACACAACCAGGTATTGGCTCCAAGCTCCAAAGTTTGGGTTCTGACCCCTACCTGATGCCTCCATGGTTCCTATGAATGGACGAAAGAGAAATGAAAGTAACTGCTCGTTGGTGTAAATGCTCTTACGACTCATCTGAATATAAGTCTCTAGATCATTTTTTTAGCTCCTTCATTTGCACCTAGAGCATAGATATGTGGCTCCTATCCCATAGATATTGGGTTTCTTTGTTCCTGTCCTATGCATTCTTTGCTCCTAGACCACCTCTGGCCGCCAAGGCCTTTCGCTACCACACTACGGCAACTGACTTACACACACCCACCACTATCTATCCTGTGATCAGCTTTGACTGTCCAGTCAGTGCTATAGTCCTTTACCATGGAACCGGTGTTGCTGGTTTTATCATTTCCATCACTTTCTGCATCTCTCCAAAGATATGCTTCAGTTAATGCTGACTTCATCAAGTACTATAGTCTTCTACTTATACTGGACCCTACAATTCATATGGCTGGTCCCAGTAACTACCATCAATAGTACTGCTAACCAATAACCCCACTATGTCCGACGCACGCTTCGTCTACCCGACACCCAACACTGCACCACTACCTTTGACCACTGCGGATGCGTCTGTCCCTGTCTTACAAATACACTGCCACTATCGGCCTTGCTATAGGCAACTAGTACACATGAAAACTGGGCTTGCAAAAGAACAAAAAGAGTAATTCCTAAAAAGACCAAATGCTCGCACAACTCGCGTAAGACGCTTAATAACCGGACCTAGCTGTGTGCTATCTGTATCCTTTGTAATCAAATTATCTAAAGAGCAATAACAACAATTGCTCCTGGTGCAAAACACCTTTACTCTTTGACTCACCTGGATATTTTCGGAGACTTGTGACATGGTGATGTACTGTCTGATGATCGTTTTCCGGGGATCATTGCTATCGAAAGCCATGTCTCCTATCACATTGCCCATGTGGTAAGGTGTACGGTCAGGATGCTTGTCGAAGGCATAAATTATGGCACACGCGCACAAACGACGCGTATTTGAGGATACTGATGACATGGCGATATACTGTCAGAGGATAGTTATTAGTTACCTGTGGATATTTACTCGAGGACAACGTGTATCTCCACTTTCTCGTGTTTTAAATGGGGAGAATATCTGACAACGTAACCATTCCGCTTGTGACCAGCGATGGCTTCACATCACTCTTACATAGAGCCCCCGAAGTTGTTAGCAGAGATGTGCAATCTCTATCACCATTCGAATCTTGGCAACTGATGCGGAATCAACCTGTACGTTAAATGATCAAAAAACATTCACCCGAAAAGGCAGGGTGAGAAGACACGAAAAGATTCAATAGCACAACAGACCAATGCACCCAGTAGAGTTATGCAGAGGAGATACCTATTTTTGCTCTTCAACTCGTTTGACTACAAGGACCACTGACAGCACACACCTACGTCCGGTTATTCTGACAATTTTACTATAAACTGAAAAGTCGCACGGGCATTTGCTACTTTCGTTCTTTAGCAAGTTCGCCTGGAATTGTAGCCGATAACCAGACTGATAGTTCCAGTGCACTTATGAACATGGATAAAAGAATCCCAAGTGGTAGCAGCTTGTGGTGAAATGAAACGGGTTGCGGTATAAGTAGCTAGTGGTGACCATAGTAGGGCTATATATTATTAGCACCAGTGGGGCTGAGCCAGCCAAAACAAAATGGCGGGCTCATCAGTGACACAAGAGGACCACGACACTGGTTAAAACCAGATTTTATTTATTTAGTTGAAGCCGATTGTTGGACAGATAGTGAATAATATGGTAGAAGCCAGTAGCTGTGGATTGGTTATCGAACGTAGAGGCCAAGAAGTCGCTATGGTTTGGAAGGAAAGACGGTAAAAGCCATGGATGGTTTAGGAGTCATAGGCTTGGAAATAAAAGGCCAAAATCTAAGAGCTAGAAGTCATACAAACGCTAGGAGCCAAGAATCTTTAATATGTTCTGGTAGCTAATACGCACTTGACTGGAGGAGTTACAAGAGCATTTACCCCTGCTCATTCGTATGAGCCATGGAAGTTTTGCTGTAGACAGGGAGCCGAGAAGTCACGGACTTGGAGCCAGAAGCCAGACACTAGGAGATAGGTGCCAATGCTTACACCATAGATAACAATAGGGAATGACACTGTTCGAAGGTAAAACGTATCCAAGATGAAGATATTTCTGTACCGCAGAGGTGCTGCAAAGTCATGAAAACAGAAATAAAACCATGTATCAGAGAAGTTCGAAAAGGCAGAAGCTAAAGTGGAAATAAAAAATCGATTCTACCCCTCCCCCCACCCACCCTCCCCGACTCTCGAATCTACCACAACGGCTTTTTCGTGTTTCCAGAGTACACCTACGAAGAATTATATACGTTCTCATGCCACTTCACTCGAACAGAGCGATAGCACTATGTGCCCCCCCCCCCCCCCCCACTCCACACCCTCAGAAAAAGAATATATGGCACCCTCAAGGGCGTTTTATGATTGTTTTCGGTAATTAAAGTCATTGTCTGGCCGTTTCCGAGAATTCAACTCATTCCCGTAGAATCAAACATACTACGTAACCACTTTAACCGCTACACTTCTTCCTGTTCATTGCAACTACGTGTCATCATACAAACAAAATGGACGATGGAAACACATATAATTATAACAACACGCGTTACGCAGACGCAGTAACACGTATCACAATGGTAATGACGTTACAGTATGACACAATATGTGTTGTGTGGGCTTCCTCGACAATGGATATCCGTGTTTGGGGGGAAAAGAGCCGTCAATGTGCAATTATTTTGTTTACAGTTCCGTTTAACTTCAGTTTTTTCTAAAAATAGGGCAATGCAGGAATCACCTGAATGGCCGTCCTTTCTAACTTAGTTCTGGTATAGTTTACATTTCTCGTTCACGGGACAGCACATACCACAACTAGTTGTTTAAAAGTAGCCTCATTGTTTTGTTGTGTTATGTGTTATTTTTCCAGGAGAAAACTTATTACAATTACAGTTAAAACTAGAAGTCCTGTCACGAACTGTGTGCTTATGTAGGCTTAATTGCGCGCAATTGCCATATCGAATGGCATCCAAGGCATGGCGGGTTATCCTGGTTACTCATAGCAAACACAGGCAATGTTTCTGCCATGGACCTCCTGGTTACCCGGAGGTCCAATGGCTGAAACATTGCTTGTGCACAGGCCATATGTACAGATTTTAATAGCCTTACTATGGTCATAACGCGTAGATTAACGCGTAGATTAACGCACAGATCGACGTGCTATTTGTGCGCATTTTATGAAAAGGACTTCTAGTTTTAACTGCAGATGGTTTTGATACCGCAAAGAGGTCTTTCTACGAAGCACGGCCAGCGTCTAGACGGCGGACAGCGCCGTTTTGGCAGCAAAGTCTGATCTATACTCTGATAGCTGTCGGCTGTTTGGTTTCCGTTAGTGTTATGGTTATATATATCTTCATATAAACGTTTTGCGCCAGTCGCAAAGAAACTTGGCAATAATGGAGATAAATCACTGCCAGGCCAATATGCGAACTTTGGTGTCTGTAAGGGCAATGGTTCTGAATGTAGGCAAGGCACAAGTGTTTTGGGAACCATAAATGCCATTTGAAGTAAAAATGTCTAAAATGACGGCAAATCCAAAAATTCAAACACAGCTATCTTTTTTTATTTTTCACGTTCTACAACATACTAAAATTGCAAGGACATCGGACAAACTTTAAGTTTTGCGACGTTTACGCCCGACCCTGACCACAACGACAGCACCAGGCGAATTTTTCACCCGCTAAAAAGTGATAGCACTTTCACATATGTTTTTTTGTGTAGATTATATTTCCAAAATTTTCAAAGGGGAAGTTCAAGATCATAGACAATATTAAACGTTCGTGAAAAAACGTCAATTTGACGTTATTTGGGGTTGAGGCTGATACAAATTATTCAATGAATAACAACGAGACAGGTAACCTTAAAGACATCCCCAACCATTTTAATACATACTTTTCATCAGTTGGTCAAAAAGCTTCTGAGCAAATTGCGAGCAGCAAAGTGCACCACATAGAATATATCACGAGGCCTTTATTTATAGCACCAAAGTCACATGTAACACTTACCGATCTATCTGGAGGTGTTCGTTGATTTGAACAACCTGACAGCGGGTGGTGAGTGACGCCGAGTCGCGTAGTGGCGAGATGTTACAGCATGCTGGCATGTACAGGGAATATAATATGAGATTGCGCAGTTTTCTGCTAGAGAATGATACTTGATTTTTAGCACGTGCATTGTCCCTACAGAGAATCGGAAATAATTTTGGGGTGGAGGAGTTGCGCCATTAACCAAACATTGTTTGTACTGTCACATAAAGATTTTATCGAACAACAAGAACGTATTTTCCCCAATACATGTAAAACATCCAGATAAAATACATTTAGTCTTACTTACAAGTCTTCCATCAATCGTTCGTCCTTCTTCGTTATACTCTCGCCCTTTTCAAATGTGAACGCTATATCGGAGTATGGATATGGGATGGATCTTTTTAAGGAAACTAAATACACCCATCCCATATTCAGACTTTGATAAAGCGTCTGATTATTTATTTCAGTTCTTACAATTTAATTTATAGTGGTTGGTTTACTTGTTTAATTAACTTGTAAGAACTGAAATGAATTCTCTGTCGCTTTATATGGGTATGAATGTGGGATGGGCGTGTTGAGTTGTATGAACTGCGTAACGTGACACGTCTATCTCACATTAGGACACCGATAAAGTGACAGATAATTCAAAAAAGTACAGTAGATTTTATTTAACAGAATACACGGGTACAAACTTTTCTGACAATAATTAATAAAGAAATAATGATATTCTACTAAGGGTCAGCATGCATAGACTAGGATCCTATTAATCACCCTTTTTCGATTCGAACCAAATATCATATCTGGTATTTTATTCGAAATCGAATCCAACCTCCCTCGAATCGAATCAGGAGCGTCTTGAAAATGATTAATTGTTATGGGGGGGGGGGGGGGGGGTTGTGATGTTAGCCGGTTTTGTTCCGACTGTGATGGCGCAAATTCCGTCTGATAAAATAGTTCATCTATATCATTAACCCTTTACCCAACGTAACGGTCAAAACCGGCCAGCGCTATTCTCAAAAATCGCCAATTAATTTTCACTATTTTTTTCATTTTTTGTCTCAAAAACATAGGTTATGACCCCTCGTTGGAACGAGCGCGTCGAGCTCGTTCCAACGAGGGGTCATAACCTATGTTTTTGAGACAAAAAATGAAAAAAATTAGTTATTCAAGAATTTTTTTGCACGTGTCGTCTGCTTTTCACGTTAGGTAAAGGGTTAAGGCATGCCTTCCCTGCAGGCATGCCTTGATGTGCAGTTGGAATATTACCAAGTAAGGATTGTAGTTCAAAAATAGGAGCAGGTGCGAGAATTACAGATATTAGACACAGCACAGGGCAAGACACAAGTAACTACTCATCGTCGATATTTTTTGAAAACTTTAGGTTTGCCTTCAACAGTGATAGTGACAAGTGAGCCTGGAAGTATGGTTGGTGGCATGATTCAGATGGTATTTATGTTTACCTAGCTACAATTACACCCAATCTTTATTTTCAGCATTATTTATGTACAATTTCCAATTGAACTATACGTTTTGTGAGACGCCGTAGATGGCTAATAGCAAACTATATTCCTTTAAAAAGATCCCAAAGGAAACGATTCGGGTGCCGATTTAGAATCGGCCCGAAAAGAAACTTAACCTCTTCGAACCCCAGCGGCCGCTTTTCCGGCCAGGAACATTATACGTCTTAACGTCATTAAATATGATGGCTGTTCGTTCAGTAAATGTGTGGGGTAGACCAATCAATATTTTCAACGTGCAGCCCCGAAGCTGCACGTTGAAAATATTGATTTGTCTACCCCAAATAATGAATATGGACTCTTGTAATTGCTGACATGGAACTGGCATGGAATATACCTCTACAGTTCAAAGGGTTAAAGTCCAAATCGAATAGCATCTCAAAGTTTTGCCGGAATCTAGCCCACACTTATCGTCTTCCTGCTGAATCTGTCAATGTAAACGGATGGAGGTACGTGTGTCAGAAGAAGCGATGTTTTTCAGAAGAAGATTCAATATCGACCCTGTTTCTTTGTCTTTTCTGATCAACCACATCAACCAATACATAACAAATCAGTTTGAAAATGTACACAGAAACACGAGGATATAGTGGGGTCGAAGATGAGATGAAATCGGAAGATGGATATGTGAATAGGTAATGTTATGTACGTTTCCGAGGATAGGAAGACCTTTAGAGTCCTTAATTGTTTGTCGGATTTTACTGTATACTCAACCTGAATAGCAATGGCACATGTAAAGAAAATTTTTGGACAACTAAAAAAATTTACCCTTGCCCACAAACGCAGCCCAGGAATATGTAACGGTATGTATATGATTGGTGAGGGATTGTGCGTTAGTAGCTCATGATTTAACATGATTTAATGATGAATTAGATGGAAGCGCCTAAATCAAACTACTGACTTTGCAAATGACGAAGAAGCTTTGAGAACTAATATTTAACTCTTTCAATCGGGACTTTTCAATTGAGAGGGTCGAATGCAATAATGTTTTTTATCAGCTAGGTAAATTCAATTTACCTTTGAAGAGATTTTTTCGTGTATTCATTGTGTTCTCTGTCGGCTCTCTAAATTTCCTCAGGGCAAAGATTTATGAATATCTGTAAGTTTTTATTTATTTATTGGTGTTTAAGGTCACATACTTATGCACAATGGCTAATCGTGACCGTAACAGTTTTACGGGTGGAGGAAGCCGGAGTACCCGGAGAGAACCACCGAGCATCGCCCAAGCAGGGTTACAGCGGTTGAAGACATGTGGACCATCGACGTGCAGTACGCCTTAGTACACGGAGTCATCGTGCCCCATGTAGGCAACCGGGCAACCGGGATAAAGTGCCTTGCCCAAGGACACAACGCGGGTCGTCCCGGACGGGGGTCGAACTCGGGATCTCTAGCATAGAAGTCCAACAGTCTACCACTGAGCCACCGCGCTATCTGTAAGCAAGACTAAATGTATTTTGACTACACGTTTAACATGTATTGGGGGAAATACGTGCTTCTTCGATAAAATCTATATGTGAGAGACGATAAAGAGAGACGATAAAAGTACAAACTATGTTTGCCAAATGGACCGGTGAAGGGTTCAGGTAGGGCGGATTGGTGCAACTCCTCCATCCATAAAATTATTTCTAAATCTCTATATGGACAATGCACGTGCTAAAAATCAAGTATTTTGCTTATTATTCTCTAGCAGTAAACTGCGTAATCTCATTATATTCTCGGTATTTCTTTGCACAAACAAATCGCCGGCTGATATTCATAATGTTTTAACCTCCATTTTCTTCTGTTCTGGAAAATCAAAGTTCAAGTTTTTGACTCCATGTTCTCGTGTGTGTTTAAGATATAAATGGGTCTTTCATTGTTATCAATTATGTTTTAAAAAGTGAAATCTGTCGTTGAAAAGCTGAAAAGACACATGGCTCAAATATAAGATTACATTTCTTTTGAACCGTAGTAGTGTTTAAAAATATAACACTTTTTATTCCACGATTATCTGTTCAACTGTATATAAAAAGCCTATGACATAAAGTTTAGCTGTATACACCAACCGTGGTGAACGCGTGTGTCTGTGGTGAACACGTCAGCAATGGGGTTTCAATAGTTAAAATTTACACCTACAGTGGAACTACATCCAAGTTGACTTTGGGTGACCTCGACCTGAATACAAAGTTGCAAACTTGTCTAGATTTATCGGTCGTCGACTTGCGAAGAGTGAAATAAAAGCGGCAATTATTTATTATGTTTTTAAATGTGTTTACCTCATAATATACCAAAAATTAGCAAACATGCGTTGTCTCATGCTAATAAAGCATCCATAACTCGAAATAGTATGTCACTATGTTATTAAAATGAAAAAGACCCCGTGATTTGCGCGTTTCTTTTTCCATTTTGTTTCGGCGATAAAATTGACAGCGGAAATACCGCCCACCGGTGCTCATGTAAACAAAAACAGATTCGCATGTGCTAATATTGAATATTGTATTATTTAACATTTAAACTGTTCATAATCTGACGATCGTGGTATAAATAAAATATACCTAAAGTAGCTTGGTGTACCAAAACCATACCATGTGCCCCCCCCCCCCCCCCCCCCCCCCCCCCCACCCTCATTGGAACAAACCCATGAAGCTCCTTCCAGTCCTTCCAATGAAGGGTAATATGATATGGTTTTGTTGAAATTATTTCTAAAACTTTTAAAAACAATTAAAAAAATAAATTTTGATATTCTGTGTGTTGTTTAAAAGGTTAACAAAATATAATAAACGTAAATATATTATTGCACCAATAATACTTTATGTTCAACATAAAGGGATTTTTTCAAGGTTATTGTCTGTATCAGTCAGTTTTGTTATCTGAATGGCGTCCGTCCGCCATCCAGCCATCCCAGTTGCTAAAGTCTACATGTGGGGGCGCGGTGGCTCAGTTGGTAAAGGTGCAGGCTGCAAGCCGAGAGGTCCTCGGTTCGAATCCCACCTGCGGCAACCGCGTTGTGTCCTTGGGCAAGACACTTCACCCCGATTGCCTACATGGGGGCACGATGACGCTGTGTACTGAGGCGTACTGCACGTCGATGGTGCGCATGTCTTCAACCAATCTAACCCTGCCTGTGCTGCGGTGCAGAGTTCAGAGTTACGATGTTGGAGAGCTGACAGCTGCTCGTCGTTGCTCGGTGGTTCTCTCCGGGTACTCCGGCTTCCTCCACCCGTAAAACTGTCACGGTCACGATTAGCCATTGTGCATAAGTATGTGACCTTAAACACCAATAAATAAGTCTACATGCAAGACTCCCACAGGTGCCACAAAAGATCGGCAAGGCTCTATACGTCGATGGCTTGTTCACCTTTGTTTTTATTTTGCTGGTTATTGGGACTAAAGTGCTAAGATTTTTTGAACTGAAACATATTTTTATTTATTAACTTTTGACAAAAGTAACTAAATAAAATGTGTATGTTGATACACTACTTGCAACAGTGTCACAGAATACCCATCTGTGTATTTTAACCCTTTACCCAACGTAACGGCCAAAACCGGCCAGAGCTATTCTCAAAAATCGCCAATTAATTTTCAAAATATTTTCATTTTTTGTCTCAAAAACATAGGTTATGACCCCTCGTTGGAACGAGCTCGTCGAGCTCGTTCCAACGAGGGGTCATAACCTATGTTTTTGAGACAAAAAATGAAAAAATTTTAGTTATTCAAGAATTTTTTTTGCAAGTGTCGTCTGCTTTTCATGTTAGGTAAAGGGTTAAATCTTGTTATGAAACATGGAAATGATAAGCTGGACGCTTTAACTTCTGTATTTAAAATTCACTTCAATCGTTCATCCATTATCTTCCTCCGATGACTCTCGGTCAGCTAACTAAGTTCAGCGAATCACAGGAATTTAATTAATCATAATTTGTTTGATAGAATTTCAGAGGGTTCAGTCCGGGAAATATGATCCGTAAAATTCCTATTTTGCATAAGACTTGTCCTTTTCAGTTAGCTGCAAGTGCCATCAGCATGGCATTAAATTCATGCGAGAATGACAATCGATTCTCGCAATTGATTCTCTGAAGAAACACAATGAGAATCAACTTTTATTCTCCCAATTGTTCTTTTGATTCTCATCATAGATTTGGAAGTGCCCTTAACCCTTTATCTAACATGAAAAGCAGACGACACGTAAAAAAATTGATGAATAACTAATATTTTTCATTTTTTGTCTCAAAAACATAGGTTATGACCCCTCATTGGAACGAGCTCGACGAGCTCGTTCCAATAAGGGGTCATAACCTATGTTTTTGAGACAAAAAATGAACAAAATAATGAAACGTAATTGGCAATTTTTGAGAATAGCACTGTCCAGATTTGGGTCTTACGTTGAGTAAAGGGTTAAAGACCTGGGGAATTATACTTGACGTTTGCTCCCTCGTAATATAGTAATACTTTGACTTAGCAGTTGCGTCCAGTGAAGTCTTAACTGCCTTTACAGACTTCCGAGACAAACCGCGACCAAGACACTGAAACTTCCATCAGTAAGTACACGGAAACCCTATGTGTTGGAATATGTGCGTTACGTGTACATGTAAGACAAGAAAC
Source organism: Pictodentalium vernedei (assembly GCA_031216915.1). NCBI lineage: Eukaryota > Metazoa > Mollusca > Scaphopoda > Dentaliida > Dentaliidae > Pictodentalium > Pictodentalium vernedei. Next base: position 356,328,567 of record CM062296.1, read on the forward strand.
TCACCAAAAATGGAACGTGCCCCTTAACACTTACGCTGCCGAAAGCGTGTATTGTCACCTATTTTATGATGATTATCTGTACGTTCAGGTAGGCGGAGATCAAACCTACCATCTCATTAATCAAGTGATAGAGATTCAAGAAAGTCATAAATTTTATTACATTTCCTCGCATACTAGTCCAGGCACATTAGACATAAAAATGAGAAAGTAAGGAAAAAAATCGGAGAAAGCTGATTTTTTTATATGTTTCCGGGACACACATTGCGGATAAAGTGTGAAAAGTCCCCGCGAAACCGAGTTGAGCTTTTTTAGTTATAGCGTTTTTTTGATGAAAAAAAAAAGTTAAAAAAAAATTCGACCCAGCTCCATATTTCTCATTCTTATTCGCCTTAGTAGGGTGAGAATCATAAATATCGTGCTGAATTATATTGAGAATACATATCCCCAACAGAAAATGCCAACTTTGTACCAATCCTCACACTCAGTGGTGAAATATTCACGAAAATGTACAAAATTACGAAAAAAAATTTATTGTTTTCATACACACAACGGTACACAACGTCCATAAAATCAAATCTACGACTACTTTGGGAGTTAAATTATATATCAAAAATTGCAGAAAAGCAGTGGCTTTATAATGATATATAACAATAGTCATTTATTCCATAAGGAACTGGTGAAACATGTGAAATATTAACCATACCCCCTAAACTCAAATTCAAACGGCATCGACTTTTCTCATTCAAATACCGTATTATAGCATCATTGTTTCAATTTCCATGTTCGATTAAATCACATAATGTGGTGTTCGCCTACACTCAAGATGCATTGGCATGTAATGTGTGGCGGCTTCCATATGATTATGTCATATTTAGGGGCAATTGGTTCGATCATGGCTGGTAGCGGCTTGGATGAACTTTGGGGGACTGTTATTGCTGGTGGGTCAATCCATCATTTGATCAGTGGTCATGCATATTCAAGAGCAGTTCGTGCCCATTTGCTAACACAAATTGCCATTACAAAACTTGTGTTTGAAGAAAGCCGAACACTAGATAACATAGACTGCACAGAAGTCAATGAAATATTCTGTGGACTTGCCAGAGGTGACTGTACAACAGCTGACGCTGTCAATCAAGAAAGTGTCAACCATCTACTGTCAAAATTACACGAACTGCTCCAGAATGCGTCCGTAGGACGCACAGGAAAGCTTTGGGTACAATACTACGAGCAAATAGGTCTTCTCCAGTTATTGTGTTCGCAATATGATTCCAGTATTTCACGCAGGTGGTCATTTTGCATACGCAAAAAGTTCTCATCTCTATTTGCAGCAGATGAATGAGCTAACAGAAATAATGCAACAGGATGATTTGAAGTTGTTCACTGAGAAAGGTTACTTTACCATAAGGCGCTCAGATAAATTCTGGGACGGGATATATTCTGATCAGACCATAGAGCAGTGTTTAATGAGAATGTTCAAGCTCCCTGGTGGTCTCACACATGGCAGGGGAATAACCGATAGCACTGTTGCGAAATGGGCACATGGACTACCTCTTTGCCTTCCGATATGTAATGCTCTCGAAAATTTTGTTCATGTTCACACTGGTCATGGCGAACAACATCGGGATCTCCGTCAAAGTTCACAATTGACTGATGCCAATGATATCACCAAATTATTGAACTGGCTCAGAGTGCATTCCCCCTTTCAGAATAGAGATCCACTAGAATTAGTCTCTATAGCGACCGGGCTTGTGGCCGACGAAACTGTGAACTGTGACCAAGTTCGCAAAATTGGTGAATGTTGCGTATCGAATGTTGTAAGCAAAACGTTCAACAGCATCAAACTACGACGTGTTGACACTGTGAAGTCTTCCGCATCGATGGCAAATAGAATCAAAGTCCGTGGAAGTAAGGTAGTGATTGACTCCACAATTCTGTTCAACCGCATCACATGTGTTATTCAGTCACAAGCAGAGATGGAAGAGTATCTCAAATATGAACTCGCCCCGAAACCACCAGCATTGTTTGATTCTGCTGGAATGAGGAAGACACAGAAAAGCACGCTCGGTAAGATCCTCAAAACATACGGTTCCGAGCAAACTAAAATCCCAGAACATTCTCTGTTTGTTGTAGATGGTGGATTTTTATTGAGGGCAGTTGTATGGCCTAAACAGTCGTCATATAAGGACATATGTACATCATATTCCAATTATCTAGTGAGACATTTTGGGGCGAACGTCGTGGTTGTTTTTTATGGTTGTGCTTGTACAATGTCGACAAAGGGCATGGAACAAGCCCGTACATCTAAAGACAGGTATTCCATTGATATCAATATCTCACCCGAGTTACCAGCCACCACACCCCAATCCGATTTCCTTGCAAATGCCAAGAACAAAACCCAACTGATCGATCTTCTAATGCAGGAGCTATCTGCTATCAATATTCAGTCCAAGCAGGCCGAGGCTGATGCTGATGTACTGATAGCCGAAACTGCACTTGACATCGCTCAAGATGACAACAATGTTGTCGTTGTGGGAACGGACACAGACTTGTTAGTCATTCTTACCTCTCGAGTTCAACCGGGATGTAATATTCACATGATGTATTCCATTACCCCAAACTTACTAGTTTCAGTTAGTGAAATAGCAACCAAAATGGGTGACCATAGAAGCAACCTCCTTGTAGCACATTCCATAAGTGGTTGTGACACTACTTCTGCACTCTTTCGAGTTGGTAAGAAGAAAGTATTCAGTACAATTGTCTCCGATGTTACTAGCGACTCACAACAGTATGTCAACACAATTTTGGCGGATGACAGTACACCAAGTGCAGTAGCCGCTGCCGGGGAACAACTTCTCCTGATCTTATACGGGAGTAAAACTGTTTCCTCTCTCGACCAATATAGATATGTCACTTACAAGCGTTATGTAGCAAAATCTAAACTGAATAAACCCATCGACCTAGCGTCACTCCCACCAAGCAGCGATGCTGCACAACAACATGTCTACAGATGTTATCTCCAGGTCCAACAATGGCTGGGCACTTCGCTTCCTCCGACGGATTGGGGGTGGTCGCTAGACAATGGACTTCTTGTACCGACTGCAGACACAAAGCCATGTGCCCCCGATAACCTACTGAATCTGATCAGTTGTGGTTGCAAGAGTGCTTGTACAAAAAGGTGTGGGTGTAAGAAGGCAGGACTCTCTTGCTCAGGTTTGTGTAATTGCAGTTCGGATTCTTGTAACAACCACAGAAACACTGTCCTGTCGGAAATTTCTGAGTTCGATGAATAATATGTATATAGGTCATGTCATTTCTGTATATAGCGTTGATAATAGTCAATGTAACTTAATCCATGTTGATTGATTTGTACATTCTGTAAATATTATTTATTGATTTTTGTACATTCTGTAAATATTATTTATTGATCTAATGCTGCCAGACACAGACGTGTCTGTTCGGTCCCAAGCCCGAAAATAGTTGAGTTCTCATGCTGACGAATTTTATGCCAAAAGGGGAACTCGGCCAGAAGCAGAGGGGGTCTTCCATAATGTCTATTTTGTAAGCAATGATAAAAGTCTTCAAATGGTGGTAGATTTTTTATCGTCTGTCCAACTAACATCCCGTTCTGTACTACGACCCTTTGGGCAAATCCGTTAGGAAAATCGTCATCTTTTGCGTAAATCCGATACTTTTTTGTGAATTTTCAATAATTTTTCGCAGAAATTGTCACAGAATGCACATTTTCCTCTAGGTAAATGTATATTAGACATTATGTAGCTCGAAATACGCGTAAACAAAAAATACAGTTGGATCAATTCGAGGTTACAAAGTTCGTGCGATTTTTTTTGATTTTTTTCAAACGCGTTTTCGAAAAAAGGCTGTAGAAAAAAAAGCTCAACTGGGATTTTAGGGGACTTTTGTCTAGTCGTTCAGTGACATGTACTCGACATTCCCTGAAAAAATCAGCTTTTCCCTAGTGAAACCTAATGTTCTTGGGCTATACAGGCGTACATAGAGGTCCTCCGCATGTGGCTAAGGTGGGCGTGGCAGTATAGGAATTAAGAGTTAAACCCTTGTAAATATATAAATACAAGGCTCGGTTTTTTAATATGGAATATGTGCTGGTTTCACACACAAAGGTATGATAGTACTATCATATTCCAAATTATCTATTTCCTGAAAATTATTGGCTCTAACAGCAGGAGTTTGCGAAAATCAAAACTAATTCTCGCGAAATGGGACGAATTTTAAGGCCTGATCAGTGTGCAGACAGACTCAACAAATTCTGAACTCCGAACTATAACCTTTTATGAGAGATACATTCCACCCGCTTCTAAACAGCTTTTACAGCGAACACCTTCTTAACACTTTCTATTCCTATAAGATTAAATGGCAACTGAAGAAGTACGATTTGAACAAAACTGAAATAGTAATACAATTCGAATGGCGATTTTTTTTGGCAAATTACGTTATTTAACTATGTGAAGTCGAGTGCCCTTTTCAGGCCCAAGATCACGATGCATCATAATTTCCTTGACTGGGATGACTGATAAGTGAATGTGTGGGGAAGATCAATCATTATTTTCAACGTGCAGCCCGAAGGTTACACATTGGAAATTTTAATTGGTCTACACCCAAATAATGAATATGGGCTCTTCCGATTGCGGCCATTGAACTGATGTGGAATATGCCGACAATGCTCAAAGGATTAAATGGTTTTAAATAGTAGTGTTGTAGTCAGAGCTAAAATTGACAGAGAAAATGAAGATGCGTCACATGTAACACTGACGTCCATGTATTTCGACTCTGCACAGTTAAATGTTGTGTTTGTGGATACATCAGGGCACGAGGAGGGTAAGGGCTTAAACAGCTCTGACATGACATCAACCAGTCTGGCTTCACATTTTGCTATTCGAACAGCCTGATTCGTGCAACTAGAGATACAAGATTGGAATCTGAAAATCAAAAAAGGAAATTGTTAATTTTGAGTTCCATCCGGTAAATAGATACAGTACGGCAGCCGTGGAGTCGTTACTTCCCACGGATGGGCAATATTTCCACGGACGCAATAATATTAGATTTCAAACACTAATTATAGGAATAATCATCACAAATGTAATTAATGAAGCACCGGGTACAACACGGTACATCATTAATTAAAATTTTGCTGATGATTTGTATTGCCTTGTAATCGCATGCGTGGACATCACTGCCAACGCGTGGATTATGACCAGTCCACGGCGACTGTACTATATGTAGGGTTCTAAACAGTGTTCACGTTGGTCAAAACTGTCTGCTACCACCTTTTTATACATTCTGGGTATTTAGTGCCAAGTAAAGTGTTTTGTGATAAAACGATGGTGTTTTTTGCTCTCTCACCGAAATAAATTCAGCGCATTTTCAAAACACGAACTGGCAATTATATCAAGAGTGAACAGACTATTGGTCACGGAAAAAGTCGCAGATCTCGGAAGTTCTGACAAAATCCTCAGTTGGCGAAAAGGGGTGTCACTAAAGTTATATCTATGCAACTGATTCAGTTAATGGTCAGCTTGAATGATGTCGGTATTTATTCCTTTTGTTTTAATTTGATAGTAACAAATTTATCCACAAATTACTGTTAACCCACGGCGCATGGCGGTTCGCGAGTCTTTACAAAAGGAAGCATTTAATTAAATTAAATAAATGATTCATACTGTCGCGAGTCACTCGCGGCGGTATGAAGTGTTTATCTAATTAAATGCTGCCTTTTGTTATGTTGAAAACCGACAGCGTTTTATTGAAACATACTTCCTTACCATTAACTGTCACTTATTATTGAATGTTTGTCCACGCACCTTTTCTAAAACCTTTTTGACGAACTCGCTGGGTTTGAGTGTGTTTCGTGAAAATGGGTTATTCGCAGCTGACGGTTTCACTTTGCCAAAGTGCAAACATTCTTTTTTTATATTTTTTTATTTGTTTCGTCATCGATCGCGCTCTTACCTTCTGCAAACTCTTTTCTTTGCTAATGAAAGGAACTTTTCGTGCGAAACGAAGGTATTTTGGTGCCAAATCCAAAATTTTATTGCAGTGCCAAATCAACATTTTAGTGCAATTGGCTAATTGCTCATAACATTTAAATTTTCTTTCCAATCTCAGGTGTATCTTCATCACCGAAAGATATTTACTGTTTTGTTCCAGAAAAGTCGCCCGGGTATGTTTTTTTCCCATTAACAACTGGGTGTTCAATAATTTAGAAAGGTACGAAGGCAAATTCTATTTTATTCAAAAGCTGTGTGCAATACATTTACCTGCAAAGGTGTGTGTGTGTGTGTGGGGGGGGGGGGGGGGGGGTGATGGCTTAGTGGTTACAGCATTGGATCGAAAGCGTCACGGTTAGTTCTGGACAGCGGTAACCGCGTTGGGTCTCTGGGCAAGACATTCCGTCCCAAATGGCCAGGTGGGGACACAGGTGGGGACACAGAAGTGCTATACACTGAGGCGTTACACACATCAATAGTGCACCTGTACGTGAGTGTGGGAATCTTACAGTTGCTCGTCGCTGCTCGGTGTTTCTCCCCAGGTGCTCAGCCTTCCTCAATTAGGATGTGATCCTAGCAGATGAGAATGTCCCAAGAAACAAGCAAACAAACATGCACCTGCAAAAAGCACTTAGCAGTATAGCAACAGTGGTAGCCAAGGACCTCGGCAGATAGAGTTTATTTATTCATATATTGGGATTTCTTTTTACTTTCTACAGTCATGGTCAGATCGCGTAGGATAGTTTTCCGGGTTGAGGAAGCCTGACTTCCCAGATAGAACCAACGAGCACCAACGAATAACTGTAGAACTCAATATCTTAGTAACCCAGTAAAGGCAGGATTAGCATTGGTTAACATGAGTGATATCAAAGTGTAGCATTGGTTAACAGGAGTGATATCTAGGTACGCCATCGTACTCGCACTTTTGCAGTTGGGGCTAACTGTCGTGCCTGAAAAGCACAACACAGATAACGCGAATCAGGATCGAACCCAAACTCTAAAATCACTAGGGCTAAAAAGCAACGCAAATCAACTGTGTTGAGTGACCATGAACCCACGTGGGTTCACCCTCACTCAACTCAGTTGATTTTGGGTTTATTTTTAACCCAACTGATTTTAGAGTGTACGACCATTCGATCAGAAATCCAATGCTTTAATCATTGAGCCCCCATCGGTTGATAGAGTCTGGAGTCTGTGCGTTTTCCTCCCAGATTCCTCATATAGACTTTATCAGTACTGGCGTTCATTAGATATACATAATAATTGAGAAGTACTCAAAAGTGACTTCTCCCAGCTGTGCTATTGGTCTTTACTTTATTCAGTCTTGCGGTGCTACAGAAACTGGGGAGTAAATAACCACTAAAATACATGTTGAGTAAAATATCCACTAGGCAACAACTGTCAGTTTCTGCGCAAGACCATATGAATCTCTCACAAAGTTTTTTGTTTTTCATATTTTGTATTAAAATATCCTTTGTTTGTTAATAGAAAAACATAATCGTGTATGTTATTTGTTATAAATAGGGTAGGATTGCAAAGCGTACAAATTCATAAGCCATTGATACTGTTACACCATTACCACACCGAACAGCGCCAACGGTATACGTGTCAAAGTGTTTTGTATAATTCCTATAGCTGAGTAAATGTGCGGCACTCAGAACATGAAAATGTCAACCAAAGCGTCCATAGCGCCTTCAAAAGAAACGCGTTCCCATCTAGTAATTTTAAGGTGCATTGCGTGAACTATTCTCACCTCATCAACTTTTGAGGAGCTGCTCAAAACGCGAACCGCTGGCAGGTTGGTGATGCCGAGCTAAAATTATAATTCCGTCCCAAAGATTAGTAACAAAGATGCGTACTATGTATTGGTGTTGATTTATTGGGGGGAGGGGGGGGGGGGGGGAGTCTTTGCACCCTCAAAGTGTGGTGGGGCTATATGAACTATTTTATGCCAAGACAGACAACAACGAGAATGTGAAAGTCCACTCGAAAAGTTACACCCAGTGAACCTCTGGGTTTCACCCGGAGATCCATTGGTTTGAAATGTTGCTTTTGCTTCCTTTGCCGACAGAGGCGTGGTTCGAAAGGTTTTTTTTTATTTTCAATGCTTCTCAAATATGCTATACAAACAAGTTTGGAGCCATACAGACATTTCGTTGTGGATGACAAAATAATAAAAACTAGACAGAACCGCACAAGCGTTTGAATGGACTCACGTTTATCGCACGAATTTGGCTGTGCGCAAAAATACCACGACAGGAGAAGCCTCGAGTGGTATTCTGCTCCCAGCCAAACGCGTGCAATAAACATTAACCCGTTCAATCGCTTGTGTGGTTCTGTATTTATTTCACACCTTCGCAAATTTCTAAAACAGGCCTTTTACGGAAATACTCAGTAAGTATCCTATCCTTCTGAGACGAAAATGAAATAAAATAAGACAAAAGTCCAAATTAATCTTCACAAGCAGGAAACCAGTCTTATTGTTATTCCGTACGCTGATTGAACTTTCATTCAAAGTTACAACTTGCAATTTGTAATGCGTCACTACTTCGATCGATGAAACACTGTTCATTTGAAATACAGTTTACCGTCAATTTTACGGGACGAATTGTGAATGGTTGATGTGATCCTCACCAAAACAAAAAGTTACCATTCATTCACAACAAATAATATGTGTAAATTCGGAAAATACTTCAATGAGAAATTATAAAAAAAAACATGTTTATCTGACTTCCAAGTTCCATGCAGCTGTTGTTGCTCGACTGATTGACAGGTTAAGAATTTTTAGTCAAGATTAAGTAGTCATTGTCAATTCATCCAACGTAAATGAAATTTATATCCTTATTGTCTAAGAGAAACGACCTTATTGTTCACAATACCTGCTCAAAATTTATTAAAGTTCGTGTAAAAGGCTTTAACAGGAGTAGTAGGAGATGTGGAGATCGGCCCTATTCAGCCGGACCCCTTCCCGGACCCCGAAAGTGACGTCATGTCACGTGACCCAGTGGTGCCATGTTTGGTTGTCATGGAAAACAGCGTGCGCGGTCATCTTGTGACGTCATCCCCATAGTGATACGTGGTGTTAGTGCGCATGCGCAGCGCGTGTTGTTAGGGTGATACGTGTTTCCGTCGGCCATTTTGTATACTAGAGGCCACCATCTTGGTTTCTATGGGAGTACGTGATTGCAATGTGCCCAAAGGTTTACAACAGGACAGGGGTATGTTCGGAGGGTATGTTCCTATCTCACTTGCGGAATCCCTTTTTGGAAAACGTCTGTGGCTATGGAATCCCTTTTTAAGAAATGAGTCGAAGAGTCGTATGTGCGAGTCACTCGGTCGAGCAATTGCTCTAAATCACATTTGCTCGATGGTATTCGAGTCGTTCGAGCAGTATGTGCGAGTCACTCGATGTAAGACGGAATACCACTTATGGAATCCCTTTTTGGATTCCCTATAGAATCCCTTTTTAGGTTATGTCTGTGGCTAGATAATTTCTTTTTGACCATATGTGCCTATGTGCTAGTGCACAATGTGTCACATTGTGCATTTTCACATAGGCACATATCGGCACATCCAGCACGTGCCTATGTGCTACCTATAATGTGTACACATTGTGACATAATGTGTAATAACACACAAGCAAATTCCACCAAACACCCACATTCCATGGAATCTCTTTTTGGAATCCCTTTTACAATATGTCTCAGGTTATATAATCCCCTTTTTATCGCATGTGCCTATGTGCTAGTGCACAATGTGTCACATTGTGCATTTTCACATTAGCACATATCGGCACATTCAGCATGTGCTGCAGGTAATGTGTACACGTTGTGACACAATGTGTAATAACACACAAGCACATTCCACCAAACACCCAAGTTGCCTATAGAATCCCCTTTTGAAATACCTATGGAATCCTTTTTAGGATATGTCTCAGGTTATAGAATCCATTTTTAGTTGCATGTGCCCATGTGCTAGTGCACAAAGTATCACATTGTGCTTTTCACATAAGCACATATTGGCACATCCTGCATGTGCCTATGTGCTAATGCACAATGTGTCACATTGTGCTTTTTCACATAAGCACATATCGACACATTCAGCATGTGCATATGTGCTGCCTGTAATGTGTACAAAAAAAAAACATAAACATGTTTAGGGAAGTCAGAATAAAGACAACAAAGAAGTCATAACAGAGCTTGTAGATACATGTCATGGGTAGAAACACAGAATTTACTGGATAATCTGAGCCAAGTAAACAATTATGGGGTTGTTTGTGGTAATTCTATTTACTCTAGTGCAATCGAACTTACCCCTGGGGCCCAATAGGTACTATAGCACTGCGTGCTACTATTAAAAGCTATGGTATGGCGGTCCTATAAAGGATTCTGGGGGAATCCGTATTAAATAAAGTCGTTTTTGGTGATTTGAAGGGATTGTCGGGTTGTTTATGGTAATTCTACGGATCGATAAATTACTGTTGTACAAATGAACATGCCCTCTGAACATACACCTGTCCTGTTGTAAGCCTTTGGGTAACATAGCAACCACGTGCTACCATAGAAACCAAGATAACGGCCTCCAGTATACAAAATGGCCGACGGAAACACTATCAGCCTAACAGCGCGCGCTGCACATGTGCATTAGCACCACGTATCACTATGGGGATGGCGTCACAATATGGCCGCTCACGCGGGTTACCAGAACAACCAAACATGGCACCACTGGGTCACTTGACGTCACTTCCTGAGTCCGGGCAGGGGTCCGGCTGAATAGGGCCGATCTCCACATCCCCTACTACTACTAACAGGAGTACAGAATCCATAAGAATTCCAGTGAATATCGATAGGAAATTTGTTTTGTATCTCGATATTGGTGATCTAGACACTTGCTTGCGCAACGTCATTCATTAGACGTGACGTCATTCATAGACGCTTTCATATTTATTTATTTATTTATTTATTTAATGGTGTTTAAAGTCACATACTTATGCACAATGGCTAATCGTGACCATGACAGTTTTACGAGAGGAGGAAGCCGGAGTACCCGGAGAGAACCACCGAGCATCGACGAGCAACTATCAGCTCCACAACATTCGAACTCTGTTCTAGCTCCGCTCAAGCAGGGTTACAGCGGATGAAGACATGTGCACCATCGACGTGCAGTACGCCATAGTACACGGCGTCATCGTGCCCCCGTGTAGGCAACCGGTATAAAGTACCTTGCCCAAGGACACAACGTGGGTCGTCCCGGGCGGTGATCGAACTCGGACCTCTAGCATAGAAGTCCAACAGTCTACCACTGAGCCACAGCGCTCCCAGACGCTTTCATATTCTGTCAACACTGTTCTTCAATTTGAATTGCATGTCAGTCATTGCCATTTCATACTTTAACCCGCAGGGTTATTTAATCAAAAGTCAGTATTGTTCACGTTAAGAAAATATATTAGAAAATTTCTTTTGATGGTCGGTCAGTGTATAGGACATGAGTTTCTACGAAAACAATAGAAACTCAGATACTATCAAAATAAATAACCCATTGAATCGAAATGGGCCCATGTATCCCCAGAAATATGACTGGTTCCATTCTTACAGTAAATTAAAAAGTACAAAAATATGTTTATTTTTATCTCACATCCGAGAATGTCGTGAACAAACCTTAATTTTAAATGGGTGTGTAATAGAAAACAATGTATCACGTGAATGTTAATTTTATTTATTGACAAAGAAAAGAGCGCTACGGACAAGTTCATTGAAGAATGTTCGTGGTACTACCACTTTCCACGACCTATTTTATGCCAAGACAGAGCCCAGCGGGAATGTAGGTGCCACTCGAAAAGTTACACGGTTTCACCCGGCGATCCATTGGTTGAAATATTGCTTTTACTTCCTTTGCAGAGACAAGCGCGGATCGAAAGTTTTTGTTCAGTTTGGGGCTACCCCAAATATTTTCTTGTGAATGACAAACAATTGAAATAATAGTTAAAAAAGCAATATACCACGTGAAAGTTTATTTTATTTATTGACAAAGGGATGAGCGCCTCGGACAAATTCATTGAAGAATACCAGTGGTATCACCTTCCACGTGCACGAAGGTTCGATATCCAAAAAGCACATTTTTGCTACTGAGTATCGGGTCTCTCCACCTCGGACTTGTAAACACGCTAGACACCCATGCCTCATTTTGTGAATGAGAGTACGAATTTGATCCTGATCATTTTGATCCCATTCCTGGACACAGATTCCACACCAAAATTTCTATTCACCCCTCTAGCGCGCAGACCAGCGCACATACTACCTGGATATTGTCTGCCCGATGATATGGGCTCTCTCTTGAGCAGATAATATTCTATCCCGGGATATTGCACAAATATGTTTAACCCTTTACCCTACGTAACTGGTAAACGGCAGCGTTATTCACAACTCTTTCCACTCAATTTTCATTATTTTTTTTCATTCTTTTGTCTACACAAATTGTCTTATGACCCCTCACTGGAACGAGTCGTTCTAACGGGAGTCATAAGCTATGTTTTGACCCAAAATTGAAAAATTATTTATTCAAGAACTTTGTTTGCAAATGTCGTCGACCTTTCGTATTAGATGAAAGGTTAAAGTGTATAACAATCATGTATTAAACAGATTTAACGATGAATTGCAATAGAGATCTCATGGAATACATGTTGCTGGCCAAGTTGTGATTTTAGAAACACTATCCCTGGACTACTTAATGGCCGTTGTGGAAGTCACGGGCACACATAGTCCAACTTAAAAATTAACATGTTCGTGTGTAACTATTGGGATTCATGTCTAACATTCAGTGACACATTTTGCCAAATATACTTCCGAAAATGTTGGGGAAACTAGTGTGGTTCACCATTTTTGTGTGGTATAGATGAATGTCATGTTGGCCCATGGTTTCAGTTCTAATGGAAACCACTGTCCAACCAGAGACATTAATCAATTTCACCCCAAGCTAATGAGGCACATTTCAATGCAAACTACCCAGGGTGAAACATTACTGAGGAATCCATTATAATGCATATGTCTGGATTCGACTGTTCGACAATCTCTCGAAATGATTAGAAGAGAAATGATATAGTCTGTTGAAAATATTCTTACCTGCAGGTACTCGTGCCTATATCTTCAGGGATAACACTTTCCAGTGATGATCGGAACTTGATTAATTCAGTTCTGTAACAAGGCGTTTGATAGACGTAGGATGTAAGAAGACAACATTCCTGTTCACTCAAATCTGCAAAGTAAGCACTGTCATTTGAGAAAAAATCATAAACAGTTTTGTTAATGAAGATGTACATTTAAAACTAGAAGTCCTGTCACGAACTGTGCGCTTATCGACACTTAATTGCGCGTAGGAATTGCGGTCAATTGGCATATCGAATGATATCTAAAGCACGGCAGATTCTCCTTGTTACTTATAGCAAACAAAGGCAATGTTTCCGCCAATGGACTCCCGGGTTACCCGTAGGACCATTGGCTGAAACATTGCTTGTGCACATGCCATATGTACAGAATTTGATAGCCTTACTGTGGTCATAACGCGTAGATTAGCGCGCAGATCGACGTGCTATTTGTGCGCATTTCAGGACTTCTAGTTTTAAATGTATTTTAAGACCGTGACATTGAGTTGTCTGATGAAAAAGATGTACATAAAACGCTTATATTTGAAGACGTGTTTCTTAAGAAGACTGTGCTTCAATATCTGTACTATTTACACGCGGGTCATGTGATTTTAACTGGAAATAATATGTCACACACTCATCTCTAAATTTTATTTCAATACTTATCAACAAAATTTTAAAAACAAAATAGGCTTCCCTGTATAGTGCGAAATGTTGACCCCCTATAAAGTGTGTTATTACTGTTTCTCAGTTTTAGTGACCCTCTTCCACTTGCAGTAAAATGGAGTTTTCTTTTGTGGACTAAAACTACTTTTTATACATTTATCACCAGGCTAAAATCTGGAGACTAGAAACAATGAGTGAATTCAGACACTTTGAGAATAACGGATTTATAAATTAATGAATATATGGTTTAACACATTAAGATGTTTTTCACTCATACAATCCATCTCAATGTCCACTTGATTAATGCAAGAGTCCACAATATTATTTTCACAGCTACCAATGTTGATTGTTTTATTTAAATAATGTTACTTCGAAATTGTACATATAAAAACATGTTAACATCTGTAAATTTGGTAGTCGCCTTAATACACTAGCCTCCAAAAACCGCAACCGCCTCATGGACAGATGACAGATACACTTCGATGAGACTGTGTGATATTCCCAAACTGCCTCTTTCAATAAATCATTAACAGGTTATCATCGTTCTTTGACTGAAATGGATAACATGGCAGTGATACATTTCGGTGAGACCGTGTGATTGATATTGACAGTCTGCCTCATACAATAATCATTAATAGGTAATCGTCGTTCTTTGACTAAAAGGGTGACATGGCAGTGATACACTTACAGGTGTGGCATGCAACGATTGCAGGCTGCTCTCCTCTGCTCCCCTCGGCCCCCAAATCAATACCCAAATAAATAGAAGACAACTCAGCGTGAAGCAGCAATTATACCTACGGGTGTGGCATGAGACGATCGCAGACCGTTTCCCACTCTAAATTTCCAAACTCCAACCTTCGCCGAATCAGCAAAATTAGCCCAGCGAAGGACAATTGGGTGGATGAGAAGGGGGTGGACAACTAAGTCATACACTTTTTCACTTTCAGGTACACAAAAGTAACAACATGGATAGCGACAGACGAGGCAGGACACCAGGGCATGCCCAACCATCCAACTGCCATACCCTCAAGAGACCTATATACTGAACAGCAACACCTACAACAGACTGTAATCACCATCGGGAGACATGAAATGACAAACAAGTGGCAGACTATATTTGCCTGATGACAACGACAAGACTTCGAAGACATCCACCTAAAACAAACACACTTCTTTTCCGTTTTTATTTTTTTATCTTTTTTTTTTCTCTTTTACCCAATTACTGTTACGGAAATATTATAACCGCTATGGGCATCTAATAACCGTTATGGATTCTAACCTTCCTTCACTCACCTCTGCGTCCCTCTTCTTGCCCTTGTTATAAACGCCACTTGTGCGCAGTCAGGTCCCGACCAGATAGGTTAACGAGCAGGCTTGCCTCAGAACCAGGGCAGATCGGGTCTTTTTTTGTATCACCTTGAAGGGGGACATTCACTGTATATATGCCTCGGGAAATGTCGGTGAAAATGCCTTCACGCAGAAGCCAGCTCAACCTCTCCAAGAATTGCAAGAGACATACTGTACTTGCCAATGACGGCCTAAGAAACAATAATACTAAAATAAGTGGCAGCCTATACTTGCCTGAACACGTCACCACATCACTCTCGAGGAGAGATAGCACCTTTGTCGATAGGACAGCCCCCCCCCCCCCCCCTCCCCTCACAATGGTCCTCACCCGAGAGAGGATATCACCTCAACTAAGAACAACAAGAAGAACACCAAAGCCTTCTCCCTCAGCCTTTCCTCCTCTACTGTTTCCCGTTATGGTTGGCACCTGTGAAAAACTTCAACTGAATACATCAAAGTAGGGTCGAAAGGGGCTTGCTCCGAATCGTCCCTGCGCGCCTTCGACGCACGAAACCATTTGAAACTTGGTAATTCGGATAACCGGTTGCAAGAACGTTGGGCGTGGAGTTTGGTAACCGTCCCCGTCAGCACTTTGTATTACATGTACGCAGCAGTCCAGTTAATAAATTTGGTTCATAATGGAAAGACTCCAAGTTTCAGCAGTTTATGAAGCGAGATATCTGGTACGAAATATCTTCGCGAACAGATCCTCGGGTCATAATTTGGTGGAGTAATTCCGGCATACGGGGAAATTTTAGCTCACCTTGGGATATCGGAAGGACAAAATGTGCAATGTGATTCCCCAAAATAATGCGAACCTACTACGGAGCTTAAACATGGAGAGGTTAGAACTGTCTTGAAAATTCAGTCAGAAACATACATGAAAGAAGACCAGAATCTTGTGCCAAGAAACAGAGATCAACAGCAAAACGTTCCAGAGGACGAAAGTGCCAGGAAGATTTCATTATGAGGAAACAAAGAGAAGTTTATGTCCGAGAAAATAGTGGAAATGTTCATAAAGTTATTTGTGCTTCTGTTCCGGATACCGAAAAGAAACAGAAACCTGATGTGAGTAAACAAACGTTTTGTTTATCTGTTGTTACTTTGGATAAAAACACTCACAGTGGCATTGCGGGGATTCGAACCCACGCCGAGAAAGTTTCCTTCGGCACCAACCGCCTAGCGTAACTGTACTGAACCACGCACACCACTCGGCCACAGACAGACCCCAAAAAGGGAATGCCATTTAACCAAGTATATACGAGACCAGTACAGATTATACGGAATTCTCTCTCAATTATTTTTTTTTTTAAGTTATTCATCAAGTAATTGCATCAATTCTACATTCTGCACTGCAAAGGAAATCAGTGAGAAGTTCTCTTTTTCAGATTTCCACGTGCCATAGAATCAAGAACGCTGGGTTTGTTTACAATGCCATGGCGGGAGTTCGAACCAACCGCCTAACGAAACAAAACTGCATCACGCACACCACTTGGCCACCGGCAGACCCCCAAAAGGGAATGCTAGATAACGAAGTATATATAAGACCAGTGCAGATTAGACGGAATTGTCTCTCAAAAATACGATTTCTACGTTCTCCTGTATTAAAAAAACAAACCATTTGTTTTTACCTGAATAAGATGTTTTTAATCCTTCTTGGGGTTTTGACCTTTAACAGTCTATAGAATATGATCCTTAACTCGTAACCCGCAGAGTGTTTTAAACTGTTTTCTTTCAAATCTAGTCATGGCTGCCTTGAGGCAGCTATGACTACTTTTGACGAAACACTCTTGACATCTTATTCACTTGGCCACAAAGTGGATTCAACTGACCAGAGAAAATTTGGTTAAATATCTCCCAAATTATATTCATTTTAGTGACAAGAATTTTTTTGTCATAGCCGTGAATATCAATTCACTTTAAAATAATTGTACATTGTCGTGGTATATATGATTATCTGGGACTGTTTGTATATTTATTTCATTCAGCTGGTTCAAGCGATCCCATTAACAACACATTGCAAGCACTTGAGACCAAATACTGCCTTCCTGTAGTTAAACACTCTCAGTAGTATTTTTAAAGTGTCTTCATTGTCAGCTTTATAATAAACACTCCAGTGAACTGAATCCTCCAGGTTCTGCAATATGGAGTTTTGTTTTCGGGATGACCTTTAGACTGGAGCGAATCAGCAAACTCTGTAATATCATATTTCTTTTTTTTTTGTTTGTTTTGTTTTGTTTTTCATTGTTTCCTGGTTGTGTATTACTGCACTCAAAAATGCATAATAATGACTCAGCCACTCATAACCGCCACAATGATGAGGTATGGCTGACTAAACATTCGTTATTTTGCTTATCGTTTATTCAACCCCACGGCTACGGTTTTATCAACTGATATCTCTCATATCGTATGGGAAGAAATTATTGAGAAGTGCACATTTAAAACACCAGGTGAATAAGTCATTTTCTCTCTTCAGTCTTAGGACATCTAGTTCAAAAGACTTATAGATCAACAATACAAAATCAGACCGCTACCACAGAGTAATATAAAACTTATCACAATCACATGTGTGAAGGTTCACTTGAACTAAAATAGTTTGAGCTGTACTTAAAAGATGTGTGATAAAGATTTGATTCTCCGTGGGAAGCCCGGTAAGTAGAAAAGTGCTTGTTTACTGGTTGAAAAAGTTCTGTTTTGTTGGTAAAATAGAACTCGGAACAAAAGCCTGATTTAGAAGTTCTCTAAAGTGGGCAACATAGGTATAAACAATGGGATAAGCTTTACTTCATACCTGTATTGACGTCATATAACCAAAGATGTTGACAGTGACCTTAAACAACAATAAATAAATAAATAAATAAATAAATAAATAAATAAATAAATAAATAAATAAATAAATAAATAACGATTTTACATCAGACGCGAAAATGTACGGGTGTTTCGACCGAATATCACTGCAAGGTCGATTATGTCGGCATACCGATTACTTCCGTCAAACGCGAACACAGTCGGCTTGCGTTTCAAGAGCGTAATAGGTTGAAGACATAGTTGGCCGTAGGAACCAATTCGGTTGAGACACCCGTACAATTTCGCAACTAATGTCAAATCGTTCGCGGACAAAAGAAGCCTTGCCTTGCAAGCTTTCCGAAGTTAAGAATTAGGGAACAGAGGCTCATAAATTCGGCATTGATCGACGATTTGCGTTGTTGGGGAGGGAGACCCGAGAGGAGGGGCGTGACAATCGTTACTTATTCCCGGTTCCCTATTCGACATTCGTATACAACCGAAATTCGGTTGACAACGAGTGTCGAATAAGGAGCCGGTAATAAGTAACCCCGAGAGGAGGGTATCCCAATCTGTCTTTAGAGAGTTCCGTTGGTGGCCCAGGGGACACTTTTGAAAATTATTGCTGAAGAATTGATTTGATTTTTCGCAGAGAATTTTAATACTTTGATAGCCTGATAAGGCTGGAATGAATGCGAATGAGCATTATTCACTAAGCAGTAAATATTTACATCCAAAACATCTTGCGCGATAGCATCGTTTGGGTGTAATACCAGCACCTTTGGCTATGGTGTGGATCCGAAGACAGGTTCTAAAACATTCCGACATGGTGGACTTTGCAACAGTGTTCCAGAGTCATTGACCGTGTGTGTGAAATTGAAACCACTGCAGTTCATGAAAACAGTAATAAACGAAACAGGTCCGAACCGTTCGTTTATTGGTATTATTTTCAAGAATTACGTTTGTTTAATATTAATACACTAATGTTCTTCATGTACGTGTATACTCGATAACCATATACTAATAGCAAGCGGTTTCAAACAAAGAAAAAATGAAATATTAGGTGTTTCGCCAAATGGGCAACGTTTTTTCGAATTAGCGGCTTTCAGAGAAAATGATGACGTTCGCGTGACCAACAATTTTCACGACAGACAACAAAAGTTACCAGACATGGTGATGGGGTACCCTCCCCCTCCCCCCCCCCCCCCATTCCAGCTTCGAGTCTGCCATTGTCATTGAATACCGGTCCCAAAATTCGTTGTAGGTTCAAATTTAAGAACGGAATATCTACATACATACAAAGCTTGTTGTTGATAGGACATTGCCAATGTCAAACAGGAATTCCACCAGGCATAGTCCTGGGATCGAGACACTGGACTGAAAGCTGTGCAGTTTTTCCAAAGGAGACCGGAACGGGAGTCGATCCCGACTCTACGGCACTCAACTGACTAGCAATAAATGCTCTACCGCCATACCAACTCTGCTAACAGCACCCCCTCCTCCCATCCCCCAAAAGTTGTAATTAACTCGGCCAATGTTTTTGTTCACATTTACGAACCCGCCCCGAGACAGATATTCGAGAATTGGCAATTACTGAATTTTTGGAATTGTTTTCTGTGTTGATTTGTAATTGTTTACAAGTATTCTATATTTTAATGGAAGATTTACCCGTGGATCGTTTGCCTTTGCATTCGATGCACCTGGAACCGAGTACTGTTATTTAGGTCTACGGTCCCAGCTTCAAACACGGGAAACCCAATTAATGGAAGATATGTGAAGATGTAACTGCTTCAGTTAATTTTATATCGCCAATCTCAAGTAGGAATTCCACCAGACATAGTTCTGGGACCGAGCCACTTGACAATTCCAATAATTCAGTAATTATGAAGTATAGAACATTGGAATTTGCCCAAAGCTACATTTCTGCAGAGCACCACATCAAACAATCAATTGTTTCTCGTGTATTTTGTTTTCAAATCGCAAGGAATTTAGGGTCTTATTTGTATTTTTTTAATTTGTTGTAGAGTTTAATAACGTTGAGATGTCAGGCGGGTAGCCGGGATTCTTTTACAGTGGGTTCCCTAGCCATTTTTTTTTTGTCATGGGGAGGGAGGGGAGAAACATGATATTTGGGAGGCCTTTGGGTCAGGTAGCCTCGTAAAGTCCACACTAATACCCTTCGGTCATTACTCCCCCCCCCCCCGGAGGTGCGGTTAGCGACCGGAAAGTCCTGGTTAGGATTAGGCACCCTCCCCCGAGAAACTTTTGAAAAATTTAGTTCTCCAAGAAAGAATCCGAGGTATTTGTACCGTGTGTAGCCTACGATCGGCGACCATTTCAGGGGTCTTATTATGTGAAAGTTAAATTGGGCCAACGTTTTGGCAGGGGCCAACGAAATTTAGGGCATCACCTAGCCCCTACCCCCACCCACCCCCCACCCACCCCCTCGGCTACACCACTGTGAGATGTAGCACTGTATTCTCATTATTCTTAACCAGTACTATTTGAAATGTTCATAACTAATGTCGTGTTATGCATGCAATATAACACGAGTTGGTGCGGAAAAACACGTGAAGATGCATGACTTGAACCGGGATAAATTGTCCGTAACCCGGGCATGATAGTTCAATTCATTCCTGGAGTAATTTGAGACTTCCCCTGCAGTAATCACACAATGAATGTTTTCGATGGATTTTCCACTTTTCTTTGCTATTGTAGCAGATGTGATTTTAGCCTTCCTTTTTTATCTAATTTGATATTTGTTTTTAAACCTTTTCTCATTGCCGTGTCCGACACATTGTGAAATGGAGATATTTACATTTACAAAGTTGAGTTTATAGGTTGCTCTTATAGGCAGCTATAGTTTTTGCTTTGCAGGTTTGAAAGACTAGGAATTTTCGCGGGTATTAGATCACGTGATAAAGGCATTTTTGGAGATTGTTTTGTTTTTGAAAGTTTGACAGTTTGAGATTTGTTAATAATTTTCTAAAATGTATGTGTCTTGGCCATCTGGAATGTTGATTTGGTAGGTATTTATCAGATCGGGATATTTAATTATCTTGAAGGGAATGATTTGGTTATAAATCGGTTTGTCACTTTGTGTTGTAAGTCGGTTTGCTTTGATTCTCAGTCGCTGCTTATATCGTTTCCTATTTTCGACCTATCGGTTCGTTGATTTATCGTTTGCAATATTTACACGTGTTTTAGCGAATGCATGTATGGTTATGGGTTGTTATTTTACAGCTAACTTGCACAGCACGATGAGAGTGATGGTGATGGAATTGTGAGATGTGATGTCAGCCTGGTTGGTTTGAGAGGGAGTTGGATCCACAATCTGGTAAGAATTGTATTTTTGAAGTAAGTCATTATGTGTAAGGTATTATAGCAAATATATATATATATATACATATGCTAGGTTTTATTCTACTGCTGTGTGCAGTGATTTTTTTAAATACTTGCTTACTACAGTTTGAAATATTATTATTTGAAAGTAGATAGTGTTTTATAACCACTATGAACCGGCTACAGACAGGGCTTGAATCAGGGGGTACCCAGGTTCAAGCATTGCCTGTGTCTGGTTGATAGTATGGATGTTTTGGTGCTGCTTACCAGCTCCATGGGATTGATTATGCAATGTAATTAAGCTTTTGTAGCTTAGTAGGGTAAAGTGACAATAAATGGCCTATCATAATATTTGTGATTATTATCTGTATGATTTGCATTGTACTGAGACACACCTAGAATTATTATTATAGTTTGATGGTGTTAATAATGTTTATTTTATTTGTAGCTGAAGTGTGTAGTAATTGCATACAAGTTGTACAATTGTATGTTATTTTGTATTTTCAGAAACCCTTGAAGTTATGTAATAAAGATTGTTTTGTTATAACGAGTTAGTTGTGGCACAGTCCTGCTAGACATTATTTAAACCATATGATGCCCAAAGTTTGGTCTGTTTCATTATTTTATACTCCGAGATTTTGTGGTATGAAATAGTGACAACATACAGATACTATGATGACCACCGACTCCAACCCATCAATTTTTCCCGAATAGGTCCAAAAAGTTGGAGATCGAGCCCAATTTCGCAGCTGTGGCTTGGGGAACCAACACAATAGTACTAGTGGAATGTAAAAGTGGAAAGTATGATACCGAGAAGGGATTAACATCAATTAAATATCACAATAACACTAAATATGACGTAAGCAATCAGCGTGAACATTTAATTCAATGTGGCATGGCCTGAAAATCATTTTTTAAATTGTATTTCGCCGTGTGTGATTTCAAGCACAGTCACTCTTGATATACTAAACGAAAGGATATTTTTTCCGGGGCCTCCAGAGGATTCAGAAGGGATTCCGTAATCTTAAGTAATCTTAAAGTATGGACACAGTGAACACAATGTGTGGTAGTGCCAAAAGGAGGAGCCGGTGTTTGTTTCATAAAAGAGAGAAAAACCGCAACCTTTGTGCTATCTGTGCAGTTTTCAGTACTAATAGCATACTTACACTGTGCATTGTCACACAGGGTTCGATATCTGCTCGCAAGATCATCTATGATGGCTTTCGATACGGTGATGTTGCAGCTCTGCATGACGCTTTGGTAGCATGTGACAGCGTTATTCGCTGTACTCTTCCTGCATTAAACATAAACATTAAAGATTGTTATCAAACAATTAATATTTATCATATGATTACCACGAATATCCATCAATACACACTGAAATAAATTGGGTTAAAAAAACAACCCAAATCAACTGGGTTGAGTGAATATCAACCCAACTTCGTTCATTTTCACTTAACCCAACTGGCTTTGGTTAATTCTTAGCTCAAATAATTTTAGAGTGTACCGTAGTGGTAAGCTCGACAATTCAGGCTCGACAGAAAACGAGATTCACATTTTTTCTAAATGCATATCCTGTCTGCCTCAAACGAACGGCACGTGACGTCCTGCCGTTCACAAATAGTTTAATACCTCGAGTAGTGCCTTGGCACACCGGACAAGCATGCATATTTTCTTTCTTGTTTATACGCCATGTATCCTATTTAATTTTTAACACTTACGCTGCCAAAAGCGACTATTGTCCGCTATTTATGATGATTATCAGTTCGCTCTGATATGCGCAGATCAGACCTACCATCTGATTACTGGTTGGAAAGGGCTCAGAGAGCCCTTTCCAACAATTAATCAGATAATAGAGTTTCAAATTAGTCATGAATTTTATTAAACTCCCTCGCATACAGCCATACACATACGTCCTCCAAATATGGCAAAAATTGGGCGTGGCAGTGAAAGGGTTAAAGTCATGTGTCATATAATAAACAACTTTTTACAACAGTCAGTTAGTCTGGGATGTCCTATTCCGTCTCGTTCATGAGACCGGATGAACCAGATCAAACACGACGCCTAGATGTTGAATCGTCAACTCGGCGGAATCCGACTACACAGATCCACTGACTGCTGTAATAATCTATTTGTATCACACAGCGTAAAAATTATCGCGACGGGGGAATCTGAATTCTTGTTTCATAGTTAGTTCCACCTGCTTCACTCCCGGTACAAGCCAGTTTGGTGCAGGAACTTTTTCGCTGCTATCGGTGACAGACTGTTTATTAAATAATTTTAAAAAGTTGACAGTTTCATAATGCCAATGAACCATGTTATTTCACCCGGAACACTTTAAAATGTCATATTAGTTTATTGTTTTAGAAATGTATTTTATTTTAACACTGAATTGTAAATTATCAATGCAGAGCAACGTTTTACGTCAGAACTTCGTTTCAGATTATCCAGATTGTCGCCCATGACAATTCAAAACAATTAAACATTTATCGAAAGCTTTACTTCTCTTCTTGTTAAATTCTTACCAAATTAAAATTAGGGTTTTAAAATAGTTTAGACCCATGGCCTCGAATATGATAAAGACACGGAAACCGGCGAGGAGTTTGATGGTTATTCTTATGGTTTGGGATTTAATCTGCCATAGGGACAACATGTATATTTTATCTGTATCATAACGCCTCATATTATAAGTTACACGTTGTGTATCTGGCTGATGCATTTCCTCACAAGGTGGTGGGAGTTCATATCAGGTGAGACGAAGCCTCACCTGATGTGAACTCTCGGAGCCTTGTATGGAAACGTAGCAGTCTGCTGCACGCCATGTAACATATTTATTATACAGAAAGTCCATCTAAATCAAGGGATTAATCATTTTTTCACGAGAAACAAAGAACCACCGGACGTTTATTTTTTATAAACCGCTATTGACAGAGCCGCGCAAAGTCATCAACAGTAACTGGCACCGGTATGTATCATTGGTGACAGTTAACAAGCTTCGTGGTTCGAAGTGCGACATTTGTTTACAAAATAAAACGTATCGCTACAAGCATATCTAAAATACTCTTACATATATTTAATGTTATTACCACCTGAAAAGGGTTAACAAAGCACTTTTAAATGTTCAAAATGACTTTTAATCTGTTGAATAAACTGCAAAGAAAATGTTCGCTTTAGCATAAAAAATCGATAGACTATACCATATTCTAGTCGGTATAGATTCGTAAAAACAAAAAAGAATTTTGGGGACTACAAATAATATTTTCTGTCCATTTTTTAAATATTTGATGTTTTAAATCAATAAACACGGTACCCTGTAAATATTGTCGGTACTTCAATTATCTTATTTTGTTTTAATTCAATTTTTGAAAATTCGAAGCGAGTGGAAATGCATCATTTTGATTAAAATAAATAGTAATGGTTGCTACTCACGTGATATCAAATAATATCAGGTGAGTTCCCTGATACGGCGGAACCCTTAGTTGGTATTCCAGCGTTCTGATTGGACAAACTAACTTGAGGCATAATAAATACCTGTATCGGTCGTTATATTATATGTAACATTTATCGATATCGCCCTGCCGTTCCAATCTTGACACACTCACGTGTGTTTTATCGAAGAAAATGACACACTGTATTGTGTTCGCAAGCGCGTTCCTTTTCGCAGTCGAATCACGACATATTTACCCCGGGTAGTATTATTTCAATTCCACGTGTATTGCAGATAAGCCCTTTACAGATAAACCAGACTTCTTAGTTTCTAGGGTTTTCGCAGGTTAGCTGCTGATCGAAAGAGTCTTTCCTAAACTATGAGCAATCCCCAGAAGCTCATTTCAAGGGGTTGGGTGTTGACATCCCCGGGAAGCTTTTAAGTACGTTTGGCCTACCGTTTGCTGACCAGTCCGATAGGTCCAGTGAGTACGGGACCAATAGATGTTGCATGTTCCACATCCGAGTTTCTTCGAATTATTTCTTCTTCGAAATCCTTATATTTAGATAACTTTTCAACCCTCGTCACAGCTGTGTCTGTCGTATCTATTAGGAGGCATGCCTGCTTCTGTTTGTCTTTCACGGTTATATCCGATCGGTTATCGTGAATCTCTCTGTCAGTGTGTACAGATATATCCCACAAGATTTTGGCTTCCGAGCTTTCTCCCACCATCTTCATTTCCATGCTCATACCACTTATCTTCGGTCGAGATACGCAGGAGGACGGCTTTCTCTCTCTTTCTCTTTCTCTCTCTCTCTCTCTCTCTCTCTCTCTCTCTCTCTCTCTATCTATCTATCTCTCTCTCTCTCTCTCTCTCTCTCTCTCTCTCTCTCTCTCTTTCTCTCTCTCTCTCTCTCTCTTTCTCTCTCTCTCTTTCTTCCCCTCTATCTATCTCCCTCTCACTCTATTTACTCAGATTTGGTCAAGACTGGTCAGCCAAGGACGAGAGCATCAACAGTCTCCTCGACCTGATGGCACAATCAACACTCAGAATCTATAGCCAGTTTAATTACGACACTCTGCATGCTTTTGGTGGCCACGCTCTGCTGCTATGATAAACCTTTCCGTATCTGATTTTAGGCCTGCATTTTTCAGCCAACAGTTCGTCCTGTTAGTGTCAACATCATGCTGCTTGGTACGTTCAATGTATTTCCACAGACTTTTTGTCGGGCCAGATTTGCTTTCTATTTCCTGTAGATTTAGTTTTGTACATTCTCTTTATGTGTTTAGCTTTTCAGTTATTCACTTCCTCCAATTCATCTTCTAAATATGCCTTTGCTTCTGTTAGAATCGTGCTTCTCTACTTCGTTGACTTCGGTGCACAGTCTCGTGAGAGGATCTGCGTTCCTGCCAAGTAAGTATCCAGGCTGAATATGGATGCCTTGTACATTCTTCAAAGTGTTAGTATAATCATTATACAGAAACAAATAATCGGTAAAGGGAAGTCGGGTTATCCTGGTACAGTCGGAACTTTAAGGTGCCACCAAAAGCCTCCTCACCAGCTTAGGGCCCTCGCAACCTCTACACAGATCCTACGATCGAATGGTACTGCTCCCAGAACAGCGCTGGCAACTTGGACCGCCCAGAACCTTGCGTAAAATATGTAGACTGTCAAATTCAGCTAGAATGTCCAACATCTCACACACGCAGTCGGTCTCATACAAATAAAGGACTCTAATCGATTTGGAGATGTTGGGGTTTCCCAGCATGAACAACTTTGAGTCAAGTACATGCTAATTAATCATTTACCCAATGTAACGGCCAAAACAGATCAGCTCTATTCACAAAAATCGCCAATTAATTTTCATTATTTTTTTCATTTTTTGCCTCAAAAACATAGATTATGACCCCTCTTTGGAATGAGCTCGTCGAGCTCATTCCAATGAAGAGTCAAAACCTATGTTTTTGAGACAAAAATGAAAAAAATAGTTATTCAAGAATTTTATTGCAGTTTTGCAGGTGTCTGCTTTTCATGTAAGGTAAAGGGTTAAATAAGACGTTGGGAAGTCCATTCCTCACGACTACTTCATGTATTTGTGCACAAACAAATTTCCTGAGTATTGATAAACATTTCAAGTACATCATCGAAGCATGTCTTCGAAGAAGACATGCCTTGTTGATGAATTTGGAATAGTTCATCAATCGGGACTTGAGTCGTCACAATCGGGACAAATTGGGTTGTTACATTTGACTTTGACTGACTGTTTTATGGTTGGTGGATCTTCCAAACCTCTGGTAACTATAAGGAAACCGTAATTTTATGTGCCCTGCATGCTTTAATAACAGGCATGTGGGAATATACTGTCTCCCATTCTGTTTGGTCTCAGCCACGCAAATGCAAGCGTATCTTGACTGTGGCTGGAGTTCTCCCCTTCATTAACCTTTCTTCGAATCGGATTAAAGTGTTTTTCACTTACGATTTTCATTATGGTTAACCGCTCACTTATGACAGAAGTGTGTAAACCTTTCGTTGTAGAATATCGGATAATGAGAACTGCACAGAATGCTACTTATGCAAGTCTTGCATTCAAATCAACTTTCAGCAAATTGGAGAGATTCGGCCAATAATGTGTCGAGTTGGCCCGACGAATTCCATTCGGTGTTGAATGTTTTCATTGATTCGACTCGAATCGAAAACCATCTCGATTATTTGAAAACAATTCGAACCCGGAGAGTTTTGGATTACACACATTTCTTTATTGTCGACTTTTTGAAAAGAATACTCCAGCCAAAACTTTTCTGAGGAGCGAGATTGACCTCATCCAATCTAACTAGATAGCTCAACTTTTGCCAGCAAATTCCTAAAAATGTGATTAGGCGCGATAGCGGCAGTCGATTTTCGTCTAGTTTGCACAATATATCGTTCCCTTGAGTAAAACAATGCGCCATCTGCAATGCTTTAGCAATGACGTCGCGAAGATGATCGATTGGAAGGCAGGGGGGGGGGGGGGGGGGGGGGGCAGGGGGGTGCAAACCCAATTTGTCCCAATTTGTCCCGACTGTGACGATTCAAGTCCCGATTCTTGTACTATTCCAAATTCATCATCAAGGCATGCCTTCTTCGAAGACATGCCTCGATGATGTAGTTGAAATGTTTGTCAATGCAGATATAGTTAAAAACTCAGCAAAGTTGTTTGTGCACAAATAAATGAAGTTGTCGTGATGCATGGACTTCCCAACGTCTTATGTAACCCTTTACCTAACATGAAAAGCAGACGACACTTGCAAAAAAACTTCTTGAATAACTAATTTTTTTCATTTTTAGTCTCAAAAACATAGGTCATGAACCCTTCATTGGAACGAGCTCGTCGAGCTCGTTCCAACGAGGGATCATAATCTATGTTTTTGAGACCAAAAATGAAAAATAATGAAAATTAATTGGCGATTTTTGAGAATGCTTTAGCATTGCAGATGGCGCCTTCTTCTCCAATCAAGGAACGGCACGTGACTTTTTTCTTAGCCCACCTTGGTGATTGTTGGTCAATTTTCGTTTGAATCTAATTACATTGCTAAGATAACTGCCGGGCGAGTTGCCGCAACTTTGTGAAAGTACGTTGTACATCATGTCTATACACTGGTCCATACCAAAATGTCTACACAAAATTTCCTTGGGTGCCAGACGAATAAAAAGCTCAAACTTGCGCTTGCAGTTCGAGGTACGAACTTGTCAACCAGCATGCATATTGATATTGGGTATACAAGGAAGATAGACAAATCTAGTAAGACAGTCGCATTATCACTGGGAAATGGATTCATTTCGAGGTTCGATTTGGTTTCGAACATTTTGCCTGACTGGATTCGACTTGAGAGAAAAACCGGACCGGACCTTTGGTATAATGTATCAATAATTTTATGCTCACTTGCAGCCTGCATCCATTGCTTTGTAATCATGGTCAAACATTTTGTATCCGTCATCTTCATTCATCTGATTAATCAGGTCGCTGATGTTTGTGAAGATTATCCCTTGTGTCTGTAATTCTATGAATTCTTTTGGAAAACATTCAAATACCGCTGACATGAGTTTTTGCGTGTCCTCACAGAGACTTTGACATTCAATAGGTGCTGTAAAATAAAACTGGATTTTACCACTTTTCACAAAGTAATGTTTAAGAACTTCTGGACTGAGTGATATTATAATGGAATAAAATAATG
Organism: Pictodentalium vernedei; assembly: GCA_031216915.1. NCBI lineage: Eukaryota > Metazoa > Mollusca > Scaphopoda > Dentaliida > Dentaliidae > Pictodentalium > Pictodentalium vernedei. Next base: position 356,357,506 of record CM062296.1, read on the forward strand.
ACAAAATACAGATTGGCCGAACAGTCTAACGGGGATCTGATTAACATTGGGTGTGTGTGTGGGAGGGGGGGGGGGGTCCAATCTCCAAATTAACTATTTACTCGACATCAATTCCAGGCAACACTTACAATAATAACTAAAAGGATTCATTCTTTTTTTTTCTTTTTTTTTTTTGGGGGGGGGGGGGGCGTGTGGACCGAAAACCTAGAATATGACCAACTCATTGGAACGAGCTTGAGGAGTTCTTTCGAATGCGTTAGGAACCGGCGAACATTCGCTATCTCATTCGGTTCCGAATCTTTTCATTGATTTGATCCAACACCATCACGATTATTCGAAAAACTTCAAATCCCGAAGAGCTTTGGATTTTATACATTTCTTTGTTGTCGATTGTTTAAAATTAACAACATAACAACATTGACCGTATACAGCATCTGTAGACAACGCAATGCTTTCCTAAAAAATTCATCTGAAGCTGTGGGGACGTCACAGCCGTTACTTATTCCCAGTTCCTAATTCGACATTCGTTATCAACCGATAAAATCGGTTGATAACGAATGCCTAATAAGGAACCGGGAATAAGTAACGGTTGTCACATCCGCTGAAGCTGTAGCAGAGATCACTTTACATCTTGTATGTATAATATATCGCCCATTGAGTGGAAAAAGCATTGCAGATGGCGCCTTGTTCCACTGAAGGGACAATGTAGGGATTTTTCAAAGACTTTGATGATACCCGGTCAATTTTCGTTCGAATCTAGTCTTGATGCTAAAATAACTGGACAGTGAGTTGCCCCACTAGAATATTATGATTAAGTTGCCACCACTAGAATATTATGATTGCGTTGCCACCACTAGAATATTATGATTGAGTTGCCACCACCAGAATATTATGATTGCGTTGCCACCACTAGAATATTATGATTGAGTTGCCACCACTAGAATATTATGATTGCTTTGCCACCACTAGAATATTATGATTGAGTTGCCACCACTAGAATATTATGATTGAGTTGCCACCACTAGAATATTATGATTGCGTTGCCACCACTAGAATATTATGATTGCGTTGCCACTACTGGAATATTATGACTGCGTTGCCACCACTAGAATATTATGATTGCGTTGCCACCACTAGAATGTTATGATTGAGTTGCCACCACTGGAATATTATGATTGCGTTGCCACCACTAGAATATTATGATTGCGTTGCCAGCACTAGAATATTATGATTGCGTTGCCACCACTAGAATATTATGATTGCGTTGCCAGCACTAGAATATTATGATTGCGTTGCCACCACTAGAATATTATGATTGAGTTGCCACCACTGGAATATTATGATTGCATTGCCACCACTAGAATATTATGATTGCGTTGCCACCACTAGAATATTATGATTGAGTTGCCACCAATGGAATGTTATGATTGCGTTGCAACCACTAGAATATTATGATTGCGTTGCCACCACTAGAATATTATGATTGCGTTGCCACTACTGGAATATTATGACTGCGTTGCCACCACTAGAATATTATGATTGCGTTGCCACCACTAGAATGTTATGATTGAGTTGCCACCACTGGAATATTATGATTGCGTTGCCACCACTAGAATATTACGATTGAGTTGCCACCACTAGAATATTATGATTGAGTTGCCACCACTAGAATATTATGATTGCGTTGCCACCACTGGAATATTATGATTGAGTTGCCACCACTAGAATATTATGATTGCGTTGCCACCACTAGAATATTATGATTGCGTTGCCACCACTAAAATATTATGATTGCGTTGCCACCACTAGAATATTATGATTGCGTTGCCACCACTAGAATATTATGATTGCGTTGCCACCACTAGAATATTATGATTGCATTGCCACCACTGGAATATTATGATTGAGTTGCCACCACTAGAATATTATGATTGCGTTGCCACCACGGGAATTTTATGATTGAGTTGCCACCACTAGAATATTATGATTGCGTTGCCACCACTAGAATATTATGATTGCGTTGCCACCACTAGAATATTATGATTGCGTTGCCACCACTAGAATATTATGATTGCGTTGCCACCACTAGAATATTATGATTGCGTTGCCACCACTGGAATATTATGATTGAGTTGCCACCACTAGAATATTATGATTGCGTTGCCACCACTGGAATATTATGATTGCGTTGCCACCACTAGAGTATTATGATTGCGTTGCCACCACTGAAATATTATGATTGCGTTGCCACCACTGGAATATTATGATTGCGTTGCCAGCACTAGAATATTATGATTGCGTTGCCACCACTAGAATATTATGATTGAGCTGCCACCACTATAATATTATGATTGCGTTGCCGCCACTAGAATATTATGATTGCGTTGCCACCACTAGAATATTATGATTGCGTTGCCACCACTAGAATATTATGATTGAGTTGCCAGCACTAGAATATTATGATTGCGTTGCCACCACTGGAATATTATGATTGAGTTGCCACCACTAGAATATTATGATTGAGTTGCCACCACTAGAATATTATGATTGAGTTGCCACCACTGGAATATTATGATTGAGTTGCCACCACTAGAATATTATGATTGCGTTGCCAGCACTAGAATATTATGATTGAGTTGCCACCACTAGAATATTATGATTGAGTTGCCACCACTAGAATATTATGATTGCGTTGCCACCACTAGAATATTATGATTGAGTTGCCACCACTGGAATATTATGATTGAGTTGCCACCACTAGAATATTATGATTGAGTTGCCACCACTAGAATATTATGATTGCGTTGCCACCACAAGAATATTATGATTGAGTTGCCACCACTAGAATATTATGATTGAGTTGCCACCACTAGAACATTATGATTGAGTTGCCACCACTAGAATATTATGAACAGAATAGAACATATTGATACTGGATACACATGGGTGATGGGCAGCACTTGTAATACAACTGCAGTATCGTAACAATAATAAAGTGGATTCGATTCGTGATTCGATTCGGTTTCGTACTTTTTGTCCAAATTAGATTCGAGATTCGATTCGAGTGAAATATCGTGATTCGCCGGGTTATGCAATAAGTTCATAAGTTTGTTTTGGAGGCAAAAATTGAAAAATGATCAAATCCGAATGACATTTTTTGTAAATAGTACCGACATATTTAATTATTACAATTTGTGAAGAATTGAGAGAAAGTACCTTACTAACTTCATTCGGAATATCAAGGGTGCCAAAAAAGTCTGAGACTGGGGGGGGGGGGGGGGGGGTGCAAGGGATGGTAGCGCGTGCCGTTTTTCGCCGAAAGTGCACATGTGGAAAAGCTTTACTTTCCGAGAACGAACTGTAACTAAGAAGTTCTCGAGTATTCGTTTCCAACGAACTTTACGTGTGAATTCCAGTGGAGGGAAGGGGTGGGGGTATCAGGTATAATGTCGGATGGCGGTCGATAATCACCAGGCAATGAATCTATCCAAGCGGCGGGATGGGTTCTAAAGTTTATATATCGCATATGCCATGCAGAAACTCCACCAGTCATAGTGCTGGATCCGAGCCACTGAACTGAAAACTGTTTTACGGAAGCTCCCCACCCCCCGCCCCCACACACACGACCGGAGTCGATCCCGAGTTTACGGCACTAAATCGATAAGCCGAACATGCTCTTTCACAGTACCAACTGAGCTAATGCCAACCACAACAAGGTTGCAATTAAGTCAGCCAGTATGTTAGTTCACATTTACAACCCGACCACAGACTGATATTCGAGAATAGCAAATTGCTGAATTTTTTGGAATTGTTTTTGCGGTGTTGCGAATTGTCTTCAAAGCGCCTGTATATATAGAGAGATTTACATGCGGATCGTTTGCCTTAAAATTTGATGCAACTGGAACAGATTACTGTTATGTTGGTCTATGGTGCCAGCTTTTAAATACAGGAATCTTAGTTAATGTAAGATCTGCGAAGACGCAACTGCTTGAATTTAATTTTATATCGCCTATGCCAAGAAGGAATTATTCCAAGAATAGTGCTGGCTCTAAGCTACTGGACTGAAAACTGTAAAGTTTTTCAGAAGTTGGTTTTGCCGGGAGTCGATCCCGGGTCACGGCCCCCAATCGCCTATCCATAAATGCCTCGGTAACACACCAACTCAGTTAACGGCAACTTATAAAAGGTTTCAGTGAACCCAGGGAGTATGTCAGTTTGCATTTCCAACTCGTCGGTGATTCATAATTGTCTTCATAGCGCCTGTATTTATTGTGAAATTTACTCGCGGATCGTTTGCCTTGACATTCGGTGCCACTGGTAGAGATTACGGTTATATTGGACTATGGCCCAACGTTTAAACACAGGAATCTTAATGTGAAGATGCTTGAATTTAATTTTATATCGCCTATGTCAAGCAGGAATTTCATCCAGCAGAGTGCTGGGCCTGAGCTGCTGAACAGAAAAGTGTAAACTTTTTCAGACGTTTGCCTTGAAGGGAGTAGAATTATCTAACCATAAATGTTCTGCCACCATGCCAACTGAGCTGATGGCAACCTCAAGAAATGTCGCAATTAACTCAGCCAGTATGTCAGTATGCCATTTCACCTTTACAACCGAATCAGACCGATAGGCTTTAACATTGTAGATGTTACCTTTTATTGCTTGCCTGTGAATTATCGCAAATTATCCAAAAGATATTTCTCTATATCTATCGACTCGATAGATATTGAGAACTTTTCTTCAGTTGCTTCCTAAATGACGTCACGTTACGCCGCTTTACGACGCCTTGAAGGAACGATCAGCTGATCTTTGTTATTGTTTTGAAACGTACGCATTTCTCGTCGAATTGGGATGAATATTGTGCAATAAAATGTCTCGTATCATATAATAAAAAAGAAAATCTACTCTATTTTAGTCAGTATCTGGAATTATCTCACGAGAGTGGACCTGGAAGTTTTATTTTTTACGAGCGTTTGCGCGAGTGAAAAATAATATTTTCAGGTTCACACGATGAATTTTTTCAGTAGTTTCCTAAAGGACGTTACGCTTCGGCGCATGACGTCGCCTTGAACGTCGCCTTGAGGGAACGATCAGCAGTTTTTTCTGATTGTCTTGAAACTTTTGGCAGTCCAATTGGTCTGAATACTGCGCAGTGAAATGTCATGTAGCATATAATAAAAAGAAAATCTACGCTATTTTAGTGGATATCGAGAATTATCTCATTCGTGTGGACCGGCAAGTATTATTTTTCACTCGCGCAGGCGCTCGTGAAAAATAAAACTTTCAGGTCCACACTCATGAGATAATTCCCGATATTCACTAAAACAGAGTAGATGTCCTCTATGTTCCATTCATGGGGTGATCTTTAATGTCAATACTACTGGGTGTCATATTACCAGCCTTAACTTATATTCAGAACCGAATGCCCTCTTTGATACTCCTGCCCCCTTTCACTCGGATGCTTCCGGCGCACAAGAGGAATATGTTTTTGAGGTGTAACCTTATTTTCTCCCACGACCTTCCCACGGAGACATGTATGTCTCGGGGGGATATCTGTTTGAGACTGGTCACCGACTCCCCGTGAACATCCTCATTTGAATATATAATGATGGCTGTATTATTTCATCATTGTCTCCATATTTTGGAAACAAAGTGGCGTCACGCTTCTCTTTAATTGGCACAGCTGCCCATCCCACCCCACATCACTCGATGATGATTTTTTTCAATGCTTTCAGAAGTGATATCACTGGAAAGCCAGCTGCTCAACTCGCTTCAATGTGTTAAAAAGTACAATGGGGACTTACGCTAATCGTAACAAATTAAGCTGATGATAACCTTCTTAGGTCGACGCTTGGGAATAACAGAGCTTTCTTATTTGCGGGACCTAGACTTTGGAATTCTTTACCAGTTCATGTTCAAGCATTCGAAAACCCCAAGCAATTTAGAAAAGAACCCGAATTCACCTTCTCAGAGAAGTTCAACTTTTAATTTTTTCTCTCTCTTTGTTAAGCGTTTTAGAGCACACTTGTGATTTTTACGTTATACAAAACTCCATTATTATTATTATTATTATTATTATTATTATTATTATTATTATTATTATTATTATTATTATTATTATTATTATGTTAACTATCACTGAATCGTAGGTTCGCTTTTTAGCCCAAATGAAATATTCCAGACGATTGAATCTGAGCATCAGCAATAGAACTATTAAGGGCTAGACTGGTTTCAGGCCACAACAGCGTCGAATTCCTTGCATAATTTGACTGATGGATTGAGAGCTTATCAAATAGTGTTAAAACGGTTAGGGCAATCATCTAGCCGGTTAACTGATCACAAATAACCGACCCGTTACCGATTAAGTGTTCGTTACATTGAAACAGAGAAAATGGATATGCGAGAATGTGGTAAAGCGATAATGTATTCCGGGCCTCGATACAATTGTCTTGTATTACTGAATTTAGACAACAAGAAGAACTCGGAATGTAAATTATTGGAATGTTGCATAATACTTTGACCTGATAAAATGTAACTTACAACGACCTCGCAAAAAATATTCGGGCTTGATAATCAAGCCTCAGATTTTAGGTCCGATCTGTGTGAGTTACACAGTACGTGTATTTCCCATTGTTTTATTCCATAAATACAAAATATCATAACACTCATGAGTGGGCGGTTAGTAGGTAGAGAAAATCGTAACCCGAAAAAAAAATATGTAACCGTTCCAGCAGTTGTTAGTTAATCGATTAACCGTACGAATAGATTAACCGTCATTCACCACTGACACGGAACGTCTTCAAGTCGTAATAAGGCTTTTGGTATGGCCCTACGGGAACGCGGTGGCTCAGTGGTTTCGGCATTTGCTTTAAAACCGAAAGGTCCATGGTTTGATACTCACCAGAGGTAACTGCGTTGTATCCTTGGGCAAGGCATTTAATCAATCCTAGCTGACCACGTGGCACTGTGGCGCTGTGTACAAATGTTTATTGCACGTCGATTGTGCACTTGTCTTCAACCAGTGCTAACTCTGCTCGTCCGGAGTTCGTACGTTGAGAAGCCTGAGAGTTGCTGACCGCTGCTTGGTGGTTCTCGTCGGGTACGCCGACTTCCTCCACCCGTAAAACTGCCCGACACGAGATGACTCTCGCTCTCGAAAGTGTCTTTAAACACCATAAAGAGTACGGCCCCACAGCGATACTACAGATGGAAGATATTAGGAAAAGCTCTGTTATTGTTCAAGTTCCCGTTCAAATACAAACACACTTCCCATGACTGTGCAGCCCCTACTCCAGTGTTACATTAACTGCGCTGAAAGGGCTTCAGTCATAGCTGCGCGTTGTGCGCCCGTTTCGAAGAGGCGCTTAACGCACAGCTATGGCCGAAGCTGGGCGTGATGTATGGTAAGAGCTCGCGAATGGGTCCGGGAATACACCCCGGGGATATTTTTAAATTTAGTAATTACCACATACACGGAAGTCCAGGTAATAGATGTCTACAAAAATGTATAGCACTATTCTCCAGGCACTCATTTTGAAAAACATTTACGCGGGAGCCCCCTCTCCAAATCCCTAACCCCAGTCCACCCAACTCCCCTGGGCACGTTCGGTGCGGGCGATGGCCCGACCAACCCATTAGCCCGAAGCCGCGTCTTCGCTCGCGGCCATCCAGTCTTCGATTGCAATATTGTCCTCTATATATTTCAAACTGATTAGAATAAATGTCACTATTATCGTTGAATATATTTGGATTTTGGGGTATCAGGTAATAACGCGGTGGTGAGGTGGAGGCTCGAGTTGGTGGGGAAATGGAAAGGTGATATCCTTGAAATCTCAGGTCTCGTTTGTGAGTCAGACTGCAACAACTGGTCAAATTGCTAAAATAGCAGGGTGAGACTGATTAGCCTCGTCGCTGACGGGGCCGCTCCATGGCGGTAGCATCGAAGTCCAGATTGAAGGCAGACAGTATCTAAGCTATTAATAGAGGAAGTGTTTTGTACTAACTCTGCACTAGAAACTGTTGCAGGTAATGAAAATTGTCTGTGAGACGCCAGATGATGACTGAGAATACTGTCGTCTTGTGTTCATAACGTTTTCTTATCGTATAATACATAGGTTTGTCTACTTACAAGCGTAAAACAGAAACACATATAGAATAATAATAAATCCCATTTTCACAGTTTGCACTTTGGATTTCAAACAATAATTCAGTAAACAATTCAACTTTTAAATCTTCTTTCAGCAAAAGTATTGTGTAACTGCATTTATAAATGGCTCCACTCGATGATGTTTATTTGCAGACGAGTGAACTGGGAAGTGTGTACAGTTGCGCTGGAGAGTTATTTATCAAACAAAGAAGCGAAATTACACAAGCGTTAACGTCCTCAAAGCCGCATGCCTATCCTACAGTCATATTTACACTCTAAAATCAGTTGGGTTAAAAATTAACCCAAATCAACTGTGTTGGGTGAATATGAACCCAGTTGAGTCATATTTACACTCTAAATTCAGTTGGGTTAAAGATTAAGCAGTATCAACTGGGTTGAGTGAATATGAACCCACATCTACAAACCCATTGACAGATGCCTGCGATTATCGGCCGCATGCCTATCCTACAGTCATATTTACACTCTAAAATCAGTTGGGTTAAAAATTAACCCAAATCAACTGTGTTGGGTGAATATGAACCCAGTTGAGTCATATTTACACTCTAAATTCAGTTGGGTTAAAGATTAAGCAGTATCAACTGGGTTGAGTGAATATGAACCCACATCTACAAACCCATTGACAGATGCCTGCGATTATCGACTTTCGAATCGATTCTGTAATCGGTTTCGTGACTCAGTTTGATTTCTTGCCGAATCACGGACCAGCGATCGAATCGAATCTGGTGCAATCACTAACAATCATTATCAAGTTTCCATCAATTTGAACTTTGAACACTGAACTTTTATTTTCAGCTCACAATAAACAAATAATTACATTTTGCTGTAACAATAACAACTGATTGTGATAATGGTGTGAATAATATGGTGATGATAATTGTGAGAGTTAACCCTTTAAACCCTGGTGGTATATTCCATATCAGTTCAATGGCAGCAATCGGAGTCAATATTTATTATTTGGGGTTAGACCAATCAATATTTTCAACGTGCAGCGGTAGGGCTGCACGTTGAAAATATTAGTTAGTCTACACCACACATTTACCTTGTAGCCATCCCACTTAATGACATTATGAAGTTGCTTATGACCCGGCCGGACAAATTGTCTCTGGGATTCAAAGGGTTAATGTAATAATGCCTGATGAGAGACTATCAGTATTAGATGCTAGTTATCCCCCAGATAAAGATAACGAAGATAAGATAAAGACAACGAAGCTGTCGTATTTGACAGATTGGAAAGGTACATGAATTGAGCAGAAACATTACACATTCCAAAAAATCTAACTCGTACTTATTTAAAACTAAAAAGGTGATAACAGCCGCCTCCCCTACATAATTGTTTGGAGTGGTTGACACATCTTCATCCCGCATGATGATACCGACACGACGTGTCAACAATCACCCAATGGCCAATCGCTTCGTCCGATTTCGGATACTACCCAAGGATACATACCGTTAATGCTAAAATATGAAGAAAAGATGTAAATGTAACGTTACTGTGTATGAAGGTTGAAATTTGAAACAAAAGTATACTAGGACTCCTGGGACGTGGCTAGAGGTTTCCGATTGGGGGTGGGGTGAAAGGAAGTGAATTTCCATCCCCCTCCCGGTCCCTCCTCCAGTTGGAAATTCACTACCGAGAAAGATTTTGAAAATGAAGCCATGAAAGGGGGCATAATATTGATTCTAATAACTGAAGTACCAACACATTTATGATAGAATTATCAGGTTATTACTATTTGGTATTCTCCTGGGAATTGAATATGTGCTAAACAAATGCTGAAGCTGAGAACTCCGAGCAATTCACACTCTCCTAACATTAAATCAGATCTTATGCAGGAAAGATAAATTTTCGATGTTTCGTCATTTTCTAACTGCGAATGATAGAATTTACATGATGTAGTTTTCTTGAAGTTTATTTCGAGAATTTTTTTTATTACGTTAAGTAAACGTCGTACTTTAGAAAATCTCGTACCGATTGACATCATGCATACTTATGAAGCTCGATATTGCGTGCACTGTAGTTGTAGATAGTAACAGTTGGAATTTTTGCCGATTTGAAACCGAGTTGGAATTTTGGAAGGTAAAGGAGACATCTGCATCGCCAAATAAGCTCTAAAATCCAGATAGATGGAATTTCCAACTACTCATGATTTGCCCTCCGAATTTCCAACTATAGGAAATTTTGGCCAGAATTGGTGGGGGGGGGGGATCTCCCCCCCCCCCCCTCTCCCACTGTCGCCACATCCCTGCAGGACACAAGAACAGTCATCAAAATGTCAGTGTGTGATGTTCATAGCTATATGTTCAATAAGTGGGTAGCAAGACTTGTAACAAATTTGGCGCTGTGGGTACGATAAGTATAAAAAAGAACTTGCGAAATCCCCAGATCGGCAACAAATTTCTACGTTTGTTTTTATTGAAGAATATATTTAAAACATTTCGACCAGGAGTATTCAAAACATTCGTTGATATTAAATGATTAAAAAAGCGGCATAAATATGACGTTGCTTTGGGTAAAGGATGCTTGTCACAAAAGTTTTGTCATTTGTCTGGAAATTAAAAACAAAAATTTTAAAATTTCAAGTGATGCAAAAATATCAAATATGTCGAAGAATGAAAAAATTAAAAAATACCGTTGATGTTAAAAAATGAAGAAAAAGATGCAGCTTTAACGTTGTTGTGGATAAAGGTTGCAGTTTGAAACAAAAGCGTACCAGAAAAGATAATAATAACACTTTGGCCAGCCGCTGATTTGTCGCGGTTCTCGGACGAGAAGGCCTTGGTTACCCCTGAACTCCCAACTGCCTCCCTGTTCCCACGCTTCTCCTCTCCTCCCAACATTCGGAGACGAACTGCTTGATGACATCCCTTGCCCCATTCTTCCCAATCTCTCCGATTAGCACATTAACCCTCTCCTTTGAGTCTCCCCCTAACCACATGTCCTTCATTCTCCCATCCCACTTCCCCATTATACTCCTAGTGAATCTCATTCTTTTAGACTGATACTTTGGGCATTCTAGAAGGAAGTGTTCCAGGGTCTCCACCATGCCCAAGTTACACATCTGGCACTCCCTTTCACCGTCTTTCCCAATTTTCCCCTCAGCTCCAGGGATCGCGACCTCAGCTTGAACAGCAGTGACCCCCCAAAGGTGCCATCAAGGTACTCTTCAAAACCTGGCCTCTCTTTATCACGCAGGCCACCCAAAGACCTCTTTGATTTGACCCCCTCTCGCCAATTACGGTTACAATCCTCCATGACCCTTTCTCTGACGATTTTTTTACCCTGGTTTGCCTCAGCGTCCAGGTCCGAGATCTCCAATGAGTAGTTCTCTACTAGCTCCCTCACTTGGACCATCCACCCCCGTTTTGATATTTGAGTTGAAAATTCGCAGGAACATTACTTTACACCATCGGCTGTCGGGGAGATTCACCAAATAATTAAGATAACCGAGTTTCAACAGGTCTATCCTGTCCTTGATCCTCATCCACCCAAGCTCACCCCTGATTGCTTCTAGCGCTGCGGCATTACTCGACCCCGTTATCCATCGGCCTGCATCGTTCTGTAAGATTTCCAAGCTCTTTACGGCCGTCTGGTTTAGGGGTACCACTTCCGTACTGTATGTTATACTTGGCAGCCCCACCATTGATTCGCTTCCCCTTCAGAATCAATTTATTTGTGTGGTTTCGGTAGATGCCTCTTCCTCTAATGTTTATATTTACCCCCAAATACTGGTAATCACCTGTCTCTCCTACACTGAGAAGTTTGCTGCTCCCTTCCGGAATGCAGAACTCACCCACTCTCCACCTTCGAGTGGGGTCCACTTTGCGGCCCACAGGTAAAACTTTGCTCTTGCTTTCATTAAGTTCGAGTCTCCATTTGCTCCCATATTTCCCAGCATTTTCGTTAGCCCCTCTTCGCTTTCTGACACTAGAACCATATCGTCTGCAAAAAATAGCCCTGGGATCTTCAAGTCCCCAACTGCTACCCCCTCGTCGCTACGCAGGAGTTCATCTCTTAAACCTTTGATGTACAATGCAAACAGGATTGGCGAAAGGATACACCCCTGTTTTAGGCACACGTTTTGTTTTAATGTTTCCCAGACTAAGTTCACTCTGTACATCTTTATATAATGCTTTCATAATTCCAACAAACTCGCCTCCTAAGCCCAGAGCCTCCAGCTTGCGCCACATACCCTCCCTCCATACTCTATCGTATGCCTTTTTGACATCCAAAAAGGCCATAAACATCTTTTTCTTTTTTGCTTTCGCTGATTCTATCATTTGGGATAGCGTGAAAAGATGGTCGGTTACTCTCCTTCCCTTCCTGAAGCCATTCTGGATTTCTCCCAAAAAACCCTTCTCCTCAAACACCTCCTCTAGTCTCCCATAAAGGACTTTACAGAAAACCTTTCCAATGTTGCTACTGACAGAGATCCCTCGATAGATATCCAAAACGTCTTTTTCCCCCTTTTTGTGAATAAATGTCACTTTGCTTTCCCTCCACTCCTTTGGGACCTCTTGTTTTTCTATGGCTAAATTGAATAGGGCAGTTAGGCTTTCCAAGAGTTCTCTCCCCCTTTTTGATAAACTCGTTAGGAATTTCGTCCACCCCTCCCGCTTTTCCATTCCTCAATTTTGAGATCACCCTTCGCACCTCCTCAGTTTTGATTTCTAAAAGAAGAGCTACCACTAACATGGTTTTATGAAGAATATACTTCCCAAATTTCGAGAATGGGTGCTTGATACCCGAGTTGATTTTAAAAGATGAAGAAAAAATATTAAAAGTCGCCTTTCTGGCATTGGATAGCCGGAATTTGAAAAAAAAATCGCGTACAGATAAAAACGTTATGTATAAGTGTGCAGAATTCCCGAGAGGTTGTCAACCGGAAGTGCCTTAAAGGTGAGTGGACTGAAAAAATCCTGACAATTGCTGTAGGTTATTTAGACAAGAAACCGCTAAAGTGAAAAAATATCGTCTCTCAGATTTTGTTGTATGTGAAGGAGCATTTTAAAAATCAATGAAGGCAAAGTATTAGACCTCAGAAATCACTCAAATTGTTATTAAAAACTTTTAATGCAAACAAATTTTCAGAAGATACAGCATTACGAAAAGATAAACGAAGTTGCTCGAAAGTGATTGGAAGTAAATACAACCGCGTGTTATAATTTCTGATACACTTGAATAATTTAATGCCTTCGATGCTTTTCGAATGACTGATCGCCACGAACAGCAATTCTGCATTAATTTAGCAATAATTTGGCATCATTAGATCAACTACATTTGTACTTTGTATTATTTTAAAGAAAGCAGAGTTTTGCTTCCAATAAAACTCACAGCACATGTATCGATTTCGGCAATCTGAACGAGAATAACACACCGTTTGGTTTGGAGGTATCAATTCCGTGTTGACCTTCATGTGTGGTACACGCGCATTTTCAAAAAGATTTTCCCCATAAAACCCTTATTGGCGCTATTCCCTAATACAAGTTGCGACTTTAGGTACGTAGTTGCCACATCCCTTCATCCCTATGCAGCAGTTCATCTCTCTTGAACCTTTGATTGATGTACAATGAAACAAGAATCGGATAAAAAGGAAAGGATGAACCCCTGCTTCAGGCCCCCATAATGCACCCGCTTTGTTGTTGCGTTAGACAGACAAAGTTTACCTTGCACATCTTGAAAGTGTTCATTTTAAAAATTCATAAAATATCGCCTGCAAGGCCCAGGCTTCATGTTCTCTTTAACATCTAGAATCGCCCAAAACCTATTTTTCTCTTTGGATTTCGTTGATGATTCTATCATTTGTTTAATCTTATTTGTTTTACAAGGACTGGCGAACAAGTTATAGTTATGCAACTTATATTAACGCCTCTCCTTGGTCCAATGGCGCAGGTGTGTGGGATGACTTTCGTAGTGGCAACTTCGCGGCCTCGCTCTACTCGAATACCGGTACTACGGAATATTTAGCCCGCAGAGAGTGTGTCTCGCTCCACACAGAGGGCAGCCCCTTTACATCCGCACCGATAGGACGATGCGCTGTGACAGCATAAACACCTAGTGTAAAATAACTGTTTCAAACAATGGAGGGCGCATATCCTCTGACCCCTCCTGGTTCTACCACCTTTGATAGACGAAACTTAATAAGTGACGCCATCGGAGACAACTCGAAAGATGAGAACGGAGTAATTTTTGTTACAAAAATTTGCAGCTTGGTCGATCAGAACACAATTGTATCGTGAAATAATCGTATCGTGAAATAATCATACGCGAATCCATAAGCAGAACACTAGGGAGGCTAAGACCATGTCATAAAAACAAACGTAAAGAGCATCCCAGAATCAACGCTCCCACGCCCGTCTCCCGCCGGACGGGACAACCTGGAACCATTGGGAGAAGAAAGACATTCTAGACTGGTGCGCGACCAAGGCAATATTCATAGTCTGCTCATGTGGTCAAGGTACTGTAGGTCTATATGTTAAAATACTACAGTACTGCTGGCTTCGTCTTATGAACATTGGTAGATCATAACAATAATTTAACCCTTTACCTAACATGAAAAGCAGACGACACTTGCAAAACAAATTCATGAATAACTAATTTTTTTCATTTTTTGTCAAAAAACATAGGTTATAAACCCATCATTGGAACGACCTTGTCGAGCTCGTTCCAATGATGGGTCATAACCTGGGTCATAAAAAATGATGAAAATTAATTGGCGATTTTTGAGAATAGCGCAGGCCGGTTTTGGCCATTACGTTGGGTAAAGAGTTAACTGAGAAGAGAGTTTTGTTGAGTGAGATATTTCCCTTGAAGATGCAGTTTGTCAGTTGCATTGCCTCCACCCCAGAATACCGCTCAATAATATGAAGCACCTGGTGGATCAGTAGTACCAAGGGCCACATTGCTCGATGGGATTCGGGTCATTCGAGCAATGACTTTTCAATATCTGTTCGATGGCTTATAAGGGGTATTTGGGATAGGTATGTCTTGTGGTACAGGTAATAGTATCCTCAGATAAGTATCCTATAAAAGGTATCCTCGATAGGTATCCTCGATAGGTATCCTCAAATAATACAATGCCGGGCCACAGGTATCTTCAAATACCCGTATGTGCCTTTGTGCTAGGGAACATTGTGCCTTTTCACATAAGCACATATCGGCACATAAAGCACGTGCCTTTGTGCTAGGGCACATTGTGTCACATTATGCTTTTTCGCATAAGCACATATGACAAAAAGGGGTGCCGATGGTCAAATGTTTTTTCCAAAAAGGGGTGCCGAAATTTGGGGTGCCCGAGGATATTACCATTGGATATAGATGTGATGAGAATCGGATACAACATCGTTGTATAAGGGGTGATAACTCTATACGATTAAGTTCAGGTTATGTGAAATCATGCAATCTGATTGGTTATAAATGTTTTAGGTAAATGAAACAACAAGAGTACTTAGAATAGAGTCAGAACTAACAAAAATAGACCAGAAATAGCTAAATACAGTAACAATAAGCAAAGCTGTTCCAACAGATAGGCTTTTCTACGCTACTGGAGTATACTCTAGAATAAAGGAACATGGCCAGATAAACGATAACTATTGCATATATAGATAGAAGCAGAAAATTCTGGAAGAATTCGAAATAGTAAAACTTGTCGGGTTGTTTGTGGTAATTATCCAGGGAAGTCGTTCCAAAAAATTCTCCGATTCAATCGAACATACCCTCCGAACATACCCCGTCCTACTGCAGAAAAATTGGGTAACATAGCAACCACGTGCCACCATAGAAACCAAGATGGCGGCCTCCAGTATACAAAATGGACGACGGAAACACGTATCACCCTAACAACACGCGCTGCGCATGCGCACTAACAGCACGTATCAATAGGGGATGACGTCACAACGTGGCCGCCCACTCGGGTTACCATGACAACAGAACATGGCGCCACTACCTCACGTGGCATGACGTCACTTCCGCGGTCCTGCAACGGGGTCCTGCCAACTAGGTCCCAAAACCACATTACATACTACTCCCGTCACCTATTTATGTCGACTTAACCCCCATTTGTTGATTAACCACAGATACCAAGCACTACTTCGCTTACCGGGTTTCGCAAGGGGAGCTATCACCATTACCGTTACCATCTTTGTACAGCCTAATTTTTCGGTTCAAAATCATATAACAGCATACTATATTATGAAATCTTACTGTATACATTCATATTACATTGGATGGAGTGGACATTTCAGCTCCATTGAAGTTTGGACGGGAGCGCAGTGGTTCAGTGGTGACCGCAATGAACTTCAAACCGACAGGTTCACGATTCGATACCGCCAAAGGTAACAGCGTTGTGTCATTGGGCACGGCAGTTAATCCCGTGAGGAATCGGCGGCGCTGTGTGCTAAGGCCCACTGCACGTCGATGGTGCATTTGTCTTCAACCAGTGCTAACCCTGCCTGTGCGGACTTAGCACCAACGGGAGTTCGGCAGTTGCTCGCCGTTGTTCGGTGGTTCTCTCCAGGAACTCCGGCTTCCTACACCCGTAAAACTGTCCGACAATAGATGACGTTATCCCAATAAATAAATAAATTTCAAGTTCGCACACATGTTTTGTATAAAAGTTTACCACCCGAGCTTCATCGACCCTTCGAACACAAGACACAATTATTACTCAATACACAACTCACAAAATATAAAACAGTCCAATCTCTCAATGAACAAATTTTCGTCACCAAGCGTCAATCGTAACCTCCGAATTACTATCACCATACCACGTCGGTTCGAGGCAGTTTCGCATTGTAAACTAAGAAAAGCTACGTTAGAATGTAAGTGTGCATGTGTGGCGGAGGATGGGGGGTGCGTGGGGGGGGGGGGGGGTTGAACACGTGTGTGGATAGGGGGTGTATGTGTATGTATGTGTAAGGAGATATCTGTAAGTTAATGGGTACGTCAAAGCTAGTGAAGTATATGCATGTGTGTGCAGTTATGCGTGTAGTTGCGATGGTACGAGAGTCAGGCTTCCACCTCTACGAGTGCACCAATCCACTCAAGATTACTAATTTTGATTTCGAAAAGAATTCCTGAGTTGAATTGTTTGCACGCCTCGGTGTTTTGTTTTTCATCAAATGCATTGTTAATTTAACAAGTGTATCAGGGGACGCGGTGGCTCAGTAGGTAGAGGGGAAGTCTGCGAAACGAGGGATCCTTGATTCGAATCCCACCTGCGCCCTGCCGCAGCCGCGTTGTGTCCATGGGCAAAACATTTCACCCCCTCTATCCACATGAGAGCACGATGGCGTTGTGTACTAAGGCTTACTGCACGTCGATGGTGCATCTGTCTTCAACCAATGCTAATCCTGCTTGTGTGGAGTTTGATTGCTTGAGAGCTGACAGTTACTTGCCGTTGATCGGTGGTTCTCGCCGTCAATCTCTTCCAGCCGTAAAACTGTCATGGTAACGATTAGCCATTGTGCAGAAATATTTTACCTTAAACACAAATAAATAAATAAATAAATAAATAAAAAAATAAATAAATAAATAAATAAATAAATAAATAAATAAACCATCGTTGAATCTTCGTCTGGATGTGGCTACAGGGTGTTTAGTGGGTCTTCGGTGGAGGATATTGTCAACTTCAAACTTTTAAACAGCACCCCCCCCCCCCCCCCCCACCCCAACCCGGGCCAGACAAAATTTCCAACCGATTGGAGATGAATTTGCGTTAAGCGCACCCACCCCCAATCTTTGGGATATAATTTTAATTTTTCGACTGATATTTCAAGTGTTCTAAGTGTTGCAAAATTTCAACCGCACGAAATTTTCAAGAAACTTTTTCAGACTAAATTTTTGCTGGAAGAAGGAAAATTAAAACGAGTGTTTGTTACTAATTACTATGACAGCTACTCACTTTGCAGGGTTTAGCTTCAGCAATTTGGCATGTCCCGCGGGAACTTCTAACCGTTCAAAACCTGTGTCCGGATTTTGTGTGGCGGGACGTGAGACCCCCCCCCCCCCCGCCCCCCCCCCCCCCCCCCCCCCCGTCGTAACAACCATGTTCTTGCCCATTGTCTTGTTTCAAACAGTGTACATATTACACCACAAACAACCACCCACTCCCCCACCACCACCCCCTTCAAGGTGTTGCGTCTTGCATTATTTTGATCGACGAGATCGTTTCAATTTTCCAAAACGTGGTGTTTTCGAAGATTTATTCTTGCCTTTTCATTTCTTCAACAATCTGCACAGCCTCTGTTAATACTGGTAACAGGGCTGAACATTCCGGGAACCTCGCAACCATTCTGTTCACATTTCTTTCTAAAGCTTCCAGTCTCATACTTGCTGTTGAAACAGATGCTTCGTTGATGGAGGACTGTAAAGTATGGGTTACCGTAGACACGATACCGCGAGCGCCTTCAAGAAATGAATCAAATGTTTTTCCGCGCCGAAGGCGCGCAGGGACAATATGGGGAGCAAGCCCCTTTCGACCCTCATTAGCTGTATAATTTGAAAGTGTCAGACCGTGGTAAAGGAGGAGAAGTTGTGGGTTGTTAGCGGCGCTTGGGTCTTTTCTGCTTCTTTTTCAGAGGTGGAGGTTTGGAAGGAGAGACAGTGGTAGTTGGTGTTGTTGGTGGGCTGTCTGATGGTGGTTACTGAGTTTTGTAGGGTCTGGTCCTAGCCGAGTCTGGAGTGGTTGTGGGTGATTGCTGGGTCTTTTGTTGTTGTAGATTTCTGGCGTCTATTAGTTTTTTGGTTTCTTCGACTTTTTGCATGAATAGTTGGTATTGCCTGTCCATCTGTTGTCTGTGAAGGTCCCCTTGTATCTCGTGTTCCCGTAAGATGTTCTCTATCCTGTCGTCCTCGTCCTGGCATTCTGGTTTAGAAGGAAGAGGCGAGTGGGGGTCAGGAAGAGGCGAGAGGGCAGCTTCCATTTCCACCTCAGTCTCCACAGACTCTTCCACATCCGACAATACCGACTGGGAAGCCGGCATTTGGATGGGGCTGTCTGTGGGAGTGGGAGGGGAAGTGGTGGCCGCCTCTGGCTCTTTCTTTTCCTCACCTTTCTCTTTCTTCATCTCCAAGAATGCCCCCAAGCGTCGGGAATCCCTCCGCTTGGTGGACGGGCTCTTCTTTCTTCTCTTTCTCTTTTCAGGGCCTCCTTCCCTCTTCGGGTGAGGACCAGTGCGAGAGGAGTTCCTCTCAACAAAGGTACTACCTCTCCCCGAGGAGGGCGGTGATATTTTCTCTTCTTCAACTAGGAATTCCATAGACAGGTGGACTCTCGTTCCTATCTCCTGGACAGTCCAGGTGATAGGACGAGAGACCCCTAAGGCTGAAATAGTCTTCAACAATCTATCCGGTATTTCCATGATTGGATGTTCGCTCTCTGAAATCAGAGGTGCGAATCCCTTCAAGAAAACCTTCCAGATTCATTTTTATATCGGTCTTCCATTTGCTTATCGTGTTATTTAAATGTGGCGCCAGAAAATCTAGCGTGTATGTATCGGCGCCACTGATTGGTTAGAATGTGTTGATTGACAGGTTTTCAGTATGATACTCAATTAATTTAGCATCATACTATATTATTTGTGTATGATACTGAATTAATTCTGTATGATACTCAATTGATTTAGCATCATACTATATTATTTGTGTATGATACTGGATTAATTCTGTATGATACTCAATTAATTTAGCATCATACTATATTATTTGTGTATGATACTTAACTATTTTAGTATGATACTCAATTAATTTAGAATCATACTATATTATTTGTGTATGATACTTAATTATTTTAGTATGATACTCAATTAATTTAGCATCATACTATATTATTTGTGTATGATACCTAATTATTTGTGTATGATACTTAATTATTTTAGTATGATACTCAGTTGATTTAGAATCATACTATATTATTTGTGTATGATACTTAATTATTTTAGTATGATACTCAATTAATTTAGAATCATACTATATTATTTGTGTATGATACTTAATTATTTTAGTATGATACTCAATTAATTTAGAATCATACTATATTATTTGTGTATGATACTTAACTATTTTAGTAGATACCCAAATAATTTAGAATCATACTATATTATTTGTGTATGATACTTAATTATTTTAGTATGATACTCAAGTAATTTAGAATCATACTATACTATTTGTGTATGATACTTAATTATTTTAGTATGATACTCAATTAATTTAGAATCATACTATATTATTGTGCACGATTTCATGAATGCAGCATAAATAAAATAGCATGATACTGAAATCAGGTTCACGTACGGGAGGGTCATAATTGTTTTTTTAGTATGATACTCTAATAATTTGGTATGATGCTATATTATTTGGTATGATTTCATAAATGCTGCATAAATAATTAAGTATGATACTCAATTATTTGAGTATGATACTGAATTAATTCAGTATAATACTATATTATTTGGGTATCATACAATATTAATTGAGTATCATACTCTTTATTTTAGCATCATGCTTAATTCACTGATTTATGATCCTGTTCGTACGTCATAGGAATGATCGTTTGTTTATGTCTATATCTTGAGTTATGAACCCCAAAAACAAATGCCGAACATAGTGTAAATGGCCTACGCCCATTTACACAATTTGGCTTTTGTTTTTTTGGGGTTCATAACTCAAGAAATAAACAGAAACAAACGATCATTCCTTATGTGAATACGAATGTGATGTTCAATAAATTCAAGTATTCCTTTGGGAGTTTGTAAGACATGAAGTTTGAATTTTTTGCAGTTTCTAAGGTTGCACTGTCGCAACATAGCCGAGTATGCAACGTAACACGTAAAAACATGAAATTGCGTAAAAACGACAAAAATGACGTTAAATGAAAAAAATCTGAAAACACGTATTTCTCTTTATTTTTGAGCTCTACAAAATATTAAAATTTCGTAAAAATCGAAAGTATTTTAATTTTTCGACGATATGGACCTCCTACGACATCACGGATCAGTTCGGCCCGAACCGTTGAGAATTTCTGACGATAGCAACACATTTGAGACATGTTTTTTCTGATATTATATTCCACAACTTCCCGCAGGATGAGCCTCAAAGTTTGAGAAGAAAACATAAAACTCGGATCGCAGATCGAAAGTAAAAAAAAATTAAAGACACTGTTGATAATTTCATATAACCCAAAATCGGTATGTGAAGTTTCAAAGCTTTGTCACATATAACTTTGTAGGTTTGTCGGAAATGACAATTGTTGAAAAAGGTCGAAAACATGAAGTAATGTTTACGCCACAAATGAAATTTTCTTCACTGAACACTGTACTGTCAGTGGATTCTCAGATGATGTCATTTCCCATGAATACCAGTTGATCCTATGATTTATCCCAGGAATACCAGTTGACCATGTGACATTTGATCATCGCGCATTGACATTACGCAATACATTCGATTTTCCAGAGTCTATATTTCATTCCGTAATTTCTATTTACGTTCTATAAATAGACGATTTTCCCTACTCGAATGTGAGTTGTATTTTAGGCACAATATAGACAGCTTATTGGAACTATTTTGTATCAGAAGCTATGTTGTTTTGTTTCGGGTTTTTTTTAGAAATAAACTGATTCGGCAGATTGATGTAACACCAAAACACAGTCATAAAGGCAAGTTTCAGAATCCACTCGATTTTCCAGAGTCTATATTTACATTCTGTAATTTTTGTTCACATTCGAAAATAGACGGTTCCCCAAATCGAGTGTGAGTTGTATTTTAACCCTTTACCCGACGAACCGTCGCATCCGCCCACGTAATATGCAAATTCAGTAGTTGAAAAAATATTATTTTTAAAAAATTTCAACAAAACCATATCATTTGACCCCTCGCTGGAACGAGCTCGTTCCAACGAGGGGTCACATGGTATGGTTTTGTTGAAAGTGTTCGAAAAATGTGAAAAAATTATATTTAAAATAATAAATTTTGATATCGTCTGCGTTGGGTAAAGGGTTAAGCACTTTATTTACAGTTTACAGGAACTATTTTGTATCAGAGGCAAGGTTGTTTTGTTTCTTTTTAGGAACAGAACATGACCGAATTATGGTTAGTCATGCTGGTGCCTTGTAGACAAGCCAACTCGATATCCTGTCCGAACATAAAATAAAAGTTTTATGAAGGGAATAAACATTAGAATTGAATCACGACTGTTCAAAATCTACGAGGTGATGAAACAAATTGATCACGCACAAATTATATTTGGAATCACGAGTACTAAAATGTCTCTTGAGTTAAAATAAACTAAAACTTTATCCAGTGTAATTCAATTGTTGACGCTTTGCGACTTTAACGCCAAAACGTCCAGAATATTCGGTCAACCAAACTCATAATAGCAGGTATACAACTTTTAACTATCGCGTGAGTGGAATATTCTATCGGAATATTTTGTACTTTTTGAGTTCTGCCGGTCACCAAATGGGCGATATTTCAAAATGTTAACTTTGAAATGACGTTAAAACGCCGAAAATAACGTAAAATCGACAAAAATTAAGGGCTTTTTTTATATATTGAGCTCTTTAAAACAACCAAATTGAAAATGGCGTAAAAACGTTAAAAGTCACGTTCAATAAAAAAATATGTAAAAAACATGTATCTTTATATTTATTTAGCAATACAACATACTAACAGTTTTTAAAAATCCGACCCATTTGTATTTTTTATCCTAAAGGGGTCACAAAATGAGATATTTCAAATTTGTAATGGCGTAAACACGTTAAAAGTGATATGAAATCCAAAAATCCAAAAACATATGTTATATATTTTTGAGCTCCACACCATACCAAAATTTCAAAACAATAATGCCCATTGTATTTTTAACTTATGACTCCCTATGGTGTCACCTGAAAGTTTGACCATAATTGTTTAGAATTTCCAATGCATCAGATTTTTAGATTTGGATTTTGTGGAGGTTATACCGCCAACGTGTCTGAAGACTGAGGCTCAAAATGAGGTTGAAAATAAAAGAAAAAAAAACCCTAAACTTCACATCGCCCACATTGCGAATTCGAATGTTAAAAAAGTAAAGATGCTATATACAATTTAGAATAACAAGAAAACTGTGTGTGGGGGTTTCTGTTACCAGCAGTAACTCTTTTGAAGAAAACTGTCCAAAATCGTGTAAATGATATACGCCCGATGGTATTTTCATCCTATCACCGGTGCTTGAAATCGCATTTCCTAAACCTATTCAGCCTTGTAAGTGGCTTCGTTCGTACTGAAGTATCACTTGAACTAAAATGAACTAAAATGTCACTTGATGTCAGCTTTAAGCAGAGAAATTTAATTGTCAATATAAATATATTTTGTCAATAGAAACAGAAATATGGTCCTGCGCTAATTATTGAGCTGTCTGTGGGATATTAGAGGGATATCTTTCGTAGTTTTTGACTTCTGTCGATCACAAAATGGGAAATATTTCAAAATATTCAAATCTAAAATGACGTACATATGTCAAACATGACGTTGAACAAAAAGAAACTACCGGGTTTCTCATTCTTTAGCTCCACAACATACTAAACTTTTTTCCAAATCGGGCGAAATTTATTTCTTGTTGCGTTAACATAATACCGTTTCCGCGATGGCAGCCCCAGACATCATTTCTGTCTGCTGAAAACTGTTTGCATTTTTTAATTCTTATTTGAGAATGAATTTTTTTAAAATGTCGAGAGGAGGGATTCAAGATGGATGATATGATCCGTTCCTGAAAAGACCCAATTTGACGGGTTTTTTTTAACCCTTTATCCAACGTATGGTCCAAAACCGGCCAGCGTTATTCACAAAAATCGCCAATTAATTTTCATTATTTTTTCATTTTTTGTCTCAAAAACATAGGTTATTACCCCTCTTTGGAACGAGCTCGTCGAGCTCGTTCCAATGAGGGGTCATAACCTATGTTTTTGAGACAAAAAATGAAAAAAATTCGTTATTCAAGAACTTTGTTTGCAAGTGTCGTCTGCTTTTCATGTTCGGTAAAGGTAAAAATGAGTGCAATCTGAATATAAGCGTATGTGGCAACCACTTTTGTTACAACAACCACTTTTGTTACTGCTCACCACTGCTGTTACAGCATTTGCCCACTTTTGTTACAGCTCACCACTATTGTTACAAAATCAACCACTTTTGGTACAAAATGAACTCACCACTTTTGTTATAACCATCGCCCATTTTTGTAACAAAAAAAACCTCACTCACCACTTTCGTTACAACTTTCGCCCATTATTGTTACAATTTTTGGCAGTGTGAAAAATGAAGTAAGCTGCAAGTAATGCGAGACGTGACGTTCAGTCATGATTATCCGCAGCGCGGTGGCTCAGTGGTTATAGCATTGGTCTTCAGATCGAAAGGTTGTGAGTTTGATGCCTGGCCGGAGTAACTTGCGTTGTGTTCTTGGGCAAGGCACTTAATCCCAATTGCCCGCTTCGGAGCACGGTGGCGCCATCTGCTGAGGCGTATCGCGCGTTGTTAGCACTAATGCCTACAGCCAATACTAACCCTGCTCCTGTGGGATTAGTACGTTGGAGAGTTGACAGTTACTCGCCACTGCTCGATGGTATTCTCCGCGTATTCTGGCTTCCTGCACACGTAAAACTATCTTCGACACAATATGACCTCAGCTATTAAAGTGTCATAAAACACCAAAAATCCAATAATGATTATCAAACCAATCAATTGTCGCGCAAGTTCAGTAGTGATACCACACCCTGGCCTATTATTGGGTGATATAGTATCCTGCCACTTTGCGACATCATTGTCGTGGCGATATGTAGCATATCGTGCGCATGAGCACAAGAATATCTGAAATGGCAAGTTCCTATCGGTGCCAATTATACGAGATTCCAACTCCTTGAGCCTTGGACCTTAGAAGTGTATGGTATTGACTTCCGGCCTTTTAGCAGATTCTCATCCAGATTTTCATGTGACTTCATCATTTAAGTGACCGGATGGGGAGGGGGTGAGGCTGCCATGGTAGCCCGCGTGAGCGGCCATCTTGTGATATCATTCTCATTTCGACACGGGGTATCACTGCGCATGCGCAAACGCGTGTTTCTAAGATGATGCACTCTTCCGCCAGCAATTTTGACTATGGGTGCCGCCATCTTGGTTGTTGCGGGTAGCACGTGTTTGCTAGGGAGGCCAGTGGGCCTTCTTGTTGGACAGGGGCGTGTTCTGAGGGCGTGTTCGATTAAGCGATATTACATCGAATCACCACAAACAACCCAACAACGACCCCAAGCCTACCCGAATGGACATTTTATTAGACCACCGATTCCCCATCGAAAATTACCCAAAGGGTCCTGTGTGAGCTCTGTCTCACACGAGTACAAATTGCCTTTGGGGAGGCCCTAACTCATAGCTCCCACGGCCTTCCCTGCCTCAGCCCCCACCATCATAGTCTTCACTGACTCATAGCCCTCACCTCATGGCCTCATCTTGCCCTCATAGCACTCTAGTTAACATCTCGCGTCTAAGGATTAGAGGCCTTTTATCCTCATCTCGGTTCGAGTAATCCATTAGTGACCGGGCCACTGGATGGAGCTTCTGGGTGGAGAGTGATGGCGACTGTGCCGCTCTTGGCCAGGGTGTCTAGTACAGGGTCACTTGGAAGGGTCCCTATGGACAGGTCCTCATGAATAATAATAAATTCAGTTTAGAGCCATGAATCCACAAAAAATTAAGCGCTCTCATGCTTTACAATGCTTTGTTAGTGTGTAGCAAATTTTTATATAGGGCACGAGGGGAAATACACCACTAACGCCACCCGAAAACTCGGATGAAGAGCTGGGTTTTCAGAGCCTTTTTTGAAGCTTTCCAGCGTTCGCGGTGCCTTAAGGTGGTCGGACAGCCTATTCCAAAGAAAGGGACTCACCACGGATAACGCACGGGCCGCCTGCTGTTGAGAGGCCACCTGGTTTGTATAACAGGGAGTTCGAAGTTGTTGAACAGAGGAATCGAGATGATTCATACCTTTGTACTAGGCTGCTGTCAGATAATTAGGAGCCAAGATATTCAGGGCTTTGAATGTCAGATGGGCGTCTTATATTCTATAATTTCTTCAACTGACAGCCAGTGTACATGAGAGAGGATGGGAATAACATGACATGATTTTCGTTGTCGGGCAATAAGTCTTGCTGCACAGTTCTGAATGAGTTGCAGCTTCTTAATATTAGACTGTTTACAGCCGAGTAGCAGATAATTACAGTAATCTAATCTGCTTGTGACTAGAAGTTTTACGCCCCCTCCCCCACCCCATCCACAACGGAGGGAACCCTTCTGATATTACGTAGATGGTGGTATGAGCTACGTGACACCTGTGTGACATAAGTGTCACCAGCCAGATTCCCCATCCATGAAATATCCCATATTCCACCACGACTTGCCGGGGGGGGGGGGGGGGGAGATCACATGGCCACTAAAATTAGGTTTAATATTTGACAATTTTAAAAGTTGATTTGGGAAGTCCGATATAGATTATTTCAGTTTTCTCATGCATTAAGTTTTAAATGGTTCACTGTCATCCAGGATTTGATATCAGATACGCGGTTTACCAAAGAGACAAATAGTCCGTGTCTCATTTGTGGGGCTGAGGTGTACATAGAGTTGCGTATCATCGGCATAAAACTGAAAAGTTAGTCTATGTTGGCGAATGATGTCTCCTAGCGCGCAAAACATAGATTACATAACACCGGGCCCGAGAACGGATTCCTGTGGTGCCGAAGATCAGCGGCAGATCGTCCGACACTGCACCCCGGATGTTGATTTTCAGTGTGCGGTGTGAGAGGTACGACCGGAACAAGTCAAGTGCGGTCCCTCCAATTCCGATACCATTGATCACACTGTACTACTACACACTTTTCCAGAAGGTGTAGTAGTACAGTGTGATCAATGGTATCGACTGCTGCACTCATATCGAGAAGTACAAGACAAGATAGCGGAAAAGGGCAGTTTCAGTGCTACAATTCTGCCTTCTAAGCTGACTGAAACTCTTCGGATAAACCGCACACATTCAAGTGTTCTCGAACTTGTGAAGCTACAACACGCTCAGGCAATTTAGACATAAAGCTCAAATTAGCGATAGTTTTTAAAGGTTTCCGCGTCAAGCCCAGGTGCTTTCAGAAGTGGGTGACAAGGACTTGCTTCATGGTGGACGGAAAAGTTCCAGACGAGAGAGATGCGTTTACAATTGCCGATAACCAGGGTATCAGAGCATTCCTACAAGACTTTAATAATTTTGGAATTATATAAAGTGGGCACTGCTTTGAATGTTGTTTCAATACTACAGGGTCGAGTTCATCAGATGACATAACACGGAACGAGTTAAATTTAACCACAATTCCTTTAGGGTTATATGTTTGGTGTGAAGGATATTGGGGGTAAAGAGGAGCAAGTGAGGACCGTATCGTCTAAATCTTATTGATGAAGAATGCCCGAAAGTGTCAGCCAGATCTTTTGCGGATGGATGTTCCGGGCGAACACTGCATTTGAGTCGATGGAGGAGTATGTTCATGACTTCCGACAGAACGGGTGGTTTTTGTATGTTGTCATTCACGATCTCAGAGAAATATCGTCTCTTGGTTTCGTGAATGAGAACATTAACTTTGTTTCTTTGGCGGACATAAAGTTCTCGGTTAATTTCGAGTTTGGATTTACGACACTGTTTTTCGAGCGCTCGACGGAGTTGCCTGGCGGATCTAATCGCGTCGGTGTACCAGGGAGAGGTTTCCAGCACCCTCATAGCCTAATGGGGGAAGCTAAGGATAGAGTCACTGGGGTCAACGGGTCCCACATGAATGGGATGGTGGGTCACGTGGGGAGGTCTTTTGGTCGAAGTTTCTCCGTTGCATTTGGGTCGCAGGGAAACTGTCTTGCTCATGGTCGGGATACGGGAGTAGGGTCCCAGGGCAGGTCTTGCTTGGAAGGGGTGGTGATGTGCTGGGTCAAATGTGGAAGTCAAGGTCTTATCCTCATATGGGAAATGATCACTAGTGATCACCACAGGCGATGGCTAATAATCGCCATAGGTGATCACTAATGATCACTAGAACCGAGATGAGAATAACAGGGTGTAAGGTGTCTCTGAGGACTCACCTCATGGACCTTTCACGCTCATACGGGAGATGTTCACTAAAGGGCTATGGGGGCATGATGAGGCCATGAGGTGAGGGCTATGATTCAGGGATGGCCATGACGCGGGGGCTAAGAGGGCAGAGGAGGCCCTGAGAGCTACGATTTAGGACCTCATTAAGGCCTTTCCCCATATGCTTCTTGTACTCATGTGGAGTGAAGCTCGCAGAGGTACGTTTGGGTAAGTTTCAGTTGGGATTCGGGCCAACAAAAGGTAAGTTAGGGTAGGTTTGGGATGTTGTTGGGTTGTTTGTGGTGATTCGATGTTCTCCCGCTGAATCGAACATACCCCCAGAACACACCACTGTCCAACAACAAAGTATTCCGCACCACAATAACCACGTTCTACCATACAGTAGATAGAAACGGACTGGAGCCCACCGAAAAGCCTTCAAATAAGGCTATTCAGCTACTGAAGGTATCCAAGAACTTTCGGGGCATACTCCCGCACAGTCGAACACTCCATCATCCTCATACGGGAGATGTTCACTAGAGGGCTCCGAGGGCAAGATGACGCCATGGGGTAAGGGTTATGATTCAGGGAAGGTCATTAGGCGGAAGCTAAGAGGGCAGGAGAGGCCGTGAAAGCTATGAGTTAGGACCTCATTAAGGCCTTCCCCATAAGCTTCTTGTACTTATGTGGAGTGATGGAGTGGGGATGCGGGCCAATAAAGGTACGTTGGGGTAGGTTTGGGTCGTTGTTGGATTGTTTGTGTGCAGTTTCCGCTATCTAAACAGAAACAACTTCTGTACCCATGCCACAAGTCATGCTATTCCAGTCCAACTAGACATTATCACTATTGAAAGAAAATTTAAAGTTTCCAGGCAATATCAACTATTAGCTGTTGCTAGCAGCTAGCCCTGTACAGTGCCTACTTCCGGTGATTCTCGCACCCGTTCGACGAAGGCATGCCTTAGTGATGTAGTTGGAATATATTATCAGTCGGGACTTGAATAATCACTGTCGAACAAAATAGGTTTACATCACCCCAAAAGCCCGAAATAGTTTATGTCAGATACATGTTGAAGACAAGAGACCTGAAACAAAAAACAATACTGTTGTAAAATTCCAAATGCATTACAAGAACATTAAACAAGATGGCAGCTCTATCTGTAGAAGGGTAGGGAGACACATTAGGTATCAGGGAACTATATAATTGAATTAGAGTTACCCGCCTTGAAATGTTGCACACGGAAATGATGCAATCTCTACAAAGAAGCTGCCTTGGGAAAATATATTGTTTCAATAAACGTTTGAAACATTCTATTGACATCTCGCATTATTGTTGAATATTCCTGATAAAAAAGGGTGGTTTGATGACTCTTGGACCTAAAAAAAATACAATTTACGTTTTGTGTGTTTTTTCCTGAAAAATAGGTGCACGTGACCGGTACTTCCCTTCGTGTCAGTTTTTCACTCTTATTTGTTGCATGACGCCTGTTCTCGGGTGAGAAAAAGTTGTCTGAAGAGCTATACTTGATAAAGATATTTGAATGCCAAAATTAAAGTGATGCGATCATATTTTTTTCGCCTGAACGTCATAATGGTTGCCTATGGAAAAATATTTAGTTCCGTGATACCATTCAGTTCAATTCAATTCAGTTTATTCACCCATCGTCCCCTCATTGGGGACTATGGGGTCAAAAATAACATACAAAGTAACAGATGTACCACGTGTCTACAATAAATAACATTTCAACATATCTACCTTGTCGAGTCATTTTTCCCACATCAGCTGCCCCTCCCACGCCACCTCTTATTTAGGTTAGGTTGTCGATGCATTACCCTCTTTTTGTCGTAATTATTATACCCCTTGGTCCTCAAACCTTTTGTCATTTCAGCATCTTCTTAGCCACTTTACATCCATCATCAGCTACATGATTCAATGAGTCGAACAACTAACGTCCTCAATCTGTAGCCCATGGTCACTGACTGGGGCGTCAGTTGCTTGACAACATACAGTAAAAAATAGCCATCTCGTATGCGTGAGAACCAGAAGGCTCCATTTTCCCCTCATCTGGTCCACACGCGACGAACTCAGAGGACAGATCCACATAGAAAAGACCTCAATCCACAGCGAGACCTTAAATTATAATATTAAATATTATATTATTAAATACCTTAAATAATATTTGCTACAATGGTATTATATTGATATCTGGTTTATCTCTTTTATAAATCTACATAATTTCCGTAACGTTTCTTCTGTGGAGTCATTCATTAAGGTGTGAAATTTGTAAACTGGGCCGTATATGGTAAGAGATCATAAGAAATTTCCTCCGAAGCGCTAACACTCAATTTCATTACTTAATTTAATGGTATTAAACACCAACCTTATTTTCCTCACATACACCGCAGACACGATCCTCTCTGGGAGTTCCAATCCAACCACCGACTTCGACTGGAAGTCGCTGGTTGGACAATCTGAACCTCGAAAGCACGGCTCGGGTATCGGGTATTATAATCTAAGATGCCTAAATATTTCTCCCTTCCGAATGTAGTTTTATACTCCTTATAGGATACCCCTTTAGAAGAGCCGATCAAGGTATAATGCCGCTCTTGTTCATACTGAAATTGTAATGAATTGTTTACAAATAATTTTAGGACATTTATTTCATCAACGATTTGATAGTCCCAAATCCAATGTCTCGTTCAATGTCGCCTGAACCGATTTTAACCATAACTTTTCAAGGCCCCCCCCCCCCCCCCCCCCGCCCTCTCTATATAAATTTAACGAGTAGTTGTACAAATTCGAACCTAGTTTATTCGTATTTAACCCTATTAATTTAGCCCAGTAATTTAATTGCCTCACTTTAATATCAATAATCAGTGGATATCTACCAGGTTCTCCGTATATCATAAGATTAAGCGTACAGCTTTTAACCCCTAGAATGCATTTTAGCAATTTCAACTGTAAACGCTCTATCATTGCCAGGTCACCGAAACCCCAGATTTTGGAACCATAAAGCAATATAGGCACAATCAACTTATCAAAGAGGTCCAACTGGCATTCAAAGCTGAGATTAAATTCTCTTATTTTCCTAAGTACACTATATATAGCCTTAGTTGCCTGCTGGACGGCATATTTTTTTTTGTTTTTATGAAAGAACCATCCCTTGAGAAAATAATTCCCAAATACTTGAATTCCGTAACCTGTTTAACCCTTTACCTAACATGAAAAGCAGACGACACTTGTAAAAAAAATTCTTGAATAACTAATTTTTTTCATTTTTTGTCTCAAAAACATAGGTTATGACCCCTCGTTGGAACGAGCTCGTCGAGCTCGTTCCAACGAGGGGTCATAACCTATGTTTTTGAGACAAAAAATGAAAAAATAATGAAAATTAATTGGCGATTTTTGAGAATAGCGCTGGCCGGTTTTGGCCGTTACGTTGGGTAAAGGGTTAATAGATTCCCCTTTTATTTTCAAGTAACACTTTGGTGCACGCCCCTTTCCAAACACCAATAGCTTAGTTTTTGACTAGTTAACAGTAAGTTCCCACTGATCGCAATAATCCCCAAAATTATCTATCACAACCTGCAAATCCTTTATACTTTCTGGCATGAGGACAACAGTATCATCTGCATATAATAATATCAGTAATCTGAGATATATATGTAACTCATTCTCAATATAGGTCGACTAGGATTCAATACCATTTATATTCCGGCAAAGCAAGTAATCCTCCAGATCGTTTAAATAAATACAGAAGAGAAAGGGCGATAATTTTTTCCCCTGGTGGATGCCAGCTAAACAATTGAAATAATCAGAAAAATTACCATTTAGACACACTTTCGATCTGATACCAACATACATATTTCTAATAAATGTTAGGCATTTACCCCCTATTCCCTACCATTGTAATTTTTGCCAGAGACCCTCTCGCCAAACAGTGTCAAACGCCTGTTTAAAATCTACAAAAATACAGAATGGTTTCTTCTTCTTGCGGTTTAACAACTCAAACAAAATATAAATGACATATATATATTATCAATGGTAGAGTAACCTGGTCTAAATCCTGACTGGTTTCCTTGATTAGGTTAGCGTGCTCCGATAAGTAATTCAAGCGGGTTGACAATATTTTGGTGAAAACTTTTCCCAAACAGCTTAAGATTGAAATTGGGCGGTAGTTAACAGGAGACTTTGGGTCTCCCTTATTTTTATAAATCGGTTTAATCACACCGACCAACCATTCCTCTGGAATAAGACCGCTATCAAATATTAAATTGAAAAAATCTTTATAAACTGGTAATAAAATTTCAATCCTGGACTTGATATGTTCATTTAAGATTCTATCTTCACCCGGGGATTTCCCGTTAGTAATAGACCCCACGCACTTTCGTATTTCATTTTCAGTTATTTCTCCGTTGATTATATCATAAATCTCGGAATCAGTATCCGGTGACATTGGAGATGATTCGGACGTTTCTGATTGGGTGTCTGAGGTATTCAGATCACGAAAATGTCTAAACATTTCATCTAACGTCACTTCAGTAGGAGTATTCTCATGTTTCGGCTTCAGGACACGAGGAACGGGTAGACCAAGTAAGCGGGTGGGTGTGGATAGGTGTAGGGCGAACGGAAGGCCAGAACAAGGGGGGGGGGGGGGGGTTAGGCATGTACATTAAAGAGGATTTAAAACCGTCGCTGACCACAGATCTGGAAGATATCATCACCTCGGCTGAGGTGTCAAAGAAATTGGATGGGTAAAGATCCGTCTGAGAAACAAAAGTATTGCCCTTGGGATTGTGTACTGTGCGGTGGAGGGAAGTAAACCCGAGTGGAATGACTCGATATACTCAACACTAAGGTCCAATATCACTGAACTAGAAAACAGGGGGGGGGGGGGGGGGTCGGTATAATTCTGATGGGCGACTTTAATAGACACATGGGTGATAAGGAAGAAGGCATAGAGGGTGGGGACAAGAAAGTCATCAGGAATGGAAGGAAGCTGTTGAACTTCACAAATGAACTCGGTCTGAAGATTCTGAGCAGGGACGCTAGATGTAAGGGGAAATGGACCTGGGAGAGAAACGACAGAAAATCAATAATTGACTACATTCTCACAGATATGAATTTATGGAGGGAGGTGATAGGGGTAGAAGTGGACGATGAGGGGAAAATGGAGTTGGATAGTGATCACAACTTGATTACAGTGACGATGAGGGCCAAAAACCCAGAGAAAAGCAAATGAAGCTTCAAGGAGGTTTGGGAACTCAAAAAGGATGCCGACTGGGCGAAGTTCGAATAAAAACTGAAACCAAAGCTTGCAGCCGTACACAAGGGGGGCAGTGTCCAGAAGATGGCCGACGCCATAGTTGCGAGCCTAGTGGAGGCAGGGAAGGAAAGCGGAGGAAAGATTAGGGTGCCAACACGGGAACTTGGGAACAGAGTGAACGAAGAACTGAAAAGGGCCATAAAGGTTAGAAAAGCTAAATGTGCTGCATACACGAGAAGTAGAAAACTTAAGGGGGTGGAAAGCAATGAGGCCATGGTAGCAAAGGAAGAATACCAACAAGCACGAAATAAAGTAAACAAGATTAAAGACAACAACCGGAGAGTGCGAAATAGCAGTCTTATTAGGACGATAAGAACGACAGGGGGGGGGGGGGGGTCGAGTTCGAGCGTATTTTGGAAATGGGTGAACAAATGTAACAAAGGGAATAACCCACAGAGCATTAAAGTAGATGGCGGGAGTTACAGAAGAGCGAGATCAAATCGCATTAGAACTAGTCAAGCACTGGGAGAAGGTAAACGATAAGCGATGGGGCATGGGGAACCCACCAAAGTGTCCGAACCAGGTCGAGGAAAATCTATCGAACTTCGTGTGCAGCGAAATCAAAACTGAGGAGGTGCGAAGGGTGATCTCGAAATTAAGGAATGGAAAAGCGGGAGGGGTGGACGAAATTCCTAACGAGTTTATCAAAAAGGGGGAGAGGAACTCTTGGAAAGCCTAACTGCCCTATTCAATTTAGCCATAGAAAAACAAGAGGTCCCAAAGGAGTGGAGGGAAAGTAAAGTGACATTTATTCACAAAAAGGGGGAAAAAGACGTCTTGGATAACTATCGAGGGATCTCTGTCAGCAGCAACATTGGAAAAGTCTTTTCTAAAGTCCTGTATGGGAGATTAGAGGAGGTGATCGAAGAGAAGGTTTTTTTGGGAGAAATCCAGAATGGCTTCAGGAAGGGAAGGAGAGTCACTGACCATCTTTTCACGCTATCCCAAATGATAGAATCCGCGAAAGCAAAAAAGAAAAAGATGTTCATGGCCTTTTTGGATGAGTATGGAGGGAGGGTATGTGGCGCAAGCTGGAGGCTCTGAGCTTGGGGGGGGGGGGGGGTGTTGGGATTATGAAAGCATTATATAAAGATGTACAGAGTGAACTTAGCCTGAGAAACATTACAACAAAACGTGTGCCTATGGAGATAGGCCTGAAACAGGAATGTATCCTTTTGCCAATTCTTTTTGCATTGTACATCAAAGGTTTAGGAGATGAACTCCTGCATAGCGACGAGGGGGTTGCAGTTGGTGACTTGAAGATCCCAGGGCTATTTTTTGCAGATGATATGGTGCTAGTGTCAGAAAGCGAAGAGGGGCAAGCGAAGATGCTGGGAATTGTTGGGAAATATGAGAGCAAATGGAGACTCGAACTTAATGAAAGCAAGAGCAAAGTTATACCCGTGAGCCGCAAAGTGGAACCACTCGAAGGTGGAGAGTGGGAGAGTTCTGCATTCCGGAAGGTAGCAATAGACTTCTTAGTGTAGGAGAGACTAGTGACTACGAGTACCTGGGGGTAAATATAAACATCACAGGAAGAGGCATCTACCGAAACCACACAAATAAATTGAGTCTGAAGGGGAAGCGAATCCTTAACCAAATGAAACTTATAGGGAGAAACAGTTTCAATATGGTTTTCGTGGGGAAAACTATTTGGGAAATGGTGGGTCTGCCAAGTATAACATACGGTACGGAAGTTGTACCCCTAAACCACACAGCTGTTAAGAGCTTGGAAATCCTGCAGAACGATGCAGGCCGATGGATAACAGGCTCGAGTAATGCCGCAGCGCTAGAAGCGATCAGGGGTGAGCTTGGGTGGATGAGGATCAAAGACAGGATAGACCTATTGAGGTTATCTTAATTATTTGGTAAATCTCCCTGATAGCCGATGGTGTAAAGTAATGTTCCTGAGAACTTTCAACTCAAATATCAAGACGGGGTGGATGGTCCAAGTGAGGGAGCTAGTAGAAAACTACTCATTGGAGATCTCGGACCTTGACGTTGGGGTAAACCAAGACAAAAAGATCGTCAGAGAAAGTGTCATGGAGGATTGCAACCGTAATTGGCGAGAGGGGGTCAAATCAAAGGGATCTTTGGGTTTCCTGCGTGATAAAGAGAAGCCTGGTTTTGAAGAGTACCTTAATGGCACCTTTGGGGGGGGGTCACTGTTGTTCAAGCTGAGGTCGCGGTCCCTGGAGCTGAGGGGAAAAATTGGGAAAAACAGTGAAAAGGAGTGCCAGATGTGTAACTTGGGCGTGGTGGAGACCCTGGAACACTTTCTTATAGAATGCCCAAAATATCAGTCTAAAAGAACAAGATTCACGGGGAGTATAATGAGGAAGTGGGATGGGAGAATGAAGGACATGTGATTAGGGGGCGACTCAAAGGAGGGGGTTAATATACTAATCGAAGAGATTGGGAAGAATGGGGCCAGGGATGTCATCAAGCAGTTCGTCTCCGAGTGTTGGGAGGAGAGAAGAAGCGCGGGAATAGGGAGGCAGTTGGTAGAACATGGGTAACCAAGGCCTTCTCATACGAGAACCGCGACAAATCAGCGGCCGGCCGAAGTGTTATTATTATATGGGTGTCTGGGGTATTCAGATCACGAAAATGTCTAAACATTTCATCTAACGTCACTTCAATAGGAGTATTCTCATGTTTCGGCTTCAGGACTTTCCAATACTCCCTAGCACTTGAGGTTCGTAGATTAGTTAACTGGTGTCCTATTTTATTTTTGTAATTTTTAATAGACTGGGATATAATTTTCTTATTCTGCTTACTGGCATTTTCCCCCCGTTTTATCCCGATTATAGTTCCTTCTGGCGATCCTATAACGTTTTATAGATTTTTTACAATCAGTATTAAACCATGGCTTATATTTAGAATCACTATTTGACTTCCTGGAAAAATATCCTACTCCAAAAGTATCTCGTGCCGCCTCACGAAAAACTCCTCCGATATCTCCAGCAAGCTCATCAACATGGGACTGCTGGATATCGGACGGGTTTTCCTTGATGCCACACAGAACAGATTGTAAATTATTTATTTTGTCCTGGTTCAGATTGAACAAAAATTGTTCAGTTTCGTTATGTTTCCATAAAATATGCCTCTGGGCATTGGTCTCCTGTAGTTCGATGCTATTCGATACTGTGTGGTCCGTGCAGTCACTAAAGCATTTTACAGAAAGGTTTAAAGCACAGTGTACGTCTGAAAATAAGTCATTATATTTGAGAACAGAAAAATCACTGACATGTCCTAGGAATTCACCAGACGAATTACAATAATCGACCACGCTCGCACCAGACGATATAAACTCCCCACTCCCTTATCTTTACCCATCCTACCATTAACTGGTAGAGTGCTAGAAGCTCATGTTTGGGCTTTATTCTGAAGTGCAGGTACCACAGCCTGAAGGCTCATATTCAGTGGATGTGCTTTGTATTATCTTTGAAGTGATAGTATTTAGTCTGCAAGGGCTTGCCTTGTTACAATTTATGGGAGAGTGTCCATAGGCACTCTCCCATAAATTGTAACAAGGTAATGACACGTGTACAAGATGTGATGACCCAAAATAATTACGCACTCTACCAGTTACCAATAAAAATGAATTTCCTCTACAGAAATTTAATTATTTGTTTTTTTATCCATTAACGTTCTAGTAGTGGTAGCACCATACTTTTCCAACAAAAGGTACTCTTCATCCATACCCAGAGGTAATGGGTTAATAGTATCGTCTGCAGGACAGGTTAAGTCCAGCAATTCTGCTGTGCGTGCATTGAAGTCACCCAACAAGCAAACGCACTTAACACTGTGAAAAAGATAAATTAGCTCCACTTTCCATTTCGGCAATACTGTCTTTATTTGCATATTTTCTGTTCTCCGGTGGTATATAAGTTAAGCCAAACACCGCTTCCCCATTCATCCATGATCAGTCGGTAATTAAGTTTTAATCGAGACAAGTCACGAATACTGAGAAAGTGATTCTTATCATATTTCAGTAAAAAGAGTCAAACACAAATACACACTATTGTCAATTTTAAAACTTATATTACTCGTTCAAACTACCGAAAAGATCATGTCTCATATATATAGAAATAAAGCATAAACTACATCAGCAGCCATTAAAGAGAAAAAGAGAGAAGAAAGAACAGAGGAAAGAAAGGAAAGGAAGGAGAAAGAGAGAGCAGCGAGAAGAGTATCTGCCGGCTCCATCAGAAACAAGGTTAGTGAACTTAATGATAATAAAGCCATGGGGTGTCTGAACTAATGGTGGTGGTCTCCAACTTACAGAAAACAGTTGATAATCTGTCCGAGGAGATCTCAGGCCTCAGAACAGAACAACAATTAAGGAGAAGGATGAGCAAATCGCTAGAATTTCTCTGGCTGCGGCTACTTTAACCAATCCAAACACTCCTGGTACCTCAGTCTCAGAAACTACTCCACCTACCAATGGCTCCCCTCCCAAGGAGATCCAGGTGGTGAAGGAGATCCATCCAATCCCTGTCAGTGCAGGGGGTGTTGTAATCTCACCAACTCCAACTCCACTCACCTCATCTACCTCCTGTTCCTCCCAAGTGGAGGTCCAGGAGGCTGATGAAGCGCGGCATGAGCCAGTTGAGAACACCACAAAAGACCAGGACAGTCAGGATAGTCATAGCCATACCTCCAATCAAAGTATAAACAATAAGGATAACACCGTCAAAGGACCTAGGAGTCCAGGGACCCAGGCATCGGAAGAGGGCAAAAGCCTAAAAACCTATGCCGAGGTCACTAGGCTCCAAAAATAACCTGGGGAAATCTACAAAAAGTGTGATCCTAGAGACCCACTCAACACTATAAGTTACTTTCAGACCTAACATTAACCCACATAACTAACACGCCAGTTCAACCCATTGCTTCTATTCAAACCAAAAACTTTGTTGGGGTGCCCTTCCGTGGGGGAGCTTACTAATAACTCCACTGACGGAGGGGAAACACCCCATAAAAGAAAGATAAAGAAAGAAGACTCAGACTCTGAGCTGCAGGAGACCACGAACGCGGAAGGATTCTCTGTTATGACCTCAAGGAAGGCCAAAAAACACAGAAGTCACCAACCACATTCGACCTCCTGCAGTCAGATCTATCTCGCAAACATATGACGGACCTCAGAATAACTGTAATGCCACCAATAAGGAAAACTGTGCCCCCACAGCACCTAATCCTATATCTCTCATGAGCATGGACTTCTCTGCGGCGGTCAAGAGGACTGCCGGCGAACTTGTGAAAATAAGGGAAAAAAGCTAAGAAAGCGGTTATCCAGCCCCCCCCCTCCCCACCCCCACCCCCGCCCCCTCAACAAAAACTAAAAGTATAGCCATCAATTGTTGTTGTTACTAGAGTACATCCCGATACTCCCACAGAAGCCATCACGCAGGGAATCCAAAATTGCAAATGGGAAAGATTCACGTCCAGAGCCACGGGCAATTGCACGTGGAAATTAAAAGTGAATTGCCCAGATCTTGACACCAAAAAAAGAATACTCACAAGTGGGGTCACCATCAGCGGAAGAAAACATGTGGCGGAGGAGTACAGGTCCATGCCTCCACCGGTCCAATGCCACAAATGCCAAAATTTTGGGCACGTCGCCAACAGATGTAAGGGCAGTCTGACCTGCATGAATTGTGGAGGCAACCGCCTCACCATATCATGCGGGCCAGCCTCCCCTTCATGCCCCAACCGCAAGGGAGCCCACACCAGTAACTACCGGGGGTGTCCCCACTTCAAAAAAGTAAAAACCAACATAGAACTTAAAAATCTAAACTTAAAAAAAAACCGACAATGCATCCTCCCCCCCCCCCACCCCCACACACAATATACTCCCTAATCGCGGGAGCACTCTACTCCGTTCTCAATAAGCATGTTGATACCAATCTGTCTGACATCTGTCAAGATGTCAGCCGTTCAGCGTCCTGGTTATTTAAAAAACAAATCTCAGAAACCCAAATCAAAGCCGCCATTAACACCAACTAAAGCCACCATCTGTGACTGTCCAAACGCCGCAAAAACTTAACGCCTATCATGAATAAGTTACAGATAGCGGTGTGGAACGCCAGAAGCGTTAATAATAAAAAACTCAAATGAGCCGATATTTCAAAAATACAGACATAGTCTGTATCTGTGAAAGTTGGCTAAATCCCGACAAAACTTTCTCATTAAGTGGATTCAGCATAATAAGAAGAGACCGACAACACACAACAGGTGGCGGGGTTGCTCTTCTAATAAAGCAGAACATCAAAACTAAAACCATAAAAACTCATCACCTCGATGCTGAGGTGATTGCAACTGAAATCACAGTCGATAACAAAAACATCGCGATTGTCTATTATGTAACAGGAGGAGAGATAAGTGCGGGAGCCGGGGTTTGAACCGTCGACCTCTAGCACACAAATCGACCGATTTACCACGAGACCAAGAGAGCCAACCACCAGGCTGGGTGGTAAATGGCTTTTATACCTCGACCGCTACACTACTCTCCCCTTCTTTCGAGATTCACCACCTGTGAATCTCACCCAGGTTCATCCCTCAGAGCGGCTGAAACATCCGCAGTGCCACCTACTGCTGAGGATCGGACGAGCCCCCAAATGTAACAGGAGGAGAGATAAGTGCGGGAGCCGGGGTTCGAACCGTCGACCTCTAGCACACAAAGCGACCGATTTGGCACGAGACTAAGAGATCCGGACCAACCAGGCTGGTTGGTAAATGGCCTTTATACCTCGACCGCTACAGTTATTACAACGACCCAAGCAAGACTGTTCCTGACACCGTCTTTGAATTTGTTTATGAGGAAATACAAACACTGCATTTTCCTCGGCGACTTCAATGCCAAACTCCTATTCTTTGGCTGTAATAAAACCAGCCCCAACGGTGAAGCACTCTTTGAAATTACCAATAAACATAACCTACACGTGGTTATGAATGACAACTCAGCAACTTACATCAATGGTAACCCACAATTCCCATCCGAAATCCTCGATCTCATAATCGCCAGCGACTCTCTGATAAATCACATCGACGACCACTGGGTCGGCGAAGATGACCTAGGCAGTGACCAAAAAAAAAAAAAAGCCGTAAAGCTGCAGCCAAACCCCTTAAAAGGAAGATGGCTCATTCACGCGTACCGACAATGACAAGGCTGACACCTTCGCCAACCGCCTCAGAAAAACCCATCGCCCATATCGATGTCCCGACAACGATGACGCCATCATTAACGCCATTGACGACTTCATCAATGAACACCCTGATATCTACCCTGATCCCAACTTTGATACCGATCCAGAAGAAGGGGACGACGATGACCTCGTCATCCCCATTTCAAATGACGAAATCATCAATGTTATCAGAAAATGCAAAAATTCCTCATCACCCGGGGAAGATGAAGTCAGTTACAAAATTCTCAAATAGAGCCCAAACTCATCAATTGATAAACTCATCAAGCTATTCAATGCATGCATCGGCAATCTACCGCCCAATCAGTCTTCTCAGTTGCATTGGCAAGGTATTCGAAAGAATCATTTCCAATCGACTGAGGGATCACCTCGAAGAAACTGATTTCTTCAATAAATGACAAAGAGCATATAGAAACCACAAAGAAAGCATTGAACATGTTTACCGCCTAGTCCACCAAATGAAAACCGCGATCAAAAACCAACAAATTGGCGCGGCAGTCTTATTAGAGTCAGAAAAAGCGTTCGATTCCGTATGGAACAACGGAATGCGATACAAGCTATGCAAAATGAAACTCCCAATAAAACTACTGAGACTACTCTCCTCCTTCCTAAACGACAGAGAAATAAAAGTTAGAGTTAACAACGAAATGTCCGACAGCGTCCCACTGGAATCAGGCACCCCAAGGATCCGTCTGCCTCAAGCCCCCACCAATACATCATCTACGTTAATGATCTCAAAATCTCCGAGGATCGAGTTCAAATCTCTCAGTTTACGGACGATAAGGGCCTCTGGGACTCTAACAATACCGCCAACTTAGTTCAAAAACCCCTCCAACGCGCCCTGGACGACCTTGAGGTATGATGTGCCAAATGGAGAATCAAGCTGAACGCCAGCAAAACCCAAAGAATAACATTCACTCGTAAAACAAAACAAAACCGCGACTTCGAACTAAAACTAATGGACAACCCTCCCCCCCCCCCCCCGAACGCACAGAGGCGAAATTCCTCGGCATTACTATCGACCAAAACCTAGCCTTTAATAAACACACCAGCGACATTGCCAACAAAGCGACAAAACGCATTAACTTAATAAAAATGATTCGAGGAACATCCTGGGGAGCCAACCAGACTATCCTACTTAATTTATACTAAGTTTTTATACGCCCAGTACTCGAGTATGGGGCCATAATCCTAATTGACATTAACCAAACTAATATGGGAAAACTCCAAAAAGTCCAAAATCACGCGCTTAGGGTCGCTGTCTGTGCCCCGTGGGATACTGTCATCAAAACACTCCATGAAAGAGCGGATATTCCAGTGATAAAAGAGCGCCTTTACTCTCTAGCTGCTAAATCCCACATCAGGCTAGCCGACATTCAGCTACTGTCCGAACTCAAAGTCACCTGCGAGAGCCGCCAAAAACAAAAAAAAACTCGACAATGACCAATCCCTAAAGTCCACCGATGCAGCCCAAATCTTCAGAAATCGAAAAAACTAAAAATCAAACCGGGAAGTAGAAGGTGAACTAACAGGCAGTGAAAACGGCGAAAGCTGTGATCTTCTACCAGGAAGGGCTGCCTTCACCATCTCAATTTATTTATTTATTGGTGTTTAAGGTCACTTATTTTTGCACAATGGCTAATCTTGACCACGACAGTTTTACGGGTGGAGGAAGCCGGAGTCCCCGGAGAGAACCACCGAGCAACGGCGAGCAACTGTCAGCTCCCCAACATTCTAACTCCACTCAAGCAGGGTTAGCATTAGTTGAAGACAGGTGCACCATCGACGTGCACTACGCCTTAGTACAGAGCGTCACCGTGCCTTCACGTGGGCAATGGGTATGAAGTGTCTTGCCCAACGACACAACGCGGTTGTCGCAGGTGGGATTCGTACCGAGGACCTCTCGGCTTGCAGCTTGCACCTCTACCAACTGAGCCACCGCGCCCCCACCATCACAATTAAAATACTAAAAATCAAACGTGCTAAATAAAAAATTCAGCAAGATCCAACACCCGCGAACCGACAACATTGGTAAAAGGAAGGTGAAATAACAGGCAGTGAAAATGGCGAAAGCTGTGACCTTCTACTAGGAAGGCCTGTCTTCGCCAACTCAACTAAAAACTAAAATTCAAACGTCTTAATTTATGAAAGTCATCAAGATCCAGTAGTCGCGAACCGACGATTTTGGGAGGTGAAATAACAGGCAGTGAAAACGGCGAAAGCTGTGACCTTCTACCAGGAAGGGCTGTATTCACCAACTCTACGAAAACACTAAAAATTAAAATGCCTTAAATATGAAAGTCAGCAAGATCCAGTACTCATGAACCAAGAATAAAGGTAAAGGGAAGGTGAACTAATAGGCAGTGAAAACGGCGAAAGCTGTGACCTTCTACCAGGAAGGACTGTCCTCACCAACTCATCTAAAAAACACTAATAACTGACCGCCTAAAAATAATCAAATAATCAATACTGGAAAGTGGTAAATAGTAAATCTCAAACTTTTTTATTCTCTATATACCAAACTAATTCTGCCTTCTTCTTTTAGAAGGTGCACAGAGATGCTTTTCTTTTTAATGACCAGCACCCCAATAACCGCTTTGGAAACTATAACCGTTACTCCGCTCCATCCCTAGAAGTGGTCACCCACCTCAAGGGAGGCGAGCGTTGGTCCTGCGTTGCGACTCTGCCCCTTTTTATAAGCGTCTGAAGAGCGCATTTTTGACCCAGCCAAATAGGTTACAATGCAGTCCTGCCCCAGAACCAGGGAAGTTCGGGTCTTTCTTCTGGTGGTCCCCGAAAGGGGTCGTTGTTGTCATCTATCCAAAAAGACATCCTACTGCAAACCCATCCTGAAGACCGATTAAGACAGTCCGAGGCACACTATACTTGCCAATGATGGCCCGCCGTCGCTAATTCATCCATCTCTGAAGTGGCAGACTATACTTGCCCGCAAAATAAGACACTACAGCACCCTCGGGAAGAGGTAGTACCTTAGTGAGAGGACCCAACCTCTCACACTGGTCCTCACCCGAGAGGTCAGTCAACGAAATCAACCCAACACCGTTGAAACCCTTGCCAGGGACAACTGCCGTGTACCCGAACCTTTTCCTCCTTCAACACGCATTGACATGAAGCTACCAGATCACAAACAGTCACTGAGGTTCGAAAGGGGCTTGCTCCACAGCGTCCCTGCGCGCCTTCGGCGCGCAAAAACCATTTCATTTCGCTTCCCCATCCGTTGTTTCGACCGGCGGTTTTACTTTAAACCAAACAACTAACTGGCTTTCACTTGGTACCACATGTACATACTTGAATAAATTATTTCTAACTGCAACTATTATACCCCCAGATCGTACCCTAGATATACGTTTACGATGTTTGCACCAGACTATGCTATAGGCTGG
Source organism: Pictodentalium vernedei (assembly GCA_031216915.1). NCBI lineage: Eukaryota > Metazoa > Mollusca > Scaphopoda > Dentaliida > Dentaliidae > Pictodentalium > Pictodentalium vernedei. Next base: position 356,401,720 of record CM062296.1, read on the forward strand.
GATACGAATATCGTCAATCATGTCGCTTTTCGTTTCAACGAAATATAAAATCTCAAAATCTGCAATAAATTCATTATGTTAAGCCTACTTTTAAGGCCACAAACGTTTAAAGTCAAGACAGTTACTTACTTCAAGTAAGACCGTTCGACTGATAATTTCGCCGGATATTTGGATTACACTGTGAAAATGCTCCATCGCTCACCTATCTAGTATTGGTGGGAGTTGATGAAACTCTTTGCCGCTTTGAACTACGGGGGGTAGAAGATTTGGAAGTAGTGGAATTCGCGTCGCGCGTCTTTTCCGTGCCACTCTCAGATTCACTGGTGACGCTGCTATCGGCGTCGGTAGACGTATAGGGTTTGCCGTTGGCGAACAAACGATCCTTAATAAGTGTAACGTTTTACCCTTTTTCTTCAGCCTACGTACCACTAGATAAAGTTTCTTGTGCTTTTCTTCAACCCATGGAGGAAACTGTTCGTTGATGTATTTTTTGTACCTTCAAGTTTTGGACCAAGTTTCCGGATTACTTCGCGCTGTTTAAAATCCAAAAATCGCACTACAATACGATGTGGGGATTCGGAAGAGCTTTACCGAATCCATCCACCCGTTCGATGTTAATACTATCCTCAGATTCGTAGTGCAAGTCCTCCCGTAAAATCTTTCTCAATGTCGCTTCACAGATTTCGTTTTCGGCATCCGGGATTCCAGTAAATACAAGATTGTTTCGCATCGATCTGTATTACAGATCAGCAACTAAATCGTTCAGATTCGTAATTTCAGGATCAGTAGTTGCCAAGCTGTTAATACGAGCACAGTTTGTCTTTTCATTTGTGGAGATTTCAGAAACGCTAGCAGAAAGTTGGTTAACATGACTTTTGGTGGAATGAATCTCAGTTTTCAAATCATCAAAACTATCACTAAAGAATTAGGTACTTCTTTCAACATCGTTAATTTTGGATTTCAAAGTCGTCACGTCGCTCTCGACAGTTCTTATGCAAGGGGTTAACCCTTTACCTAACATGAAAAGTAGACGACACTTGCAAAAAAAATTCTTGAATAACTAATTTTTTTCATTTTTTTGTCTCAAAAACATAGGTTATGACCCCTCGTTGGGACGAGCTCGACGAGCTCGTTCCAACGAGGGGTCATAACCTATGTTTTTGAGATAAAAAATGAAAATATTTTGAAAATTAATTGGCGATATTTGAGAATAGCGCTGACCGGTTTTGGCCGTTACGTTGGGTAAAGGGTTAAGTAACTGAGTTTATGGTTGATTTCGTCAAGTGCGTTCAGCTTTGACAAATTTTTCTCAATATGAGCGAGTCTAGTATTTAAATCATCAAACTTGCATATTCTGCTTCAACATTATCCAATTTATCGAACCGCTGATTGACGTCACGCATAAGTACCAAAATCTCCCGATCAGTTTCGTGAGAAAACGACGAGGTTTCCAACATCGAATCTATCTCATTATCTTTCTTATCATTCATTTTGCCGAACATGTATTAATTTAACTTCAGTGTAATGTTTATATTTATATGGACTTTCTAGCAGTTTTATATCACCACGGGTAGAAATGGGGGCTTGAAAGAGTTCAATGTCACCACGGCGAAAACTGGAACAAATAGCATCTTCAAAAACACGGTAGTGGGTTAACATCAAAGGTATCTCTATTCAAGGTTGGGAACTAACAATAACACCACGGGCAGCAGCATCCTCGATTATTCGATATTTGGTTTTCGATAATATCAGTGTCAGTGATAACAATACAACAATGGGACGCGTTTACTGTAATCAATCAGTGGCCAAAGACCGTGACCGTTCACTGTGACAAGCTGAATGCGGTCAAAATTTACCACGAAAACTATGCAACTGACTTGGTTTTCTTACAAAATTTCACTTTTCTTTACTCCTCGAATTTCAATACTGACATGGTAGATTTCTTGAACTAGTACGTCAAAGGAATCCAACAGGAACGTTACAACTCCTCTTGCACATTTTAACATTTTAACTTCTTGATTCCTCGAGACGCAACACACAGCTGATAACTCGCCCTCACCCCCAATCGCCTCAGACTGGCCATTAAAAAGTTTTGATAATATACTGTCCAAATCAAGTAAAGCACCCCCTCCCCTATAATACCTGTGGGTGGGTTTACGAATAGCTCAAACTGTGACGTTCTGCATTCCTCTGTCGGATCAGGCATACATCCTTAAAACAGGTGAATATTTGCTGGCTATTGACCACTTCACTACCGTGTGCTTATAGAGAAATGAGAAAACATCACAGTGAGAGAAATTCGGAAGGTCATGGACAGTATGCCACGCCGATTAACCCTTTACAAAAAGTAACAGCCAAAACCGGCCAGCGCTATTCTCAAAAATCGCCAATTAATTTTCATTTTTTGCCTCAAAAACAGAGGTTATGACCCCTCGTTGGAACGAGCTCGTCGAGCTCGTTCCAACGAGGGTTCATAACCTATGTTTTTGAGACAAAAAATGAAAAAAATAGTTATTCAAGAAACTTGTTTGCAAGTGTCGTCTGCTTTTCATGTTAGGTAGGTTGAGGTGTGTTAGATATGCTCGAGGCTGTTCCATCAGGTGGGAGCGCGGTGGCTCAGTAGGTAGAGGTGCAGGCTGCAAGCCGAGAGGTCCTCGGTTCGAATCTCACCTGCGGCAACCGCGTTGTGTCCTTGGGCAAGACACATCATCTCCATTGCCCGCGTGGGGGCACGGTGGCGTTGTGTACTAAGGCGTACTGCACGTCGATGGTGCACTTGTCTTCAACCAATGCTAACCCTGCCTGTGTGGAGTTAGTATGTTGGGGAGCTGACAGTTGCTCGCCATTGCTCGGTGGTTCTATCCGGGTACTCCGGCTTCCTCCACCCGTAAAACTGTCACGGTCATAATTAGCCATTGTGCATAAATATGTGACCTTAAACACCAATAAATAAATAAATACTGTTCCATCAGGTACTGAACAACGTGCCGTTTTTTAACATTGTGATGACGTCGGCGGTGCCTAATATTCATTCAATAAAAAAGAAAGCTCTAGAAACCCTTGCTTCACTTGTAAGGCATATTCCTCCTACTGCAAATAGCAGGTTTTCTCAGGAGAATTTACCCATTTACTTTATACCCACTGGTATTAAAGGGAGGTGGCGGGGAGGTGGACTTAACTTTTTTTGGACAGTATATAATGAAAATAACTCTGACTTCTAACGCCAGAAAAAACCTGAACAATGTGAGTCAAATTAATTCGATAAGGATAGTTCAGGATATAATTGTGTAATAGCCCCCACCCCCACCTCCCACCCCTGATAATTTTACAGTGGGAACATTTTAAAATTCGAGTCTTAGATATCGATGCTAGTAATCTTGTACTTTTTTAACCCTTTATCTTACACGAAAACCAGACTGGACCAGTATGGCCAATTTGAAGTATCGTACGGGGTGCGGTAATTAAATAAGAAATTATGTAATGGCTACTTTACATATATATCTCATTCATCCACAATTAAAAAGGTTTTGAGCTTTTTAGGTATAATCCTGAATGACTGTTATTCCATCTACATTATCAAGGAAGGCAGTATTGATGATGCAGATGGAATATTTCGTCAGTCAGACTTGAGTCATCACGGTCGGTACAACAAGTCAGGTCCTCAACCCCTTCACTCCACCATTCTTCTGTCTCCACGGTGGCCCTCTCTAAATTATTCCCTTTGCATTCTGCCTTGAAAACCTTGTATTTAAAAACGGAGAGTGATCTGTCATATAAACTGTTTTCGAATAGCGGAAAACCTGAAGTTGAGCGGGAAGTCGAATGTGACTCATCACAGAGGGTGAGAAACGAAAATCCAGTAGGCATATTTCTCTCCATCGGGGAGGACAAGCCGCTTGAAACTCGATACACGTTTCGCATGTTCAAATAAGAAAGCGGAAAAATATTAACTTGAAAAAAAAAATCAGAATTGAAACACATTATTGTACCCGTATATAGCGATAATATTCTCGGTTGTGCCAAGAAGATAACTTCTAAAATTCTCCGCAGAAACTGAAACGCAAATGTACCCCAGTCAACTTATGGCTAATTATCTCCCTTGATGTTTTCATCAAAACAAGTGTCCAAGGCTGAGAAAAATATAAAATGGTTGAGGGTACCCGACCGGTCAAAGTTTGCCTAAAAATATTAACCTTATATATATATTAATGTCTGAATTCTCTAAAACTAGGTCGTGTTCTGTCACCCTGATATTACTTGGGCCCTCTATGTTACGCCCCCTCCCCCCCCCCCCCCCTCGAAGGGAGAGCTCTGCATATCCATTTATCTGATCGGGGTATACAATCTTAACCCAGCACGATGTGAAATCAAGTTTGGAAAATATTTTTCCTCGGTCATTGGTTGAACAAAATATTGTATCCCCCCTGTCCCCATTCAGAGAAGGCGGGACAAGAGAGGCAATGGGGACACGTGTCTCTCCACTTTTTCCACAGACATGTTGCGCGCTTACACGGTGAGTTAAAATGTGTTTATGCAAATGTGTCAATATACAGGCATTCCTGTAAAATATTATATGCAAATCCAAACAACATTTTGCCAACATTTTGCCAAAAAATCCTACTTTTTTTAACCCAGACGACACTTGCAAAACAAAAATTCTTGAATAACTGAATATTTTCATTTTTTGCATAACAAACATAGCTGATGACCCTCATTGGAACGAGCGCAACGAGCTCGTGCCAATGAGGGGTCATAATCTATGTTTTTGAGACAAAAAATGAAACAATAATGAAAACTGAATAATAATTTTTGTGAATAGTGCTGTTATGTTGGTGAAGGGTTAAAAGTCTAGATTCGATTCTTGAAATCATGTCACGGACAGAGAAAGTCTCACAAATGGTGGTTTGTAATACCTGGTTCGAGTTGTTGAGGGATCAGTATGGGCAATTTGAAGTATCGTACGGGGTGTGGTAATTAAATAAGACTGTATTTGATGGTTACTTTACATATATATATTATTTATCCACAACTAAAATAGTCTTGAGTTTTTTTAGGTATAATCCTGAATGACTAATATTCCATCTACATTATCAAGGCATGCCTTCGAGGAAGGCATGCCTTGATAATGTAGATGGAATATTTCATCAGTCGGGCTTGAGTCAGCATGGTCGGGACAACAAACCAGGCCCTCACCCATTCACCCCACCATTCTTCTGTCTCCGCCGTTGCCCTCTCCGGATTATTTCCTTTACATTCTGCCTTGAAAATCTTGTATCTACAAACGGAGAGTGATCCGTCATATAAATGTATAGGATAGCGAAAACCCCGGTATTGAGCGGGAAGGCGGATGTGATCATCATAGAGGGTGAGAAATGAAAATGCCGTAGGTGTATTTCTCTCAACCTGGGAGGACAAGCCGCCTGAAACTCGATACACGTTTCGCAGGTTTAAATAAGAAAGCGGGAAAATATTAACTTGAAAAATAATTCAGATTTGCACCACATTATTGTTCCCATATATAGCGGTAATATTCTCGGTTGTGTCAAGAAGATAACTCCTAAATGTTCCGCAGACACTCAAACGCAAATGGACCTTCAGTCAACTTATGGCTAAATTATCTCCCTTGATGTTGTTATCATAACAAGTGTACAAGGCTGAGAAAAAATTGAAATGGTTTAGGTTACACGACCGATCAGTTTGCCTAAAAAACATTAGCAGCATAAATATTCATGTCCGAATTCTCTAAAACCGGTTCATGTTCTGTCACTCTGATATTTCTTGCGTCGTTTTTGTTACGGTTATCCCCCTCCACCCCCACGCCCCCCCCCCCCCCCCCCACACCCGGAAGGGCTCTGCACATTCATCTCTCAGGGTACACAATCGTAACCCAGCACGATGTGAAATCAAGTGGGGTGAATATTTCTATTCGGTCATTGGTAGCACAAAATATTGTATCCTCCTTGCCCTCGCTCAGAGGAGCGGAACCAGAGGGGCAAGGGTGGCACGTGCCCCTCAACTTTTTCCACAGACATGTTACATAGTGAGTTAAAATGGGCTCACGCAAACGTGTCAGTATTCAAGCATTCCTGTAATATATTATTTGCCTATCCAAACTACATTTTGCCAAAGAATCCAACCTTCGGTCCGTTTCTTCTACTCAACCATTTTCCAACCCGAAGGTTAGCTTTCGGGTTGGAAGATATGTGATTAAAACAGAAGGAGTGGACGGGACAGTGACCACACATCTAAAAGAGAGACTATAGTGTGTCATGATACATTTACAGACATGCGATGGTAACATTTCTCCCACTGGGCTGAAATATGGTTGCCTTAAAAATCTGTGCTCCTCCACTTTTGTCGAGCTTCTGGTGCCTCTGCCCCCATTTCAGCTCGCTTTGCCACGCCCCTGACAGAATCAAGTCACACTGTAGGTCATGGATGTAGCTGCTGTCCTCAAGATGTGATCGGTGAAAATTAAACAATTTACGCAACGAAACCGTGAGATTCACCCTATATAATACACAATAATCGCAATTCAAACATAAAAAAAAATGTTGTTCCAGAATGCAGGTAAAAGCCCTTAAAGGGACAATAAGGCGCTAATTTTAAATAAATGTCGACGTTCAGATTTTGATTGTATGTAAAAGAGCATGTAAAAATACTGCATGCAAAGTATTAGGCATCGGAACGCGAAAATACTTAAATCTGAAATTAAAAACATCTAATAAAAACGAATTTTCATTAGATTCGACAGTGCTAAGATATAAATTAAGTTGCCCGAAAGCCATCAGACGTAAATACAGTAGAGTCGCTGTGGACTGGTCATAATCCACGCGTGTGCAGTGATGTCCACGCATGCGTTTGCGAGGTAATAAAAATCATCTTCAGCAAAATTTTAAGCAATGAACCACCGAGTTGTACCCGGTGGGTCATTAATTAATTGTTGATGATTAATCCTATAATTAGTGTTTGGAATCTAATATTATTGGGTCTGTGGAAATATTGCCAACCCATGGAAAGAGACCAGTCCGCGGCGGTCGTACTGTAGCAACGTGACATGATTTTTGAATATACGTGCTTTCTAATTTTACATTCGCTTTGGTCTCAATGAATGACCGCAACGAACAACAAATGTGCATTATTTTAGAAATATGGTCAATATTGGATCAAAAACTTGTATCGTTTTAAACAATGCACAGTGATGCTTCCAATAAAACTCAAAGCACATTGATCAGCAAAGACGTCCAGATCCAATTGCATGGACTCATGCGCAAAACAGAGCACGTGTCTACAAAAGCAAATAACACTGAAAATGAAAATGATATTGCAGTTGATAAAGTGCAGTCACCGTGTAGTCCACGCGTGCGTTTACCAGGTAATAAAAATTATCATCAGAACAAATTTAATTAATGAAGCACCGGGTTGTACCCGGTGCTTCATTAATTAAATTTTTTCTGATTTTTCCTATAATTAATGTTTGGAATCAAATATTATTGCGTCCGTGGAAATATTGCCCACCCCTGGAAAGTGATCAGTCCATGACGGCTGTACTGTACTGTGCCGGAATGTGCCATGAGTGATTGGCTAACCAGATCGTGATAAAAAAAAATGCCGCCTGCATTTTTAAAAAAAAAAAAAAAAATTCTCGCCTTCAAATTAATTTATTTTATCGACATGTACACTTCCTTGCGATTGATATATTAATCATAAGGATACTTTTGCATAAAGAAAATGGTTGTTTTGTGACATGGTCAGCTTATTTTTCAATTAAACGTCCATTTAACCCTTTACCCAATGTAACTACCAAAACCGGCCAGCGCTATTTACACAAATCGCCAATTAATTTAGAATGTTTTTTTTTCATTTTTTGTCTCAAAAACATAGGTTATGACCCCTCTTTGGAACGAGCTCGACGAGCTCGTTCCAATGAGGAGTCATAACCTATGTTTCTGAGACACAAAAATGAAAAAATTAGTTATTCAAGAATGTTTTTTGCAAGTGTCGTCTGCTTTTCATGTTAGGTAAAGGGTTAATTGGGACGAGCTCGGAAAGCCCATTCGAATAAGGTGTTAACAATTATGCTCTCGAAGAAAAAATAAAAATTTCTGAATGGTTAGAAGAAAATATCGCATGCATCGTTCTCTTGTCGTGCCAGGTGAAGGATTAAACTACGAAATAACAAGATAATGTCACAAGTAGCAAAGCCATGGAAAGTAAGGCTGAGGTAGCAGAAGATGATGTGCAGTCAACCTTCGGTTCCTGGATCATGGACTCTGCACAATTGGTTGTGTTCACTGATTTCCCTGCGCATGACGGTTGCTCCATAGGTTCGTATAAGGTCTGTAGAATGCCTTTCAGCTTATCTTCACACTTTGCCATCGTCAAGGCTTGTTGCACGCACCCGAATGCACAGATTTGAAAGCTGGAAAAGAGAATTTAACAGTTAAATATACCTTTATTGAGAATGACATCTCATTTATTTCCTCTGGGTGCGATGTACCTTATCTTGTCAGATAAAATCGGCATATGTAAAAGAAAAGTCCAGAAAATAAACAGCGAACATGATCGTTTTCTTATTCAACATTTATTTATTTATTTATTTATTATGGTTTAACGACACTTTAACCCTTTACCCAACGCAGACGATATCAAAAAACTTCAACAAAACCATATCATGTGACCCCTCGTTCCAACGAGGGGTCACATGATATGGTTTTGTTGAAGTTTTTTGAAAAATAATATTTTTTCAAATGCTGAATTTGCATATTACGTGGGTGGATGCGGACGATTCGTTGGGTAAAGGGTTAACAGCCAAGATCATATCGTGTAGGTAACAGTTTTATGGGTGGAGGAAGCCGGAGTACCCGGAGAGAACCACTGAGCAACGACGAGCAGCTGCCAGCATCGTAACTCCGCACTGCAGCACAGGCATATTCAACATATAACATTCAAAATTTGGCTGCTCTGCACTGACATGCTGCAGTGGGACGAGTTTATTCAATTCAGTAGCGCCACCTCCCTAAGCCACCCTACTCATTCTGAAAAAAAGATGGAAGCACTAAAGAGATATAGAAATATACATATCGTATCCATAGAAACATAGTATGTCATATCTAAATATAACCGATCTGTGACTCACGGTGAACGTCTCGTGAAATATGACAATCTTAAAATATCAATAAGTTAAAAATCATATCTTCACTGGTGAAAATTATAAGCTATTGTGATGAATCTGAGGCTTCCGACTCGGAGCTTATGTTCAACCGAGGCGCAAAGCGTCTCGGTTGAACATACGCTCCGAGCTGCGAACCTCAGACCATGTTACCGTCCATTCATCAAAATAACTTATATCTTCCAATAAGACCCTACCCAAAGCCCAAAACCCACATCAGTAGTATAGCTCGTACCTTTCACCCCAAGGTTGGATGACCCCGGTAGATTTACTCTTCTACAATCGAACATACCCTCCGAACACACTCCGTCTTATTGCAGAAAAATTGGGTAACATAGCAATCACGTGCTACCATAGAAACCAAGATGGCGGTCACCAGTATACAAAATGGACGACGAAAACACGTATCACCCTTACAACACGCGCTGCGCATGCGCACTCACACCACGTATCACTATGGAGATGACGTCACAACATGGCCGCTCACGCGGGTTACCATGACAACCAAACATGGCGCCACTAGGTCACGTGACATGACGTCACTTCCGGGGTCATCCACCGGGGTCATCCAACCTTGGGGTGAAAGGTACGAGCTATACTACTCACATCGCAAAAACGAACAAGGCAACTTCAATGAACAATGCAACTTTAACGATAAAAAATCAGTCAATAAACCCCTCGTGTACCCCACGACGTCACTGGACAAAAACATAAATAACTTAGACAAACCTCGAGGTTACTCCATCTTACACGTAGTTCAAATCATGAACAAGTTCATGATTTGAAGTGAGATGGAGTAACCTCGACTATTATTATAAATGGTTTTTGAGTAAACATTCATAGAATTATCACTGGCCTCGAAAATTATGATTTTATAGGCAGTATGCACTTTGAATCTCCTCCCATTGTTATAATCTTTTCAAATATTTTCCTTGGTGACGTCAAATGGTAAAATATGCGCTGGAACCGTAAATACTTAAACGAACCTAAGCGAGCTCTCATCCAATCAAAGGGCGAGGATTTTAGTCTCATTTTAGTCTATCAGGATATTTAATGCCAATTTCAGTTCGGCTTTTTGGCGTTGTTGATTTTCTACCACAAAATAAATAGATGGAATATAGCGAGTTTGGTATAGTGTGTGGCATAAAACTTTTTTAATTTGATTAGCATTTACCTAACGAAACTCGTTAACGACATTTGAAAGGATATTTCTTTAATTACTGATTCTTTTTTATTTTGCCTCCAGAGTATTGTCTATGACCTCTTATTGAACGGACTCGATATCATTCTATCAATTGTGGAATTTGTTTGAAGCAAAACGTGAACATTGTAGTTATTCAAGAAGTGTTGTTTGATTGTGTCGTCTGCTATTCGCTTTATGGAAAGCCTTAGAAGAAATCAAAAATCGGTTCAAAGAATAGACCTGAAGCCACTAAGAGAAGGTGTTTATGTAATTTTAGACACTAAGGCCCGGCAAAGTTTAAAATCTGTTTCTCACGCTCTCCCGCATGGTACTTTTGGCTGCCGCATGCTCTCTTTTTATAACCAAATGGAACTTAAAAAATAAAAATTATATGGTTTATTGTCTGATATTTTACCCAAGTAAATAAAATTGATAAATTGGACTCTTGAGTGCAAGGAACGAAATACCCCATCACACATGCTATTTTGTAGATTATGAGGCCTAAAACATAAAACAAACCAAGAACATGAACTTTTGACGGCAAAGAAATAATTATAAAAAATCAAATAAAAAAAAACACTCGCCCATATGCAATTTTACAAAAATGGCCAGCGAAACAGAATAACTTCTTTGTGGGGCCTAAAAAGAGCATATTATTGAGTTTAGATTGGGTGGCGGGATCGGATGATGTGGAGTAAGAATGACAAGAGAAGGGGAATGTCAATGAATCATGGAAAGCACCAGTGGTGAAATAGAATAGATGATGTTGTAAGATATTGCCGTGTGTGTTTTGCTAGCGATTCAGGGTCCTACATGTATATAATATGAACATACAAGTATTAATATATGATTATGTCGGTGCATTTCTGTCGTGTTTAAACTCCATTGTCGCAGCTTCTCAATTTCGCCAAAATTGTAGGAATGGTTGAGTTGCGACAGCGAAACGATGTCTGTGTGTACAGAAACCACGCTTTTCAAATCAGTGCAATGCCCAATAGATACTGAGTATAACAACAGCCAGTCTGGAAAAAATTGCAGGCACAAAGCCTAAATTTTTGTACGCTGTTTGACAATTCCACAAGTTCAAACAAATAAATACAACAGTGCTGTGCAAAAAAAGGACGATGATAATATGCCAATGCAGTTTTACTGAAAAGACCATCTTTAAAATAATAAGACTGAGTATCACAAATGTAGTTTCATGTAAAATATTACGTTGAGGAATAAAGACGTGGTGTCAAATTGACCTGCCTGTTTTTATTTGCAATGCATTTTGGGTCCGTATACCGAATTTGGTCAAAATCGGCCTAGTAGTTAGCCCATTGCTAAGGGGCGATCTCGTTGCTAGAGAAGTCACAAGACGTAAACTTTGATCTGTCTGTTTTCATTTGCAATGCATTTTGGGTCCGTATACCGAATTTGGTCAACATCAGCCCAGTAGTTAGCCCGTTGCTAAGGGGGCGCTCTGGTTGTTAGGGAAGTCACGTGACGTCAACATTGGTCTGTCTGTTTTCATTTGCAATGCATTTTGGGCATGTATACCGAATATGGTCAAAATCGGACCAGTAGTTAGCCCGTTGCTAATGGGGCGCTCTGGTTGCTAGGGAAGTCACGAGACGTAAACTTTGATCTGTCTGCTTTCATTTGCAATGTATTTTGAGTCCGTATACCAAATTTGGCCAAAATCGGCCCAGTAGTTAGCCCGTTGCTAAAGGGGCGCTCTGGTTGCTAGGGAAGTCACGTGACGTCATCATTTATCCGTCTGTTTTCATTTGCAATGCATTTTGGATCCGTATATCGAATTTGGTCAAAAGCGGCCCAGTAGTTAGCCCGTTGCTAAGGGACGCTCTGGTTGCTAGGGAAGTCACGTGACGTCATCATTTATCCGTCTGTTTTCATTTGCAATGCATTTTGGGTCCGTATACCGAATTTGGTCAAAAGCGGCCCAGTAGTTAGCCCGTTGCTAAGGGACGCTCTGGTTGCTAGGGAAGTCACGTGACGTCATCATTGATCTAACTGTTTTCATTTGCAATGCATTTTGGGTCCGTATACCGAATTTGGTCCAAATCGGCCCAGTAGTTAGCCCGTTGCTAAGGGGGCGCTCTGGTTGCTATGGAAGTCACGTGGCGACACCAGTGACCTGTCTGTTTTCGTTTGCAGTGCATGTTGGGTCCATGTTTCAAAATTGGTCAAAATTGGCCCAGTAGTTTGCCCGTTGCTAGGGGCATGGCTTTACTTGCTATGGATGTCACGTGACATAATCAGTGACCCATTAGCCCCCCCCCCCCCCCCCCCTCACCCAATATATTAAGGGTCCCTTGACCCAATGAGGGTGAAAGCAATGGTGGTGGAGAGCCATCACTTGTTCTAGCATCCGGGTATCCTTGAAGAAATGTAACCTCATTTGTCCCCCGTTCCTGCGGGAAAAATCCCTAAATGTATTATCAGCCAGAGTCATTGTCGTGAAGTCTCATCTCGTTAACCACTTCCTACGATAAAAAAATAGTGAAAAGAATATAAAGGACGATGTCGCTCGGCGTCGGCTATCGCCCACGTCTCGCTCGGGAGCCTTCGGCTCCATCACCCTTTAAAAAAGAACATGTCCGCTGAAAACAGGACACCCTCTACCACCACCAATATATTTTTCAGTGTTACCGCCACTGTGTCGAAGAAACATTTGTCCTCTTTGTTTCCATTTGTCATTCCTAGACTTAACGTGAATCCCCGCCCTCTATCCAAACTAATTATGTACATATCAACAGAAGCATTTAGATTTCATCATCAAAAGTAAGAAAATGCTTTGTCATCAATGCTGTCATGCTTTCAGTTATGATTGATTTGGACAATTTTCATTGTTTTTATTTACTGTCACTGATCGATACACTGCTTGGGCCCCTGCAAATATGGAATTTTTTGCGAGTCGACTTTTCGACTCGAACTTGCCAAAAAATGTTCGAGTCGGCCGGACATCGAATTCGAACCACGCTAGCCGGAACCATGTGTTCAAGTGTGGTTTCGAACGCGCTATTTCCCTTTTAAAACAGCCACATTAGGATTGTTTGGGCCTTGTACGTTACTGATGACTTATCCATATATTCATTGTAACATTTAACAGTTCGTACGGGAGCGCGGTGTCTCAGTTGGTAGAGGTGCAGGCTGCAAGCCGAGAGGTCCTCGGTTCGAATCCCACCTGCGGCAACCGCGTTGTGTCCTTGGGCAAGACACTTCATCTCCATTGCCCGCGCAGGGGCACGATGACGCCGTGTACTAAGGCGTACTGCACGTCGATGGTATGCATGTCTTCAACCAATCTAACCCTGCCTGTGCTGCAGTGCGGAGTTACGATGTTGGGGAGCTGGCAGTTGCTCGTCGTTGCTCGGTGGTTCTCTCCGGGTACTCCGGCTTCCTCCACCCGTAAAACTGTCACGGTCATGATTAGCCATTGTGCATAAAGATGTGACCTTAAAAATCAATAAATAAATAAATAAATAACAGTTCGTACGTTAACAATTAAGCACACCTAGTGGGGCACAGTGGTGTTGCGGTAACCGGTTCTCGCCAGATCATCGAAGTTAACCAACGTCGAGCCCGGTTAGGTCCTGAATGGGTGACCGTCTGAGCGATTGATTCAGACTCCCGTGTTCTGACCTTGGGTAAGGCACCTCACCTCGATTGTCCACATGTGGGCACAATGACGCCGTGTACTAAGGTGTATTGCAGGATGATGGTGCGCATGTCGTCAACCAATCTAACCCTGCCTGTGCTGCAGTACCGAGTTACGATGTTGGGGAGCTGGCAGCTGCTCTGCATTAGTAGGTGATATGTGCGGATTCTGGCTCATCCGCCTACAGTGAGCCATAAAATTCCGGTCGGCCACAAAATTGAATTTTTTTCTGAGAAAAGAGTCCATTTTCTCGTAAAAGTGTCGGGTTTTTTTCAGAATAATTCAACTTTTCCGGGAAAACCTCAGATTTTTTGCAGAAATGATCATTTTCTGGGTCGGGAATTTCAAAAATTCTGGGTTGAAAATACCCACTTTTTTGCGAATTTAACACTGATTTCCCATAGGGGTGAATTTGTTGCCGCATTGAAAATTCAAACCGGTACGTGGATTTTCGTGGGAAAAAGATGACGTTTGGGTGAGGGTGAATTTTTCCAGTGATCCAGAAAAGACGGTGGAGTTTCATCGTAAAATTCGATGGGAAGAAACGATCCGATCGGGAGGATGATCACGATCGAAGAATGTGTGTGTGTTTGTGCATTTGTGCGTGTATGTATAATTATGTGTGTGTGTGTGTATATATAGTAAGTTAAAAGATAAATAATAATAAAAAAATTGTTTAAAAATTTTTTTTTTTTAAATTTTAAAAAAATATATATATATAAAACAACATTCAAAAAATAAACAAGAATACAAAATAAATATAACTGTTTTTCATCCATAAAAGAGAGAAAAAAATAATAAATAAATAAATAAAAAAAAACAATGTTTCTACACGTGGGAGATTCTAAGCGAAGGGACGAGCAGGTTCATGAATTAATACGGAGCAAGGAGTACATTCAGGAGCAGGACAGTGCCAGGCGATTGGGAGAGATGAGACTGAGACGAGAGGCGAGCAAGTTGTTCAGAACCGTCATCGATGTTCAGGAACGAGCGAGGAAGGAGATCGTCGAGGAACTGAGACCCATAAGAGAAGGTTCTCTGAGGATGGGTTCTATTCCCGGTAGTTCTGCATTGAGAACTCCATCCGGTTACACTCTGGAGAGAATCGAGACCGATCCGAGTAGCGTCGGTAGCGTTACGCCGAAAAGTTTGTCTGAATACACACCGGAGAGGATCGAGACCGATGCGAGTAGCGTCATTAGCAGTGCCAGATCTGACAACGGCAGAGAAAAAGATGCGATTTACAGATTTCGTCAAGAAGGTGATGACGATTTTGTTGGTGACATGTAAATATGGTTTGAATACGACTATTTGATCGTCGGTCCGAACAGGTACTTAATGGCCGACGAATTGCACACTCTGCTCTCTCACAAGAGACCCAGTGATTACACCCAAGAGGATTTGAATAATTACGGACACATTCTGGTTCAGACTCACGCCACGAAGAAGAACAACGATCCCAGAGAGACGAGTCCGAAGGATAGGAGAGGTTACACATGGAAGCACGTGGTGGAACCCATATGGAAGGCAAACAAGTATTTCATGAAATCGACGACTGGAAAGGGAATGACGACCGACATGATATTTCCCGTGCCCTGTCGGAGAGATTGAGATTGTTGTTGGCTAACAGAGAAGCCGGAAACACTGGAGTGGATAACGAGATAGAGAGCGTGTGCGACAAATTGTTAAGGCAGAAGTTTTGACAAAGAAGGATTATCAAAAGTTGATGAATCATTTGAAATGATAAAATAGTAAGAGAAGAGAGAAAAAAGGAAAATATTAAGTAAATAAAAAAAATATATATATATTCACAAAAAATAATAAAAAAAACAAAAAAAAACAGAACTCTTAAAAAAAATGTTAGTGATAAATAACAAGGGATACGCTAGATCTTACGTCTACGGCGGATCGGGCATCGTCGATTCGATGATGCGATTTTTAACTCATAAATTCACCGGCGATGCTGTGACCCAGATCGCATCGAGCGCTCTCAAAATTAGAAAGAAGACGGCGATCGACGCCGGTGAGAAAGCTGTTGCCGAAGCGAGTGGACGAATAGCTTCGGAAGTCAGCAAGAGAGGAGCTGATGCATTGATTAATAAATTGATAACTCCATCACAACCACCTGCCAAACGATCGAGAATCGAACCGAAAAGTTGGAAAGACTTCTATGATGACGTCGTGCCGATACAGGACTTGGCTAAAATGATGAAAGGATCGGGATTGAAAGTGATTTATAAATAATAACAAAAAACTTTTATACATATATATAAAACATAGAAATTAAAAAATTAAAAAAAATAGAAAAAAAACTTAATTCAAAACATAGTAAAAAAAAATGAATATCAAAGACATTTCTTGGAATGACGTGATTACTAAGAGGTCAAATGACGAGTTCTTTCACAAGAGCATAAGAGGTCTGACACATTATTCGTTTTCGGCAAGAGTCTCTTTCAACCAGAGTACAGATTGCTTCGGGAGTGCATGATGCGTAAATTACCCAAGGACGTCATCTTCAATCTTCAACAATTGTGATGAATTCGAAGGACACGAGACATCGAATATATTGGAAGGTGCGGCGAGAGAATTGACCAGGAGAAACGTCGAGTGTTCGAACGTGGAATGACTGTTTTACGAGAATGCTGACGACGTTTCCAATCCCAGACAGTTGAAGTCGGAGAACAAGAATCTCATGATCTTCGACGATCTGCTGTTGGAGAGACAGAATTGATGTGAATCGTATTACGTTTGAGGACGTCACAGCAACGTGGATTGTTTCTATCTGTCTCAGAATTATTTTCGACTGCCCAGACAGACGATAAGGGAGAATGCTAATTTTCTGTGTCTCTTTCTTCAGGATCTTAAGAATCTCAATCACATCTATGGAGATCACATGGCTGACGACATGAGCAGGGAAGAATTGAGGAGATTCTGTAAGAAGGTGTGGGATAAAAGACTTCACACGTTCGTGGTGATCGATTTGACTAGCAAATTTAACACCGGAAAATATCGAAGTGGATTCGACGATTTTTTTTATATTCCCGACGATAATAATAAAGAAGAGAACAAAAATTTTAAAAAAATTTCGATAAAAATAAAAAAAAAATATATAATTAATAAATAATAAAAAAAATATGTCAGAACATCGCCTATTTAAACAAAATTCGAAAATACGGATGCGAAACAGTCCTGTCAAATCATTGTGAGTCAGGACACGACTCGATTCACAACGAACTTCGAACCTTCCATCGAATTGAACAAGGAAAAGAGATACGAGATGGCAATGGTTAATCTCGAGACTTATTATTCATTTCCCAAAGTCACGGAAAAGAACAACACATTCAAGTATTCCAACGGAGTGGATTGGTTTGAGATTCGAATTCCCAAAGGGAGTTATGACATAGACAATCTGAACCATCACATCCAGACAAGACTGAAGACCGACGATCACGGAGGCAATATGATAAGACTCGCTCCCAATACGAGTACTCTATAGACTTGGGAGATGGTTTTCGGGTGGATTTTAGTGCTGAAGATTCGATCAGTGAGATGTTGGGATTCGATCAAAAGATGTATGAAGGTCACGACGCATCCGAAAATATGGTCAACATTCTCGCAATCAATAGCATTTTAGTGAATGTCAATGTGATCTCGGGAAGTTACGTCGATGGTAGTGCTCAACCTATGATCTACTCGTTCTTTCCGGACGTTTTGCCGGGTTATATGATCATGAAGTGACCTCAAAATCTTGTCTGTTTACCCGTGATTATGGACATGTTGTATAGAACGGTGATCTGTTAGATCTTCGCAGAGAGAGAGTGACTATATAATTTCACATCAGAGAGATATGAAAAAAAAATCAAGTAAATAAAAAAATAAATATAATTCGAAAAAACAAAAAAAAAATTGTTTTTGTTTTTTTTAATTTCTTTTTATATATATAAGAAATAAAATAAAAAAAACAAACTTATAATATTTATAATAATAAAAAAAAACCCATAATATTCCTAATTTAAAAAAAATATATAGAAATAATCCTGTGAAAAGAATAAATAACAAATATGACTCATTAAAAACGTCAACATATCAGGACAAAAAGCTAATCTTCACAGAGTGTTGAATAATAGAGGCGAAGCTGTTAGATTTAAATTCAGTTATGAAGATCTGGCGACTGGTGGTAGCGATCGGATCACCTGGACTAAAACACAAATCAAAAGGATGGAGAAAGCGATTCGTAATCAAATGGAAATGACAGTGAGACTGAGTACCGCTCAGTTGAGATACAATCTGAGAATGAAAGGCTGTTTCTTGCCGCTATTGGTGGGACTCGCTGCAAAAGCATTACCTATTCTCATGAAGACGGTGTTACCAGCTCTAGGTGTGGGAACTCTAACGGGACTCGCCAGTTCGGCAATCGACAAATTAATGGGTAGAGCATTTTTCTGAAAAAGAGAGGAAACGGACTGTTTTTTAAGAAGGGAGTAGCCGTGTGTTGCGTAGATGTCGAGGGTAAAGGATTGTATCTAGGACCCGCGAGAAAAGGTGGCAATGCTTTCCACGGAGACGGTCTCTTTCTTTCGACTGGAGAGAATGTGGAACTAATCGGTGAAGGTTTGTTGTTCGGTCAGAATTCGCCGTTTAAGAATATACCCATTTTAGGTATGTTATTATAAAAAAAAATAAATAATTAAAAAAAAAAAATTAAATGTCCTAAAAAAACGATTTTTTTTTTCCCTTTTTTTTATGTATATGAAACAAAAGGTGAGAGAAGAAAACATCTTTTAAGAGACGTGTTAACAAAAACGTTTTCGTCATCAAAACAACGTTCGTTTTACGAAAAAGAAATGAAACAAAATGTGAGAGAAAAAAACATCTTTTAAAAGACATGTTAGCAAAAACGTTTTCATCATCAAATGAACATTCGTTTTACTAGAAGCTTTTAGCTTTTTCTAAACATTTACATGAGTGTGCATTAGAAAGAATTCAATCAGAATGAATCGAATACGACTCACGCTTAAACGGGTGCATAATATTATTTTGTTACTATTGTCAATCACATCTCAAAATCAAAACTATCTCGAAAATATCAAAACGTGTTCGAACGATAAAAATGCGTTTTATTATCAAAATTATCACATGATTATAGATATCCTAGATTGTTTAAAATACAAATTGAAACTTGTAAAACGTTACAAATATGGGGAAATTTATTACATGTATATTTGCGTGAAAAACGTAGTTAATGTATTCGATCATGGTGGTGGTGATGAAAATATTAAAAAATCCATTTGTCAGTGTGTCAAATATATTCGCAGATTACACTCATCCACGTCAAATAGATCGTGGATCGAATTTGCTATTAGGATAGAAATCATTATGTTTTATTTCCCGGATCTTTCTAACGACGACGACGACAATGATGAACAAATTATGGTTTTATTGGAATATGAAAAGCATAAGATCCTTCTTTTGAAAAAATATAATAATAAAAAAATGCGCTATCATAATAAATGAAAAGAGTTCGTTCATTCGTTTGATGATGAGACGAATAGAATGTGCACTATATATATGGAGAGAAAAATAAAAATTAAAAACAAATAATAATAATAAAAATATAAAAAAATTATAAAAAATAATTTTTTAGGACTTAAGAAAAAAACTTTTTTTTTCGTATACATATAATTATGAGTAAAACGAACGATTCCATGGAATAGAGAGCTTGGTTTCTTCGAAGGGCATTGGGTAGAGCTTACGCGATCTTCATGAACGAACAACCTCCTAGCACCTTGCATGAAAGATGTCTCAGCTGTCAGGAGGAGGGAGAATTTAATCACATTAATCATTCATGTCTCACGATGGGATGGGAAGACATCGTCACCACGTATTTCATGTCTGCATTGGAATGCGTTGACGTGATCGAATGTTGGAGACAATTTGTGTTTTGCATTGGAGAACCCGAGCCTACAAAATCGAAAGAATTGAAGTTAGCGCATCGAGTCTCACCACCGAAGACAGGGGACGCATTTTGGAATATTTGTTGGAAAGAGGGATATCACTACCACCACTAAAACAATGTTCTGACGGGAATCACGTTTTTATGGATTCCTTGTTGAAGGGAAGAAACCATTAAAAAAAATTGTTCGTTAATTAAATAATGGGTGAAAAAAAATACATAAAAACTAATAATAGATATAAATAAATAAAATAGAATTTTGAAGTAAAAAAATATATCCATCGTTTGAGAAAATTGGATGTCGAGTCCGCGGCACCTCTTCTACCACCACCAGAAAGTAGCGACGACGTGGGACAGAAGTATCGAATCGAACAAATCAATAGAATTCAATCATACCTGATGCGAGACAGAGATTCTCGTCGTTCGCTCAACAAGAAATATTCGAGATTCGAGAAATTCGTGAGTGGCGTAGATTTGACTCTTATTGCGATCTGTATGGGTTTGAACGTTGCCAGAATAAGTCTGTTGTCGACCACCATCGTTGCTCTTCCAGTCGTGTTGGCTGTAGAAGGATTGCTTTGACTACCGGATTCGCCAGTACGATCGGCAAATTTCTCACGAAGAAATTATCCGTGAATTCAAAGAAACATGAAAGCATCAGCATTTTACCCGATGCAAAGATCAACACCGTGTCGGATAAGATCTCCATGGCATTGAAAGACGGTACGATTTCGGACGGCGAATACAACGACATATTGAACGAAAAACAAAAATATGAAGTCATGGAAGCGAAGATAAGAGTCAAGAATCGTCAGATCATCAAGGAACAATTAAAGGATTCTCTCATGGAACAAGAGGCCCCAGGGGGCCTGAGGCGCTCACATGACATGGTAGTCTAAATATCAACCCAAAGAATTGATTTCAACAAGTTGCATCTACTCCTCCTAAGAAAAGCTTATACCAAATATCCAAAGATTCTGACCAGTGGATCTACAAAAAAAAGATTTTTAAAGAATATTCCTCATATTGAACTAAGTTATAATTCGGGCTCCCACAGGGAGCCCATATATGAACCCAGGGACTTGGCTTTAACAAACGTGAATCTCACCCTCTAAGGATGCTGCACACCAAATATCAAAACATTCGGACTGCTGGATCTGAAGAAGAATATTTTTAAAGAAAATTCCTCATTTCGAACTAAGTTACAATTCGAGCTCCCACAGTGAGCCCAAATATGGCTTGAACAAACTTGAATCTTACCCCCCTAAGGATGCTGCATAAAAATATCAAAAGCATTTATCTGCTGGATCTGAAGAAGATTTTTAAACAAAATTCCTCATTTTGAACTAAGTTGTCATTCGGGCTCCCATAGTGAGCCCAAATATGAACCAAGGGACTTGGCTTGAACAAACTCGAAGTTCACCCCCTAAGGTTGCTGCATGCCAAATATCAAACATTCCGACTGCTGAAGAAGAAGAAGATTTTTAAAGAAAAGTTCCTCATATTGACTAAGTTATAATTCGGGCTCAAATATGGACCCAGGGACTTGGCTTTAACAAACTTGAATCCCCCCCCCCCCCCCCAAGGATGCTACACACCACATATCAAAACATTCCGACTGCTGGATCTGAAGAAGATTTTTAAAGAAAATTCCTCATTTCGAACTAAGTTACAATTCAAGCTCCCACAGTGAGCCCAAATATGGACCTAGGGACATGGCTTGAACAAACTTAAATCTCACCCCCCTAAGGATGCTGCATACCAAATATCAAAACATTCCGACTGCTGGATCTGAAAATGAAGATTTTTAAAGAAAATTCTTCATTTTGAACTAAGTTATCATTAGGGCTCCTACAGTGAGCCCAAATATGGACCTTGAGACATGGCTTGAACAAACTTGAATCTCACTTCCCTAAGGATGCTGCATACCAAATATCAAAACATTCCGACTGCGGAATCTGAAGAAGATTTTTAAAGAAAATTCCTCATTTTGAATTAAGTTATAATTCGGGCTACCACAGTAAGCCCAAATATGAACCCAGGGACTTGGCTTGAACAAACTTGAATCTCACCCCCTAAGCATGCTACATACCCGATATCAAAAGATTCTGCCTGCTGGATCTTGAGAAGATTTTCAAAGAAATTTGCCTGAAATGCACTAAGTTCGAATTCGGGCTTCTATAGAGAGCCCAAATATGAATCCAGGGGGCCGATTTGAACAAACTTGAATCAGATCCACCCCACAAAGATGCATATCAAATATCAAAAGATTCTGCCTGCTGGATCTTGAGAAGAGTTTCAAAGAAATTTGCCTGAAATGCACTAAGTTCGAATTCGAGCTTCTATAGTGAGCTCAAATATGAATCCAGGGGGATGATTTGAACAAACTGGAATCAGATCTACCCCACAATGTTGCATACCAAATATCAAAAGATTCTGCCTTCTTGATCTGGAGAAGAAGATTTTTCAAGAACTTTGGCTGGAATGCACCAAGTTCGAATTCGGGCTCCTATACTGAGCCCAAATATAAACCCAGGGGGCCGATTTGAACAAACTTGAATCAGATCCGCCCTACAATGTTGCATACCAAATATCAAAAGATTCTGCCTGCTGGATCTGGAGAAGAAGATTTTTTATGTTTTTCCCATTGCCTACAGTGTTAAAAAGTAGTCAGCACTTTTTCAAAGTCCCGAAACTGTACCGTATGATAAAACCGATGGCAATTTTTTTTTTTTTCTACCAATCCTTTCTGTTGTTCCTAAGGAAGCTTCACACGAAATAAAAATTCTCAGTGCCGTGCAGTTTTGGAGATATGGGCATTTTAATTTTTTTCTATTTTTAGCTCCTGCGGTTCCCATGGGGCTGCGGGAAAAAGGATTTGGCATAAATTAGGTACGTGCTTATGACCCAATAAGCCCTTACATAAAATTTGGTTCAGAAAATATAAATTATGGGCGGGGCCAAAAATTTTGCCCCTCCCTTAACGATGCCAAATATATCCCATCAAACTTCTTTTGAACAAATCTGAGTCTACACCTTAAAAGGAAGCTGCATACCATATATCAAGTCTCTGCTACTGCTGGTTCATGAGAAGAAGATTTTCAAAGATTTTGGTGCCCCTTGGGGGCATGACACCACCCAGGAGGAGGGGCAACTTCATTTGAACAAATCTGAATTGGCATAAGGTAATAAACATTCACCCAACATTTGAATAAAATTGGGCTAGTGGTTTTGAAGGAGAAGTCGATAATGTAAAGTTAACGCCGGACGACGACGGACAATGGACGACGGACGACGGACAGAATGTGATCAGTAAAGCTCACACTGAGCTTCGCTCAGGTTAGTTAAAAAGGTAGGGAAGAAGTGAGACAATCGTTTCGTAAATTCTTGAATCCCCCAAAAAGGATATATATAAATGAAAAAAAAAATAATTAAAAAAATATATACGAAAAATAAAAAAAACAAAACAAAACAAACAAATGTATTGCATCAAATGCAAGAGAGTTACCAATACGGTAAATGTTAAAAAAGTACTGACGAAAAATAAAAGACCCATGCTTCGTGGAACATGTAAAGTGTGCGGTTCGACCAAGATGCAATTCATTAAACGTGGTGCCGGTCTGACGAATAAATTGATTAATAATCTTCCTGTCAAAATGCATCTGCCAGGACATCAATTCACGGGACTCAGCACGAAATTAAATAAGAGATTGAATCAAGATCTGACACCTAAATCTTGGAGCAAACCCATCAATAGGGTGGACTCGAGTGCTTACACAGACGATCTGTGTTACGCTAAACATCCCGACGTCGAGACTCGTAATCGAATCTGCGATAAAGACATGTTGATGACGTTGAAAAATATATCGAATCCCACTAGGAGAGAGAGACTCGAACGTTCGTTGGTCGGTAAAATGATAGGTACCAAAAGTCGATTCGGATGGGGACATAAAAAAAAAAATGTCCAGAACGTATTATTAACGAGTGCGTTGGTGAACGAACTACACAAGCCTGTCACGCATAAATGTTGAAGGAGAAGAGTGTTCATGAAGGGTTTGGATCAGATCTGGTCAGCTGATCTGGTAGACATGAAATCGCGTTCAAAACGGAACAAGGGCATTAAATACATACTGACGGTTATTGACGTGTTTTCAAAATACGGATGGATCAGACCTCTGAAGAATAAATCGGGAGCTTGCGTGGCGGAAGCTCTGAAGAGCATAATATTCACATCGTCTTCTCGAAAACCGGATAAATTGTGGGTCGACAAGGGAAAGGAATTTTACAACAGTCAGGTTCGTCCGTTGGTATACCTCTATTCCGTCGAAAACGAAGGGAAAGCTAACGTGATCTAACGTTGGAATAGAACCATGAAGGAGAAAATGTATAAGTATTTCACTGCCAATATGACCAAGAAATATATCGACGCCCTAGACGAACTGGTTGAAGAATACAACAACACGCGACACAGATCGATCAAGATGACTTCTGCAGAAGCTAGCGATCCTCGAAATGAAAAACGCGTCTTCGCGAATCTCTATCCCAGCAGAATCAAGATCAAGAAGAAGTCCAAACCACCGAAATTTGCAGTCGGCGATCGAGTGAGAATTACTTCTTATAAGTCACTCTATGAGAAAGGTTACACTTCTCGATGGACCGAGAAAATCTTTAAGATTGTTAGAATATTTTACACAGATCCAGTGACTTACAAAATAGAAGTGTTAGATGATGACGGAGATGACAGCAGAGAAATCATTGGAACATATTGCGAACAAGAATTGCAGAAGATGGCGTTTTGAAAACCAACCCTTCACTATTTTTTTACACATATAGTAAGGAAAAAAAATAAAATAATAATTAAAAAACCCAATTTATAATAAAAAAAACAAACAAATTACCACAAAAAACAAAAACATGACGAATATATTAGATATAACCCAAGGTATATTGAGTGATGAAAGCATGCAAAAATGTGAAGTTCATGAGTACGAACCCGTGACTGGAACTAGTTTGAACAATGCCGGTGAAATAAGAATCAACATCGAGACTCAAGATCTGTTCGTTCATCACACCGAAAGTTACATAGTGATACCGGAATGTCTCACCAACGAAGACGGAAGCGATTATGCAGATGACGATGTAGTCACTCTAGCCAATAATGCCGTGATGCATCTGTTCAGTAATATAAAATACATACTCTCGGGACAAGAGATAGAATCCGTGTTATCCCCGGACAAGCCACAACGATGTACGGACGTATCCAGACGATTTTTCGAAATCTAAAGGACTCACTCAATTGTGGGTGAAAGACACCATCGCCGACATGAGTCCAGCCAATACTGTTGCCGCTCTGAGATTCGACTACGTCATCAAGACATCGAGACCCAGAGGAACGTTTTCGTTCAGGATACCTCTGAAACACATATTCGGATTCGCAGAAGATTATGATAAGATTCTCTACGGATTCAAACACAATGTGACATTGATTCGAAAATGAAACGACGAAGCCATCATGAGACCCACCGTGACCGATGCGGGTAAGATACATCTGAACAAGATATCTTGGTTTGTTCCACACGTGTTGCCTTTGGTCTCTGAGAAAGTACGTCTCTACAAGATCATAGAATCGAAAGAGTAAATTACCGGTGGGATTTAGAATGAGCCAGTGCGACACGGCTAGTATTCCACCATCTAGCAATCACTTCGATTGGAGATTGACCTTAAAATCTGCTTCAGGAAGAACGCGATAGATTGTAGTGGCATTTCAAACCGATAGGGACGGATCTCAAGAGAAAAATCCTTCCCTGTTCGAACATTGTAACTTGAGAAACATGCAGGTATTTCTAAACGCCACAAGATATCCTGCAATCGATTACAATGCCTCTTTTGATAAGAATGATTTCAGTAGACTATATGGCGATGCCGCGGATTTCAGAAAGAAATATCATCGACTGGAAGAATTGATGGGTAATCTTAACATCACTCCCACCGAATACAAACTGATGTATCCTCTGTTCGTATTCAACATCAGTAAACAGAGGGAGTGACTCAAGAGTAGCATCTTATTCAAATCAAAATGCAATTCGACACGAAAGTGCCTAGGAGAACCGAAGCTTTTGCCCTTGTTCTGTCAGATAGAGGGTTAGAATTCGAAATGGACGGACAAAAAATGTCCATCATTCGATGAAAATAATAATTAATAATAATTAAAAAAATACCGAAAAAGAAAATAATAATAACTATAATTTGAGAAAATTATATTATTTTTTTTTTATTATTATTGTTTTTTTTATATGTAAAAAAGTAATTATTTCAATTTTTTGTTTGTTTTCACTGTTTGTTTAGAGGATCGAGTTCGATCAACAGAGAGACTACTGAACTGGCTGCTTCAGGATTATCGGTTTTCGTCTTGAATTTAACCCTGTCCCCCATCCGCACCTTGAGAGGCGTACTGAAGACACTAGTGTTCGAGTGTTGTTCCTTCTTCATTTTGACTCTGTACCTCTTGTCGCATTCCACACCGTTCACCACGAGATTGACGATTGCTTTTTTCGCTCAAGTCCATAGAAGTCAGACTCATTCGAATGATATCGCCTCCCGGCAGCATGGGATATCCTAACAGACCATGCAGCTGTCCGTTACCTCCGTTTCCGAAGGACCATTTTCAGCTTTTTCTGCATCTAATGCACCACTCTCCTCAGCCCAGACGGTGATCAGTTGTCTGGCGTATTTTATCTTTTCCATGATGGAGATTAGAGTGAAGACATCTGACATGTGGGTGGGATCCGGTAGATTCATTAGTGCGTGTCCTCCCATGTCCAGGTTGCCTTCCATGATATCGCTCTTTCTCCAGACCGTATTTTCGTCCAAGTACTTTCTACTGACTGCGCTGGAATCGTATTCCGGCTCGTCGTCGAGACCGAATAGTTTGTAAACGTTCATGTTGATGCCGGCCTCCATTTTTCCTCTTGATTGTTTGTTCAGATACAAGTCTTCGACTTGCGATTCCAGATAGGATTGAGAATCCAGTAGGGCAGAATCAACGTAACCTTTGTTGACTGCCATCGAGTCTTCGTCATTATTGTTGATTGCAGACAGATTAAATATCTTGTTCAATCCCGCATCCAGGTCCGATTTCATTACTAACTCGTCGACGTCATTCTTTCTCAATTCTAAGTCTACGTATTGTTTGGTTGCCACATCGTAGGGATTGTTAGAATTCGCATTCAATTCGGACTGCATCACTTTAGGAATGTAGTGATCTCTCAGATGTTTACTGAATCTCGCATGAGAGTCATCTGCATATCTTTTAGTGGCGGCGTCGGTCGAATCTCTAGGATCCGATACGTTGACAACTCGTTTAGATTTCAAGTCGATATCGTCTGTCATGTCTTTATTGACGTAATTATCTCTCAGCATCTGCTGGAAATTTTCATCTCCCTTACCGACGTATTTTTTAGTCGCGGCATCCGACAGAGCAATCGGTTTGGGAACATTGTAGATTTTCTTATTGTTTAAGTTTAAAGGTTGTTGTCGAGGTTTGTATCTATGAATGAATCGTTTGTCTAATTTGGCAATGTCACCATCAATAACTTCGACTGTAACCTTCATCATTGTCAGCGTGACCAACTTTATCGACTGTCATGTTTTGTTTTTGTATTTTTCATTTTTTTTTTATTAGGAATATTATAAGTTTTCTTTTTTTATTATTATTTAATGGATGAAAGATTCTGACGCCGATGGGGATCGAACCACTGCCTTGGTGAGAGTACACTTCTGAGGCACCAATCGCCTAGCGAAACTGGACCAGCGCCATAGACCACTCGACTACCGACAAGCCCCAAAAAGGCATGCTAGCAGATCGAGCGTCCATGGAACTGGCACAGTCCACACGAAATTACTCGGTATCCCCCAGAATTAGTTGTTTACAATGAATTATACCATGTAATGCAGATGAAATCAGTGAGAATCAATCTCTTTTTCAAATTTCCCGCTTACGGTACAGAATACAGAATTCGGCACTTCTGTTATGCATTTTTTAGGATGAAAGATTCTGACGCCGATGGGGATCGAACCACTGCCTTGGTGAGAGTACACTTCTGCGGCACCAATCGCCTAGTGAAACTGGACCAGCGCCATAGACCACTCGACTACCGACAAGCCCCCAAAAAGGCATGCTAGCAGATCGAGCGTCCATGGAACTGGCACAGTCCACACGAAATTACTCGGTATCCCCCAGAATTAGTTGTTTACAATGAATTATACCATGTAATGCAGATGAAATCAGTGAGAATCAATCTCTTTTTCAAAATTCCCGCTTACGGTACAGAATACAGAATTCGGCACTTCTGTTACGCATTTTTTAGGATGAAAGATTCTGACGCCGATGGGGATCGAACCACTGCCTTGGTGAGAGTACACTTCTGCGGCACCAATCGCCTAGCGAAACTGGACCAGCGCCATAGACCACTCGACTACCGACAAGCCCCAAAAAAGGCATGCTAGCAGATCGAGCGTCCATGGAACTGGCACAGTCCACACGAAATTACTCGGTATCCCCCAGAATTAGTTGTTTACAATGAATTATACCATGTAATGCAGATGAAATCAGTGAGAATCAATCTCTTTTTCAAATTTCCCGCTTACGGTACAGAATACAGCACTTCTGTTATGCATTTTTTAGGATGAAAGATTCTGACGCCGATGGGGATCGAACCACTGCCTTGGTGAGAGTACACTTCTGCGGCACCAATCGCCTAGCGAAACTGGACCAGCGCCATAGACCACTCGACTATCGACAAGCCCCAAAAAAGGCATGCTAGCAGATCGAGCGTCCATGGAACTGGCACAGTCCACACGAAATTACTCGGTATCCCCCAGAATTAGTTGTTTACAATGAATTATACCATGTAATGCAGATGAAATCAGTGAGAATCAATCTCTTTTTCAAATTTCCCGCTTACGGTACAGAATACAGAATTCGGCACTTCTGTTATGCATTTTTTAGGATGAAAGATTCTGACGCCGATGGGGATCGAACCACTGCCTTGGTGAGAGTACACTTCTGCGGCACCAATCGCCTAGCGAAACTGGACCAGCGCCATAGACCGCTCGACTACCGACAAGCCCCAAAAAAGGCATGCTAGCAGATCGAGCGTCCATGGAACTGGCACAGTCCACTCGAAATTACTCGGTATCCCCCAGAATTAGTTGTTTACAATGAATTATACCATGTAATGCAGATGAAATCAGTGAGAATCAATCTCTTTTTCAAATTTCCCGCTTACGGTACAGAATACAGAATTCGGCACTTCTGTTATGCATTTTTTAGGATGAAAGATTCTGACGCCGATGGGGATCGAACCACTGCCTTGGTGAGAGTACACTTCTGCGGCACCAATCGCCTAGCGAAACTGGACCAGCGCCATAGACCACTCGACTGCCGACAAGCCCCAAAAAGGCATGCTAGCAGATCGAGCGTCCATGGAACTGGCACAGTCCACACGAAATTACTCGGTATCCCCCAGAATTAGTTGTTTACAATGAATTATACCATGTAATGCAGATGAAATCAGTGAGAATCAATCTCTTTTTCAAAATTCCCGCTTACGGTACAGAATACAGAATTCGGCACTTCTGTTATGCATTTTTTAGGATGAAAGATTCTGACGCCGATGGGGATCGAACCACTGCCTTGGTGAGAGTACACTTCTGCGGCACCAATCGCCTAGCGAAACTGGACCAGCGCCATAGACCACTCGACTACCGACAAGCCCCAAAAAGGGCATGCTAGCAGATCGAGCGTCCATGGAACTGTCACAG
This sequence comes from Pictodentalium vernedei, assembly GCA_031216915.1. Taxonomy (NCBI): domain Eukaryota; kingdom Metazoa; phylum Mollusca; class Scaphopoda; order Dentaliida; family Dentaliidae; genus Pictodentalium; species Pictodentalium vernedei. Next base: position 356,431,514 of record CM062296.1, read on the forward strand.
TCCACACGAAATTACTCGGTATCCCCCAGAATTAGTTGTTTACAATGAATTATACCATGTAATGCAGATGAAATCAGTGAGAATCAATCTCTTTTTCAAATTTCCCGCTTACGGTACAGAATACAGAATTCGGCACTTCTGTTATGCATTTTTCAGGATGAAAGATTCTGACGCCGATGGGGATCGAACCACTGCCTTGGTGAGAGTACACTTCTGCGGCACCAATCGCCTAGCGAAACTGGACCAGCGCCATAGACCACTCGACTACCGACAAGCCCCAAAAAAGGCATGCTAGCAGATCGAGCGTCCATGGAACTGGCACAGTCCACACGAAATTACTCGGTATCCCCCAGAATTAGTTGTTTACAATGAATTATACCATGTAATGCAGATGAAATCAGTGAGAATCAATCTCTTTTTCAAATTTCCCGCTTACGGTACAGAATACAGAATTCGGCACTTCTGTTATGCATTTTTTAGGATGAAAGATTCTGACGCCGATGGGGATCGAACCACTGCCTTGGTGAGAGTACACTCACCCCAAGGCAGTGGTTCGATCCCCATCGGCGTCAGAATCTTTCATCCTAAAAAATGCATAACAGAAGTGCCGAATTCTGTATTCTGTACCGTAAGCGGGAAATTTGAAAAAGAGATTGATTCTCACTGATTTCATCTGCATTACATGGTATAATTCATTGTAAACAACTAATTCTGGGGGATACCGAGTAATTTCGTGTGGACTGTGCCAGTTCCATGGATGCTCGATCTGCTAGCATGCCTTTTTTGGGGCTTGTCGGTAGTCGAGTGGTCTATGGCGCTGGTCAAGTTTCGCTAGGCGATTGGTGCCGCTGAAGTGTACTCTCACCAAGGCAGTGGTTCGATCCCCATCGGCGTCAGAATCTTTCATCCTAAAAATGCATAACAGAAGTGCCGAATTCTGTATTCTGTACCGTAAGCGGGAAATTTGAAAAAGAGATTGATTCTCACTGATTTCATCTGCATTACATGGTATAATTCATTATACATATATATATATATATATATATAAACATTTTTTTTAATTAATGTAAATCATTGAGAATATCTTGAAAGTAATCTCCTTCTGACCATCTCTTGAGAATGTAGAGGCACAATTGACCACAAAACACTTGATCCGGCACTTTGCACTCGTTCGGTATTGTAAATAACTGACGTTAAATAGTTTCTTATTTCCATCAGCGCTGAGATTCTGTAGCTATCGAAATAATAATTGTTATTGTTCAAAAACCATGTCACCCAATGCGTGCCATGGTTTTCGAAAATTCCACATTCCGAATAGTCGTCTTTTTTCTCGGCAAAGCATCTCTAGAAAACACACCTCGAAAATGTTTCATTTTTAAATATTTTGCCACTTTCAACAGATCAATGTTAGATGGGGGTTCGTTGGGTAAGACAACACCTTCAATGAATATGCATTTTTTTTTCTTCTTATTCATAAAAATGTTGTTGTTTTTTTTATTTATTATTTTTTTTTCTATTCTTTTTCTTTAATTTATTAACTCGCCAGTGTTTTTTTAAAACTTGCGAAAGTTTGAAGTAACTCAGTTGAATTCCAGTCTTTTTTTTTAAATTGCGAGATTTTGAAGTAACTCAGTCGAATTCCATTCACCAGTCTCTTGATATTTTCGAAATATCTCGGAATAATAATGTCCAAGTACTAAAGTGTGTATTTTATCATTACATATAAATCTCTTATCATCGTCGGGTTTATCGAATTTCATATGCGTCTTTTGCATGTGCACAGCCACTAGATTTTCGTCGAATATGATTCTATGTCGATAATTGGGTTTCGTGGTTCCTTTTCTAGACCTCTCTTCAGACGTGACGAGGCGAATCTCGGTTCTATTCCTAATGTTTTCCAAAGATTTCCCATACACGCAATTGTTCATGAGTTTAAAGAAATATTTTTCAAAGTTGCTCTCGGCCTGCATTCTTAAATTCGCGTTGAGATCGATGTATTTTTTCATCCAAGGCTCCTCATCGAATCGAATGATTCGATGCACGTAGATCAATTCCATCCTGCAATCGATGTAATGTTTCAGATTTTCGCAATAAACTACATACATGCGTTTGTGATATAAAATGGGAATGAGTTTTTCCACGGCATTTACTTCTATTCGTTCAGGAGCTAGCGGATAATCGTTGTGTAGATCGTGCAACTCTATAAGATAGTCCAAATCGACCTCCAAAATACAAGGATAGTGTCTCTATTTTTGTTTTTCTTCCAACATTTCGTCCCATTTGAAATTTCCAATCAGTAAAGGATGACTCATAGCCCAACCGTACAAATTATTAGCGTCCCAATACTGTATGTATTTATTCGGTTTTTCCGAATCGAAATCTTTCCCATGTGATAATTATTAACTTTAGCCTATCTGGTGGAAATCATAGAGACGCCACCCCCATGGCCTTTTCAAACATGAGCAACATGTCTTCATCTGTTAATAATTCCATTCGAACCTCAGTCATTTTCAAGAGAGCATCCCAAGCGAGTCTGGGTGCAGTGAAATACCAAGCCGGATTTAGTTTGTAATGTCGACGACACACCGATCGAAAATTTCAGAGCACGTCGGCCAAGAGAGGTTGTGATATTCTCTCATGGATTTCATGTCGAACAATCTCCATACTTTTTGCGCGCGTTCGTAATCATCGACAGAAATGTGAGACTTGGTTAATTTCGAATAAAATCTTCTTTAGGTAGAGCGACGTCGTCGAATTTCTCGAGATCACTCATGTAATCGTAAGGGCATACGCCTGTCCTCAACATGATGTCAACCAATTCTCGTTGATCGTTCAAATGTTTACTCGTGATTTTAAATTTCTCCCTATTCAAACTGTCGACTATTTTTTTCCAGACTAACCAACATGAATTTATAACTGTCGATGAAACGTATCTCTCTAAGGATGGGATTCTTTTTATCGACAACCTTCCATTTAGTGAATGAAATGTATTTTTCGTCGTTTTACGCGATGCAAGTCAACTCTCCCTCGCTGACACCTATATTTTTCACAAACAGGTGACTGTCGTAGCTCGAGAGATTGTGAAATATCACCGGATAGAAAGCAGCATCTCGAAATCTCAAATTACATTTGTCTGCAAAACAGATCAGTGTAGTGATCGTGATATCTAACTTTTTTATTATTTTCACAATTATTATCGAACGGTTGTCAACAGATATGACATTCAGCGGTTTCCCTGTATTCTTCCCGTTGCTCTGACGTGACGATCACGTCTTTGGATTTTTTAAATTTGTTGTATAATTCTTGTATTTTCGATTCTAACTCTTCCACGAATTTTTTAGCCACGTCGTCGTCATCCGAACGTTTAGTGTAGACAAATGGACCTAACGATTCTCCATCGTCGAAAGAACATTTCAAGTAATAACAATAGCCCAAAGGTACGTGCTTCTGAAGTGTTTCGACGTAACTCCCACGCTCGTCGGGCTGACAAGAATTTATTTTCGTGGGGAAACATTCTAAATCGACGTTGACGACGAATGGCGGCATTAATCTTCTTTTGTAGTTGCAAAAAATCACGCGACTGTTAACTTTAGGCATTTCGACGGCAACGTTCGACGTTTCGTTGCAATATTCCTGATGACGCGTCAAGGATTCTTGATGATGGAATGAACTCATGCAGTTGAGACAGAAAATCTCTCGCCCTTATGTTTAGAAGTTTGCCTCGACAAAAATCTACTCATGTCTTTAATCCAATAATAATGTTGATTGTCATCCTTTGAAATTAACAACAAATTAACAATATTTTCTCTCTCTTTGCGCGAAGTCAGTCTGAGAGGATAGACTATTCCTTCCTATCCCAAGACGTTCCCTGCCACGGAGAGACTTAACTTTTCGAAACGCTCGACGTCTTTCAATCCCGTCAGGGAAAAGCATTCCCGTAAAAACGAGGTTTTCACTAGTCTCAGCGTACTTGGAAACTCTGTCACCATTCTTTTCCACGGGATACAAGGCCGATGTGATCGCCCATTTGAAATACTCGCTATCCTCTCTATTTTTCACGTTAACCACAGTGTTTTTATATATAGGAAACGAGGCAATTCTATATAGGAAAACGTTGACAATGGATCATGTCTGTCCACGTGATTCTCGAGATTCAATATCTTCTCGAACGTCCAACCACTTCCTCTCTTATGATAAATAGCCATAGATTCCAACATCTTGTCTTTTATCACTTCGTAAACATCGAATAATTCATAGAATTTGAACACAGTTTCCATTTTAGAATGAAAATAAGCATCTTGCACCACATTTTCATCCGTTTTCGCATCGATCCTTTTCATCAGACAATGCAGAATCATCTTTATTTTTAAACCCCTATTTAGTTCTTTTTGAAATACGTCCAACACCTCATTCCTCGCCCGTTCCATGAACGATTCGGGATCGAGATTTGCGAAACCGGAAATTACGTCGAAAGTTTTAAAATATTCTTTAATGGCTTAGTCACGTTCAATTGGAACCAACGATTTTTTCACTGCCTTGCTCACGATTGCTCTTATCGCTTCGACTCCCTCGTCTTTCCCAAACGCTCCCAAGATTTCCGACAAATCTACATCTCGAACCGCGTCACTTTTCATTTATTTACTGTCAGTCTCTTCCGTAGCCTGTGGTTCAACTTTTCGTTTGACAGTCTTGTTCTTCTTTTCAACATTTCGTTTGACTGTCTTGTTCTTATTCTTAGTTTCCACGCGTCGAGTTTGTTTCGTCTTCTCATCACAACTTCTCGTCACGATTCGAGTTTTCGCCTTTGTGGCGAGCCTTTCGTCCATCCCCTTCCCACAGAGTAAACCATCGATGCATTCTTTTTTTTTTCATGCGTTTGACACCTTTCAAATTCGAAGACTGACGCACTTTGGCTTGTAAATTAACCAGCGGTTGTTCATAAGTCTGGGCAAACAGAAGGTTAATAAATTCTATCTTGGTCTTTTTACCGCCGTCGCGATTTTCGATTCCTAAATTTCTACAGTACTGTTTCAACTGGGGCACGGTAGACAAACATAACTTTGCCACGTCGGACGTTTTTGTTTTCGGCATTTTGAATGTTAAAACTTCTTATTTTTTAAAATATATTATTTTGAGTTTTTTTGTTTGTTTTTTTTGTAAACAAAAATGGATTTGTGATTATTTTTTTTTTCCAACTTCTTATTTAAATATATAGATATAATTTTACGACGTACGAAACTCTGTCGTCTTTTCTGGCTCACTGGAAAAATTTACCCTCACCCAAACGTCGTCTTTTTCCCGCGAAAATCCGCGTACCGGATCGAATTCTCAATTCGGTCTTTCCGCATTTTTTCCTCGCGGCAAAAAATTCACCCCCTATGGGAAATCAGTGTTAAATTCGCAAAAAAAGTGGGTATTTTCAACCCGGAATTTTTTAAATTCCCGAGCCAGAAAATCATCATTTCCGCGAAAAATCTGAGGTTTTCCCGGAAAAGTTGAATTATTCTGAAAAAAAAAACGATATTTTTACGAGAAAATCGATCCTTTTCTCGGAAAAATTTTCAATTTTGTGGCCGACCGGAATTTTCTGGCTCATTGTAGGCGGATGAGCTAGAAACCGCATATATCACCTACTGTCGTTGCTCGGTGGTTCTCTCCGGGTACTCCGGCTTCCTCCATCCGTAAAACTGTCACCGACACGATATGACCTTGGCTGTTAATGTGTCGTTAAACCCTAATAAATATATAAGCTCACCTGAACTCATGGTTGAATAGGAACAAAGAATCTGTGTGACTGTGATTGCTTCACTCCCTTTTCGACTTTAAGCTTGGCATCGTGCGATCTTACCTCATCTTGAAGCGATGGATGCTTCTTACTGAAGTGTACCCTGAGGCAAGATGCGGTCCTGTAGCTTGGGTTTTGTTCAAAGTCTTACATGTATTACACGTGTATGTAGCCGTGGCTTTATCCAGTGTAAAATATGAGTGTATTACCTATGGCATTTGGAATCACGCGACACGAGTGATTCCAAATGACGTTGGTAATACACTGTAAGTGCCATGTTTTTATTTACAAATCATCGGAAGCGGTTGTATCAATAACGCGAAACGGTAACTGTGGTCATTTAAGAGTGCATACTGTATAATGCATACATCTTTATTTTCGCACTCGTTATGAACGACGACGTGTGCTTGCGGTTCGCGCGCAATTCCTCGTTTCGTTTTGACAATTTAGTCAGCATTAAATGTACGAATATACGTATACCGATACATTTATTAATAAGTTTTTTTTTTTTTTTGTATTCGATTTTTATATTCGTGATTTTATTTTCGACTCGAATTCGACTTGAATTTGTAGAGCGACTCGACTTCGACTCGGAACAATCGAATATTCGCAGGGAACTAACACTGATAGATACCAGAACTACTGTTATGACAGCGTATATGGGTGTTTGGGAAATAAAATCGAGCTTTTTTCAAATTCCATGATGCTATGTGTTGTTGATGTTGTGAAAAAGCAAAGCACTGCCGCTGAGTAATTCATTTATGATGAACAGTCATCAAACTTGGGAAGAGTTATTACGTTGATTGGTTTGACACTATCATATGGGGTGGGGGCAGTTTGAGTGGGGACGGTTTTCGTTGGCGTTCAAACAATCAGTTGTATAATGATCAGTGTCATGAATATTTTTTTTTTAAATAAATACTTTGTTGCTCCAAACATATAGGTTTTGCCCCCTTATTGGAACGAGTATGTGCTCGTTCCAATAAGGGGTCATGACCTATGTTTCCCAGGTACAAATTAAAAAAAAAACACGATGTTTTGAATGGCGATTGTTATGAATAGCGCAGGCTGTTTTGTTTGTTTGCTGGGGTTTAACTACACTTTTAATAGCTATGGGCACATTGCGTCGGAACGCTGGCTTGGTACTGTCATAACATTAGGCAAGGAGCTAAACGTCCTCACAAGGACCTAGGTATCAAGGATCTTAAGAGGAACATTCGTTCGGTTATTATTTTAAATGTCAAAACACTTTTCCATCGAAAAGTTATGATCTTCACTCGGCATTTCTATTTTTTGAGAGCAGAATGACCATTTGGCTGGATTCAGTTTAGGAACCAGGGACGTAGTATTACCTGGAAGCTCAGGGAGCACGACATGCCAACTTTTTTTCCAGGGAGAGAGAGAGAGAGAGAGAGAGAGAGAACATTAGGCCAACATTAAGTTTACTAACCCGGCATTGTAATCTTATTGGGGAGGGACAGGAAGGGGGTTGCGCTGACTCATTACTCTTTTAAGATGTGATCCCTACGTTCGGTGTGCCTCTACTACGGCTCCATATTTAACAAACCTTCGCATGGAGCCGAAGCAATATTAAATATGGAGCCAGAAATTTATTTTTTTCTCAATGTAGATATGCGTCAGTTCAAGATATAGCTTTGTGTATTGTATTCCTATCATGTCACTCTGGCACACAGGCCAGGCCTGATATATATCACAGTATGGATGTCTGTGTAAGACCGTGCCCCTTCGTCCTCCACCCCAGTTCAAAATGCTTCGTACGTCTGAAACTGACATGGCGAACGTAGTTTATAAATCGACACAATGGCGCATGGGCCCAAGGCAGTGTCTTGGTATGTTTAGGACGGGTTTCAAACTGTCTTGGCGAGCACGTTAAAAGACGATTAATACATAAACGCGAACGTGATAGATTTTATTTGTGAAGGTTATGCAATATTCCTGTCCCCCTTTTTAATAGGCTATCAAAAGCACTTTGTCATTTTCAATTAATAGCATTTACCTAATGGTGTCCTTATTAGTATTTAGTAAATACTTTGTTAGCAATTCCGTCTCGAAATTCTAAACTTGATTTCAGTACTTCTCTCACAAAGGGTTTGAGACACGTTGAAACAAGACTTTTAAAAAAAATAGTTTTATGATTAAGTATCGTTCTCCTTTGTACCAGCATGTGAAGCAACTTTGAATTAATCAATGGCTTCAAAGTTTCGACATAGTTTTCATGTGCACATAAATAATATTGACATGTCAACCAACTTCGACCATAATGTAATATAAGACACAGCAATCATTAAAACATAATAATCAGTAGCATAACTTCACTGTCACGAAACATGTCAGGGAGTGTTTAATTAAGTTCCAGGTGTATATATTGCCAACTTGGATCTCTTCGTGTACACCTTCAATGTGGGCCCCGTTCGACTTCCGCGGACCGCTGTGAGGCCCTCACATTGGTCCTCGAGGCAAAAGAGGGGTCCATCATGTGCGCACGAAGGAGCCCTGGACACAATAAACCATGTACTTGCCCCCCGCCCCCACATCGGTTCACCGCCAAAAACGACATCGAATCGACATTTTTTCTACTTGTGATTCCTCATTGAATCGACTCTCAGAATCGAGGATTGTGATCCTTTTCATACGCAATTTTTAAAATCCCCCCCCCCCCCCCCCACCCACGGACTCTGAAACATGGTCGGCCCATGTTATGGCCATGGACCCCACTATCATCCCGCCGCTACTGTTCGTAGCGTATTTCACGCGAATGGGAATGTAACGCGATAGCGTGATAGTGACAGTATCAGCTCATTTTGGTCTGTGTTTATAATAAGTTTGCTTTGAAGATACATAGAACGTTATAACCTTGGTCACGTGCTGTGAGTTTTCGTTCGATTGTCTTGTAAGGGTAGGTGGTGTTCACGTATCCCCGTACTCTTGGTCGCTTGATGTGAAACTGTGTTAAACTTAACGCGAATACTGTGGCAGTATATTATTGCTGGTCTGTGCTTATTTTGAATTATATTCAGTCTACAGTTGATATGGGTCACACGTAGTACTATAATTTAGATCACATATCCTTGAACTATTTCGGGGGGCGCGGTGGCTCAGTAGGTAGAGGTGCAGGCTGCAAGCCGAGAGGTTCTCGGTTTGAATCCCACCTGCGGCAACCGCGTTGTGTCCTTCACCCCCATTCCCCACGTGGGGGCACGGTGGTGTCGTGTACTAAGGCGTACTGCACGTCGATGGTGCACCTGTCTTCAACCAATGCTAACCCTGCTTGTGTGGAGTTGGTATGTTGGGGATCTGACAGTTGCTCGCCGTTGCTCTGTGGTTCTCTCCGGGTCCTCCGGCTTCCTCCACCCGTAAAACTGTCACGGTGACCTTAAACGCCAATAAATAAATAAATAAATACTTGAATTATTTCTTATTGCCGCGGAGTAACATGCCAGTATACTTTGACAATCTATACTCGTTGTAGTCTCGTCTCTAATAACCAATGGCAAGCTCTTAGGCCACCTTTCTAATTCCGTAAGGAATCCGACGCTGTTATGGGTTTGTTGCCCAACTTTTCGCGGAATTAGCGCGCAGACTAATATTAATATATTATTAATATATTCATAAAGATATACAGACATTCTTTCGTGTTCCTGTTACAGGTGTTCCAATCAGTAAATACTTCTTTCGCCATGACAATATCAAAAGTATTAGCATAATTGGTAGAATGGTAGAACTACGCATCGTAATCATAACACTACAGGCGTGGTATTTATATATACTTATTGGTGTTTAAAGTCACATACTTATGCACAATGACTAAACGTGGCCGTGACAGCTTCACGGGTGAAGGAAGCCGGAGAGAACCACCGAGCATCGACGAGCAACTGTCTGCTCCTCAACATTCTAACTCGTTTCAAGTTCCGGTTACAACGGTTGAAGACATGTGCACCATCGACGTGCAGTGCATCGACGTGCAGTGCCGCTTGGTACACGGCGTCATCGTGCCCCCATAATAGGCAGCCGAGATAAAGTGCCTTACCCAAGCACATACCGCGGGTCGTCCCGGACGGGGATCGAACTCGGGGTCTCTAGCATAGAAGTCCAACAGTCTATCACGGGGCCACCACGCTGGCATGGTAAGTCTTCAATCATAAGTAATTGGTTTACAAATATGTCTAACGTTATTGTAATGTCATTGCTGATTTCACAAAGTCCGCTGGTTTCTTTGAAGATGAGCACACTGTTTTCCAGCCAAAATATTCCTGCAATGTTATACAGACTCAATCAAATTTTGGTAAGGGAAGCCAATTTATAACGGCTCAAATGAGATCCACACAAGAGCAATAGCTGTATGTATAAAGGTACGGTGTTTTATTACACGTCGTTCTATGTAATCACATCTACAGCAACACTAAATCATGCGGAAAATGGAAATCTGTTCCGCGCATATGCACGGAACGGAAATCATTGACGGACTACTTTTAAATAGAAGCGAAATTTCACTGGAATTTTCTACAAATCGTGCAACGCAATTACAATTTGAATCCCTAGCGACCGCTGAAAATCATCCCCAGAGTTCCAATGTGTTCTGTGTACAAGTTGGCACAAAGAATATGTCGGAACTCAGGGGACAAAATAGTAACACGGGTTCCCCTCCCGCGCAAATTTGGTTGACGACAAAATGTGTTTTTTTTTGTCGATAGTTGTCAAATGAATTGCTGAGTGCCCTGATATACACGCGAAGGCGTGTAATAACCATAGAACGACACACGCGTGTAAAAGGGTTAATGTGGCCTCTCGTTTATCCTTCCACGCTGGCACTCGTGCCATGTCAATTAATCCATTCACACGCGGGTACCATTCTCTGTGTATCTGCGATGACACGTAAAAATCCACTACATCCGACAGTGGATATCCAGGTGTCCGTGCGAATAATATCGTGTCCCGCGTCCTATCATATGTAACTTGCATAACTATTGCCGTCTTTAAAGCAACTTACATAAATTTGAACCTCATCATGAAAAATACAACAAATGGCTTTCATCATCCTCCTAGTTTTCTTTAACCCTTCACCTAGCATGAAAAGCAGACCACACTTGCAAAAGAAATTCCTGAATAACTATATTTTTTTCATTTTTTGTCTCAAAAACATAGGTTATGACCCCTCATTGGAACGAGCTCGGCGGGCTCGTTCCAACGAGGGGTCATAACCTATGTTTTTGAGACATAAAATGAAAAAATAATGAAAATTAATTGGAGAATTTTGAGAATAGCGCCGGCCGATTTTGGTTGTAACGTTAGGTAAAGGGTTAAAGAAATGTGTAGTAAGGCAATAAATTCATTCATCTGAAATTAATTGTAGAGAGTACACAAGTTTGAGTACATATCGATGTTTGAACTGTAAAAAGCGAACAAACATCCCATGGTTACATGTCATTATACAGACCCTGACATTCATGTTCATTTTTATTTATTGATCGATCGTTTCAGTTCAAAAGAACGATGTCTATCACTTATAATCTTACGTCATTGCCAGGGAGTGACTTAATATATTAAATATATTTCGTAATCATGCCACCCAGTGCAAGCTCCCAGGGCCCCAATATAATGCCGCCAGTAATCCGACGCTGTTATGGGCTACTTGTTTACCCACTTTTCGCGGAGTCTGCACGCAGACTACAGTTAATATAATGCGATGTTCACTGGGGGTGACCGGCATTTACAGAATCACATCGTTCGTAACGTCCGCTCGGATAAGCCCATTGCCGATTAGCCATCTTTGACGTTAATGATATGCATGGTCAGAGGTAGCTTCGGGTAAACAATTCGATCAGACTATCTGTCAAGACTGTCATACTTCCGATAGAAACAACCAAAATGTTTCGCTTGAAACGAGAAATTGTGCATTTTCGATTTAATACTAATAAAGATAGAAAAATAGCACACTTTCAACACTTCATTGAATGGACAGGACAAAATAATATTGATTTTTTAGTGAAATGAATACCGCAATGAACCCCTTCCCACAAGCGAAGCTAGACTCGGCATCATGGTTTTGTTGTGTTGACGAGTGACAAAACTGCAGATATATCACTGAAATGACACAAAAATGTCTGCGCGAGTGAAAATGCAAACCCTGAGTATCCAAACAACCAACCCGTACAAATATTTTCAAGCATAACACACATGTTCCATCTGGAAGAGGCTGCGGTGGAGGGGGGGCGCGGTCCCTAAAAAGTGAATGAAAATAGTCTGCTAGTAGCAGTGTCGCGTGTCTATTAATGATATTTTGTTCATATACAGTACAAGTCAAAATGAGTTGAAGAATAACCACGACCGGTATAAACTATAGATGAATGTTTCCTATACTAATAACACAAGAATCGGACATAAAAATATATAAATTCTTCTTTTGACTATTTCTCCTTCAACCTTCAACTAAAACTTTTTTTGTAAGTGGAAGCTGTCTTATTACAAAAAACACCCACGAAGTGGAAGGTCCACGCAGGGCCGGGGAAAGGAAATTCGGACCCGGGTTAATTCTGTGATGGCTCCCCTTTCAAAAATGTCGGGATATTGCACAGATGATAAAGGCATCTGCCGCGAGTGCCAGAGGCGCGATCGATCACAGAGTGGTTGGAGGGGGGGGGGGGGGGGGGGGGGGCGTTTCTCTCCCAACAAAATTTTTAATTCAGTTATTAAGTGGAGTCTTCTGGCGGCTTTTGGGATAAAAAAATAAATAAATGACGTTTTAAGCAGCACGTTTCAAATTTCCAAGTTGATCAATGAGTATCCAATGACCTATCGACCATAGCTGTATTGACTGCACAATTCTTGAAGTGATAACTTGGTTACGTCAAGTTGATTTAATAAAGTTATTACTTCAAGAATCATGCAGACCAGAATTACAGCCGTTGGTTAAGTGCATAGCTTCATTCACGATACAGGCCCCTTCTTAACTGTTGGCAGGGGAGTCAGAACCTTGGGGGAGGAAGACTAGAAAGCCTGTAGTTTTTGTTTTGGAACGCCCTTTGAAAGGACGTACCAAACCCCAAAAATTAAAATACAGTCTTTTGGGTCATGCTTGGACTAGAGGGTGGGCAGGCGAAACCAAGATCCTTGACTCCTGGGCCAATCGCCCCCCCCCCCCCCCCCCCACCCCCAGTTACAGGCTCTGGGAGTTACTACCCTGGGCCCCACACTCTCCGCGACCCCGGATATATGATCAAAATATGCATACATGGATATTGTATTACAAAACACACAGGGTGATTTTGTACTTCTCCTCTAAGTAGGTGGATATACATATATTCCCAACATATTCTTGCCAGTTTGTAGAAAGTTTGGGACTCAACAAGCTAATCTGCAATTTATGGACCACCAGATAACTAACTTATCAGTGCTCCTTAAACTGCAGATTTGCTTTGTGAGTTACAAGTTTTTACTGTCTATCAGGTATGGTCAGTGGTTGATGCCCATGTGCATTGTTTTGCACAAGCAAAATTCCAGCCAGCGGACCTCCGAGTAGAATTCAGAAATCACTGGACTTGCAGTACGAATCGAAATACGTCGTAGAATAACCACTATAAACTACTGGTATTCATCTTCAACTACACCAGCAACACAAGAACCTGACATCATTTTCGGGAAAGCTCTCACAGAAAGCTTTCCGGAAAATGATTTCGGGTTCTTGTGCTATTGGTGTAATGGCAGTGGGCGACTTTGTTCATTGCGGTTATGCTACGACTTATTTTGATTCATACAGTATTTGTAGACTTGAACATATGCTTCTACATTGTACCATGCATTTATGCTCATAAGAAGTCTTGTTTCCAGACATTTCATACTTGGCTATTAAATAAATAATTGTTCACTTACAGATTAGTTCTATTAAAAATTATTCAACTTCAGCGATAACCACATTTCAATATTTCGTGATTATAAAACAGATTTAAAATAAGAAGTTTTGACTTGCTGAACTAATCTACAATTGTAGTACTCTGATTACAAAAAAGCAGTATAATATATTTTGTACTTTACTTTTTAAATCTTTACCCACAGATAACATTAAACTGGAAATTTAAATTTAATTTTTTTCAAATTTACACAAAAAGCCTCAAGCAAATCGAATCATGTGATCCTCGGAGGAACAATCTTGTTCCAATGATAGATCCCATTATGTGTCTTGTACAAAACTTAAAAAAAAAAACATTTTTACTTGCTAATTCATGAATTATGTGTGAAGTTGCAGTCAGTTTGTTAATTAAGGGTTAGGCAGTGAGGTGTGTGGATTATGGAGATTCTTATCAAACCATTTTCCAATGTTTGAGAAAAAAAGAATTAACAGTACCAAAAGGGTAAATTCCCATCACTCATGGGTATGATTTTTGGCCTATCAAAGCTACACCAACCCCAAAAATTCGTTTTCCTGAAATAATATTCTTTCGTAGACATTATAAATCACATTTTGAATTTCTATGCATTGGAATATATAATGCAATAGGAATTCCAATGCAACTAACCCTCTTAAATGTTGTGTATAAACCCAAAACATGTTAAAAAAGGTTACAGCATACATGTACATATAATTTTATGTTCGATTCTTGTGTGATTAGTATAGGAAACATTACATCTATATAGTTTATACCGGTAGTGGTTATTTTTCAACTCATTTTGACTTGTACTGCATATGGACAAAATATTATTAGTAGACACGCGACGCTGCTACTAGCAGACGATTTTCATTCTTTCATTCACTTTTTAGGGGTCACGCCCCTCCACCCCAACCTCTTCCAGCTGGAATATCTGTGTGTTATGCTTGAAAATATTTGTATGGGTTGGTTGTTTGGATACCCGGGGTTTGCATTTTCACTCGCGCAGACATTTTTGTGTCATTTCAGTGATATATCTGCAGTTTTGTCACTCGTCAGCAAAACAAAACCACGATACCGAGTCTACTTTCGCATGTGGGAAGGGGTTCATTGCGGTATTCATTTCACTAAAAAATCAATATTATTTTGCGCTGTCCATTAAGTGAAGTGTTGAAAGTAGCTGATAATTGCGGATACTAGGACACTTTTTCAAAAAAATGTACAAGTACACGTACATGTACGTGTACCCCCATAGGGATTCAGTATAGTAGCTGATAATTGCGGATACTAGGACACTTTTTCCAAAAAATGTACAAGTACACGTACATGTACGTGTACCCCCATAGGGATTCAGTATTAAATCGTGTACAGAGTGTAAAAAAAATTGTTTTTACATGGTGTCCCATAAGCCGCAAACGCAGTTATCGCATTTTAGACCGTTAAAACAGCAGTTGGCGAACGAGTGCGAATTCGACATATCGCTCGGAAGGAAAAATGTACGAAAATTCGAAGAAACGTCAACCTAAAGAAATCTTCTCGCCGTTTCCATCGCGGATTAGACCTTCGATATCTATCGTTGGCGAACTCCGACAGAAAACGCTTTGAGGCTTCTAGGACAGCATAAAAATATGTTTTGCGGCTTCTGGGACACCGACGTTCGCGATCGCGTTCCAGACGGTCGAGGGGGCGATCCGATCGGTAAAAACGTTTTGAGGATTCTAGGACAGGAAAAATCGATCTCAAAGCGTTTTCTCGAAGTTCGCCAACGGTGCAAAGTGGGTGTAAAGTGAAGTTAGCCATCGAGGATTTTTTCTCAAACTAAACACAAAAAACCTGAGTCTGGAGAATTAGAATCGATGGAAATTGTCTCTCCCGTTTGCCATCGGTGTGGCGCGATCGATCGCCGAGGAAATCATTGGAGGGAACTGACGAAAAAGTGAAATCTTCGCGAGTTTTGTGAGGTGAATCGTAAAAGATCGGTTTTGTCGAGTTTTCTTTCATTTCTACTTAGTCACTCTGTTGTGATTAGGCTAGCGCTTGCATTTCGCTGAAATCCTCGCGTGTTTTGTTAGGTGAATCGTAATAGAATCACGGGATTCACAAGAGGAAATAAAAAAGTGATTGATATATATATAGGAGAAAAAAATATATAAATAAATAGTTATTTAAAAAAATAAATATCGAATCAAATAGATAATAAAAATACGTAAATCATGAACGCTTCCCAGATTATTAGAGCAAAGTTTCTTTTAAACATGCTGATGAGAGGCTACGCATTCTGCGTGGACGAACAACTACGTCGCCTCTTGTTAGAAGGATGCGTCGGGTGTCGGGATCATCTAGACTTCGATCACGAGGATCATTCGTGTCTGACGATGGAAAGGGAAGATATGGTCGTCAAGTATTTCGAACCGGCGTTCGAATGTGTTCGAATCGACGACGTGATCACGCTTTGGAGGAGATTAGTCTTCTGTAAGGAGCGAGACAAGCCCATAGGTTTGGAAGAACTGAAATTGGCGCGTAGAAGTCTGACTTTAGGAGAAAGGGGATGCGTCTTGAAATTATTGCTGAAGGAAGCTTACGTCTAAGTTTTCTTGTTGATATAAATAAGGGAGAATAGAAAATAAAAATAAATACACACATAAATTTTTATCTAATATTAGAAAGAAAAAAAAAACACAAAAAAATGAGAACCAGAAATAAATTGCATCCAAAGTTAGATGACGATGAGGATGAGAAGCCAGACGGCGTTTTGCCAACGGCGCCGTCGCCAGAAGAAAAAGAAGGAGAAGTCGCATCGATTAAATCAGTAGAATCAAATTGTATCTGACTTGAGAGAGATTCTCGTCATTCCCTCAAGAAGAAGTATTCGCGTCTCGTGAAATTCGTCAATGCGGTCGACACGACACTCTTCACGATTTCCATGGGTTTACACATGGCCGGCATCGGATTGTTGTCGACCGCGGTCGGCGTTCCGATCGAGTTGACCGTAAAACGAGTGGCTCTCACCGCCGGATTGTTTAGCATGCTCGGAAACTTTTTGAGTAGGAAATTATATCTGAAGGCTAGGAAACACGAAAAGATTCGCGTCTTGGCTGACTCCAAGATCGACATGATATCCAAAATGATCTCGATGGCGTTGAAAGACGGTAGGATATCAGACGGAGAATACTTCACGATATTGGGCGAGAAAACGAAACACGAGGCCATGAAAGAAGCCGCGAGAAAAGGGGAGGAAAGAGGCCAGGGAGGAATTCGGTGAGTTGATAGAACTCAAGAGCAGCGATTGAAAAAAAAAAATATATATATAATAAGAACAGAATTAAAAAAAAAATTATTAAATTCATATATAAAATAAAGAAATAAATACGAAATTAATTTAAATAACCCTCAAAAATGTATTGCGTAAAGTGTAAGAGAGTTACCGAGACGGGTAATTCTCGAGAAGTACGAACTAAAAATGACAGACAGATGCTTCGCGGAATTTGCAATGTGTGTGGCCGACTCCAAGATCGACATGATATCTGAAATGATCTCGATGGCGTTGAAAGACGGTAGGATATCAGATGGAGAATACTTCACGATATTGGGCGAGAAAACGAAACACGAGGCCATGAAAGAAGCCATGAGAAAAGGGGAGGAAAGAGGCCAGGGAGGAATTCGGTGAGTTGATAGAACTCAAGAGCAGCGATTGAAAAAAAAATATATATATATATAATAAGAACAGAATTAAAAAAAAAATATTAAATTCATATATAAAATAAAGAAATAAATACGAAATTAATTTAAATAACCCTCAAAAATGTATTGCGTACAGTGTAAGAGAGTTACCGAGACGGGTAATTCTCGAGAAGTACGAACTAAAAATGACAGACAGATGCTTCGCGGAATTTGCAATGTGTGTGGTTCGATGAAGACTCGATTCGTCAAAAAAAAAACGAGCAGAGGCAAAGGTGTCATGAATAAAATGATCAATAGTCTACCTTTCGAAATGCATCTACCGGGTCACAGTTTCGCGGGACCCGGAACGAAATTGAACAAGAGACTCAACGTCGATCTAACTCCTAAATCTTGGAGCAAACCTGTGAATAGGCTGGACGCAGCCGTGTATGATCATGATCTGTGCTACGCCAATCATCCAGACATTAAGACTCGCAATGACGTCTCCGATAAAAAACATGTTAGTGAAATTGAGTGGCATATCGAATCCGACCAGAAGAGAGAAGGTAGAACGTTCGCTGGTTGGTAGTCATATCGGTGCCAAACGTCGATTTGAATGGGGCATTAAAAAAAAAAGCGCTTCAGAAAAGAAGAAGAAACGATTATTGATGAGCGAATTGGCCTAGGAGTTACACAAACCCATCGTGCATAAATTTCGAAAGAGAAGGGTGTTCGTGAAGGGTCTGGATGACATTTGGTCTGTTGACTTGGTTGACATGAGATCGTTTTCGAGGTGGAACGAGGGTGTCAAATATCTATTGACGGTCATCGACGTGTTTTTCAAATACGGTTGAATCAGAGCTTTGAAGAATAAATCGGGACCTTGCGTCGCTGAGGCTATGAAGAGCGTGTTTGACTCATCTTCTCAAAAAGTGAATAAATTGTGGGTGGTCAAGGGAAAGGAATTCTACAACAAGGACGTTCGTCGATTAGTCGACCTCTACTCGATTGAAAATGAAGAGAAAGCCAGCATCGTGGAACGTTGGAATCGAACGATGAAGGAAAAGATGTACGGATACTTCACGGTGAACGGGACCAAGAAATACATATATGCTCTGAACGGTCTGGTTGAAGATTACAACAACACGCGACACAGATCGATGAAGATGCCTCCCACAGAAGTTAGTGATCCTCGAAACGAAAAACGGGTCTATGCGAATCTATATCCCGAGAGATCTAAGATAAAGAAGAAGTCTAGACCGCCGAAATTTGCGGTCGGCGATCGAGTGAGAATCTACGCTTATAAGAAGCACTTCGAAAAGGGTTACACTCCTCGATGGACCTCAGAAATCTTCATGATAATCAGAATATTTCACACCAATCCAGTGACTTACAAAATCGAAGCTTTGGATGGTGAACAGATCATCGGAAAGTTTTACGAACAACAATTGCAGAAGACGAAGTTTTAATAAAGAAAATTTTTTTTTTTATTTACTATCTTTAACATTTTCTTGTTTACACATATATATCAAGGAGAGAAAAAATAATAATAATAAAAAAATAATTAAAACTATTTTTTAGATAAAAAAAGCAAGCTAATTAATGAACAAAAAACAAAAAAAAACCTTCAAAAATGACAAATATACTAGATATCGCACAAAGCATATTGAAAGATGAAAGTATTCAAGAATACGAGGTTCACGAATATGAACAGATAACCGGAACGAGTTTGAACAATGCGGGAGAGATAAGAATCAATGTCAAAACCCAAGATCTATTCATTCATCCTAGCGAGAGTTACATAGTGGTGCAGGGACGTCTCACCAAGGAAGATGGGACTGAATACGCCGACGATGACAC
The DNA here is from genome assembly GCA_031216915.1 of Pictodentalium vernedei. NCBI lineage: Eukaryota > Metazoa > Mollusca > Scaphopoda > Dentaliida > Dentaliidae > Pictodentalium > Pictodentalium vernedei. The sequence continues at coordinate 356,450,699 of CM062296.1, forward strand.
GGTTACTCTAGCCAATAATGGCATCATGCATCTATTCAGTAATATAGAATACTTGCTATCTGGACAAGAGATAGAATCTGTGTTTCATCCCGGTCAGGCCACCACGATGTTCGGACTCTTGACGTATCTGGATGAATTTTCGAAATCCAGGGGACTTAATCAGTTGTGGGTGAAAGACTCCATCGGCCCCGCCAACGCCGGCGCCGCCGCGATATTCGACTACGTCGTCAAAACGTCCTGACACAAAGGAACCTTTTCTTTCAGGATACCTTTGAAACACATCTTCGGAGTCGCGGATGATTACAATAAGATCATGTACGGATTCAAAAACAATCTGACGTTGATTTGAAAGGGAAACGATGGCGCGATAGAAAGACTATCCACGACCGATGAAGGTAAGTTAACTCTACACAAGATATCGTGGTTCGTTCCACTCATGCAGCCTTTGATCGTGGAAAAACGCATCTCTACAAAATCATAGAATCCAAGAGTAAATTACTTGTGGGATTTAGAATGAGACAGTGTGACATAGCTAGCATTCCACTCTCCACAAATCACTTTGATTGGAGATTGACCGTGAAATCCGCTTCCAAGAGACCGCGTTTCATTGTGGTCGTGATTCAGACCGATAGGGATGGGTCTCAAGAAAAGAATGCATCGCTGTTCGATCACTGCAATTTGAGAAACATGCAAGTGTTTCTGAATGCCACAAGATATCCAGCAATCAATTACAATGCGTCGTTCGACAAGAATGATTTCTGCAGACTGTACGGCGACGCCATGGATTTTAGAAAGAAGTATCACAGTCTGGACGAATTGATGAGCAACCCTAATATATCTCCCGGCGAATACAAGTCGATGCATCCCATGTTTGTATTCGACATCAGTAAACAGAGCGAACGACTCAAGAGTAGCGTCTTAGACATTCAGATCAAGATGCAATTCGATAGGAACATGCCGAGAAAAACTGAAGCCTTCACCCTGGTCCTGTCGGATAGAGAATTACAATTCGAATCGGATGGAAATAAGATGTTGATCATTCGATGAGAGACGTGTGTGTGATGAAAAAAAAGAAAAAAAGAAAAAATATATATATAAATAAAAATTTTAAAAAAATAATTACAGAAATGAATGATAAAGAAAGAGAATACTTGAGAAGAAACAGACGTGGTTTGATTAAAAATATTTTGCAAGATTCGCTAGAAATAATTCTAGACACTTTAGTCGAAACAGAACCTTTGATATTGACCGATTATATGAGACACGAAATTGAAAGTAAAATCTTCATAGAAGATAAGACCAGAAAACTTTTAGACATGTTGATGTTTAGAGGACTGACTGCTTTTCGAGAATTTATAAAAGCTCTTCGAAATGCTAAAATAGATGTTGACGCGTGTTTCAAGATAGGTGATCCAATTTCACGAGATGAAACATTATGAGAAATAACATATTAAAACAAAACAAAAAAAAATAAAAAGTAATGAGATTCAGAGAGATTGAACATCTTTCTAAATCTCATTACTTTTTATTTTTTGGGGTTTTTTTTTTTTTGTTTTTACTGATTATTCATTATTTTTAATTAATTATTTCCATACATTCACTGTTTGTTCAGAGGATCTAGTTCGATCAGTAGACTCACCATAGAAGTGGCAGCTTTGGGATTATTGGTTTTCATCTTGAAATTAATCCTGTCACTGGCGTTCACTTTGAGAGGTGTGCTGAACGTGCTAACATTAGAGTGTTGATTCTCGGTCTTTTCGACACTGTATCTCTTATCGCTCTCTACTCCATTCACCATGAGATTGACGACCGCTCTGTTATTCAAATCCGTAGAAGCCAGACACATTCGAATGATTTCGCCTTCCAATGGCATGGGATATCCCACCTCACCATGTTGCGATCCGCTACCTCATTTTCCAAAAGACCACTCGGCTTTTCCCTCCTCTAACGCGCCGGTCTCCTCAGCCCACACGGTGATCAATTGCCTGGCTTATTTGACTTTTCCCACCACCGAAATCAGGGTACAGGCGTCCGACATGTGCACAGGATCTGGTAGATTCGTGAGCACGTGTCCGCCCATGTCTAGTTTATCTTCCATGATGTCGCCCTTTCTCCAGACTGAGTTGTCGTCCACGTACTTCCTGTTTACCATGCTGGAATCGAATTCAGGATCGTAATCAAGGCTGAATAAATTCTGACCGTTCATGTTGATGCCACCCTCCATGGTTCTGCCAGATTGTTTGTTCAGGTGGAGATCGTCCACTTGTGATTCTACGTATTCTTGAGATCATATCACATCACCGCATCTGTGAGATCTATCAGCTCGGGAAGATTGTAGAGCTTCTTATCGTTCATGTTCAAAGGTTCCTCTCGAGGTTTGTATCTCCGAACATAACGTTCGTCCAAGTTGGCAATGTCGTAACCATCGCCAATTTCGAGCGTCTTCCTCTTCTTTTTGGGTCGATTTTTTCATCATCACTTCTACCAAATTTATCGACTGGCATGTTGTTTTGAGGGGTTTTTTTATTTTAAAAAATATATTTCAATGCAGTTTATTAAAATGAATTATTTCACTTATTTTTATTTTTTTGTTTTTATTTGATTAAGTTTTTTTAAATAATTTTTTTACCTTTATATATATACTATAAAAAAAAATCTCTCTCTAATGTAAATCGTTGAGAATGTGTTGAAACCAATCTCCTTCCGACCATCTCTTGAGAACATAGAGACACAGGTGACCGCAAAACACCTGATCCGGCAATTGCACTCGTTCCGTGTTGTATCGAACCATCGATTCATTGAAATAGTTCTTTATTTCTTTCAGCGGTGAGATTCCGTAGCTGTCGAAATAATTCTTCTTCTTCCAGTTCTTGAACCAGGCCACCCAGTGACTGCCTTCACCTGATAAATCGTCCAGATTTAAAATTCCGCATTCCGATTGTCGAGGTCTTCTCTCAGGCAAGACATCTCTGGAAAACACGCCTAGAAAATCTTTAATTTTCAAATCCTTCGCTGCATTCAACAGATCGATGTTGGATATGGGTTCGTTACGTAAGGCGACACCTTCTACGGATATCTCTATTTTCTTATTCATAAATGTGTATATTTTTTTATTATTATTTATTTTATTACAATTCACTAAAATGAAGTTATTTTTTTTAAAAATTTTTCTTTTTCTTTTTAAATCAACTCTCTCGATGTCTCTATCGACTTCCATAATCTTGAATCTGTCTAATTCCTCTTGATTTTCTGAAATACTATCATCCTTAATCATATCCAAAGTCCAATGACCGAGTGCCAAAGTGCTTATTTTATCATCTAACACGAATCTCTTATCGTCGTCAGCCGTCAGTGAATTCTTGTTGACTATTTTGGTATACAAGTTGTGATTGTCGCTTCGAATAGATTTCATAGTCTTGTACACTGGACCACTTCTGAACAGACAATCTTTACACTCTCGGAAAGAGATGTTTTTCTTCACCACGCACGCTTTAACCCCTTTGCAGTTCTTAATCTCTTCACCTTTTAGGCGATAAGTATATAGTTTAGGTCTCAAACCCACGAATTCCACAATTTGTTTACCACCGCTCTCGTCCTTAAATTTACCCAACACCTTCTTGTTGTTGTTTGATTGAATGTTGGACGGGTGATTGACGGGATAATTGCTCATGTCGAACAACATGGCCACGTCTGGAGATATATCTTGGTAGATGTCTTTCATCTCTAATTCGTAAACTAAACTGTCCATGTCGGTGAACAGTAGTTTGGCTTTCTCACCAAATTTCTGTTTGACGTAATCATAGTGAAACTCGTACATCAATCGCTTGCGGATATCTAAGATGATCAGTCTGAGATAATAGGGTTTGTCAAACTTCAGGTGCGTCTTTTGCATGTGAATGGCACTAGATTTTCATTGAATATGGTTCGGTGTCTGTAATTGGGTTTCGCCACTAATTTTTTAGCTTTTTTCTCAGACGTGATGAGTCGAATGTCGGTTCTCTTCCCGATGTTTTCCATTGATTTACTGTACACGGAGTTGTTCATGAGTTTGAAGAAATCTTTTTTCGAAATCGTTCTCGGCTCGAATTCTGAGATTCGTGTTGAGATCGATGTATTTTTTCATCCGAGGCTCTTCATCGAATCGAATGACACGATGTATGTCAACTAATTTCATCCTGTAATCGATGTATTGTTTCAAATTCTCACTGTAGACGATGTGCTTACGTTTCTTAAATAAATTGGGAATGAGTTTTTCATCATCTCCTTCGATCGGTTCCATTCGTTCGGGTGCCAGCTGATAATTGTTGTGTAGATAGTGTAACACTTCCGGATAGTTCAAATCGACTTCTAAAATGCAAGGATAGTCTCTCCATTTTTGCATCTCTTCCGATTCCATCACCCATTCAAAATTTCCAATCGGTAAAGGATGACTCATGGTCCAACCATACAGATTATTAGCGTCCCAATACTGTATGTATTTATTCAATTGTTCCGAATCAAAACCTTCTTTCATGTAGGGATTGTTAGCTTCAGAATATGTGTGGGAGATCGAGACGCCACTTCTCGAGGCATTTTCGAACATGAGCAACATGTCCACATTGGATAATAATTCCAATTGGACTTTGGTGGTCTTCAACAGAGTGTCTCACGCTAGTCCGCGTGCGGTGAAATACCAAGCCGGATCCAGACATCTCAAAAATTTTCGAACACATCTGCCTGGAGCAGAACGTCGGTCTTCAGGCAGAGATCATAATAATCTCTCATGGTTTTCATATCAAACGATTTCCACACGTTTTTGGCGTGTTCGTAATTCTCATCGGAAATGTCAGATTCATAAAATTTCGAATAAAAATCTTCTTTCGAAGGTAGCACGGTGTCATCGAATCTCTTTAGATCATTCATGTAATCGTAAGGATAGACTCCTTTCCTCAACATGATGTCGACTTGTTCTCCGAAGTCTTCACTCGTGATTTTAAATTTATCCTTGCTCATGTTATTGACTAATTTTTCCAGAGCGGTTGACATGAATTTAAAACTGTCGATGAAATGTATGCCTCTACGAATGGATTTCATTTTCCTTCCAACATCTCTCCATCGATTACTCTTTTCTTCTCCACGAGCTTCCATTTTGTGAAGGAAATGCATCTTTCTTTGCTGTTCGCAATGCAATTTAATTCTTCGTTGGAGGTGCCAAGATTTTTCATGAACAGATGATTGTCGTAACCCAAGAGATTGTGAAATATCACCAGATAGAAAGTGGCGTCTCGATATTTAAAATTACACTTGCTGTGAGCCAGACTGTGATACAGACCTGTGTAAATGATCGTGGTCTCTGACCTTCTTATTTTCCTGCAAATTCTTGTTGAACGATTGTCTGCATATGTGACATTCGATGGCTCTGTTATTTTTTTCATCCTGCTGCTTTTGCGTGACGATCATTTTCGCCGGAGTTTTTAATTTGTCGTATAAAATTTGAATTTTCGATTCTAACCCTTCCACGAACCTTTGAGCCACGTCATCGTCTTTGCACCATTTTGTGTAGGTGAAGGGACCCATGTTGTGTTGCGAGTCGAAAGCACATTTCACGTAAATGCAATAGCCTGTGTTTTTGATATCTTTCACTATAACTTCAAAGAGCGTCAGGTTGGCAGGAACTCATTTTCACGGAGAAGCATTCGAAATCGGCGTACACAACGAATGGTACTTTTAATCTTCTATTGTGATCACGAAAGTTCATGATGGTGTTGGTTTTGGGCATTTCAATGGCGACGCCTTGATTTTCATTGCAATATTCCTGATGTTTCGCTAACGATTTTTTGCTGTGAAACGTGTTCATGCAGTTGCAACATAAACTTATATTTCGTTTATGTTTATTATTTTGTCTCGACAGTAATCGGCTCGGATTTGTAACCCAACAATAATGTCTATTGTCACCATCTGAAATCAATAATAAAATAGTTGTCTTTTCTCTTTCGAGACGCGAAGTCTGTCTGAGAGGATAGATCATTCGTTTTTCCTTGTTGTATCCCAAGACGTTCACCGCTACAGTGGGATTTTGAACCTCGAAATGTTTGATGTCTTTTAACGGCATTGGAAAAATCACTCGGATCCAATCGAGATTTTTACAAGTCTCCTCGTAATGAGAAACTCTCTTGGGTGGATTTTGATGGGGTATAAAGAGGAGGTGACTGCCCATTTAAAACACTGATCATCTTTATTTTTTATGTTGACCATGGCTGTTTTTTTAGCTAAGAAATATGGTAATTCCACGTAGGAAGACGCTTTCAACGAATCGTTTTTAGTTAGATGAATTTCGAGTTTCAACACCTCTTCGAATGTCCAATTACTACCTTCATGTTGATAATTCATGAGAGACATCAACATCTTGTCTTTCATCATTTCAAAAACGTCTGATAAATCTGAACCTCGAAATACGGGTTCGACATCTGAAATACACATTTCTCACGATGCACTCGCCGGAATTCACGTCGATTTTATTCATCAAGCAATGGAGTATCATCTTAATTTTTAGTCCCACGTCCATGTGTTCATGAAACAAATCCAATACTTTTTTCTTCACCTGTTCCATGAACAATTTTGGATCGACTTTCTTGAACGAGGGAACCACGTCGAAAGTTTTAAAAATGCCTTTGATCGCACTCTCCCGTTCTATGGGATTCGATTGGTATGCTTCCATGATGAGTCTTGCTACATATTCTTCTTCTTTCCCTTCATCGATTGCTCGTCGATTTTCGTTTGTTATATCTTGTTTGTCTAGATTCTGAACCGCATCACTCATTTTCATTTTAGTTTTTTTATTTTCTTTTGAAACTTGAAGTTCTTTGATGGCTTTTTGTTTGATCATCTTTTTATTTTTCGCAACCGAAACGTTTTTTTTTTTTTTTAGACGTCAGCATTTCGATTCCCTTTGCCACATTTTCTTCTCATTTTACACAACCAAAGCGTTTTTTGACGATGTTGCTATAGGCATTTCGTTTGCCTTTTCATTGACCAAACTACTTACCATCTCAAGTATTTTTCTAAGTTTTTCATCCTGCTCTGCATTTCGTTTTCTATCATCAGGTGTTACTGCAATTGGCTTTTTTTTCGCAATTCGAATCTGTTTAAGTTTGTTCGCTTTCAATCATTCGATTTTTTTCTTTCCATCACCTCATGAACGATAATCCTGTATGACTTGAATTTTTTTTGATTTGGTCCTATGATCTCTGAAATTTGGAATTTTTAATTTTTTACAAATCTCGTTTAACTGAGGTATGGTATACTCAACTAAATTTTTCATTTTTTTATTTGTTTACTTCATTTGTAAGAACATATTTTTTTTTTAATTTTGTATTTAAATAATAATTTGTTAAAAAGTTTTAAAATAGTCTTTCTATATATGTTTTACTTCCCTCAAAAAAATTTTTTTGGATGAAATTAAGCAATTTTTTATGTTCCTTAACCTGAGAAAAAATTGAATTAATACGAGAAAAAAGGACATTAAAATTTAAACTTTTTATTTATATATATAAAGAGAAAAAAACACTTTTACAAAAAAAAAATTTCACATTAAAGAAAATTAAAATTAATTTTCTTTAATGTGAAATTTTTTTTTTGTATATATATAGAGAGAAAAAAAACAACCTTTTTTAACCAATTATTATTTAAACACAAAATTCAAAAAATATATATTATTTGCAATAATTCATAAAACAAAAAAAACTAATAATTGATCATGACAACAGCACCTAAAAGATGCGAATTGAAATTGAAATGAGTCGAAACATGTAAGAAACTCGGTTGTAAAATCTACAGATTACAACGACACAATGCCATCGAATTGAATGAGGTTGAGATGAGGGGCTTACAGCACAAATACAACAAATATAGCATGCCTTTGAAATTGGATGAAGCCACACTCGATTTGTTTTACGAGTACAAAAGTGATCTACAGAATATCGTCGTCACCGAAGACAGAGAATTCGACAAGAGCAATTTGTCATTACCCTACGGAAGTTACATATATCCAAAAATCTCTCTCGAACTCGTGAAAAAATCAGGTGCTGAGAGCGTGTTGACCGAAGTAAAAAAACTCGCAAATGTAAAGATAAACATTCAACCCATTTGGGAAAAAGGAGAAGACACGACCATCAGCATGCTAATAACGGACTTGGAAATATAAAAAAAAACAACAGAGAGACTGATTTTTAGTGAAGAAGAAGGGGAAAAAAGTAATGAGATCTGGAGAATTTGAACATCTCTAGATGTCATTACTTTTTTTTGTTTTCCTCCTCCTTCTTTCTTCTTCTTCTTCTTCTTCTTCTTCTTCTTCTTCTTCTTCTTTCTTCTTCTTCTTCTTCTTCACTATCACCCATATTTATCATAATAACGTCTTCTTTTTTCTCAAATTTCAGCGTTGATTCTTCTTTTCTTTTTTTGTGATATATTACGTTTTTTATAACACATTTGTTTCTCTCTATCATAATTATGAACGAATGTGGTGCATCTCTTGGCAACACTCACATCATTACCATTCTCTTCAGAAGGCAGAGACTGTTTCCACTGAAAGAGTTGTCACCACTAGAGGGTTCTAGATACAATCCTTCACGGTCGTTTTCTATGTGGACGTGACACATGGTTCCTCCCTTCTTCAAAAACAGTCCGCTGCTACCCATTAATTTCTCAACTGTTCTCAACTCGCGAGTCCCGAGAGAGCTCCCACGCTGAGAGTCTGCCCGAGAAAGGGCAATGCATTTGCGGCAAAGGGTAATGCTTTTGTGGTGATTCCTGCCAATAGTGGTAGGAAACCGCCTTTCATTCTCAAATTGTATTTCTATTGAGCGGGACTCAATCTCACCCTCAATCCTCTTCTATCATGAATCGCTTTCTCCATCCTTTTGCTTTGAGTTCTGGTCCAGGCGATTCGATCGTTACCACCACTCATTAGATCTTTGTGTGTCAATTTCAATATCACAGGATCGCCTTGAGTTAATGCTCTCTCAAGTTTCTCCCTCTGTCGTTTGGATATGTTCATGTTTTTAACCACATATTCAGTCATATTTCTTTTTTTTTAAATATATTTTGTTCAGTTGTTTTTTTGTTTTAATGATAATTATATATATTAAATATTTTTTTGTAAATTAATATTGCGTTTATTTTATTTTCTTATTTATATATATACACAATATTTTTTTTTGTTTTGCTTTTTTATATTTCTCTTTTGTGAAATCGTATCGTCACCCTCTATCCACGAAGATCTAACAGTTCACCATTTTGATCTGTCAACGTGGTTTTGAGACTATACAACGTGTCTAAAATCACGGGTAGATAAACTAAATTTTGAAGGCGTTCCACAATTCTATAACCTGGTAACACGTTTGGAAAGAAGGAATAGATCGTCAGTTGAGTGCTACCATTCACGTAGCTTCCAGCAATCACGTCCACGTTCACCAGAATGCTATTGACTGCGAGAATGTCAACCATATTTTCAGATGCTGCATGGCCTTGATACATCTTTCGATCGAATCCCAGTATCTTGCCTATAGAATCGTCCGTGTTGAAATCCACTTTAAAATTATCTTCCAAATCCAACATTGTCTGTAGGGTATTAGGGTTGGGAGCGAGTGTGATCTTGTTGCTTCCCTTTCCATCCGTCTTCATTTGCATCTGAATGTAATTGTTCAAATCGTCTATGTCGTAACTTCCTTTGGGAATTCAAATCTCCAACCAATCTACTCCATTGGAATACTTGAACGAGTTATTCTTTTCGGTGATGTTGGGAAAGCAATAATAAGTCTCCAGATTCATCAATGCCATCTCTCTATTCAATTCGATGGAAGGTTCGAATTTCGTTGCGAATCGAGACGAATCGCCACTCACCACGATTTGAATGGATTGTTTTGCAGCCGTATTCTTGGCTATCCGTTCTAACAATTCTCCTTGTTTGAACATTATATTTTTATTTTTATTTATTTTTTCAAAACTAAATTATTGATGATTTATTATTATTTTCTAATTTTTGTTTTCGCTCTCTATTTTATTATCATCAGAAACATAAAACTTGTCGAATCCACTCTGATACATTCCGCGATTAATTTTGCTAGTCAAATCAATCACGACGAAATTGTAAAGTCCTCCATCCCAAACCCTCTTGCAGAATCTCCTGAATTCTGCTATGCTCATGTCGTTTGCGATGTGATCACCGTAGATGTGATTGAGATTCTTGAGATCCTGGTGAAAGAGACACAGTAAATTAGCATTCTCCCTTATCGTCTGTCTGGGCAGTTGAAAATAATTCTGTGACAGATAGAAACAGTCCACGTTGCTGTGACGACCTCTAACATAATACGATTCGCATCGGTTCTGTCTCTCCAAAAGCAGATCGTCGAAAATCATGAGATTCTTATCTTCCGATTTCAATTCTCTAGGATTTGGAACATCAGTAGCATTCTCATAAAATCGACACTCAACATTCGAAGAAGCATTTCTCTTCATCAATTCCATCGCCACACCATCCAAAATGGTCAAAAGAGAAGCTTCACTTTTGTCGAATTCCTCCCTACTGTCAAAAATTCTGGCTATGACGTCCTTGGGCAATCTACGATCCATGCACTCTCGAAGCAATCTGTATTCGGGTTGAAACAGACTCTTGCCAAACACGAATAATCTGTCATAATCCAACCAGCTGGGTTGCGACAACAGATTCATCAACAGATTGGTCTTTCCACAATTCGATTTTCCCACTATCAAGCCTCTTATGCTTTTGGGAAAGAACTCATTATTCGACCTCTTGGTCACAGCGTTGTTCCAAGACATATCTTTACTGTTCATCTTTTTTTTATTTTTGTTGTTACTTTTTAGATTTTCAAACACAATTTTTATGTTTTTTTTCAAACTCAGTTTCATAAATATTATTATTTATTTATATTACACCGTCGCAAGTTCTCTTCAATCCAGATCCATTCGTCATTTTGGTTGAATCTTGTATGGGTACCACAGCATCCTGAAAATCTTTCCAACTTTTTGGCGATCGCTCTAATGTAGCTCGCTTCGCCGGCGGACTGATCAACTTGTCGATCAATGTGTCGGCTGCCCTCTTGCCAGCCACAGAAGCAATCCTACCACTATCTTCGGAAGCAGCTTTCTTACCAGCATCCAAAGCCGTCTTCTTACCAACCTCAAACGTGGTTGATGCAAGTTTTCTATCTGCATTGCTCGTGAATGCTCGCATTATAGAATCAACGATGCCAGAACCGCCTTGAACGTAAGTTCTAACGTATCCCCTGTTCTTTATCACCAACATATTTTTATTTTATAATATATTTTGTTTTTTTTCACTCATAAATCGTTTGTTGTTTAAATACTTTTATTATTTTTAGTGTAGATTTACTGTTTTTATTATCTATTTTTTTGTTTGTTCTCTCTACTTATTATATATATATATATCAGTCCTTCAATTCATTCATCAGTCTTTTATAATCGAGTCTATTCAAGACCTTCTGCCTCAACAATTCGTCGCATATGCTCACTATCTCATTATCCACTCCAGTATTACCAGCACTCCGACTAGCCATCAACAATCTCAATCTCTGACACAGAGCATCAGAATCGCTCGGAAAAAAAGTGGTTCTCACTCCTTTTCCAGTCACCGATTCGACGAATTTCTTATTCATATCCCATATGGGTTTCTCCATCTTCGTCCACTTGTAACCTCTATTGGCTTTGGGTCTGGTCTCTCTGACATCATTATTTCTCTTCATGGCGTGGGTCTGAACCAGAATGTTGCCGTAATTGTCGAAATCCTGATCCGTGTAATTTCCATGCTTGTTGAAAAGGAGCAATTTGCACAGTCCAGGAGTTAATTCATACCTATTCGAACCGACGATTAAATTATCATCATCCTCTCGCACTTCAGTGTCGCCTACTAAAGTCCTCCCACTAGAATTCCTGTAAATTCCATACAACAAATCTCTCTTACCACCATCCTCGGACGACACGACGCTATCAGTGGTGATAGTCGAAGCTGCATCATCGCTCTCGCTCACATCGGTTTCGATTCTCAAGAAAACCTCCCTTGTAAAACTACCAGGCAACGAACCTATTCTCAAAGAACTTTCTTTTATGGGTCTCAATTCATCAACGATCTCCTTCTTGCTTCGTTCCTGAACCTCCGTCACAGGTTTAAATAGTCTTTTGGTCTCTCGTCTTAATTCCATCTCTCCTAATCGTTTGCTTCTGTCAGCGGATCGAATGCTTTTCTTGACTCGTTCATATTCATCAAGGAGTTCATCTCTTTGCTTGGAATCATTTTTGTTCTCTAAATTATTAATATTTCCTTTTTAGATTGTGGTAACGTCGGTTTTTTTATTATTCTAAAAATTAAATGTAGTTATTTTTATGTTTTTAAGTAAACAAATCTTCTGTCTTTAATATATATAACTAAAACCAGTTGAGGGAAAAACATTTTACAAATGAAACCTTGATAAATGCGTTTTGCTCTCGAACGTGTTAAATCGCAACCGCGCTTATTCTCGCCATAGGAAATACTCGAATAGTCAAAATCTCAAGTAAACATTTCAGTAATGTAACGCTTTCAAAACCGCGTTTAAATCACATCAATTAATCTTTTGAACTGTTCCGCTTTCATCTATAGAATAGTTAAAAGGATTCAAGTGAAAAATGACTTATTGAATGAAAACCTGCAATACATTCAAGCGTGACAAATGGAGTTCTTCCGACGTTTTGCAGTAAGTTTACAGTAAGATCACTTTGAAATGCGACCTGCTCGTCAGCCTGATAAAACAGACTGATGATTGTAGCACTCAGGAGGCTCGATTTATACTCTCCCCACGCCTACGCACTAAGAACGTTTACAATACGTTTTGTAATACATTTGCAGTACGTATTGCAAATCGTTGTCACTACGCACTAAGAACGTTTACAATACGTTTGCAATACATTTGTAGTATGTATTGCAAATGTTCTTAGTGCGTTCAAATCGTTGTCACTACGTTGCTAGTATATTCACAATACGTTTGCAAAACGTTCTCTGCACGGAGAGTATAAATAGAGTCTCATGTGTGCTACAATCATCAGTCTGTTTTTCAGCGAAATGCAAGCGCTAGCCTAATCACAACAGAGTGACTAAGTAGAAATGAAAGAAAACTCGACAAAACCGATCTTTTACGATTCACCTCACAAAACTCGCGAAGATTTCACTTTTTCGTCAGTTCCCTCCAATGATTTCCTCGGCAATTGATCGCGCCACAGCGATGGCAAACGTGGAGAGACGATTTCCATCGATTCTAGTTTTCCAAACTCAGGTTTTTTTTGTTTAGTTTGGGAAAAAATCCTCGATGGCTAACTTCACTTTACACCCACTTTACACCATTGGCGAAAGTCGAGAAAACGTTTTGAGATCGATTTTTCCTGTCCTAGAATCCTCAAAACATTTTTACCGATCGGCTCGCACCCTCGACCGTCTGGAACGCGATCGTGAACTTTGGTGTCCCAGAAGCCGCAAAACATATTTTTATGCTGTCCTAGAAGCCTCAGAGCGTTTTTTGCCGGCGTTCGCCAACGATAGATCGAAGGTCTAATCCGCGATGGAAACGGCGAGAAGATTTCTTTAGGTTGACGTTTCTTCGAATTTTCGTACATTTTTCCTACCGAGCGATATGTCGAATTCGCACTCGTTTGCCAACGGCTGTTTTAACGGTCTAAAATGTGATAACTGCATTTGCGGCTTCTGGGACACCGTGTACAAACAGCGTTTTTTACACTCTGTACACGATTTAACACTGAATCCCTAAGGGGGTACACGTACATGTACGTGTACTTGTACATTTTTTTGAAAAAGTGTCCTAGTATCTGCAATTATCAGCTACTGTTGAAAGTGTGCTATTTTTAGCTCACCTGACTGAAAGTCAGGGTGAGCTTTTCTTATCACTCTTCGTCTGTCGTCCATCGTCCAGCATGAAGGTGGTGTTTGAGCCTCTTTCTCCTAAACCACTGGCCACATTTTAATTAAATTTCATGTAAATAGTGGTTATATAGGGGCATTTTGATTTTTATCAAAATTAGGTTTCGGCTCATATTGAACAGAGGTGTGGGGAAAAAAGGCCAAATTTTTTGAAAATCTTCTTCTAATGAACCACCAGTAGCAGAGACTTGATATGTGGCATACAGAGTCCTTTTGAGGTTTAGAATCAAGTGTGTTCAAGAAAAGTTTGTCGGGCATTATTTGCCTTCGTTATGGGAGGGGCAAAAATTTTGGCCATGCCTAAAATTTCTATTTTCAGAACCGTGAGGTCGATTTGAACCAAATTTGATATGAGATGATAATGGGTCATAAGTAGTTGATTGGTGCAAAAAAATTTTCTCATTGCCCCGTGGGAACCTCGGGAGCTAAAAATAGGAAAAACCTTAAAACTGCCATATCTCCAAAACTACACGGCACAGAGAATTCTTATTTTGTATAAAGCTTACTTTTATCCAGTAGAATGGAATGGTTCAAAAAGTCCCTATCGGTTTGATCACAAGGTACTTTTTTCAGGACTTTGAAAAACTGCTGAGTCAGCACTTTTTAACACTGTAGGCAATGAGAAAAGATTAAAAAATCTTCTTCTCCAGATCCAGCAGGTAGAATCTTTTGATATCTGGTATGCAACATTGTAGGGTGGATCTGATTCAAGTTTGTTCAAATCGGCCCCTTGGGTTCATATTTGGGCTCAGTATAGGAGCCCGATTTCGAACTTAGTGCATTTCAGGCAAATTTCTTAAAACATCTTCTTCTCCAGATCCAGCAGGCAGAATCTTTTGATATTTCGTATGCAACATTGTGGGGTGGATCTGATTAAAGTTTGTTCAAATCGGCTCCCTAGATTCATATTTGGGCTCACTATAGAAGCTCGAATTCGAACTTAGTGCATTTCAGGCAAATTTCTTAAAAAATCTTCTTCTCCAGATCCAGCGGGCAGAATCTTTGGATATTTGGTATGCAACATTGTGGGGTGGATCTGATTCAAGTTTGTTCAAATCGGCCCCCTGGATTCATTCTTGGGCTCACTATAGAAGCCCGAATTCGAACTTAGTGCATTTCAGGCAAATTTCTTCAAAAATCTTCTTCTCCAGATCTAGCAGGCAGAATCTTTTGATATTTGGTATGCCACATTGTGGTGTGGATCTGATTCAAGTTTGTTCAAATCGGCCCCCTGGGTTTATATTTGGGCTCAATATAGAAGCTCGAAATTCGAACTTAGTGCATTTCAGGCAAATTTCTTCAAAAATCTTCTTCTCCAGATCCAGCAGACAGAATATTTGATATTTGGTATGCAACATTGTGGGGTGGATCTGATTCAAGTTTGTTCAAATCGGCACCCTGGATTCATATTTGGGCTCACTATAGAAGCTCGAATTCGAACTTAGTGCATTTCAGGCAAATTTCTTAAAACAATTTCTTCTCCAGATCCAGCAGGCAGAATCTTTTGATATTTGGTATGCAACATTGTGGGGTGGATCTGATTCAAGTTTGTTCAAATCGCCCCCCCCCCCCCCACCCCTGGATTCATATTTGGGTTCACTATAGAAGCCCGAATTTAAACTTAGTGCATTTCAGGCAAATTTGTTAAAAAATCTTCTTCTCCAGATCCAGCAGGCAGAAAAATCTTTTGATATTTGGTATGCAACATTGTGGGGTAGATCTGATTCAAGTTTGTTCACATCGGCTCCCTAGATTCATATTTGGGCTCACTATAGAAGCTCGAATTCGAACTCAGTGCATTTCAGGCAAATTTCTTTGAAAATCTTCTTCTCAAGATCCAGCAGGCAGAATCTTTTGATACTGGGTATGCACCATGCTTAGGGGTGAGATTCAAGTTTGTTCAAGCCAAGTCCCTGGGTTCATATTTGGGCTCACTGTGGTAGCCCGAATTATAACTTAGTTCAAAATGAGGAATTTTCTTTAAAAATCTTCTTCAGATCCAGCAGTCGGAATGTTTTGATATTTGTTATGCAGCATCCTTAGGGGGGTGAGGTTCAATTTTGTTCAAGCCACCCATGTCCCTAGGTCCATGTTTGGACTCACTGTGGGAGCCCGAATGATAACTTAGTTCAAAATGAGGAATTTTCTTTAAAAATCTTCTTCAGATCCAGCAGTCGGAATGTTTTGATATTTGGTATGCAGCATCCTTATGGGGCTGAGATTCAAGTTTTTCAAGCCATGTCCCTAGGTCCATATTTGGACTCACCGTGAGAGATCGAATTGTAATTTAGTTCAAAATGAGGAATGTTCTTTAAAAATCTTCTTCTTCGGATCCAGCAGCAGTCGGTATGTTTTGATATTTGGTGTGCAGCATCCTTAGGGGGGTGAGATTCAAGTTTTTTAAAGCCAAGTCCCTCGGTTCATATATGAGCTCCCTGTGGGAGCCCGAATTATAACTTAGTTCAATATGAGGAATATTCTTTAAAAATCTTCTTTTTTTTTAGATCCACGGGTCAGAATCTTTGGATATTTGGTACAGGCTTTTCTTAGGAGGAGCAGATGCAACTTGTTGAAATCAATTCTCTGGGTTGATATTTAGGCTACCATGTCAGGTGAGCGCCCTCAGGCCCCCTGGGGCCTCTTGTTTCTATCTTTATTAATATTAAATCGATTAAATTTTCTCGTTTCAAGCGAAACATTTTGGTTGTTTCTATCGGATGTATGACAGTCTTGACAGGAAGTCTGATCGAAGTGTTTACCCGAAGCTACCTCTGACAAGAAATAATTCTTCCTAGCAAAGCTTCTTAGAAATCTCCCAATAAAACCGTCGAGCCGTTCTAATGATATCCATATTTGTATAGGGCATTGTTGTTTTTTAAAAAATTGTGAGATTTTTGGGGAAAAATCTACAATTTCATATATTTTTTTAAAAAGAGTGTGTTAGGTAAAAGGGTTCAATGGCATAAATAACTCAACTTATATCCTATAACTTATCTTTGTGGAAGGCAGTAATCTCAGTCATTTATGTTCTTAAGGCGTTTTTTAATCTGAGGTTTTCAAGATCATTACTGATTTTAAATTTCATGTAGAGCCCTGGTAGATAGTAAATGTTTTGGGTTTTTTTTTTTGATGGAATCACATGTACTTGAAGAAAAAACAATAATTTAATTTTTAATATTTTTTTATGTTATATACTTCCTGCAAAGGCCATGAACAAGAAGATTCCTTGATATTTCCATGCTGGATCTGGATAGATAACTGGATAGAAATTTTCTTGTTGCTGAATAGTACAATGCTACAATGGCTGATTTTGGGCAGAGGAAATTATTTTATCTCATTATAACGAGATACTTTCTCGTTATAAAGAGAAAACATCTCCTGCTAACGAGAAACAGTTCTCTTTGTAACGAGAAAACATCTCGTTATAACGACTTAGCATCTTGATATGACGAGAAGACATCTCGTTATAACGAGAAAACATCTCGTTATAATGAGATAATATTCATACGAGGAGCGTCACTTAGTTTGGAGGCGGGCTCGGTTATTCGCCTTCCTACGGATATGATGTTTGCAGAAATCAATGATCAACTATGGATAAAAATCTATTTGACTAATTTTGACTGAATAAAAATGAAAATAGCTCAGAGCTCTGTCAGTGTAAGCAGGAGTGACACAAAGTGATAATAACTTCAATTTCAAGATTTTGTTTAAAAGACTAGTCAATATGTGTAACACCCCCGCGTAGTACTGACTGTTGTGTGTGATTGGGGGGGGGGGGGGGGGGGGACTACTTCCCGTGTTTGTGAGAACCCAGGCAATAGCCGTATAATCCATGGTAAGTATCCACTGATACATTGGGTATCTTTTTTATTGGTTCTTTAACCCTTTACCTAACCTGAAAAGCAGACGACACTTGCAAAAATAATTGTTGAATAACTATTTTTTTCATTTTTTGTCTCAAAAACATAGGTTATGACCCCTCGTTGGGACGAGCTCGACCTATGTTTTTGAGACAAAAAATGTAAAAAATAACGAAAATTAATTGGCGACTTTTGAGAATAGCGCTGGCCGGTTTTTGCCGTTACGTTAGGTAAAGGGTTAATGGTGTGCTACAGATTTTCATATAACATTTTTCCAAAAAATGTACAAAAATATTTGCAAGCACTCGGAAAAAAATTGATTTTGGTCTCCTTAACCACCCATCCACCCAGGCATCAGTGTCTGCAAGTTTTTTCCAGATCCCCTCCACCTTGGATCCATTGCGGTCATTGCATTTTGACCGATAACAAAGTGTGTGAATACTATAAAGGGATTCTCAGAAAGCTTATTATATGTCCGTCCCATGTGATGTACATGTTAGCCCCAAAATTAAATGAATCGCATTAGCTGATAAGTAGATCGCGTCACTGATTAAAATGTGCACAAGACGGGAACATTTCGTCACCCGCGCCCTTTATTGATTTACTGGTTGACTGATTAATTGTTTGATTGATTACCAGTGTGTGTGGGTGGGCCATTGAGAAATGAACGCAACGGTCGTTGCGTGTTGGGTCATGGACTTTTATAGTAATTTTCACGCAGGGGACCTGTGTAAACGCATAGGATGTCTAAATAAGAATTGAATCTCGCCTTTTTGGACTTCTAAATGTAGATTGTTTGGGCAAGTGCAAAAAAGAATGAACCCCTTCGGGGTTCATGTTCTTGTGGCCAAAAGCTGTCTTTAAAAGTCTAAAAGGCGACATTCTATACTTACAATCCCACTCTGCATATGGTACTTTTATGGTAGTGGTGTGTGGGGAGGAGGGGATTATATATAAAACACTTTTTCAAATTTTTAATATGTGCATGTAAGACCACATATGTTCACTATTTTCTCATCCGTAAATAAAAGAAGTTAACTAGAAAAAAAAATGTGTATTATATTTTTGCCACTCATATTTATTATCGACCATAACTGAAAACTACAAGGGATTGAGCTTAACAATATTAACAATGAACATAATTTTCCATGTACAGTACGTGGAGGGTGGATTTTCGCTAAATCGCGGTGTACTGTTGAATTGTAACACCCGCAAGAAAACAGGCATCAACACAGCTCTTCCATATATCAGGCATTAATAACAGCAAAAAGTATTATCGAGGTCGAGATTGTGGATTTTTATGCATAACCTTCTATTGTATAGGGATTACAAAACGAAATCAATGTTGAATCGCCCACGAATCAGCACTTAGAAAGATCTTAAACTTGAGAGAATACAATTTATGTGAACTGGGCATGTGCTGGAAATTTCCAGCAATCTCCTCAACAATTTCCCGATGGAAAATGCACACATTCTGCACGTGGCTGTATTATGTGCCACAAAAACTATTCTAGGACGCTAAAATAAAGTTATTACCGTAATTTTATTCAGGCGAATGGCATCTGTAACCAATATTTGACAAAATATCCATGTTATACTCACATTTTTGTCATCTTCTTTAAAAAAAACAGAGCTTCCGAACATTTTGAAAATCGGGAACGAATCTGCGCGCGGTCGGAACGAATCAGCGTACAAACACTTAACGAACTGATTCTATAAGCGCCGGTCACCCCCAGTGATGTCCCTATATTCTAAAAAGTATATGGTATTCTTTCGTGCTCCAATTATAGATATTCCAGCCAATAAATATTTATTTCGCTTGTCATGAAAGATTCGGTCAAATTAATTCACGATAGAGAAACATATTTGCTTTGATTGTGGTAGAGTACAGTCGCAGTGGACTGGTCGTAATCCACAAGTGGGCAGCGATGTACACGTATGCGTTTACCAGGTAAAAACAATCGTCATCAACAAAATTTTAATTAATGGAGCAGCGGGTTGAACCCGGTGTTTCATTAATGAAAGTTTTGATGATTGTTCCTATAATTAACATTTGGAAACTAATATCACTGCGTCTGTGGCAATATAGCCCACCTATGAAAAAGTGACCAGTCCACGGCATCCGTACTGTACTTTTATATTCAGTAGTCACTTTGTCAGAAAAGCGTACCGTAAATCGAAGCTAGGTGCAATAACGATTTTTCACAATTTCATAAGGAAGACCAGCTGCCATGTTTGGCCAAGAAAGCAAATACGATTACTCTAGATAAGTAGTTTGGAGTTGATAAAGGCAATATGCTAAGTTGTTGGAGCCTCAACGGGATGTTGTTTATTAGAATAACCGCCTTAGTTGAATAAAACGTCCAGACACAAGGCCTTTCCTCGGTCATTATTTCCAGTGAGATGCAAAAATGTGAGTGTAGGCCTGCAGTGAAATAATAAATACGGTTTGGTTCCGCATTTCCCCACCTCAAAATGGGTACAGGCTGTTATCGGTATACTACTGCTGTAACTCCATGTAATCAAAACATCCCTAAACATGTGGCCAAGCCTTTAGTACTACATTTTGTCCCACAACAACTGTCAGCTAGACCAACATTGAGTACAGATGGTCTGTGCTTCCCTACAGTAGAACTCGAAACAAACACAGTCTCACACACATAGCCAAGAGTATAGAGCACCAAATGGGCACGGGAAGTCACTACTACTCTACAATATAAGTCTCTTAAATCAATAACATCTCTAGAACATGTGACAAATGTTTTAGTAATACTTGGGCCCCATAACAACTGAAGACTATTTTTTACCAAAAGACAATTTGACCGTCACTTTGATACTACATATGCTTCCCACATGATCGCACGAACCCTAAACCACGTGACCAAGTCGTATAAGGCTTTAGATTTATCAGTTATACTAATAACATTCACTAGGATCCACACACCGAAAGAGATACTGACTGATGTACTGTTTGGTCATAATACTGCTATTAACCACACCGTGGTAGTGAGTCACAACATAGCCTCTAACGCACACTACCGTAACATCCACCATGCGCAGTGGTATAACGTCAAATCCTTCTCCCCTTTTGCGCCCCAAAAGATACTTGAAAAACACATTACATGCTACTGACAATGATAACAGTTAGAAGCAGATATGATAGTGGTTACAGAACCGCATGAGCAGAGGTGACGATGGTAGGAAACAATAGCAGTGGTGGTGATAACGGTGACATTAGAAGGTAATAAGGGTAGTAAAAATGGTAGAGGGCAGCAGAAGTGGTTATGGCTGTACCTAACGAATCGGCCGCATCCACTCCCGTAATTTACAAATTATGCAGCGGAAAGAAAATATGTTTCAAAAACAATTTAACAAAACCATTTAATGTGACCCCTCATTGGAACGAGCTTGTTCCAATGAAGGGACCACATGATATGGTTTTCTTGAAATGAAACAGAAGTAGTAATAAAACAGAGCGTTAGGTGTCATTGGGGTGCTTTAGATACACATGGTAACAATTTATTGATAGATGGTTGTAGAAGATTTTGACACAACTGTTATAGGCTGGCATATGCAGTAATTACAGTGTTGCATAAGCTGATAATCGCTGATTAGTCCTTCAGGTAACTGCTACACGCTACTTGGAAAATCTCGTATTTATAAAAGATTTAATTTCTGTTTGGGAGTTATGTTTATCCATCGTTGTTATGGCGTGAGTAATTGTTTTGTATATAATGTTGCTAATTTCTTGTTACCAGTAGTCTGGCTATACCAACTGATAAAGAAGTACGGTTGGTTATGTGAATAAATGTATAAAGTTAACAAGCGCTTTGAGTGAGCTAATTTTCCTCACCTATGCGCTTTACGACATTTGGTGGAGAGATCCTGGCAGACTAACTTTTTAGCTTAGTCACGATCCTAAAAATGGACAAGATTCCAGAAAATGGTTTACAGCTCATCGGAAGTCTATACGTAGAAAACTTGTCACTGTCTTGGCGTATCCAAGAAGATGAAACTTCCGTGAATGTATTGTTCAGATGGAATAAATTGTCAGAGGAGCGAATAGACAAACGTAGGTCAAGAGCTAAGATGGAACGAGACAACAGACGCAAAGTGATATACTTGGAACGAAAAAAAAACAATCAGCCACATGCGACGACACAAGGAATCGAGAAAGTGAACGCACGGTTGAAATTAACGTCGCTGAGGAAAAGAAGCATATTAATGTGAGTACCACCACACAAACTAACTTTCTGTCACTGAATGACGTCTGTGTAAACGCCGTTTTCAAAACAGCAGACAGACAAACCCAGTGTCAAAAGTATCTTACCGAAAATTTTACTCAGACTATGCCTTCATTAAATTGTGCAGAAATCAACGTACATGAAAATTTGGACAATGTTTCGAAACTTTTTCAAAATGCCCAAGACAGTTTCGAAAAACGCAGTTCACAGAATTCTTTTAAGGGAGAAAAACAAGTCGAGAGCAGTGACAAAACAAACAGTTCAATCGAAAGTACAGGCAAAACGATTCCTCCCAAGGCCCTCAAAACCAAGTGTATATATGGGATCAGACACCATCTCGTTAAATGGTTGGATTACCATCAAAACACATGGGAACTACAAGAAAACATTGGTCCGTTTTTCATATGGGAGTTTTTCCAGGAGAAAGGCCGCTATGGAACAATTCCAAAGAGTACGAGTGAGCCTCTGTTTTTGTTTTGAAACATTGTACGATCCGTCAGTTCCTCAAGTTCTTCTTAGGGCTCGAATGAATTTCGTAATGCAAAAATACTTTCGTAATTTCGTGTTAAGGACTTAACCATTATACCTAGAGTGGATGCTGATTCATCTTTTTTCTGTTGTTCTCTTTGGAGGACCAAAGATTTTTCGGGCACAGTGTACTGTTATAGGCTGGCTTATGCAGTAATTATAGTGTTGCATAAGCTGATAATCGCTGATTAGTCCTTCAGGTAACTGCTCCACGCTGCTTGGCAAATCTTGTATTAATAAAATGTTTAATTTCTGTTTGGGAGTTATGTTTGTCCATCGTTGTTATGAGTAATTGTTTTGTATATAATGTTGCTAATTTCTTGTTGCCAGTAGTCTGGCTATACCGACTGATAAAGAAGTACGGTTGGTTATTCCGCCGCTAAATGTGAATAAATGTATAAAGTTAACAAGCGCTTTGAGTGAGCTAATGTTCCCCACGGATACGCTTTACGACACAACAATACTAGCGGTAATATCAAGTGGTGTGTATGGAAGACGAGAACAGAAGTGGCGACAGTAATGGCACAAGAAAGTGACAGTAGCGGTAGAAAACATGGATAGGGACAGGGACCATTAACAACCATAGAAACGAGTGGAACAGCTTTTAGAAAACAATCTTCAGACTATAGTCCTTGTGCATAACACATGTCAGTTCGTTTTGTACAGAGTTGACCTTGCTGAATGAGTCAACGGTTTTCCACCTAATTTCCTTCACTCTCCTGAGTAAATGGTCATTAGTCGTTACGTGGAGTCAGGACTATCATAGCGGACAACAAACTTT
This sequence comes from Pictodentalium vernedei, assembly GCA_031216915.1. NCBI lineage: Eukaryota > Metazoa > Mollusca > Scaphopoda > Dentaliida > Dentaliidae > Pictodentalium > Pictodentalium vernedei. The sequence goes on from CM062296.1 coordinate 356,474,093, forward strand.
AAATACCTGTGAAACATTTTCTATTTTTTTTTTTTTTTGGAGGCGGGTGTATCGTCCTTTGAATTAAAAATGCGTAATCTTCACAATGCTTTAGGTAGTTGATAATAATATATTGCTGATAAAAAATTGTTTTATCACAAATTACTTTCAAATTACAAATTACACTTTCCAATCATTTGTAATAAAACAAATTTTGAATTACAAATTCAACCCAGCTAAAACAAGAGGCCTGCATCGCAAAGCGCTGCTAATGCCCCCAACCGCAAACAATTTTCTAAGTCGAAAGGGTGTAAAAGGGCCATAACTGTGGAAAAATGTGTGGAACAAACCCACTCTATACGGGTATCTTCCCCCATGATGCTCTATCACAACACCAAATACCATTTAAACTGGAGTAGCAGTGGCTGAGATACAAGGGAAAATGTTGGTTCGGACGGGCGGACGGACGGACGAACCAACCAACGAACCAACGAACGAACGAACGGACGGTGGGATGGACGGACGGACGGACGGACGGACGGACGGATGGAGATCTCCACTAGATACCTCTTCGACTTTTTCAAGTCGGGGGCATAATAAAATTACAATAACATGCGCATTTCAAATTTTCCAAGTAGGAAAAAGGGCCATGTTACTCTATCACTGTACCAAATATAATTCAAAACGGTGTAGCTGTAGCTGAGATAAACAAGAAAGGAATTTTGAATTTTCTATGTCGAAAAAGACCATAACTCTGGCAAAAAAATGTGTAGAAGAAACTCACGCTATACGGGTATCGTTCCCTCGCGATGCTCTATCACATCAACAAATATCATTCAAATCGGTGTAGCAGTGGTTGAGATACAAGGGAAAATGTTGGTACGGACGGACGAATGGACGGACGGACGAACGGACGTCTCAACTAGATACCCCTTCGACTTTTCAAGTCGTGGGCATAATAATCTAGCCCTCAACCAGTTAATGGGTGGTAATTACATTGCGGTTTCTTGCGTGGAACATGAATGTCCAAACTATCGCTTATTAACCCACTATCCAACTAGAAGAGAAGACGACACTTGCGAAAAGCATTTCTTGAATAACTACACTTTTTCATTTTATGTCTTCAAAACATAGGTTATGATTTTTAAAAACCACTTGCCTGGTAAATGACGTTGCGTAAAGCGTCAAGGAGAACTCCCAAATATCCAACTATATATTTCCAACAGAAAAGGTTCGCCCTCACTATGTACTCAGAGAGATGGGATGTGTCTTGCTGGGGTACACAACGACAGCGGCTAATGAGTCTTTATTGCCCAAAGTCGATGCCAAAATTAATTCGTACCTGCAACCGGCATCTTGTTTGTGAAGTTCAATCGCAGACTTGAGTTTTACTAACTCCGATTTGTAACATGGCGCCTGATATACATGTGACTGCTTGAGGCAACACATTTGTTGTTCTTTTAAGTCTGAAATATAGAAACATATTTTTGAAAATCTGAAGACCTTTCTTTTCAAGATCACATTCAAAACAAAGATTTTGAAAAAGCACGGGATACAGGGTGGATAAACTGACGGGAGAATGTAGGCCAGAGAGTTGGTGTATATGTGGTTTCCTTTTTCAATAGCATTCCAACGAAACTCATCAGCACATAGCTGTGTTATCCCACTATTACAGTGGATCCTCATTAGGGGGCAATTCTTATCTGAAAAACCATGTTAACTGAATATAATGTTCAAACACAAAACCATTTGCCAAATCTCCAGGACAAATTTGTTCTGCCAGTTGCACACAAGTTCTAGAGGAACCTACTGTTACTTGAAAGGGAGATTTCGTTTTTGTTTTGTTGTCGTGAGATTTTGCAACACTTTCAACAGCCAGAGTCAGTGTCGCATAGTTTTAATCCTGGAGGAAGTCGGAATACTCGGAAAGTACAAGCGAGCAGCGGCCAGCAACTGCTACACTCCCCAGCTTACTAATTATGCACAAGCGGAGTTAGCAACGGCTGAAGGCAAGTGCTCCATCGACGTGCAGTACACCTCAGTAGACAGAGACTCCGTACCGTCATGTGGGCAAACGGTATTAAGTGTCTTGCCCATGGACACGAAGCAGGTACCTCTGGTTAGGAGCAAAACATCGAACTTTCGGTTTGAATAAAAAAGAGAAAAAATAAATCTTGTAATATGTTGAGAAATTACCATGACAAACATTTATTTTTAGACCCGTTTACACAAGAACATCCAATACAGGCATTTAATCCTTTTTATTCTATTTTCATTCGTTTTTCTTCCCCCAAAATAATAAATAATAAATAAATCTTTCTGACCACTCCCACTCGCCGAAAATGGTATTCCACTCCCAGCATCGCATTTCACTCTCAGCGATGACGGATTTTTTTGTATTGTTACAAATCAGTTGCGTTTAATTAATTATAAACGGTTGTTTTTGGAAAACAATAAGGAGAAAATAAAATAAATACAAAAGTTCACTGCTCGGATTCGAGTACGAACCTAATCCTAGAGTTGGGCGAGCGGAGAATTATTTCACGAGGCGTTAGCCGAGTGAAATAATCCGCTCGACCCACTCGATTTATTGCTCAGTTTATATCGTAACTACTGGTAAATTGGATATTCAATTAACCGGGTTCCACTGTACTCAAGTTTGTGAAATTCGTCCAGTCCTGGGTGTTTATCTGTGAGGGGACAGATCTCAGCACCTCCCCCGTACGTGTACAAGATGTAGGGACCTTCACACACAGATACGAAGCAGCTTAAAATGAAATGTAACCAACGTAAAGGGTTTGTAAGTTTTCAATGAGGGTGTCCCTCCCATTACACAATACCTCAATCTTTGCTGAAAAGGGCAATCACTCTCAGCACTCCCCAATAAAGCAAACTGGCAGAAATATTTTTGGACCCTCCGAAGACTCATTTTCGATTCGAATCGAATCTCGAATCGAATCGGGTCTATTTTTTTAAATCGAACCTCCAAGCGAATCTGGTGCGTCTTGAACATAACCGATTGTGGGTAGGCCAGGAGTGCTGTAACCCCGATTTGCTCCGACGGCGGTGACGCACGTCCCGATTGATAAAGTATTCCAACTACATCATCAAGCCATGCCTTCCTCGAAGGCATGCCTTGATGATGTAGCTGGAATATTACCCAGTAAGGATTATAGTTCCAAAATAGGAACAGATGCAATAATTGCGCATGCACTGCATGGGGGCTAGCCTCTAGCGACAGTACGTCGTCGACATTGTTTGGAAACTTAAAATGTGCTTTCAGCAGTGGTAGTAACAAGTGGGACTGAAAGTAGCACGAGTGGTGGTGGCATGGATGCAGTTGCTATTTATGTTAATACAGCGACAATTGCATACAGTCTTTATTTTGAGCATCATTTATGTACAATTTCCATATGAACTGTACTTTTTGTGAGACGACTTCGATGACTGGTACCAAACTTTATTCCAGTGAAAAGATTCGCAATGAAACGAATCGGGCAGCTGATTTCGAATCTAACCGAATATCACCTAAATATTCAAAATCGAATCGAATTTCGAAGCTTCGTATGGAACCAAAATATAGTTTCAGTTTCGTCATGTAACTGTCTTAAAAAACTACAGTTATTTGAGGATTAGGGTGGTTTAGTACCCATACAGTACACATCAGTGGAGAATACCAAGGTCTCGGACCATCAATCGAATTCTGTAAGGAATTCAATTCTGTTTTGACCTGATTATGCACTTTTCGTGGAGTTTGTGCACAGACACCTGTTGATTTGTACCGTAGCAGAGACCGTAGGCTGATAAGGGTGTGGTATCTGATCGTCTAGAAGTGTTGTGTACCCGAAGATCGAAGTCTAAGAGTCGTGACAAATTCAGGTTAAGTTTGCAGAAAGAAACCACAAGACATTAAATAGAATTAATAATTTAATTCTGAAAGTTTTTTAGTTATGTAATTCAAAATGTGACACAGTTGTTGTTTAACTGGAAAACCAGACAAGATGGGGCACTTCCTTATTCCAACCCATAATCATGGTATTTAATAATAATAGATTTTTACCTAGGCTTTTCCAAGATCAGTAAGCCTAGTCAAGGTTTTTTGAAGTTCAATAAACCTCGACAAGGCTTTTCCAGGTTAAAAGAGTAGAGGATGCTTCCGCTGCTGTTCCCTGAAACTGGCCAAAACCTCTCCTTATATACCATTTTACACCTAATTTTAGCGAATCATAAAGTAATAGTAAATTTACTATCTTGATTGCGCGGGAGCGCGGTGGCTCAGTAGGTAGAGGTGCAGGCTGCAAGCCGAGAGGTCCTCGGTTCGAATCCCACCTGCGGCAACCGCTTTGTGTCCTTGGGCAAGACACTTCATCTCCATTGCCCGTGTGAGGGCACGATGACGCCGTGTACTATGGCGTACTGCACGTCGATGGTGCGCATGTCTCCAACCAATCTAACGCGAGTTACGATGTTGGGGAGCTGGCAGCTGCTCGTCGTTGCTCGGTGGTTCTCTCCGGGTACTCCGGCTTCCTCCACCCGTAAAACTGTCACGATCATGATTAACCATTGTGCATAAATATGTGACCTTAAACATCCATAAATAAATAAATAAATAAATATCTTGATTGAGCCATCCCTAATGTTTTCTGTTTCATAGTAATAGTTTTTAAATGTTTGGAAAGAATAAATAATCAGTTACTAGATTAACACTAATCTTTGTGGTTTATGACCTAGCTGCAAAGTGCAGCTATTCATACACAGAAAAATTAATTAGAATGTACTCTCATATTGTACACTAAACTGTGCTATTGAAATCTGCTGTTTTAATTGCCATTGATATTTTATTCAAAACACAGACCAATTAACTTGAATGTATTGTATTATTTTAACACTAAGCGCGAGCTGGCTTTCAACTCTACTATAAATCCTCAAACCACAGCCTCAAAATTAACTGGTAGAGTGCTGGATGCCCATATTTGGGCTTTATTCCGAAGTGTGGGTACCACAGCTTGAAGGCTCATATTCAATGCATGTTCTTTGTATTATCTTTGAAGTGATATTATTTAGTCTGTATGGTTTGCCTTTTTACAATTTATGGGAGAGTGCCTGTGGCACTCTCCCATAAATTGTAACAAGGCAAACACACATGCGTACATGAGTTAATGGCCAAAAATAATTTAGCACTCTACCAGTTAAAGTGATAAGGCAATATAACTGGCTCGACCAGATGGCCGCCCGTGGTCCCATCCTAGGGAGGGTTCTCAATGCACCTTCCTACTAAGTTACTAGGGAGGGTCCCAAGGACACTGCGTTGCAGATTTAATGTGAGGTTCCCCTAGTCAGGCACCATGCCTGTTTGGGCAGGAAACAATACGACTCATTACATCAAAGGAAAACGTGCTTTCTAGGCCGTCAAAATTTCATACCTAGAGGAACAATCGGCCCACCCTCGGTACGCCACAAACAGAAACGTTTCCACAGAGCGTACAGATGTTGTACCCACTAGAGACACCCTGCCTACTGGGGTATTAGACAGTGTGACTCGTTCAAGTTTTTTTTATAAAAGGAAACGTGTCAATGGGGTCACCACAGTTTCCCACCAAGAGTGACGGGTCAACAGGGTGATAACTTTTCTACGGAGAGAACACACTTTCCAAGTAAGATCACCATACCCGCTAGGATTCCAAATGGGACTGCTCTTTCCTACAAACAGGAACATGCCTGTTTGGATAACACATTTTCTGCCAGAGCAACAGATTTCCTGGTCCACCGAAAAAAGGCTTAGCTCTTACCTACGAAGAGCATTTCAGTGTTTCAAGTAAGGGTACCATTGCTGCTTGGGTTTCAAACGACGCGTCGGCTCTTTCCTACAAAAGAAAACTTGACTGCTTGACCAAAACAGATCCCACCCCGTCAACGGTTCTCTGAGCTGTCGCAAAAAACAGAGATCTTTTTTGCACAGACTATATTTTTATATCAATTAGAGCCATAATGCCTACACCCTCAAATATAAAAGCTTCCATTTAAGGTGGCAACATGCACCTGCCTTATACACCGCACTCGTATGTCCATATGTAGCCTTCTACTCTTGTACACTGCAACCCACTTTTCAGCATTTCACGGCACTCCTCCCTTGGAACACGCACCTTTGTTTTCATGTTTTCATGCGTGCAGTTACAGTACATCGATCACGAATACACGGACTAATATTACCCAATGACACATAAGATCCACCATTATTGTATCGAGAAGTCAAATGCGGCTTCGTTTGAATCGCACAAACATGGATATCCGCAGAAGAAGCACGAAAGCGAGCTTTATTGTTGATATGTCCTCCGTACTTACCACCGTTGAACCAACTATTGAAATCTAGCGCAATGGTGCAACTGCTTCGTGAAAATTTTGGACAAATCAAAATGCCAGATAAAGGTCTAAATATTAGATCTCATTTAAATAAAAATATCCCGTTCGGTTCGGACTATTTGCAAATTATAACATTGAAAATCCCGGTCAGCACAAATATGCAACTCAAAAACGTAGGCTGCCATTCTTAACTCTGAAAGTGTCCCGCGACACTTTTATTACCGCGAAAACATTTGACGTTAAGTCAACCGTAACCAATTCTGAAGACACGCTATCTCGGGACGAAATAACTTTCCGAGGGAAAAGCGAAAACTCCAGTGTGGCGTCATCGTATCTGAAAGACGCAGAACAGATCTTTATGCGCTCGATTTCATGTGTATATTACGTTAACTTATGTACTGCTTTGAGAAACCTGGTTGAGTTCAGCGCAAATATGGTATATTTAATACATTTAATTCCATATGGTTCAGACTTGTCAACTTTCAATCAATGATGAAATATAGCGTTCTCATCTTGTGATTCGGTTAATAAACAGCAATTCAGGGCGTGCGTAACTGTATGCTACGGAATTGTCTTCTCTCTCAAAACAATGTCTACAATTTCTAGAAAAATCGCAGATATTTGGCGCCCAAAAATCGCCTTTTTCCATATGGGGATTCATGGGCCTTTTGAATACGTTCTTCCCCACAATGTTATGTATACTAGCAGAAAAAGGGTTTTTTTCTGTGGTAAATATTTCAAATGCTTTATGGCTGATTATTTCATGGTTTGAATTTTGATGTTATTTCTTCATTAGTGATTAAATTTTGGACGAGTTTTGTTGCCTTAACACAGTCGGCGTTTGCATGGATAACGTTCAAACGTGGGTACCATACGCCATTTCCTGATCAAAATCAATAACGGGTGTGCCCGCCCCGGCTTCAGTCTCTGCTCTACTGCTCCTTAACATTGATCCCCATCAACTTTTGGCCCTTTCTGGAATGTTATTCCACTTCTGAAGAAGGGTTGATGCGCTTCGTGACTCCCCTGTCCCACACATGCTCAATCGGGGACAAATATGGATTGTAGGGTGGCTAATCGAGAACTGGAACATTGTTTTGGTTGAGGAAGTCACGACAAACCTCAGCAGCGTGCGGCCTCGCATTATCCTGCTGCAACGTAAGGTTACGCGCATGGATAAGTGGAAGGGCGTGAGGCATGAGGACCTGATCTCGATATCGTACGGTTGTAAGATTGCCATGGATGACCACGAAGGTGTTTTCCCGGCATGACAACCCCCCCCCCCCCCCAACCGTAACGACCCTCCCCCGAATCGATCGTTTTCCTTAACGCATGCGTCAGAATATTGCCCACCTCGACATCGATAGCAATGTTGTCGTCCATCTGACCTGTAAAGCGTGAACCGAGATTCGTCAGTGAATAAAACACGTCTCCAGTGGGCCAAGTGAAACCGATTTGGTACATGTGCCAGTAGCCATTACATTCGACGTTGACGTCGCCTGGGTGTAAGTTGCGAACCAACGTAAGGACGTCGTGGCCTTACATTGAACTCTCGCAACCGATTCCTAACGGTGCTTGGACACACTCGGTGAACGTAAGTGCCTACAACCTGACTCGCCGTCTCCGTCGAAGTCTGAAATCGGTTACGGAGGTGTGAGAGACGTATGCCTCTGTCTTGACGCGGCGACGTAACGCGCGGACCTCCACTGCTGGGACGGTCAGCTAATCCTAATCTTGCCGTGACTCTGAGACGCCCAACTAAACGAAATATCGATGACTCATGAACCACAAATTGCTGGACGACAAGTCGATGCGAGTGGCCATGCATAGTTAGAGCAATAGCCCTACCCCATCAACATTCGGGGCATTTTGCTTTTCAATTGAGTTGAAATGAAATGTTGTGCAATCGATATGTACTGTTCACAACTTCAATTTGTAATTGTTTTCAAGCCCATGGCACGTGTGAGTGCTCCGGATGCGCGCTTTGTCTAAAAATCTGTTGAAATCCTAGCGCCACCCCTGATTTCAAGGAGCTAATATGTGTCCACCTATTAACTTTACAATTAAACGATTTGCTCGATGCATTGCCTTCCAGTTTTAATTTAGTTAACTTAGTGATATCGTGGTTATTTCTTTTAAAAAAAATAGAACTCATAAAATCAGTTTATGAAAAATGGCTTGTATTTTAACACGATGAGCTATCGACAAACCATAAACGAAGGACTTGTAAATTTCATAAATTGGATTGTGTAAAATTATACATCAGTGGTATACGAAGCTTCGATTCGATTCGATTTGGTTTGAAACCGATCCTATAATTCGATACCATTTCGAACGAGTCGCACTGTTTCGCAAATTCTCGAACCGTTGAGATGTTGTTCTCTAACCCCAAACAAGAATCATCCCACTTGAACTCGTCTTTTATCGGAGTTCCTGTATAAGAGACTTTACGATAAAAGAAAAGTTCGCATAATACCTATAAAATAATATTCATGTACTTATACTTGCATTGGACATTATTGCACAAGGCTTGGTATCTTCCCACAAGCTTGTTTTGATCATCTTCTGTAACTGTGAAGTTGCAATTTTCCATCATTTGGACATAGCAGGATGCCACGTTGTTTGGGCTATTGCTCCTAGAACGAATGAAATTAAGAGAACTCTATGTTTTTTGTTCATTGATAGGAAGAATTTGAGGGTCGAATATGGAATATTATTTCAGAAGTGATGGTCATTTGAATTACAGGACACCGTGGACTGATCGTAATCCACGCGTGGGCAGCGATGTCTACGTCTGCGTTTATCAGGTGATAAAAATCATCAGCAGCAAAATTTTAATTAATGAAGCACCGGGTTGTACCCGTTCTTTCATTAATTAAATTTGTGATGATTATTCCTATAATTAATGTTTGGAATCTGATATTAATGCGTCCGTGGAAATATTTCCCACCCGTGGAAAGTGATCAGTCTTCGGCGGCGGTACTGTACTACCATACAATAGTCGTTTGCCAACAGTTGTATGAGGACATAAATTTCGAACATTCGCCGGGCCCTATACTCCTACAACTACTTTTAACGATACCATTGACGCTGGTGGTTCTCTTACTAATTGCTGATAATTCTGTTGTTGTTGTTGTTGTTGTTCTTTGCGCGATATGACGACTACTTTAACGTGTAAAGAGAAAATATTTGAGAGCTGAAAGCACACCCAAGATATGGGGAATACAGTCATCTAGCGGGCAGCGATGTCTTCGTCTGCGTTTAGCAGGTTATAAAACTCCTCAGCAGCAAAATTTTAATTTATGGAGCACCGGGTTATACCCGGTGCTTCATTAATTAAATTTTTGAAGAATGGACGATATGCGGCTTTTCTTCATGTACTTTGGTAATAACTTGTTAATTCTCGCTTGAATTTAGTGCTGTTGTAAAGATAATTGCGGGGTGAGTATAGAATATTAAGAACAGAAAATGTCCACCCTTTTCTCGTAGTGATACATTCAAAGAGATTAATTCTAGTAATGTGAATGACATTGCGTCAGAGCACCATCCTGTAATGTTGTCTGTGACGGAAACTGGACTCTTGATTCACGTGACCTATATGTGACCCATTAGTTGACATTCCCTGACTTAGAGCGGGTTATGAATCAACGGTTATGCAGTACTGTGAATGGTGGGGCTAACGTGACAGTGTGACATTTGTCTGACCTCTGTAGCATTACGTAATACTTATTGTTTAAGAAGTAAGATTGATTTCTGGCCATGCCCAGGGGTGAAATGACCCTAAATGACTACCTCTACTACTCCTACATATAACTCTTCAATTTGTCTTGAAAAGATCGAGATATTAACATAATATGTGGGGTGCACGGTGTACTCATAAAACTACCGCTGCGAAGAGTCTTCCTTACTAATGGTATTGCCATAAAAAATCAGAGCAAGTCATGTCTCGATTGAGCAACATTTCTTGCTTTGCGTTGATTCACATAAAATGAATGTTTGTGCTATTTTTTAGATTCAGTCGTCTGGAATATGTCATTTGATCGGAATAGCGAACCGTAGGTTCGCTTTTCCGACTATATGAAATATATCAGATGAGCGAATCCAAACATACAGTACGTGGAGAGTGGATTGTAACTAAATCACCCGCGGAGTGGAGTTATCACCCAAGCTATAACTTTCAAATGTTGTACATATCGACAAAAAACACAAGCAATGTTTCAGCCAATGGACCTCCGGGTTTAACCCGGAGGTCCTTTGGCTGAAACTTTGTTTGTGCTGGTTAGGCATTGCAACGAATTTGCAATTATTGCTTGGGTGGAATTTCCACTCTGCGGGTGATTTAGTGATAATACACTCTCCACGCACTGTAGGCTGTGAACTATGTAAGGGCTAGACTGGATCCCGACGTGCAAGCTTGCTTAATACCCAGAACTTCGCTCTAGATTAACCTACTTGCATCCTTTCTCCAATACTGTGTAGTCGGAAATGAAGAATTCGTATCCTTTGTCCCCATCCAGTATGTCGATTGTGGCGGTAAAACCTTCCTTCGTCATATTCATGCCTCTACTTTCAAACCCTCGGAATTCTTTCGGAAAACACTGCTGAATTGTCTATCCAAGCTGTTCCGTGTCTTCGCGATATGTTGCGAAGGTAACGCCAACTGTAATTAATGTAAAACGTGGTGTTTATCGTTTCCGCAAGGACGTATTTCAACAAACAGTACCAAAAATATTATGTTTTATAATCTGCAAAGCAATTCAATATTTATGTAGAATGCACTTTTTAATGGGGAAGTGGAAGAAGCGAGTGCCAGGCAAGAGGTTATCTTAGACCCAGTGACGCGTAGAGATGTTTCCAACAGAGAGGCGAGACAATTGTTCTCTTTTCAACTGGATTGCCAAAACGTTCATTGGTCTCAAATAGAAACGTGTCCTACCTGGAACCATTTTGGGTACTGGAGGTGGGGATTTGCTATAAATAAACAATGCTGAAGAAAAACTACTTTCCGGACAGTTTTCATTTCTCCGACGCATTGTAGTCGCCGATTGCTTTGTAAACAATATATAGTGATGAGTGGAGGCCAGGAAACAAACTGCAGACACAACTTGGCATTTTTTCACCAGGGTTTAATCCCGAGAACGGGAATTCTCGGGATCCCAGTTCCGAAAGCCGGTCACGATACCCAGGAAATCTATAGCACGGAACCGGGAATCACGCATGACTCGATTTTGAGTGTTGAACGGAAGGTTTTTAAGTTGAAAAATTGCTCCAACGTAACTTTGTAAGGCTTCGCCAGTCCTTCCATGCCTGAACATTTACAATCCTGCTTCCTGAATAATCCTTTTCACCAAATCACTGCAGCTTTCAATCAGTTTCGGGGGACTCCTCTCTTCACTCGCTTCAAAGTTCAGACTCGTCTTCATTTTCAGAGTCACTAGTATCACTCACTATTCACTACCTCCTTCAACATCAACATCAACGCCCGCTTCTGCTTGAAGCAGAGGAGACTGGTGACGGCAATAAAGAGAGAGTTGTAGCCAGGATGTAGTGGTGATTAAACTAGCGATTCTGAATACGAAGCTAGTATGGTTTTTTACACTTCTCTTGGCAAAAGAACTTTTTCCGTACGGAGACGAAAATAAATGCGTCTTGTTACTCTCGTACATTTCCTTGATATTATCCGGAACACTTCCCGGTTCTGAATATAATTTCACTCCCGGTCCCGTTACTATAGAAAACAGAAAAATGTATTAAACACTATTTTTCCCGGGGGTGGGGATGGGGGTCGGTAGCTCAATAGGTAGAGGTGCCGGCTGCAAACCGAGAGGTCCTCGGTTCGATTCCCACCTGCGGCAACCGCGTTGTGTCCTTGGGCAAGACACTTCACTCCCATTGCCCACGTGGGGGCACGGTGACGTTGTGTACTAAGGCGTACTGCACGTCAATGGTGCACCTGTCTTCAACCAATGCTAACACTGCTTGTGTAGAGTTGGTATGCTGGGGAGCTGACAGCTGCTCGCAGTTGCTCGGTGGTTTTCTCCGGCTACTCCGACTTCCCCCACCCGTAAAACTGCCATGGTCGTGATTAGCCATTGTGCAGAAATATGTGACCTTAAACACCAATAAATAAATAAATAATATTTTTCACATTTTTCTGAACTGTCTCCCCATAACCACCTGGATGTTGTGCAATTTGTTTCACTGCAAAACAGATTGAATATTTACAACATATCTTAGTTATTACTGACAGAAATCGTGCTGATTTTGGAAAGGTGATACCGTGTTAGAACTTTTCGTACTGGGCTTTCGTTTAATGTTTGATGATGTGAAAGCTGTTATGCTGTGGCGTAATAGCATTCACGTCATCAAATATCATAGAGTGAAGGCGTTACAGCGTTGATTGATCTTACGCCATCTTTAGAGAGGCAGGTTGGAAAGCGACGGTTTTCGCTTATGTTCTAGCAATTTAGTTGTACAAAGATCAATGGGGAGACCACACCTCCACCCCCACCCCCAGCCCCGAAAATAGGGACACTCAGTGTCGCCGTGTGCCATATTATCCATCGCCAATCTTTGTCTGACAGTGATCTCAGGTTTATGTGAGGGTGTATCCTCACGTAATATGGACAAATTCAACTGGTAGCTGGAAATCATGTCGCTGTCCCTTTCAATTCAAATATTTGAAGATGACTGCGGCAAAAATGAAATTCCAACAAAACTTGCTTGGAGTCACCCACACATACACACACACAACTTCCGGCATCGGGCCAACGATACTATCATCTGAATGCTTAGGGTTTATTGTATATCGAAGGGAGAGGCTATCTTTCATCTTGAAAATGTGTACATCATAAGAACTTTCGTTTCTAACAAATATGACAGTGTGTGATCTCAGAGATCGGACAATAGCCTTCAATTAACCCTGCCCAGTCGAGACAGTCGCAGAGACTCAATGAAAGTTCGAGAGACGATTCTCCTCTCCTTATCCATTATTAACACTTTGAACTCGTAAGACCGATCTTTCGGTCCACTGCGTAATTTCGCACCATTTTTGTCATATGATAAGAGGTCAATATACGCGGGGCATTGATGATAAAATAATAACTGCAGTCTGCAGCTGGAGAGTTGCAGACTGCAGTTATTATTTTATCCTCCCTTTATATTGTTATTGGACTGACCCATCTCACTGTAAGTGAACACAAAGGCGATAGCATTCTAGGAAACGAGGGTTCAAAGGGTTAAAAAACGTGGGAAATAAACATTTTTCAATATGATATCTCTAAATGAATTCTAATTAAATTATAACTGAATCTCACGTCATTTCGTGTTTACCTTGTCGCCTTATCAATCAAGAACATATTTTCATTTCTTTTCCGCAAACGCTGACGGATTGCAATCCTTTCAGTTTTTCGCCCGTCTCTTAGTAGTAGTAGTTTTTATTGCAACTAACACCTCCTGTGAGGCAGATCGCAAACTGAAACGCAGTACAGTATGCATACAATACAATATAATAATCAACATATTTAACATGGAGTAAATAAAACATTCTTGCGTATTATACGCAACAAAGGGTAATATTAAAATATTATAAAAAATATTTTGTCAGCTTGGAGGCTCTTAATTTGAAGAATTGACAGATCAAGTTGCAGATGGCCCTGTATGCACCAGGTTGATTATTTTGGAAAATAAGTTGGAATTGCTGCTGCCTATCCATCCTTGGAAAGTTTGCGTTTACATTCCCAGTCAAAGTAAAAACAATTCCTTCCTCAAGGATGAATACGCGGGACAATCCATAATGAAACGAATTTTCATTTTCTTTTTTGTCAGATTGACAGACGTCACACGACGTTGTTCAGCTGGAACAGGAGTCTGAGCATGTCGCCCTCTCCCAAAGGCAAGATTATGATTACTGAGGGGGGGCTTTGTGAAGTGTGTTCCCGCATCCAACGCTAGGATGTGGATTTGGTACGGCCCAAGATCATAATTGTCTTCAAACAATCGATAGTTCCTTATCTTATTTCTACCACGACATTTACAATCATTATTTATGTCACCCAAAAAACGCTCAAAATGATCTCTTTTCAGTTTTTCTTTCAGAAGCTTTAATTTCTCGCAGTTAATGGTGTTAATGTCACTAAAACCTATTATTTCCATTCAATTGACGACCGAATCCGCATTTTTGTTTTGTCTGCTTTCAACTAGAATATTCCTCAAGCGAGGAAAGCTTTGAGGCGAATTTCACCATTTTCAGCTTGGCATCTATGAGTAGAGGATATTTCCCCAGCTCAGCTCGCACTGCATGGTTAGATGAATACGGCTGACGGTCTTCGTTTGTGGCCATCACTTCAGCTGCCCATAATTCACTACCATACAATACAATTGGCTTAACTAATTTATCGAACAGTCGAGAAAGTATAGGAACTGAAGGATAGCATTTTCTTTTGAAAGTATTGAGTAGAGAATACATTGCTTCAAGTCCTTTCAAACTTAACCCTTTAAACACCAGATGCCCTTTTTCCGGCCGGGTCATAAGCTACGTCAAAATGACATTAAGGGGGATAGCTACAAGGTAAATGCGTGGTGTAGACCAATCAATATTTTCAACGTGCAGCCCTAAGGCTGCACGTTGAAAATATTAATTAGTCTAACCTCAAATAATAAATATGGACTATTACATTTGTTGCCCTTGAACTGACATGGAAGATACCACCAGGGCTCAAAGGGTCAATACGCTCTTTTGAGTGTTGTTGACTTTCCTTTTGTCACTGAAAGTTATATCTAAATAATTAAAGTCTGTTGTTATTTCAAGTTTCATACCATGCATGTAAAACTTCGGAGCGCGAATACTTCTCATAGTTTTAAATATCATACATTTAGTTTACTCGGTGTTTACATTGAGGCTATTCATCCCTGTATGTTTTCTCGTTTGAAAATGTAGTTTTGAAGACCAGTGGCAGAGTCGGACATACATACTAAATCATCTGCAAAAAGTAAATTCTTGATCTCACTATCATGAAGTGTTACTGGAGTGCATGTTTCCTCGAATATTTCATGAATATCATCAATAGAATTTTAAAATAAATTTGGCGACAATATGCACCCCTAACGCACACCGATGGTAGATAATTGCGGTGGACCAGTTCCTGCCTTTATTTTTATGAGGTAGTAACTAGATTCATAGATTTTATAATATTAAAAGTTGCTCCTTGAATACCGATAAGACTTAATTTTTCAAAAAGCAGAGTACGGTAAACAGTGTTAACGGCATTGCGACAATCGACAAAGACGGCATATAATGGTTTTTGATGAGAGTTTGACTTTTTGACTGAGGTTTCGAGAGCAGAAGCATTGTCAATCGTACTTCTTTTCTTTCTGAATCCAAACTGGTTTTCGCCGATCAGTTCAGTTTCATCCAGAAACATGTTAATCCTGTTGTTTGTAATTTTATTTAATAGTTTGCCAAAAGTAGAGCTCAGAGCTATAGCTCTATAATTGTTTGGGTCATGCCTGACACCTTTTTTGTATATAAGACTCAGGACGGACTGACTTCAGGAAGTTAGATAATGTCCAGATTCCAAGATTTGATTAAATAACTGGCTTGTCTCATCAATAATAATTGGGACAATGACTTTCAACAAATCATTTGACACATGATCTGGACCGGTTGATTTTCCTTTCTTCAGTTCTTTTACCGCGGACAATATTTCATCTGCTGTTATACCTCCATTATTAATTGTATCACAGAACTAAATATGTTCCCATAGGCCACCACCATTATAATGTTCAGGCGAAAAAATATATGATCGCATAACTTTAATTTTGGCATTCAAATATCTTTGTCAAGTATAGCCCTTCATACAACTTTTTCTGACCTGAAAACAGGGGGCCATGCAACAAATAAGAGAGACAAATGGCACGACGGGAAGTACCGGTCACGTGCACATATTTTTCAGGGAATTCCCAACAAAAACACACAAAAAGTAAATTGTTCTTTTTAGGTCCAAAAGTCATCAAATCATACTCTTTTTATCAGGAATATTCAACAATAATGCAAGATGTCAATAGAATGTTTCGAATGTTTATTGAGACAATATATTTCCTCAAGGCTGTTTAGCATCATTCCCGAGTGCAACATTTCAAGGCAGATGACTAATTCAAATATTTAGTTCAGCGACACCTATAATTGTCCCCAACCTATCCAAAGAGACATTTTACCACTTCCATGGGATAAAAAACTCATTTCTGCATTAGAATCCAACTTTTGGCTTCTGCTGAGTCAAAAACATGGGAAATTTGCTCTTTTAAGGAAAAGTGTCCAAACTTTGTCAAATGAGCTTGAAAACTGGTATTGCATCCAACAGATTTTTCTACCCTGTTACCTAATAAATTAGCTGAGAGGGATGAGAATTTACAGCTTTGTTTAAAAACTACCCTGTTTCCAAAATAAAACTAAAATCTGCATCAGTACACAATATTTTTGAAAAAAATCTGTCTCATTTAACCATACTGCAACAAAACAGTGTCCCAACCCCGACGAAACAATATGAATGTCAATTTTATTTAAAAAACTGGGGATGCAGCCATATGTTTCACCAATATAAAAGGACTTTTATACAAACAACTGATGTCAAATTTTCTTCTACCTACTGATGTGGTAAAATATATAGCCCTGAATAGGACCCCCTCCCCCCCTCGGTATGCCTGTTTTCATCAAAGTCTATAATATAATTCATATATTAATTGATATTGACCCAAAACAAACCTACTGTGATATTAAATGTCCCATTTGTGATAGTTTTTAAATCACATTCTGGCGTCTGAAGATATTTCATATTGTGTTTCATGAATATTTTGCAATTTTTGTGAAGAAAAAACCTCAATTTTCTCAGTTAAGGCACCAAGAATCATTGGTATGCACTAACAAAACATAAAACAGTGCTTTTTCCAAAGAATGACCAGTCCTGCTACTGTGGTATCTCTTAACACTGCTAAAATGCCTAAAACCATCAAATATTGATTCTATAGTGCTGTGCATGTGCTGCAAGTACCAATATTAGCACTTTCACAACTTTTGTTTGAATCCCCACAGACAGCCATTCTGACAAACAGAGTGAGATTGTAGAAAATATGTTTCCAAAGAGGATGAATCAGACATTTGCTTCAAGAATATAGTGGTCTTTGATGATTAATATGTGTGGGGGGGGGGAGGTAGTCAGCTGCCAATTAATGAAAGTGTTGATCCAGGCAAATGAAAAGCAAAGAAACACCTTGTCTGATGAAGTCACAGGCAGGCAGCGGCAGGCAGGCAGGCAGGCAGGCAGGAAGCCTACATGGGAGTACTGAGTACTGAATGACATACAATGAAAAATGTAGTGGAAGAGCCAGGACAAGGTTGTCAAACAGAAAAATAACTCAGTGGACCGTGGCTGCTGCAGACTCAAAGTAAATCATAAGAAACTGAAAGGGTATGATATTAACTTCAGTCTCTAAAAACATGCTGTGCAGTCTTTCCACATATTTATCATCAGCAAAATGGTTAAGTATGTGTGGGAGGGGCACTTGGTTCAAGAAGAGAGCAATATTTCACAACTGTCACTGTAAATTTGTGCTTATCACGGGGACACAGGCAGCACAAGTAAGAGACTACTATATTGGTAGCTATGCACAAATGCTTTTCATTCACATTTGTCATTTTATTATGTTATTTTTCCCACTGTAGCCCCCCTCCCCTCCCCAAATATGTGTTCCAAAATACTTTTTCAACAAAGGAATTGTTTTCCAACATTTTAAAGAGCATAATATAGAAGAGAAAAACTTCTAAATACCAGTGAATAGACGTGCAGTATAGGTTTTCTGGCTGTGTTTGAATATTGATTTGGGAGGGGTTTGGAAGATTTGAATCCTCCCTGACCCTAGTACAATGAGTGGGAACCATGGTTTAAATGAATGTGTTAACAGGATAAGATAGGCTGTTTGTTCTTGGCATTCAAATATCTTTAAAGTATAGCCCTTAAGACATTTTTTTCTGCCCTGTAAACAGGAGGGGGGGAGGGGGGGGGGGGGGGCATGCAACAAATAAAAGAGAAAATGACACGAAGGGAAGTACCGGTCACGTGCACATATTTTTCAGGGAATTCCCAACAAAAACATACAAAAAGTAAATTGTATTTTGTAGGTCCAAAAGTCATCAAATCATCCTCTTTTCATCAGGAATATTCAACAATAATGCAAGATGTCAATAGAATGTTTCACACGTTTATTGAAACAATATATTTTCCCAAGTGTGTTTATTTATAGATATTGCATCATTTCCGAGTGCAACATTACAAGGCGGGTGACTCTAATTCAAATATTTAGTTCAGCGATACCTAATGGGTTGATCTGTTTGTATCGACAGAGTGTTAGATGCACAAACACGACGCCCCGAGACAGGTTTACAACAATATAATTTAATGAAGAAATCTACTGCTATTTTACCGGAACCCGGATCATAAGATTCTTTCGGCTGCCAACGTATTTGACTGATTAAACACCAATAAGATTTGGGATCAGCTAATTCACATTTTTCAAGAGTTTCCCCAATGTGTTTGAAATATAATTTAGGTTTTCGTTTTGTCTCTCGTTCGTAAGCTTTTTTAGCCGTAAAATATTTTATCACCAAAGATTTGTCAAATGGTCTCCGTTTCATACTTTGAATAGCATTTTCCATTTGCTGTTTTTTTTTTTTGTTTTTTTTTTTTTGCTTTCGGAGCTGTCTGTTATTTTCGGTTATTAAAAGTTACAAAAGGAAATTTGGCTTTTTACGTCAAGCTTATTAGATACATCTATCTAACCGACCACTTCGGCTCTTTGTTTAGCGAATGTGGTTTTACAGTAATTTGGAAGTTTTTATTCTTCCCAGAAAAAAATAGCAATTCTTACTACCAAGATGTTTATATCAATGGAAAGGATACTGTAAAGATGCGCAAACTGTGGATATAATGAACAGAAAATAGGTAACAGAACATGAAAAGATGGAGAAAGCGCCCTTTTCTTATTTTTAAATGGGTTTAAACAGAGAATTATAATGAAACGTTTAAACTGATTGGGAAAAAACTAACTTCTGTATTTTATTCTGCTCTGCAGGAAAAAGTCCAGAGTTTGTGAAATAATTCTCACATCGATGATACACCTTCACTAACATTTGGAAATTTCGATTTTTATATGGATTTCCCATACCCTTAGTGTTAAATTTACTGACAACTTTAGAAAATTAAGTGGGGGGGGGGGGGGGGTGGGTGGCTTTCCTGTAAATCTCTTCCAATGACCAAAATTCAAATCTTCGCATCTCCACAAAGGCAGATACAAATTTAAGTACGACCCTTCTCGGTTGATTTCATTTGTTTCCCCACATATTAGAATATTAAAACGAATATATATTATTTCTTTTGGGGGGATCCATTATTCATCCAGTTACTGCAGCATTCTCTCTACGTCCTCCCCGTACTCCTTGAGGTCTAACCAACCCTTGAACACACGCCTCGCCCAGTATAAGAGGGCGATACGGGCTTTTTCAGTTATTTCTTGACGGTTGCTGTTTTCCATCGAACAACTATCATTTCCACAGTGTTAACATTCGTGCCCGGGATGTTAACAAATTGTTATATGTGTCACGAACAACTACAATAAAACCCCAAATTATCACAGAGAAAATATTAAAAAAACAGGAGACTTCAATTAACTATTATTTATTTTCTCATTTTCGTGTATTCGTGTATTCGTGTATGATAATTTATAAACTGAGCCTTTTGTCATCTCTATAATGTTTGACAGAGGTCACGGATCTTTATCAAACAAATTCTTACAAATTAAATGTTTATAATGGATATAATGAAGCCGACAAGTTCTGCAAACAAGATGAAATCGGTGCCTGGAAGTGTAATTCTTCGAGAAATCTTGCGATTTTTTCTTTAATTACCAGGAGATTACTCTGTAACCTACATGCAGCTATCAGGTCACATGTAGGTCATATGCGGCTATTTGCTAAAATCTCTTAATCCCTTGAACCCAAAAGACTGCTTTTCCAGGACAGGACCGTGTTACCACATGAACTCATGAAGTAGATAGGTTCTGTGTGCACTTGTATGGTAAATCAATCAATATTTTCAACGTGCAGCCCTAAGACTGCACGTTAAACATATTAATTGGTCAACCATAAGGATTATTGACTCTTCCAGTTGATGCCATTGAACTATTATGGAGCATACCAACAGGGTTTAGAGAGTTAAGTGGCTTCACTATGAGTACAGTACAGTGCTCACAAAGCGGTCTTTTTCGCAATCAGATCACGACTTCATTGCTATACAGCATTAGTGTATAGAGATTTTCTAAATGAAATGTTGGGAGCAAGGTGGCTCACTGGTTACGGCATTGAACTTCAGACCGAAAGGTCTACCGCTCGATCCCTACCAGGGGTAAACGCTTTCTGTGAACCTTTGGCAAGGCAACAGGGTTTAGAGAGTTAAGTGGCTTCACTATGAGTACAGTACAGTGCACACAAAGCGGT
Organism: Pictodentalium vernedei; assembly: GCA_031216915.1. NCBI lineage: Eukaryota > Metazoa > Mollusca > Scaphopoda > Dentaliida > Dentaliidae > Pictodentalium > Pictodentalium vernedei. Next base: position 356,494,977 of record CM062296.1, read on the forward strand.
CTTTTTCGCGATCAGATCACGACTTCATTGCGATACAGCATTAGTGTATAGAGATTTTCTAAATGAAATGTTGGGAGCAAGGTGGCTCACTGGTTACGGCATTGAACTTCAGACCGAAAGGTCCACGGCTCGATCCCTACCAGGGATAAACGCTTTCTGTGAACCTTTGGCAAGGCACTTCATCCCGATTGCCCACGAGGTGGCAAAATGGCGCTGTGTACTAAGGCGTATGGAGCACCTGTCTTCAACCAATGCTAACTCTCCTTGTATGGAGTTAGTACGTTGGGAACTCTTACAGTTCCTCGCCGTTGATTGGTGATTCTGTCCGGGTACTCCGGCTTTCTCCACCCGTAAGACTGTCCGACTGGAGGTGACCGTGGCTGTCGAAAGTGTCGTTAAACCCCAACAAAAAAAACTAAAATTCTCTGGCCACTTATGTGATCACCAAACATGTACGGTATGTTTGTCGAACGAGATTATTTATTTTATTTATTTTTCATTTTATTTATTTGTTTATTTATTTATTATTTATTTAATTATTTATTAGTGTTTAGGGTCACATACTTCTGTACAATGGTTCATCATGACCGCAACATGGATTTGAAGCCAGGTTTAATCAATTGTTTATACTCAGGTTGCCCATTTTAGAGGACTTCCACCCAAAGCCTTGTTTACTGGGTCTTGTTGTACAAGTAAAACAGAGCTTATTTTTGACAGTACACAAGCATTGCTTAACTTCACGAGGTTCCCATGGGGATCATCAATAAAGAACCAGATTTCTACATTCCCCTAACATGTTCAGTGTAAACATAGCCTTTATATCTACTGTTGGGGATGGAGTTGTTTCATACTACAGCTGTTTCCTTCTGTATGTGCATTAAAACGCACCCATAAAGACGTTAGCAGGAGTGTTTAAATAGAAGTTTGCAAATATTGATAACCGTTTGTATTCATGACGCATATAGTATACAAACACGACACATTGTGTCCTTGAATTAGTCACCATGTCGTTTTGAGGTAAAGCTATTATGAACTGCATGCCGCTTTTATAATCTCCAAAGTACATACACTACATAAACATTGAAATAAATTATCTAAAGACCAACTCATACATGCCACGTTTGTTCGATTATACAGTAAAAATATTTCCAAAGTTTGTGCATTTTTTCAGTCCCCCGCACACGGCCATTCAGAATTTTGGACAGTACATCCAATGATGTTTTGGTTTGGACGTTTCTGATCTCCTTTTAGACCAAAGTGGACCATTAGCTCCAGACTATTTCCATACTCATATTTGTTTGATATTTTGGCAATAATAATGCAATGCAACGTTAACGCCTAGAATCCACCGCAGTGTTCTCTGACTTCCATTATTACCCCGTATCACAAGTGTTCACACCCTTTGTTCATTCTTTGACATTCTCAGCTCAACTCAACGGAGCACACTGCCTGTGCTCCGCAGATGGGCACACAAGGCAAGCACCTCAACTGGTCCCCATTTTACACATAGGTACGGTGGGGATTGCGTGGTACTGGTGAACATTCCCAGCGTTCACAGCTGGCATGTAAAGCAACGTCGCAGAATCACACGCTCAAACTTCGCCGATCGCATACCAGCTGCTACAGCGGGAAGCACCCGAATCAATCGCCGAAGAGTCACTCATCCAAGGATTAACTGGGCTCGACGTTGCTTAACTTCGGTTGACAGAAAGCAACGAGCTTCAGCACTAAAGTTATTCCCAGCAAAATTAATAGTTGCAACTTTGTCAATAATATAAAAGAAATTTGAGTATTATTTTAAAAATGCGAATTAAATGTGAAAAAATATAATTAAACAAAAACATAGCAGTGAAGCAAAATCTTCCCCACCCCTGATGAATTGTGACATAAGCAAAAGTGTAATGAACTAAGCCTTATTAAAATCTGACAGTACTGTTCAAATTATCATATATTATTACCACTTCAAAGGGCGTTCCTAAGTACATTAACAAAGTTTAACAGGGTATTACAAGAACGTAACGCTCAACTTAAAAAGTCACGTGATGTGTCGGGCCGTTGATGAGTTAAACATCTCATTAACAGCCCGACGCGTGAAGTGACTTTTGCGCCCGGCACGTGAAGTGACTTTTGTTCCTTGCTGCCGTACACTCGAAAATGGAAACAGTTTCCAGAAATGGATTTAACGAGTAAACAATGTGATTTTTATTTAAATTACTAAATATGTAAAATGACCAGCAAAGGTTTTCCCATAAGAACAAGCAGCTGTATATATTAGGTAAGTCTGCAAACATTTTAAAACTGTATTCCTGACATAAAAGTGGTAAATATCAGGTCTGTTTTTAAGTTTTCTAACTTCATTGCGACTGAAAGAGTACCGGTGCCGATGGCGTGATAATCATGTCACACCAGTTTGTTTGAGAACAGACGATAATATCATCTGCCAAAATTGAAAACGTTAAAAATGACTCAATCAAGCGACTTGAATGAAGACCAATTGGCTGTTTGTAGTCCAAACATGGCCTGAAGGTCCGTAATATAATTTTTGGGTTTGGTGGGTCCTTCCAAAGGACGTATGTTACAACCCACTTTGTAATAAAAGTTGCAAAATGTAATAATTATTACAAAGTTCAACTACTTGGACGGGAAAAACGTTGCAATATGTAATAATTATTACAACATGCAACTACATGGACGGGAAAAACGTTGCAATATGTAATAAACTTTTTTTTCAAAGGGGCACTTTTTGTTCAAAGGGGAAATCCGAAACTAATTCATGTTATTATACAACTATTAAAATAAATTTGTGCCTCTATGATTCTACGACTATCTTCGGGTATGTTCTATGCACTTCTTCGTGTATTTGAGCGAGTTTCGTATATGTCCGAAGTTTTATTACAAAATGCAACTACTTGGACTGGAAAAACGTTGCAAAATGTAATAATTATTACAAAATGCAAGTACATAGAATAGAAAAACGTTGCAAAATGTAATAAATATTACAAACGGCAACTACATTGACTGGAAAAACGTAGCAAAATGTAATAAAATATTTTCAAGCAGAGCAATCAAACTAATTTATTGTATTATACACTGCAAAAATTATAGGTTCTCTTTAGAACCAAAACTGGTTCTAATCTTGTCCCTGAGATGGAACCAGTTCTGTTTAAACAGTATTTGTTTCAAATCAAATAAATCTATAAAGATTAGCATTAAATATTAACAGAATTAAATATAAATTGAGGGGGTTTCAGTCGTAAGTTTTGAGCTTATACGAGGTTGTCTCAAATCATTATTAAGCAAAGGAGATATGAACAGTTGGCATATCGAACCAGTTTTGGTTCTGTATAGAACCAATATACCAGGTATTTATATTCGCTTTGTTTCAAAATGTTTGGCGACTGCGTTGAATAAGCTCCAAGTTTACTGCTGAATCTTCTTCAGTTCATGTATTTGTCTGTTAAAATTGAATGCTAAACTTCGTAAATTTACCAGTTTTGGTTCTAAAGAGAACCTATATTTTTTGCAGTGTACAATTATTAATAGCAAATTGTATCTGAATGTCTTAACCAAATGTTGTCAATATGTATTGTTTGTAGAGATGGCCACTGGTGATCAGTATAGTGGCGACGACAGGAAATGGCTAGTGATCGTCTATGGCGATCTCTAGTGATCGTTGGGAGCGAGATAAGGATTGGGGCTATGAGTAATAGCCGCACTGAGGCCTCTCCTCACCTCTCTCACATCCTCGTACGAGGAGATGATCATTGGTGATCGCCATTGACGATCACCAGGGATGCCTAGTGATCGCTTATGGCGACCTATAGTTATCATTACTAGCGATCATCAGTGATCGCCCCCCTGTATGAGGATGAGTGGGCGGTGATGAGAGGCCTCATTGAGTCCACACCTCATAGCCCTCACATCCATATCTCTCTCCCAACGATCACTAAAGATCAAAGACATCCATACTGATTGGCAATAGCGATATCAAGTGATTGTTGGGGCGAGATGGGGATGTGAGGGGTATGAGGTGAAGCCTCGTTGGACCATCTCTTCACAGCCCTCTCATTCTCATAGGAAAGATGATCATTGGTGATTATCGGGGGGGGGGCGAGATAAGGACGCGAGGGCTATGAAAAGAGACCTCATTGAGGCATCACCTCATAAACCTCATTTGTCCGAGTAGTCCGACCGAGAGCGCCACAGTCGCTGCCCCGTCCAGAAGCCTTGGCCTACGTTACTTGACATAGTGAACCGGCGACCCAGAGATCTACAACCAGTGGCCCGACCGACAGCGACAAAATCCCCCTCCCAACGGCGAACCTATCTCAGAAGCCCTCCAACCAGTGGTCAGACATAGCGACACAGTAGCCTCACCCCTGCTCCCAACGTTGGCACTATCCCTGAAGCCCTCTAACCAGTCGACCGACAGAGAGTGACACAGTCGTACCCCTCTGCTCCAAACAGTGACCCTGTACCAGTAGCCCTCCAACCAGTGACCCGATCGAAAGCGACAGAATCACTCACTCGGCGACCCTACCATGGTGTGAGATAGCGACAGTAAAATTTTACTGGCGGAAATGGCACTACTGGCACAAGTTCTGTGTGAAATGGCATAGGGTAAGGCAGACTTCGTCTGAAGCGACTGTGATAAAAGGCCATCATTGTGCGGACAGTGCTACGAGGGCATTGACATAGGTCAGGGGCTGCGCAGCAGCAAAGGGCAGAGTTGCTGGGCTTAATCAAAGTCCAGTCGCTCACCTCTGTTGACATCGACAGCGGTCAACGTCGTCAGGACCTTGCGCGCTATCCATGATGTCACCGACGTCGTAGCTAACCATTTTCCTCTTTCGATTCCCGTCTTTCCTGCATCTTCACAAACTTTGCAGTGGGCATCCACACCCAGTCTGCGATGCAAACAATGCGAACCATACATAGACAGTCGACTAGAGTTGGCAAGTGAGATAGAGGTTGTATTCTCGATAGGAATTTGGAGGGGGTGGGCTGGGGTCCGGGTGCGGGTAGGGTCAGGTAGAGGGCGACAGAAAAGGCCCTTTCGGGAACATAACATACTACTCGTGCAGGATGATATGGAAACAAAAATACTTCACTTTGCTTTCCTTGGGTTTTATGGATTTCATTATATTACCTTAGCCATGCTTCCACAAGAAATCTTTCCAGGCAAGCGTTTTCATGATGAAAATGTTGTTCAGCTTTAGTGGTTTTAGGGTAGGCGCAGGGTCAGGATAATGGGAGGCATTGGCACTCCTTTTCATAGGAACTATTCGGCTGCTTATTCGAAAGAATTACAAAGGATAACATAGAATAAAAATACAACACTTATTATTTATTGGTAATTAGAAAAACAGAATATAATCAGTTTCACAGATATAAAAAAGTACAGGTAGAAACTGGTTATAATTGAAACAGATGAAGTATTAATGCAAAATTGTGAAATGGCAACACTATTTCAACTGTGAGTGCAAAACATTTGTTTAAATGCTTTCTTGTGTGGAGAGGAAATCAGTGGTGTAATGTCACAACTTCTGAGGTCTTACACACTTGAGGAAAAGAAAATCTCGTGATTTGCGAGTGCATACCAGAAATAGCCCACGCTTCGCCACTACAAATAGTGTATTTTAGTTCTTGAAAGTCGCTCGCAAAAATAATGTTTCTCATGCTTTTCGCTGCCACTCGTGAGATATCCCCTGTATCCAATCGGATATTATTCTTTGGGTTTTCGAATTTTCGAATTTAATTCGTAAATTTGAAATGAGAAATGATTAAAAGTAATCTTTCTAGCAGTTGTAGTATATGTAGTGCCCTGCCCCCCCCCACCCCCTGAATCTGAGGTCTTGAGAAATAATACTAATAAAAAGAAAGCGTGTGAAAGTTTAAATTAACATTGCTATCTGTACTCTTTCCACCCCAAACAAATGAAATCTGATCCGAAAAAAACATCACCTGTGCTGCGTGCGTTATCGTCCACTTGGTGTTAAAATGATATCGAAAAGTATCTGAAATTATCAGTTCACTAGTTTCAAGAAACTTCCATTATTCCGCTAATACTCTTGGCTTTCTATCCATCCAAAAATTGCTGTCGCAACTACACTTTTACTGAAATAACATAATTCAAAATTGTCAGGCCCTTTTTTCGACTATGCTGTAGTAGTCACACACACATATTGTGTTAGCCGGACTAAAGCGCACCAAGTTAACGGGGTACGAGCCCCCAACCTGGCGCTAACGGTGCTCGGCACACCCGCATCACTCACCTCAGAAGACTCGGGTCTTGAAACACTCCACGAGCGCCCCACCAACCTTGGGAACAAGACCCCCCCCCCCCCCCCCCCTCTAAGCGTGAACCATCTCAAAAAAGGCTACCTAAAGCTTGATAGAACCCACCTCGGGTTGGGTGGGGGGGGGGGGCTGAGAATGGGAGTGCCATGTGCACCTAAGACTTCCGGCCCGGGCTGTAAACTAAAAATCACCTTTCTGGTTGTCGCCAGAAGAGTTAAGGTGTATAACTTACGGCCCAAAGTTATTCATTATCCTGTCCTCTTGCATGCCGGACACGCTAGTGCTATGTTATGTAACCAACTTATCCTCACCCATATCCGGACCCCCGTTCCTCCCGGACCCCGGCATCCTGATGTCCTGTCGCTACCACAACAACTATAGGTTCAATGGCCAACTCTAGTCGCATGGCTATGTACAGTGCGCACCGCTTGCATCGCTGGCTGGTAGGATGCTTTATGCATGGTGTATGTGAATGAAAAAAAAAACAGGCATCAACAGTGGGAAACTGTTAGGGGAGCTATAACGTCGGCGACGTCATGGTAGGCGCACTGTCGTTGTCCGCGGAGCTGAGTTTCAGTGCGTTGTTCTGGCCTAGCGAGAGGGCCGTGTCGCTGAGTAGCCCTGGTCCTAGATTAGTCGAACAGGTTCAGTGATTCAAGATGCTCAATATCAACGGAATTAATGGACAAAAGTCAAGTTAGCGACTTCCTGGTGACAATGTCAGTTCCCTTCAGCATTTGGCGTGATGTCGTATGAGCAGTCGTGAGTAGAGGGCGCCTGTGGTTCTCCTCGGTGACTCCAAATGGTGGATGGGTATTGTGGTCTCCTCCCCCTTTCTTCTCCGTCGTCTCATGGGCGGGTGGCTTTTTGTGTCTTGGAGGCTTACTCGATTCGCTTGTTCCCGCCTGCCTTGGCTTACGATTTTGCATGAAAAATATTCTATAAGTAATTTAGGATGTAAGTGGAGCTCGCTCGCGCCCATATAGACGGCCACGTGCGCCTTCACCCCCCCCCCCACCCCCCACCCCCACCCCCCCCCCCCACACACACAAACAAACAAACAAAAATTAATAACACGTTGTTCCCAAAATAGTTCAGCTGCTTCACTCACAATTTCTTTATTCATTTCAACGAGTTAAAGCGGAGCGCAGTGGTACTTTGTCGAACTTGAGACCGAATGCTCAAAAGTTCGAGCCGGCTCCGTGTCACTCACCTTGTGTCCTTGAGCAAGACACTTAATCCGGATTGCTTATGTGGGAACACGGTGGCAAAATGTGCTAAGACGTATGACATGCTGGTGGTGCACACGCCTTCAACCAATGCTAACTGAGGTTAGTGGGTTGGTGAGTCTGACAGTTACTCGCCGCTGTTCGGCGGTTCTGTTCCAGTACTCCGGCTTCCTCCACCGACACGATATGATCCTGACTGTTGAAAGTGTCGTAAAACCCCAATAAATAACAGTGCGTCAAACCCTGGAGCAATCAATACACCTATAGAAAACCACTACGTCCACCAGACGTTTACATGGTTGGTCCCCGATTTATACACCCAAAATCTTAGAGTGACATTTCTATAAATCGCAGCCAGTCCTACCATGTATGGTGGTGATTTGCTGTTGCGGTTAATCTGGTTCTGATCCGGTCAACTCTGGGATATCTGTGATCTTTAGTGATCGTTGGGGCGAGATATGGATGTGAGGGCTATGAGGTGAGGACTCAATGGGGTCTCTCCTCACAGCCCTCCCATCCTCATACTGGGAGATGCTCGCTAGTAACGATCACTAGAGATCGCCATAAGCGATCACTAGGCATCCCGAGTGATCGTCAAAGGCGATCACCAAAGATCATCTCCTCGTATGAGGATGTGAGGGGTGAGAGGAGAGACCTCGGTGCGGCTTGTACTCATAGCCCTATAATCCTCATCTCGCTCCCAACGATCACTGGAGATCGCCATAGACGATCACTAGCCATTTCTTGTCATCGCCACTATACTGATCTACAAACAATACATATCAACAGCATTTGGTTAAGACATTCAAAAACAATTTGATATTAATAATTGTATAATACAATGAATTAGTTGTGATTGCTCTTCTTGAAAATATTTTATTACATTTTGCAACGTTTTTCAAGACGATGTAGTTGCAGTTTGCAACATTTATTACATTTTGCAACGTTTTTGCAGTTCATGTAGCTGCATTTTGTAATAATTATTACATTTTGCAACGTTTTTTCCAGTACAAGTTGCTGCTTTTTGTAATAAAACTTCGGACATATACGAAACTTGCTCAAATACACGTAGAAATGCGTATAACATACCTGAAGACTGACCCTTTGAAAAAAAAGTGTTCCTTTGAAAAAAAAAGTTTATTACATATTGCAACGTTTTTCCTGTCCATGTAGTTGCATTTTGTAATAATTAATACATATTGCAACGTTTTTCCCGTCCAAGTTGTTGCATTTTGTAATAAAACTTCGGATATATACGACACTCGCTCAAATATACGTAGAATTGCGCATAACATTCTCGAAGACAGTCGTAGAATCATAGAGACACACATTTATTTTAATCGTTGTATAATAACATGAATTAGTTTCTGATTTCCCCTTTGAAAAACGTGTCCCTTTGAAAAAGAAGTTTATTACACATTGAAACGTTTTTCCCGTCCATGTAGTTGCATTTTGTAATAATTATTATATTTTGCAACGTTTTTCCCGTCCAAGTAGTTGCATTTTGTAAAAATTATTACATTTTGCAACTTTTATTACAAATTGGGTTGTAACAGACGTACCAAACCCAACAATTTTATTACGGACTTTCAGGCCATGGTAGTTGCCATGTAAGGTACAGGGTCAAAACTTTCTCAGAATCGCAGCGGTAATAATAGTAATAACATGACTTTGTCGGGCCTTGTGGTTTATTAACGGTCCAACAGGTGTGAATAACAGCCCTTCAGCTTATTAAGGGCACTCGATTTCGTCTCGGGCCTTTTATATGAGACTTATGAGGCAAATTGCGAATTTTCGGGGTTTATATTATATAATTTGATTTAATAGGCAGATCTTGTTCATACTTGATCAATTATTGCTCGTGACTCAAAGGTATGTTGCGGCATTGATTCTAGGTCGAATCATCAAGGTCAAGGTCACAGACATCAAAACATGGATATTGGCATACAGCCCTAGGTGTGATTGACAGATCCTATTCATTGTTGGTTCAATTATTACTCATGACTCAAAGGTTTCTCATGACTTTGCTCCAAAGTCATACCATCAAGGCCAAGGTCACAGCCAACAAGACTTCGATATTGTTATGCAACACTTGTCTGGTCTCTATAACTGAATCGGTGTGACAGATCTTGTTCATGTTTCACATTATTGTTACCCGTAACCTAACCTTGTGTCATGACTTGACCCATTGTCATATCATGAAGGTTAAGGTCACAAGCATTAACACTTGGATTCTTGTCTTGTATCCAGCTTCCCTTAAAACGTGACCCTCGGCGGAACTATCTAGGCATAGCTGCCTCTTGTCTTTATTTTAAACATATTTCATATTCCATTTACACAGTAAATTGCACGGCCGCAAAAGTGGCTCAACTTACTGACTACACTTTACTGAAAATAATTAAACTACAATTCATGCAACAAATTAGCTGTATAAAAATAAAGAAACAACTGAACCAAATTCATTACAGATGCCTTCAACAAACCTCTTAATTCTTCCTAAATTGGAGTTGAGAGACTGACAACGAGAAACGCCGATGTAAAGTTGGTCTGAGGTACGTTGAGAGGTGCGCAACTTCGCAACAATGTCCACATTCTCATTCAAGCTATAATCATATATGAGTTTGAAACTTACAGCAGTGCAAATCACAAAGTTTTTTTCGTAGTTTACAGTGGATAGTGCTTGAAATTCTTTTCGCTTTCAAAAACCGCTCGAATGTTACCGTTTGCAAATGGCGCCCGATAGCTAATATGAGCATTACGCGTCGAAGCATACCGCTGTTCATCATCGTTTAAAAATCCCTAATCGGATACACACGTCGTGTATTACTATACCCTTACCTCTCCTATTCACAAAACATTGAACATGAAGTGTTTTGTAGTTCAAGATCGGTGCAATGAGATGTCGACGCTTCACTGGAAAGACAACACGTGGGCGGGGGGGGGGGGGGGGGGGGGTTCTCTGTGAAATTCGTCGGTGAACACAGATGATTGTTTGGTAAGACGGGTTGACTAGAAACGGAGTGTTGGGTCCCTTCAAAGCTATCAGTATCGCATGGCGCCTTTTTTGTAGTTCGCTCTGTGTCTATCAAAATTGTCTCCAGTACATCCTTCCGAGAATTTTTCAAAATTCTATTACATTTTACAAACCCGTCGTCATTGTATGTTTCTAATACATCGGTTCCGTCACTAAAACCCTACGGCATCGTAAAGCACACCACTGTCCTTCACTTTTTATTTCGTGCGGTAATTACAAGATACTAACTTATAATTACAGGATACTAAATTGCAATTTCAAGTTGTTATTTTGTAATATCAACATAGCTAACTTGCAATAACCATTTACTAACTTGTAATTACAATTCCGTATCATACCATTTGGTATGTGGGGTATGCTTGCTTGTCTTGTGTACAAAGGATTCTGTGTATCCGTATTAGTCCAATGTTATCTTTTGGTACTAGTTACTCATGCTATGCTTGGTCATGTGGTGTTGTTGGTTATGCTTGTTCGTCTAGTATGGTAGTATAGTATGGATTTTCTCTACCCTATTAGGTCTTTTAGCCCTGGGGACATCTGTTGGTTGACTAAGGTCATACAATGTTCCGCCTTGTGGGTTTTATGCTATTTCCATGCAATTCGATTGTTTTGGAGTGTACTCCCCTACCATACAAGAGCCTTTATACCCCTAGATTATAGGTTTATGGCTCTTAGGTCCCAGATTATAGCCGTCGTTATGGCTCATATGGACCAGGCTGGACAAATGTAGATATTTGTGGGCTATTGGGTGCCAGTCTTCGAGGTACATGGTTTGAGAACTATTCAGGCGACTGAGGAGTGATGGTAGAAGGTAGTAGTTTGGGGTGGGGTGATCTGAGTGTTTCTGGGGATGGGGGCCGCCGTAGACTACAGTATAGACCCAAGTACTCCTCGATTGTCCCCCACTCCATAACTCTGTTAAGGCCCCGAAAGTCCCTAAACCACTTACAATAGTCCCCAAAACTTGGTCCCCAAACAACTACCTTCCGACATCCGCCCTTGGTAGTGCGAATAGTCGTTTCTTTGTGACTGGTCCCCACTAGTCCATCAATATCCACATTAGTCCAGATCGGACCATAGGACCATAAATATGGCGATAATTCGGGCACAAGGTGCCGTAACGGATACAATCTAGGAGTTATGATGGCTCTTCGATGGTACTTGATTGTACTCCAAAATAAACGAAGTGTATAAACACAACAGAAAACCCACAGAGCGGTGCATTATATGGTATTAGACAACCTACAAGTGTTCTCAAAGTTAAAGGTTCAAAAAGGGTACAGAAAATTCATACTAAGCTACCATACTATACAAACAAGCATGGCTACCAGCACTGTATGACCTAGCATTACGTACTAACGAAGGCAATTATAGGGTAGTAAACAAAATGACATGAGTAACTATTACCTGGGCATGCATTAGATAGATTAACAGCGATACACACAGACCATCCTATTTTGCGTACTAGAAAACCAAGCATACCCTAAATAACCGCATAACAAAACATTAAATGGTATTTACAAGTTATTGAAATGTAATTACAAGTCAGCTGAAATGTAATTACAACTTATTAATTTATAATTTCAAGTTAGCAAAATTGTGATTACAAGTTGATGATTTGTAATTGCAAGATATAAAATAGTAATTACAAGTTACTAACTTGAAATTACAAAATAATAATTTGATATTACAAGATAGTAACTTGTAATGGCAAGTTAATATCGTGTAGTTATAATTTAGTATCTTGTAATTATAAATTAGTATCTTATAATTACAAATACATATCTTGTAATTACAAGATAACAAGTGAATATCAATGGCGACTTCACGCTGTCCCTCTGGTGGTACGAATGTATATGAAAATAATGATGGAAGATGAATTTCTGAAATTCAGTTTTTCACTTCAAAGCAGTTTATTTCATGGCATACAAATATAAACATGAGGTGAAAAAAACAAAGTTACAAAATCATAAACAGATGCATACTGTGGGGAATGGCATAGTCTTACGACTGTCTTCCTGTCATCCCCTGGACACTCTAATAATGTGAATTAAAAAGATCAGAATGGCAAATGTTAAAGATAAATAAAATATATCTGGACAGCAAGCAGTTGTCACGTTTGTGTTGAGATTGATTTGGTTGGAACTGGTTATTATTGTTTCATCATGGATCAAACTCCCAAATGTTTTATCATTAGTTATTTTGATTTGGCCCATTGAATGAGTAATCGAATAATTGGTTAATCAATTCATCAGTCAATTGGCCAACTGAGCAATCAACTAATCTATCAGTTAATCAATTAATTAATTGACAGTGCTTTCGAATAAATGAAATAATAATAATATCTTTTTAATATCTTTTTGCGAGTAGACCAGTAAGGTAATGGGGTGATGTGTAGGCGGAAAACCGTAAATGGCAGGGCAACATGTTCCTGAGCTCGCGAGGAGAAAAAGAATGCGATGACGACCCGAGAGTCTAGCTATTAGGCGGCAGTTGGCCGATTAAGCAATCAACTAATCAATCAATTAATCAATTAATTAACTGACTGTGTTTCCGAATAAATGAAATAATAATATATTTTTGCTGAGAAAACCAGTAAGGTAATGGGGTGATATATGATCGGAAAACCATAAATGGCAGGGTAACATGTTCCTGAGCTCGCGATAACAACCCGGAGACTAACTATTAGGCGGCAGACAATCGGGACATCTCGTGTAAGAACAGCTAATATCGGCGTTATATGTGTTTAGAAATTGATCGATTAATGTTTTTTTTAATAACCTGCGGTTGAAGGTTCTTAACGCTATATCAAGGGCGCTTTAGGAATATAAAAATAGGGAAGAGCGGTTGAGAACTGGGTGCGGGTTTTATGTGTGTAAAGATTTCCACATTGCCTTGTATTCATGCCTGAGGGGTTTGAGAACACTTGGAATGTATTTTAAAAACTGACAGGGAGGTTTTGTTCTGAGCAGTCGTGCATGAATAGGAGTGAGTGTAACTTATACAAATCGTTAAATTTGAGAATTTTCAAACGTTTGAAAAGGGGGTCCGTGTGTGAGTTGTACTTTTTGTTCGCTATGATACGAACAGCCTTTTTCTGCAAGTTCAGAATTGGTTTACTTGCTGGTGTATTACCCCATATTTGGATCATATAATTTAAATGGCTTTGAATTTGGGTGAAATAAAATGAACGTAATGTCTCGAGCAGCAAAACGGTTTTGGCTCTTCTTAGAATATAAATCGCCCTGGATAGCTTTCCACAGAGAGCAGATACATGCTGATTAAATTTAAGATTTTCCTCCAGTTGAATTCCCAGAAATTTTATGAATTTGTCATGACTATTATTACCTGCAAATATTATGTCTGAGTTGTTCAATGAGATTTTGGGCTGTGCGTTGTTGCATTTGTAGTGTCGTTCTGAGGGCGAAGAAGTATAACGTTTGTTTTGTTAGCATTTAATCATAACTTATTTGCTAAACACCAATTGTTGATTTTCGATAATTCATTGTTGGCCATCTCTATCAGGAGATAGAGGTCATTCCTAGCCTTATATGCTATTGTGACATCCGCGAAGGATAGGATACTCATGTCAGTAGACTCACAGATGTCATTAATAAACAGTACAAACAAAAGAGGGCAAAGTACAGAACCTTGACACTTATCTTCAAACTTTGCAATATAAAATCATACATTTAGCTTTATTTACGAACGCTCGCCTTTTTAAATGTAAATTATCTGAGACTGAGCTGTATACGTTTTATTCCAACACTAACGAGACATTTATTCTTCGAATGTTCAGTGTCAAAGACAATCCTGTTACAACTTGCAGATAGATTGCAGAAGAAATGTGGTATTCTATTGCCATAATAATAAAAATCATAATAATCATAATAATAATAATAATAATAATAATTCCAGTATACATGAATATACCCTCACCCTAGTGATTCTTATATTTAAAAAATTCATTTACTCTTGCAAAGTGAGAAAATGTCAACCCAGCTTCCACGGATTCGTCGAAATGCTCCGTCAATACCGTGACCTCGAGCTATACTCCCGCCACCTGCACTCTAACAAACAAACGACCTAATAAATACCAGATGGGAATCTCTAAAAGCCATATTTTATCCTCCGACTCAACACCACACATCTCCTGGACAATTGCCCTCGATCTCCTGGACAACAGCCCTCGACGTTTTTGTTTTTGTTTTTTTTTTGTTGTTGTTTTGTTTTTGTTTTTTCTCTCTATTCTCATGAGAAGGCTCCATGCAACACGAGTCGGGCAAAACAATAACAATCTTACTTCTGTGCATCGATTAAACCTAGAGTAGAAAAGGTTATACATTATACTTTGTATAAAATGAAATTCATTGAATACTCAGACTATATGTAGAGATATATGTTTTTCACTTTCTATCTGAATAAAAAATTTAAAAAAATATAGAAACGTGGTTGAGAAGATGCTTTATTGGATGAAATGTTGAATGCCCCTTTCTGAATCTGAACTGGTAGTTTTCTATAACGTTGTTGTCATCTAAGTAATTTGTAAGCCTTTTGTGCATTAATTTCTCTAGGATTTCTGAAAACGAGGGAAGAATACGTATTGGATGGTAGTTGTCGAATGACTGTTTATCCCCGGATTTAAAAGTTGGTATTACTGTTTCGATTTTCATTTTGGATGAGACAATTCCAGTTGAAAATGAATTGTTAATAATAATATGGGTTAAAGGAACGCCTATTTCATGTATAATTTCTTTAAGTAGTTTATGAGAAATATTGTCCTGGCCAGCCGAAGTTTCTGTGGAAAGGCTTTTTGTGGAGGATACGACTTCTTCGGTACTTGTAGATGATATGAAAAATGAATCGGAGACACCGTTTTTAGGTAATCAGAGAATCGATTTATGGAGCTTGCCATATTGTTGATTACTCCATTTCCAATATTGGTGAAGTAATTGTTGAATTTCTCAACAATGTGCATGGGGTCACATAGGCAATAATTAAACCAGATGTGTTTGGGTTTATTCCATTACAAAATATATGGTCAGTTATTGTGGTCGAGTGACTTGTTACTCTAGTTGGTTTAGTTACCATGGGCGTGAATCCTGTGTTGAACAGTGATTCTAGATAATGATTAGTTTTTTGGTGTTGGTTAAAATTTAATAAATCTCTGTTGAAGTCTCCCACCAGGTACGTTATCTTCTTCTCGGATAAATCAAGTAGATATGAATATTGATATAAGAACAGATCCAGATGAGCTTTTGGGACAGTATAAGGTCGGTAAATAATTCTTACAATAACTTTGGATTTTCCAGTTAGTTCGATGAACCGTGATTCGAAAACATGAGGAATGAAAATACTTCACTCGTTTCTTACTTTGAATGGTATGGAATCTTTGAAGAAGACATCAACACATCCCCTACCGTCATCATCGGTAGGGCGAGAACGCAAAAGAAATGGTTGATAGCCGTCTAAGGTGTAGGGTGTATTATCTTTTATGCTGAATGTTTCAGTGATACCTATGATGTCAGAAATATTTTCATTTGTTTGGAGATCACAAAGCAGACTCATTAGGTGATCGAAATTGGCATTCAGGCTCCTGCAATTAATGTTAAGTGAGGCGAAGGATTTCTTACACGTGCCAACTGTTAAGGAAAACTCTTCTGATGTGTAGTATTGGCATTTGTTCGCGTCGGCATTAAGTGGGGTGAGAGGATCATCTTCAGAAACACGGTCGATTTCATGGATGAATTGTTCAACAAAGTCAAAGGCAGCTTCATTCAGAACTTCATTAAGCGAGACAACATTAGTTATCATGGATGGAGTTTGACACACAATGAAGGTAACAGGGAGCTTCAATAACACAGGTGATCTTGTCTGCTGTTCAGTATATTGGGACTTGGGGTTCAGTTGGACAACTTAGGACAAGGGCACATATGCTGATATATTGGCTTTGGAGATATGTCTTACTGTTTGTCCGGGAGTTGAGTGGACGGGCGGCTGCAAAATCACTGAGTTTATGTAGACAAATAATAACGTAACTTGCCTTTATCATCAAATGGACGGGAAAGCAGAGGAATAAAAAAATACCAAGAATTCAAGTTGTATGGAATCTGTATTCCAATGTTGTTATACTCTCACAGCGCTATCGGTCTGTGTTCAAGCTACATCATGGCAGTACTGAAGCAGCCATGCCGCAGTTTGAAAACAAACGGTAACACCGGTGGTTTATTAAAACGTTAATGTGTCCAACAGATGAACGAGGGATTAAATTTACACCAATGATGGAATATACTATCGTGTGGGTATGAATGTATACATTTGGATAATAAAATACATGAGAGCAGGGTACTGGATCAGCACACATTCTATGACATTACAGTGTAGGCTGAACTCAGTCTGAGTGTTCCGCGTTTGTAAACATTCGGGGTTTTCAGTTTGTGCACAAACTGCACCCTGACTGCTCTGCCAGAGAACAGCTGATAACGCCTGTAAATTGTGTAATTATTCAGGAGTGTTAGAGACTGATTTTACTAATGAATGGATAGTAAAGTGGGGATATGTTTGATGGTAGAAATATATTTACATAAATAGACGAGAGCTGGATAGTATGACTGCACGTAATGGAGGTGGGGGGGATTAAAATGGATTGCACTGGGTATCACTTTTTCCAATAAGCATATACTGGTTTACAGCTTGTCCACGAAGTGCAGAATGGCTGCCTCTGCAGCTGCCAAATCACAGCTTAGGAACAAACAGCGACACTAATAGGTGGGTAAATATACATGTGACGTTTAACAGGTGTATGAAAATTGAATTTTTACTAATGGAAGGATATTGTAACATGAGGGTATGGATAAGTTTGGATATCTAGAGTAGACAGAGGCAAGATATATGTCTGCGCATAAGAGGCGTCATTGAGATGTAAGCTCAACGGGGTATCAGTATTCTATATTAATTAAGCACTCATTGAGTTTCCGTCTGCACTAAAGCCGCAACGTGGCTGCTCAGCAGCAGACAGGCCGCAGATTGAGAACGAACGGCAACATCAGTAGGTCGGATAAATACACATTTGACTTTTAACGGGTGTTCGGAACTGAATGTTTGTTAATATAAGGTCTTTAATAGTAGGCTGGAAAACCGACAACGCCACCGACCGCTTTCTTCATCCTTCTCATATTGTGCGGGTTCTAAAATTCGTTGTCTGTCCTCTTCATTTACGTTTTTAACAACGTACACGTGGCATCCTTAGTTCTTTGCGCATTTGTTATTCGGATTTAATCCTTTCAAACCGGTGTTCATAAATTTTTGCGTGAAGGAATATAAAGAGCAAAACATCTGTCGCGTGGCTCGTTAATGATTTAATCCAACAGCTCAACAGAGCTGTTGGATTAAATTATTACTGAACCTCCCAAGAAGACAGGATGGTTTCGTCCATTTCGCCGTTGACAGTATTGACTGAAATAATACATTTCAGGGCGTCCGTGTTGAACTTAAAAGGGTAAGAACACTCTCAACGGCCAGGGTCATATCATGTATGGGAATCGTAAGTTAAGCGCTCGTAAAGCATACCCCTAAGGTTGTTCAGATAATTCAACAGTTCTCATTTGCACAAACAATCTGCGGAGAAAACCCGTAAATACCCATTTTATAGAGGACTCGTGTAAAGACAGTTCACATGGGCTAGGGGGTTTACACGAGTCTCGTAAACGTTACTGCAAATATCGCTCCATTATTCACGTTTAACCACCATAAATGTGCTTTTAGTAACCATTCGCACACGAGTTTCTCTCCGGCGGAGCATTGTTACCGACCGACACAGGATCTGATGATTGCTCTAGTTTAAAGGTGTTTTAATCCAAACATACTCATTTTTAACGCCCATGTCGTTAACATGTGCTACAAAAACTGGTGTGGGACCAAAAGTTGAGTGTGTTCAAAAATACCCCTTCTCTTCCATCATCGTAGTTTTCGGGTAATTGTCATCAACCTCTCGATTGAAAGATCTGTGTGAGTCTTTCAGCCAATTTTTTGCCAGTATATTTGTTTAATGAAAAGAGCAGGATTTCACAATAAACAGAAGTCATAATGAGCTCAAAATTTACCAACTCAAGTATTCATCAAGATGTGAAAACCAGTCCCGATTTTTCCGTGTCTTTTATTGAATTCTTCAAGTAATTAAGCCACCAGCAGGCAGGTAATAATAAAAATAAAATAAAATGTGTAAATTACATCAACACACATTTGATGTCCTTGTAACAATGAAAATAAAAGAGACATAAATTTGAATGAACAGACAAGCAAGTACAAACTAATGCCAAATCATTTTTGTTCTGTTGAAACAAACAACGTTGTAAGAACTGTTTCCATTTGGGTCGACAAATATTTTGGGAAACATTTCTTCTGCTATTCCCATTTTATGATTCAAGATATGTGACCGGAAAATATATCGTCCCTTAGCATATATGTAATACCAATGCTATTGAGTTTTACATATCAGTTTATGATAAGTTGTAAACTCTCGGCCATAACTCGTACCCAGAGTCGAGTGTCCTTTTTTTTACACCTGCCCACCTCTTGCCCTGGGATGCTTCAGGCGTCATTCATTATTCCGCACTTACCTCTATAGAAAATCAAAAGGAAAATAAAGGTTTTCATATTTCTGCCTCAGTCAGTTAGTCCAGCGTTGCTGTGTGGATGTATCCTTACTGCCCCAATGTTAATATGTATCGCCGTAATGTATGTCAGCCAATGTATGTTTTTTGTAGAGTAAACAGACGCAGGACAAGTAATTTGATAATCTATACTTCAGACTAATCCAGCATGAACATGAAATACAGCTGAGAGTGAAAAGATTGATATTCAGCTTTTCAAATTTGCAAAATGAATACAACGAGGGGCATTTCTGAGATATTAATCAAATTCTTTATAAACCAAACAACGATTTCGAATCTTAAGTTGTTATTTGGTTATATTCGAAATCGGCTGCTGATTCAGTACCTTTCGAATCTTTACACAAGAATAAAGCTCTGTAGCAGTGGCTATTGGTATTGGTGGGGTGGGGTGCTGTAAATCTACTGTGGTGGCTCAAGTCCCGACTGATAAAATATCCCAACTACATCATCAAGGCATGCCTTCGTTGTCGAAGGCATGCCTTGACGATGTAGTTGTGTATTACCCAAAACTGATTATAGTTCAAAAAACAGAAACCGGTGTGACAGGAATGATAGTCCGTAGGAAAATGAGTCCCTCTGGACTATTATTCCGCGGAATTATAGTCCTAGGTCTAACATTCCTAGGAAGAGTAGTCCGCTGGACTACTATTCCTAGGAATGTTAGACCTAGGACTATAATTCCGCGGAATAATAGTCCAGAGGGACTAACGTTCCTACGGACTATCATTCCTGTCACACCGGGACGAGAATTACCGGTACCGGTACTGGGCAATAGCTCTCCATGCACAATGTTTGGAAACTCTAAATTTCCTTTCAACAGTGGCAGAAACTAGTGAGCATGGATATGTGTGTATTTATGTTAATATAGCGAAAATTACTCAGTTTGTATTTTCAGCATTATTTATATAGCATTTCCATCTGAACTATTCGTTTTGTGAGACGACGTAGATGACCGATACCGGAATCCAACTTCAGGGAGTTGGAACGGAATTCCATTTTCGAAAACGCTTTTTGGGATATTTCTGTTCTGTTGTTACAGAATCCCTCCTTTTTATTCGTGTGTGCCGTTGTGCTGCATGTGTTGCGTGCACATTGTGCATTTTCACATAACCACATATCGGCACATCTCACATGTGCCCATGTGCTTCGTGCAATGTGTACATGTTGTAGCACCTTGTACACTAACATATAAGCACATTTCACCAAACATCAGTCACATGTTCCGTGGAGTCCCTTCCTAGTATCCCACTATGCTTCTAGAATCCCTTTTTCATCGCAAGTGTCTATGCACTGCGTGTGCTGTGCGCACATTGTGCATTTTCACAAAAGCACATATCTGTACATCTGGCATCTGGCATGCAATGTGTATATATTGTACACTAGCACACGAGCAAATTCCACCAAACACCAGCCCACGTTCCGTGGAATCGCTTCCTAGTATCCGACTATGTTTCTTGAAGCTATTTTTCATCACATGTGCCAATGTGCTGCATGTGTTGTGCGCACATTGTGCATTTTCACACAAGCAAGTATAGGCACATCCAGTGTGTACCCAAGTGGTGTATGTGATGTACACATTGGGCACTATAACACAAGCACATCGCGGTACGATCAACAGTATGTTTCTTATATGTAAGTTACCCTAGCATGCATTAGGTCAAGTAACTGTACAGACTGGGGTAGGTTTTGATGAACGGGGCGATTTCATTGAACTCATTAAAGACTTGACCGGAGGCATGGATTAGAACAGGGTCAGGCATGGCTAGCAAACTCGTAGTAGTACCACAAGTCGATCTGAACAGCTCGAGGCTGAAAACGTTGTAGAGGACTATAGCTTTGAATGAATACAATGGAAGCTGATTGTTGGACGGATGGTGATGACTATGGACAAATCAGTAGTAGTGAGGTTGGGGGCCTGAAGGTTTTAGGTGGTCTAGAAGCTACGTGACGAACAGGTGTTATGAGTCATTGCTAACCTTAAATAAGTATCCCCGTGAAGGTATCCTACAAAACGTATCCTCCAGTAGGTATGCTCCAATAATACCTTACCATGTCATAGGTGCCCCTATGACATGGTAAAGTACCCCTATCTGCCTGTGCCCTGTGCATGCTGTTCACACATTGAATATTTTCAGATATGCACACATTGGCATACAGAGCACGTGCCCATGTCACATAGACACATCTGAGAAGTCATAACATAGGTAAAACGGGTCAAGGAAGAATTGAGGAATAGAGAAAATAAGGACAGGAATAAGCAGAAACTTGAAAAATCCGAGTCAAATAAATCCGTTTGGGTGGTTTTTCTTTGTTTTCAACCATTGTCAAGTTCTGTGTGGCAATTCTCGGAAGTAACCGACGATTTGGGGAAAATGTGAGCCAGACAAAAGTACTCCTATTCAATCGAACACAACTTTCGAACACATCCCCATCGTATTAGAGCCTTTTGGTTTACATTGCAACCACAGTCCACCACATCTGCCAAAATGGTGGTTCTGCAGTCAACTGAAGGGCGCCGTCTTGGTGTCTATGGTGACACGTGTTTGCTATGCGATCTCAAACCCTCTAATATAACATGAGGGTATTCGGAGGTTCTGTTCGATAGAATAGGAGTAGATCTATATACCACAAATAACCCGATAATTTCCCGAAACGCCGGAATTTGCGATTTATACCAAACCAGACCGTCCCAGTTGATGGCGCGTCCTAGAAGGCTTCTAATAGAAGGGGGTGTGTTCAGGGAGTCTGCTGATTCAATTGGGATATGTCTAATTACCAAATATACCGAAAAACTTCGAACAATAACCAATATGGACTTCATTTGGCTCGAATTATTACCTTAGCCTATCGGTATAAATAACAAATAACCCTAGTTGACTGTGGGGATGCCGATCCATTGTATAAGAGTATATCTAAATACCACAAACAACTCGACAACTTCCCCAAAACTCCAAGAATCCTCGTTTTTTATCCATTCAACCTTATTCTCTCATTTTCTTGACGTGTTCTACCTATATTATTATTATTTGCCTAGACCACCTATTCCAACTTTCCCAGAAGTGCGGGTATGATAGTTCACAAGGTTTACACATCACATGCAGCAAATGGGCACATGTTGGATGCGCAGATATGTACTCGTTTCTAAGTGCATAATGTGGGCACAACACATACGACTTTTATCTTCATCTCGAAAAAAAGGGATCTTATAACCACAGATATTTCCATAAAAGTGATTCCATAAGGGGGATTCTGTAAGTATGATTCCAAGATCCTATGAGGCTTCCGGCTCCTGCTAGTCCTTCCATCGGTTTCTTGCATCACTTCCACTATCAATTCTATGGTCGGCTGCCACTTTCTTTGCCCAATACTATAGTCTTCTACCGCTAGTGCAGCCTGGAACCATTACCACTGACTAGTAACTCTTCTCCATGCTTCCTGGCTCGGTATAACTATCTCTGGAGTGTACCTTCGGTCAAGTCTTTAACAGGCTCAGCCAAATCGCTCCATTCATCCAAGCCAGTAGCTATCTTTACATTTCCTGGACCTAGTGGTACCTAACAGACCGCCTGTTGATCGTATTGAGATGGGCTTGTGTGCTTGTGCCCAATGTATACACATTACATGCAGCACTTGGGATCATGTGATGAAGAAAGAGGATTATATACTCACATACCGGCTATAGAAGGGAGTCCATGGAACGTGACACTTGTGATTGGTGGAATGTGCTTGCGTGAAAGTACGCAATATGTCTCAGTGTGTACACACGGCATGCAGCACATGCGCACTCGCCAGATGTGCCAATATGTGCTTATGTGAGAATGCACAGTCACAAAAGCATATAGCAGATAGGCACATGTGATAACAAAGAAACACATCAGCAACCAAGGTTATATCGTGACGATAAAAATAGTTTTGTAGAGTAAAACGATTTCTTCGTACAGTAAAATACACGAGAAAAACACGAAAACTGTACATGATAATGACACCGAACTAAATATCCAGACGGTAGTGAAAAATAATACCAAAAGCTGAACGAATATCGTGTAGATCAATCCGATGGCAGGAATACTTTTCGAAAATGACATGTAGTAAAAAGATGAAAACCACCTAAAACATTAAAAATGCCCATTTCTCAGAGAAATGAGAGAATCAGGTGAGAAGTGATTGTTTAAAATAGTTCTCTCATAGACGGCATGCTATAATATCGCCGTCTGATGTCATTCAAATCAATACAATCAAATGGAATGTGTTTGATTATTAAAGGATATTGCCAGGGAACACCTTTTTGTGGCATATCTCCCTCCAATAAAAAAACAATGTGTAAGTCTATTACGACCAAAATGACATTGTATCAGAATGACGTGATCGTTTCTACAAAGGTTACTAGACGAACAGTTGCCAGTAATAGTACTTCGGAAGCGGCGGAGCTTGTTATACATCGCTCTATCCCATTCCGCCTGCCACATAGATTTGATATAGGTACTGCTATGTGGTTTAAAATCACGGTAAGGGAACTTACAACCGGTGGCACACTTGTTTGAAGCCTATTTTTCTGCACTGGTGTTACCAGAGATACCATCATGTCTAGGTTACCAGCAAAACACGATATCATATTGATCAGATAAGAGAGTATTCACCTTCTCCCGAAGTTCCAAAACGAGACGGTTCTTCAATTTGGGGATAAGTAAAGCTAGTAAAGAGGAAGGAGAGTGGGAAAAGACAATTTACTTCCTTCCTGTAGACTCTTGGTATGTTCAAGCGCCAGTTGGAAAGCTTCAACTTCATCTGAGAAAATAATACTTCTAATTGATATTCTGATAGACGCCATTGATTTTAAAAGAAAATAGAGCAACAGATAGAATATTACCCTGAGGTACTTCCAATTCTTGCTCGTGTGGATCGGATAATGTAAAGGGATTCCGAATTTCTTTCATCACTTTTTTCCCGAGTTAAGTCATCACTGCTTTTACGATGTTTAATATTTAATTTTCTTCTGTTTTTATCTTTTTTATTTCCGCCGATTGAATTAGGATGTTCTGTTTTCGTTTCCTCTTTGCACCCGTTATTATTTTTCTCATCTCATCACCTCCTCCAAGCATCGATTTCATCAACTCATTTTCATTTTGCGAGCGTACACCTTTTTTATTTCCTATATATATGAAATATGTCTTTGATAAGAAATCTATTTCTATTAAAGAGATTAAAATCAGTAAAAAAAAATGTCTATATATATAGGAAGTAAAAAAAATAAATTTTTAAATTAATAAAAACATTTTTTTCATTTTCTGTTTCAAGTGTGCTGGATCTGAGAGATGCAAGAGCCTAAAGCGAAAGAAATTCGTCTAAATAAAGCTCAAACATCACAGGAAAAAAAATGTTCACCTAGCTTTCGGTCTGATGAAGATCTTCTTCAGGGTACAGACACAACTAGAAAAAATACACACAGACGACGAAAGAAATTAAATGTGGCGATACAAAATTCTCATAAGCCAAATTCTGACTGTACGGGTGTGTAATACAACCCGAAAAGAACAGACACCAGAGTAAAAGTGGAAAGCAAAAGGTGAAAAAATACAATTGAGCAGCTGTGCGCGTCGCCCGAGAAACTCTGGGAAACATTCTGTATCGAACAGCGATGCGCGTACATACCTCTCGGTCTCAACAGAACTTCATATTCAAACTATTCTTAAGCAGAGGCGAATCGTCCTCTCAGTTTCCACGAGATCTATGTTGTTTCCACGCGATTTAGGCACTCGGCAAATATACGTAACTGTCAATCAAGGATAGCAGTACTAATTCCGTAAATTTCAAGCGACTGCACTCAGCGGCCTGGACGCATTTTATTTTTGTTCGACTCTACTATTTTCAACATCTTCTTTTAGCCTATTTACACATTTTTTATCCTACCGCGATAACTGTTCACTGTTAACTTCTGGCGATCATCCTAGTGTTTTAGGCAGCGTTGTAACCCACTAGTAATGGTTTTGTAGATGCAAGTTTTACTTAGTGGCTTTCCTGCACCAGTAACAGCGAATAACAAGCTTTTAGTGGCACTATCCCATTACGGGAGCAGTACCAGCACATCCCCACGTCGTTTCGCACCAGCAAGAAAAGCTCCAAACTATAACATTTCCTCCTAGCGGGCTACTTGGTGCACTTTAAGGCGACCTACTGCGAAAAAAATTGTTTAAATCATCCAGTTATCATACTTTCATGTAATACATGGAAATATCTTTACATTTCTAAAATTCCAGTACCTTTAATTTTCGAAGGGTATATTAAAATCGGGTTCTCCGGTAGTTAGGGACTTTCTAGAATACTTTTCAGAATTTCTCTAACAGTATTTTTTTACCTTGCGCTTTCTACCTTTTCCCCAGTTTCTTTTCTTTTCGGGTTGTATTACACACCCGATCAGTCAGAATTTGGCTTACAAGTACTTTTATCGCCATATTTAATTTTTTTGCCGTCTCTGTGCCGTCTCTGTGTATTTTGTCTTGTTGCGTCTGTATCCTGAAGAAGGTCTTCACCAGACCAAAAGTTAGGTGTAACTTTTTTTTCCTGTGATGTTTGAGCTTTATTTAGACGAATATATATATGTTTATATATATATATAACTAAGAGGCATCACACTGGTAACTATTAGGTACGAACAAAAATCCAGTGATACGTGGATTCATTTAATTTTTTCGGGCGTCAAAGCACCCTTCATCAGAAACACATATAACTACATTGATTGAGAGAAATTACACTAGACCATAAATACTAAATAAGGTGTGACAGAGAGTGTGCAAAGTAAACAAACAGTAATCATAAGGTGAGATATAAAAAATGAATGAGAAGGTAGAGATTACTATACAAATAGCAGCCCGCCGGGAAGTGTTAAATGGTGTCAAACACCCACAGTATGCAAATAAAGGTGTAAAAGCAAACAGTAATACACACAAAAAGCAGAAAACGTCGTCAGTGGCTAACCCAGTCACTAATTACTTGCTTAATTGTTTGCGTTGTTTACGTGTTTGGGTGTGAAAACCGTTATTAACATTAAGACCTTTAGTCACCAGTGTTTCTAATTTCCAAATCCACTTCTTTTCTTTGTGGTCTAAAAGGGAATCTAATTTATTACTGGAGTTAGTATAAACTGTCCTGGTGATTTGAAATTTGAAGGTCTCTTGTGAGTGGCACTTGAGAAGTTCATAAATGTGAGAACAGTCACTTACACGTAGTATATATATAACTTCGTCAAATTGCCGTCATGCTCGGAAGTTTACTTCCTTCTAAGCGGCTTTCATTTTTGACTAATACTTATTCCGTTACGTTAAGTACCGTACCAATGTGTATCGCGTCATAGGAACGTAAAATTTAGCGTCACGCTGATCCTAATTGTTGAATGGGAAGTATAAAATCACGAACCCGTCTATAAAATCGCCGATGCATATCTTCCTTGGGTGGCAACAAGTAAAGATATGTTCCGCATTACACGTTGTTCACTGTTTTTAATTGTAAATTATGGACAAACAAGACCGTATCATATCTTCCTTAGGTGGTAACGAGTGGAGATATATTCCGCGTTATTGCGCGCATTTTTTGTTCTCAGCCTAAGAATTAGAAGCATTCAATCATTTATCTCAACCTCGCCCTGGTAACAGAGGCAGAAGCGAGTTCGCAGGCAGTATTCACACATTCAACCATTCCTTGACCCGAATTGTTCAAACGCGTTGTTCTCCATATTCAAGTGTATTGCTTGTAAACCACCGTATCATATCTCCCTTGGGTGGTAAAGATATGTTCCCCGTTTCATGTTGTTCCCCGTATCCGAGTCTATTACGCGCAGAATAACTGTATCATATCTTCCTTGGGTGGCAACAAGTAAAGATATGTTCCGCGCTTCACTTTGCTTTTTGTATTCAAGTGTAAATTATGAAAAAATACCGTATATCTTCCTTGGGTGGCAACAAGTAAAGATATGTTCCGCGTTATTACGTAAAAAACAAATATGAATTAGACACTATTTCTAAAACCTCGCCCTGGTAACAGAGGCAGAGGCAAGTAAGTTCGTATACCGTATTCACACATCCAACCACTCCTTGGCCCGAATCATTCAATCATTTAAAAGCGCGCCTCCATATCTCCGCCCCAGTACCCAACCCGCGTCAATCAAACATCAATACCGCTGATGGAAAATATAATTTTTTATACCCTCCTTGCGTAGTAATAACCCCCTCCCCCCCCCCCCCCCCCGGACGATCCTTCCAGGGTGTGTAAATGTCTTGTCCCCACCCACTATTGCAGCATATATATGCCCTCCACCACTGATCTAAGGGCAATCCCTCCCATAATGTCTACACCGACAATCGTAGGCTAGGGTTCCATACTCCCCCCCCACCCACACCACATACACATGATGTACGCACTGACATATACCAAATGATCATAATCTCACAACATATACACGCTATGTTCACCACCAATGCGTGTTTAGGTGTAATTGCTCTGTACACTAATTTATATCCCTCCCTCCCCCCCCTCCCCCCCACCCCCCCCCCCCCCCCCCGTTCAGCAAGTTTATAAATGAGAATATTTGGAATTATTCTTGTCTATTGAGCCCATTGGGTTCTAGTGTTTGAAGTTTGTTAATCCAAAATGCTTCACGACCCCTCCTGTAAGCTGTATTTTGTTTATTAATTTGTTCAATCCCAATAATCCTAAAATTGTTTATACTATGGTTTTTCGTCAGAAAATGATGTGGTATCGGTTCATCCATAACCTCAAGTTTTATTCTACTCAGGTGGTTTTGCATTCTCTCATACAATTTTGTCCCCGTCTCTCCCACGTACACAACTTCATTGCACTTGTCGCAGAAAATCCCATATATCACATTCCTGGACATGCAGGCGATTTTTTTTCCTATGTGGTAGGCCGTCCCGTTCTTGTCTGCGAATTGTTTTGTTTGGAGCATAAACCCACAGATTGCACATTTTCTCTCGCATCTATCAGATCCCGTCCCTTGATTGTTGAACATTTTATTATGCTTGCTGTGGACTATGATATCTCCCAAATTTTTCAATCTTTTGTACGAAATCAGGGGAGGTTTTTCGAATGCCAACTTCATGCGTTTTGAGCGGTGTAAAATGGGCATTCGCTCCCGCGTTATTTTCCCGATGTCGGGGAGGCGCCGCGAGTAGGTGACCACAAACGGGACTCTTTCGCCGGTTGATTTGTTGGATCGTTTTTCAAGTAACTGTTTGCGCTGGATTTGATCGACCTTTTCTAGTTGTTCGCTTACAAACTTTTCATCGTAACCTCTGGCATGCAGGTGTTGTTTTATATCATTTTTGTGGCATTCATATTCAGCATTATCGGAACAAATTCTTTTTACTCTTGAAGCTATTCCATATGGTATCGCTCTTTTAGTGTTGATTGGGTGATCTGACTTTGCGTGTAGGTATTGATGCGTGTCCGTGGGTTTTGTATATAAACCGGTTTTAAGAAATCCGTCTTCAATTTTGACTATCGTGTCTAAGAATTCTATCTCATTTTCAGACCACCTTAAATCAACCTGTATTCTTGGATGTATCGTATTTGCCAAAGAATGATATTGTTTCAGAGACTCCAACCCATGCGTCCATACTCCCCAGATATCATCAACGTACCGTACCTGTTCAAGGGGGTGTAACTTCGATGCTTTTGACAGTTTCTCTTCCCATTCACCCATATATGTGCACGCATAGTTCATCCCTAATCGCGAGCCTATTGCAACGCCGTCGGTTTGTAAATAATGTCTTCCTTTAAATGAAAAATTGTTGTTGTCCAAAACAGTTTCTATTAGTTTAAGACCTATCTCTGTTGGGAATAATTTTCCTTTAGAGTTTTCTAGTGCTTTTTTACATGCTAATATACCTTCATTACGTGGGACGCTTGGATATAGTTTCTTGACGTCCATACAGTACATTATGCTGTTTTCAGGGAGTGGTTGGGGTATACTGTCCAGTCTGTTCAAGAAATGTGTGGTGTCGCGTTTGTAGGATGGTAATGACTCAACGTGTTGTTTTAATTCAGACTCCATCACTTCTGCTATTTTCTCTGATGGGTGGTTTATTCCAGAAATTATTGTTCTTAAAGGGGCTTCATTTTTATGCATTTTGGGGTTACCTTTTACTCTACCAGCCTGTGGCTGCTTAGGTATCATGTACGCTAATACTTTTTGGTCTATCAGTTTGTTTTTTTCTAGTTTTTTGAGTTGGCTTTTAATCCTGTTTGTTATTTTCTCTGTCAGATTTACAGGTACTTCTTTGTATGTTGTTTGGTCCCCCAATTCCATCAAGATCTCATTTTCATATTTACTTGCATCCAAAACGGTTATTCCAGACCCTTTATCGGCTGGTCGCACGACTATTGTATTATCATTTAACAACTCCTTCAGAGCCTTCTCTTCCATTTTTGTTATGTTGTTTCGCACGCGTTTTTTATGCCCTTCAAAATATCTTCCCGTACTATCTCTAAATAAAGGTCAAGGTGCTTATCTCTACCTTCTTTAGGGGTCCACGGGTTACTCTCTTTAAATTTATCATTAATATATTGCTGTTTATTGTCTAGGAAATACTCACATAGTCGCATTCTTCGCTCCCATTCTTTTATCTCAACGATAAGGTTCGCTATATCGAGTAGAGTAAAAGGTAACCCCAAAATGCATAAAAATGAAGCCCCTTTGAGAACAATAATTTCGGGAATAAACCACCTAACAGAGAAAATAGCAGAAGTGATGGAGTCTGAATTAAAACAACACGTTGAGTCATTACCATCCTACATACGCGACACCACACATTTCTTGAACAGACTGGACAGTATACCCCAACCACTCCCTGAAAACAGCATGTACTGTATGGACGTCAAGAAACTATATCCAAGCGTCCCACGTAATGAAGGTATATTAGCATGTAAAAAAGCACTAGAAAACTCTAAAGGAAAATTATTCCCAACAGAGATAGGTCTTAAACTAATAGAAACTGTTTTGGACAACAACAATTTTTCATTTAAAGGAAGACATTATTTACAAACCGACGGCGTTGCAATAGGCTCGCGATTAGGGATGAACTATGCGTGCACATATATGGGTGAATGGGAAGAGAAACTGTCAAAAGCATCGAAGTTACACCCCCTTGAACAGGTACGGTACGTTGATGATATCTGGGGAGTATGGACGCATGGGTTGGAGTCTCTGAAACAATATCATTCTTTGGCAAATACGATACATCCAAGAATACAGATTGATTTAAGGTGGTCTGAAAATGAGATAGAATTCTTAGACACGATAGTCAAAATTGAAGAAGGATTTCTTAAAACCGGTTTATATACAAAACCCACGGACACGCATCAATACCTACACGCAAAGTCAGATCACCAAATCAACACTAAAAGAGCGATGCCATATGGAATAGCTTCAAGAGTAAAAAGAATTTGTTCCGATAATGCTGAATATGAATGCCACAAAAATGATATAAAACAACACCTGCATGCCAGAGGTTACGATGAAAATTTTGTAAGCGAACAACTAGAAAAGGTCGATCAAATCCAGCGCAAACAGTTACTTGAAAAACGATCCAACAAATCAACCGGCGAAAGAGTCCCGTTTGTGGTCACCTACTCGCGGCGCCTCCCCGACATCGGGAAAATAACGCGGGAGCGAATGCCCATTTTACACCGCTCAAAACGCATGAAGTTGGCATTCGAAAAACCTCCCCTGATTTCGTACAAAAGATTGAAAAATTTGGGAGATATCATAGTCCACAGCAAGCATAATAAAATGTTCAACAATCAAGGGACGGGATCTGATAGATGCGAGAGAAAATGTGCAATCTGTGGGTTTATGCTCCAAACAAAACAATTCGCAGACAAGAACGGGACGGCCTACCACATAGGAAAAAAAATCACCTGCATGTCCAGGAATGTGATATATGGGATTTTCTGCGACAAGTGCAATGAAGTTGTGTACGTGGGAGAGACGGGGACAAATTGTATGAGAGAATGCAAAACCACCTGAGTAGAATAAAACTTGAGGTTATGGATGAACCGATACCACATCATTTTCTGACGAAAAACCATAGTACAAACAATTTTAGGATTATTGGGATTGAACAAATTAATAAACAAAATACAGCTTACAGGAGGGGTCGTGAAGCATTTTGGATTAACAAACTTCAAACACTAGAACCCAATGGGCTCAATAGACAAGAATAATTCCAAATATTCTCATTTATAAACTTGCTGAACGGGGGGGGGGGGGGGGAGGGGGGCGGGGGGATATAAATTAGTGTACAGAGCAATTACACCTAAACACGCATTGGTGGTGAACATAGCGTGTATATGTTGTGAGATTATGATCATTGGGTATATGTCAGTGCGTACATCATGTGTATGTGATGTGGGGGGGGGGGGGGGGGGAGTATGGAACCCTAGCCTACGATTGTCGGTGTAGACATTATAGGAGGGATTGCCCTTAGATCAGTGGTGGAGGGCATATATATGCTGCAATAGTGGGTGGGGACAAGACATTTACACACCCTGGAAGGATCGTCCGGGGGGAGGGGGTTATTACTACGCAAGGAGGGTATAAAAAAATTATATTTTCCATCAGCGGTATTGATGTCTGATTGACGCGGGTTGGGTACTGGGGCGGAGATATGGAGGCGCGCTTTTAAATGATTGAATGATTCGGGCCAAGGAGTGGTTGGATGTGTGAATACGGTATACGAACTTACTTGCCTCTGCCTCTGTTACCAGGGCGAGGTTTTAGAAAAAGTGTCTAATTCATATTTGTTTTTTACGTAATAACGCGGAACATATCTTTACTTGTTGCCACCCAAGGAAGATATACGGTATTTTTTCATAATTTACACTTGAATACAAAAAGCAAAGTGAAGCGCGGAACATATCTTTACTTGTTGCCACCCAAGGAAGATATGATACAGTTATTTTGCGCGTAATAGACTCGGATACGGGGAACAACATGAAACGGGGAACATATCTTTACCACCCAAGGGAGATATGATACGGTGGTTTACAAGCAATACACTTGAATATGGAGAACAACGCGTTTGAACAATTCGGGTCAAGGAATGGTTGAATGTGTGAATACTGCCTGCGAACTCGCTTCTGCCTCTGTTACCAGGGCGAGGTTGAGATAAATGATTGAATGCTTCTAATTCTTAGGCTGAGAACAAAAAATGCGCGCAATAACGCGGAATATATCTCCACTCGTTACCACCTAAGGAAGATATGATACGGTCTTGTTTGTCCATAATTTACAATTAAAAACAGTGAACAACGTGTAATGCGGAACATATCTTTACTTGTTGCCACCCAAGGAAGATATGCATCGGCGATTTTATAGACGGGTTCTTGATTTTATACTTCCCATTCAACAATTAGGATCAGCGTGACGCTAAATTTTACGTTCCTATGACGCGATACACATTGGTACGGTACTTAACGTAACGGAATAAGTATTAGTCAAAAATGAAAGCCGCTTAGAAGGAAGTAAACTTCCGAGCATGACGGCAATTTGACGAAGTTATGTAAAATATTTGATGGAGTGTATATATATATATATATATATATAAATTGAGGTGAATGTTTCAGATCACATTTATTTCATTTCCTCTACAATATTGTTTCATGGGTTGACCCACTCGTCAGGAGGATTCCAGTCGTACTGAGTCAGTGTATGTGTTCGCGTTGATGACTACTCACTTCCAGTTCAATCACTAGTGTGTATGTTAATTCACCAATCAGTCTGCTTGAGCTGATTGATTTCGTATAACACAGGTCCCGTTAGATGTTTTTCAATCGGAATTTGTCCGCATGGCGACAGGTGCTCACGAGTTCAGATTTTTTGTTCAGGGACGCACGGTCGCCACCAGGCATCGTCCTAGTACCGCGCTACTGGATTGAAAACTGCCAAATTCTTTGGAAGGTGGCCTCAACGGGAGTCGATCCCGGGACTACTACACACAAATGCTCTGCCACCATACCAACGACACCCCCCCCCCCCCCAAAAAAAAAGGTTGCAATTGACTCCACCAGTATGTTAGTTTATATTTACAACTCGACCCGAGACCGATATTAGAGAATTGACAATTACTGAATTGTTGGAATTGTTTTATGTGATGATTCGTAATTGTTTACAAGTAGCCTGTATTTTATTGTGAGATTTACCCGCGGGTCGTATGCCTTGTCATCCAATGCAACTGGAACAGATTACTGTTGTAATGGTCTATGGTCCCAGTTTTTAAACACAGGAATCTCAATTAATGGAAGATCTGTGAAGATGCAGCTGCTTAAATTTAATTTATATCGCCTATATCAATCAGGAATTCCACCAGGTATCGTCCTAGTACTGCGCCACTGGATTGGAAGGTGGCTTCAACGGGAGTCGATCCCGGATCTACTATACCCAATCGACTGGCCACAAATGCTCTGCCACCACTCCAACTGAGCCAACGACAACCCCCAAAAAGGTTGCAATTGACAAAGCCAGGATGTTAGTTTACATTCACACCTCGCCCCAAGACCCATATTAGAGAATTGACAATTACTAATTCTCTATTTATCGCCTATGTCTGCAACATCTAATACCGCGTCACTGGATTGAAAACTGTGAAGTTTTTTGGAAGGTGGTCTCGGCGGGAGTCGATCCCGGGTCTACGACACCCAATTCGTCCCCAATTGGTCCCCTGAGTTCCAATGTGTTCTATGTGCCAGTAGGCACATAGAACACATTGGAACTCAAGAGACGAATTGCCTGGCCATAAATGCTCCACTACCATACCACTTGATCCAATGACAACCCTAAAAAGGTTGTAATTGACTCAGCCAGTACGTTAGTTTACATTTACCACTAGCCCCTGAGACCGATATTCGAGAATTGACAATCACTGAATTGTTATTTCCTCACCGTCATTCCAGACATCCATTTCTTGATTTACATCCTTTATCTTTTCTATTTTCAATCTCAAATTTATTGTATTTTTTTCTTCACCCAATTAGAATCGAACCGTGTCGATTTTTTAATTTCCCTTTTTTAATTTTATTATTATTTTGGGGAAAAAATCTCTTCTTGTTGAAAAAGCAAAACATTTTGGACAATTTTTGCATATTTTTTTTCAATGTTTTTTAAAAATCAACTTTTGTTAATTTAGTGATTTTTTTTCTATTTCACGCAAAATAGGATATTTTCTATCCAGTAAATAATGCAAAATATGCTCTCGATTTTCTGTTGTGAGATGACTCGCTCTCAATCGAAAATCCATACATTCTAATTCATTGGGTCTCGGTTCTCCTGTATTCAAGACTGCCTATGTTCAAATTATCATCAAGTCGCTCTTGCTGACCCTATTTAATGCCGGCACGAAACACATGATGATCGCGTCTTCATATTCCATGTCTTGACAGCCTTGCCCGTAGTATCAACCGAACTTGCAACCGGAACATCTTTTCTTCAATGCTCTTAGAATGTTTTCTTTCCCAAGATGGGCAAACGTTATGAAAACCACTTCTTGAAGAAATCCGCGATGCTCTACTCATTTTCCTCTTTTCATTTTGTCTATGAATCTATCCATTTTTTATTTTATTTATTTTCAAAAAAAATATAGTTTTTTCCCTTTGTTTTGTTTGTCCTTTTAGAAATTAAAATTTAAGTTATTTTCTTTTTCTATATATAAGATAAAAAAATAATAAACGTGCTCTTAAAGGTCGAGTTTTTTTTAGGCTTACCTCTTAGCCCCACCCCCTCGAGGAGGGTCGGATACTTCAAATTCAAAATTCAAATCAAGACCTTTAAAATAATATATCACATGCCAACCTCGCTAAAACTTGTGTTTTGGGACTTAGCTCTCAGCTCCACCTCCTTGGGGAGGGTCGAATACTTCATATTCGAAATATTTAAATGAAAACCTTTAAAATGATATATTACACGTGTACCTTTCTAAAACTCGAGGTTTGCGGCCCTACCCCTCAGCCTCACCCCTCGGGAGGGGGTCGAGTATTTCATATTCGAAACATTCAAGTCAAGTCCTTTAAAACGATATATGACACGACTACATTTCTAAAACTTGAGCTTTGAGGCCCTAAATCTCAGCCCCACTCGATCAGGGAGGGACAAAATACCAATATTCGAACTACACGCATCAAGACTTTTAAAAAGATGTATCACATTACAACCTTTCTAAAACATGAGTTTTTGATGCCCTTCAGCCCCTACCCATTGGGAGGGCCGGATACTTCATATTCAAAATATTCAAGTCAAGACCTTTAAAATGATACATCACATGATAATCTTTCTAAAACTTGAGTTTGTGATGCCCTCAGCCACACCTCTCGGGGATGGTCGGATACTTCATATTCGAAATATTCAAGTCAAGACCTTTAAAATGATATATCACATGACAACCTTTCGAAAACTTTGTTACGCCACTCAGCTCCACACCCTCGGGGAGGGACAAATACCAAATATTCGGACTACACGCATCAAGACCATTAAAATGACGTATCACGTGAGTCTTTGATACCTCTCAGACCCACCCATCTGAAGAATTCGATCACCCCATTTTCCCATTTTGCCTGTTCACGCTGAAGCCTTTCATTTGATGACAACTGCCTCCCTAATACCTAAGATTGTTTTCAGAATATCTGACAAAATATTAATATTGGAAGGAAAAATAAATTAGAATTTAATAAAGAAAACATTTCAAATTAGTCATTTCTCGGATTTTTTGCCATTAAAGACGAATGATATCACCCGAAAAGCACCTGTTATCTGTACACCAATATATTGAAAAAATAATGAAAGCACTCTCAAAGGTCGAGTTCCCATCTTTAAATTTCGACTTGGCGATGAAACATCAAAACATCAAATGCAAATATAACAACATCCCGGGGCATTGGGAATAACAAGAAGCAAAACATATTGTGTACAAACTCGTCAATCTAGCGGTGTGAGGGGAGGGAATGGGTTGGGGTGAAGACGAAAGGAGCACATTACAAATCCCTATGCGAAAAATGCACTGAGTGATGTGCAGAAAAGTATCCTACGCCAGAGATCTTGACACTTTTGGAATTTTCTATGGAAATTTACATGGAAAAAGATCATCTTTTTCTTGGCCACTTAAGATCTTATTCTCACAAACGAAATCCCCATTGGATCAACCTTAGTCGAAATACTGGACCAGGAGCAAATTGACTAAGTCCGATTTTAACTGGGCTAGAAAATGTTTCAAGCTAAATTTCCATTGCTTTCAATCTTAAATTTTGGGATGGACTAGAAATGAATTTTTGCTGGGCCAGAATCGGCAATTCACATCTACTTATGTTTATCTGTGACATACCTTTTGGGAGCTCTTGATGTACGAAAACAGCCTATTTTATCAAAAGTTGTTTGACATTTAGCAGTCCGTGGAGGGTTAACAAACGCTTACCGGAAATATTTTGTCCATGCAACCTGTAATGTCACACCCCAGACCTGCGAATGGCCAGTTTTTCTTGAAAATCTACAAGATGAGTCTTAAAGCTTTTAAGAGGTATCTTGCCAGCTAAAAACAGGTAAACGCTTGGTTTTTTGTGTTTTTTTTTTGTTTTTTTTTTTTTGGGGGGGGGGGGGTAAACACCCTTATCACTTACTAAAATGATCCCCGGTAAATTCCACTTTCAATAAAGGAAGTTATTTTTATCTCTCGTGTGTCAGTAGGGTGCTGTGGGTGCCTGAAAACAGACCATTTTATCAAAATGTCTATGTTTGACAGCCTGTGGAGGGTTAACAAACACAGATCCCAATATAACTTTATGCCAACTGTAGTATCGCAGACAGGTCTAACAGTGATAAATGTTTTAAAAAAACTCTACAAGTCGCGTTTTGAGATATTGGTGATAAACACTAATTTTGATCTATTTTGCCAATTTTGTCAAAGGAAGGGTGAAATCGAAATTGGGCTTCGTTACATTTTTTTTTTGATTTTGTGCCACTCTATGCATGTGCAAAACTCTGTGAAAATTGGTTAGAAAAAGACTTCAGAGTCGACCTTGTTTCGATCTTTAAATTTGCTTTCGAAAGTAATAGTGACCAGTGAAACTAAAATTAGCATGAGTGGCGGCATGGTTACAGATGCTATTTATGTTAATATAGCGCGCATTACTAATTCAGTCTTTATTTTCAG
The DNA here is from genome assembly GCA_031216915.1 of Pictodentalium vernedei. NCBI lineage: Eukaryota > Metazoa > Mollusca > Scaphopoda > Dentaliida > Dentaliidae > Pictodentalium > Pictodentalium vernedei. The sequence goes on from CM062296.1 coordinate 356,532,415, forward strand.
CATTATTTATCTACAATATTTATCCGAACTGTACTATTTTTTCATCATTATTTATCTACAATGTTTATCTGAACTATACGATTTTTTCAGCATTATTTATCTACAATGTTTATCTCGACTATTCGTTTTTTTAGCATTATTTATCTGCAATGTTTATCTGAACTATACGTTTTTCAGCATTATTTATCTACATTGTTTATCTGAACTATTCGTTTTTCCGCATTATTTATCTACAATGTTTATCTAAACGATATGTTTTTTTATCATTATTTATCTACAATGTTTATCTGAACTATACGTTTTTTCAGTATTATTTATCTACAATGTTTATCTGAACTATACGTTTTTTTCAGTATTATTTATCTACAATGTTTGCCTGAACTATACGTTTTTTAGCTTTATTTATCTACATTTTTCAACTGAACTAAACGGTTTTTAGCATTATTTATCTACAATGTTTATCTGAACTACACGTTTTATGAAACGACTTAGATGACTGGTACCAAGCTATTTCCCTTTGAAAAGATTCAAAAGGAAACGAATAGGGTAGTCGATTTCGAATCAAACCGAATAGCATCTTAAAATTCGCAATGGAATCGAAACTCGAAGCTTCGGGGGTGGAGGGGGGGGGGCGATATCACAATGGTGAATCAGACCAAAATTGGGCATCACCTTTACTAAACACTTCTCAAGAATTTACACCTGCAATATTTTGACAGTACGTAAAAGAAATGTGCTCATGAGAAAATATTTTACAAGTTAATAGAGGCCGTTCCTTTGAATGATGGCCATGTTTATTGGGTGCTATTTTGACTCTCTGGACGGCGCCTATAAGTTTGTACCGAATTTTTTTCATTGGGTAGAAGAAAATAAAAGAAACACCGTGTTTTCACTACCCGAGAAAGTATCATTTTTTGCGCCTTTAATCATGAATAATTTGGGTATCCACTCAGTAAGTTCAGATTCCTTCTATTCTATTCAACAGCCCGCCAGTCTGGAAGTTCACAATCTTGAAGACGTGGATGCCTTTAGCTCTCGGGCTACCAGTCCAATTTTGTGAGAAATCCAATGCTGTCATGGCCCGGAACCAGTCTAGCTCTTAAACAGGTCATTGCCAATGTTTAGATTCACTCGTCTGGAATATTTCAGGTGGCTGAAACATCGAACCTACCGCTTGCTTTTCTATGATATATTCCAGACGACTAAATTTGAACATTCATTTTCTGTGAACAAAGTGAGAAATGTTGCTCAATCGACATTCGATTTGCTCAACATTTTGATGACATTTCAATCAGAAATGAAGACTCACTGCGTTCGTAGTTTTATAGTTACGTCAGATACAGTGGCGGCGCCATGGAGGGGGATTGTGGGGATACTTACCCCTCCACTTTTTTCGCCAAGCGTAGTAAAACAATACTATCATTTTAATTTTTGTTGTATTGAACGTTGCGGTGTAAATGGTCGGTATGCTTAATCCCATATTCCCAAGTGCAGAGAAGTTTTGAAATTATGTTTGCCCCCCCCCCCCCCCCCCCCCCACCGTCCCCCCACACACACGCTAGCTGCAAACAACAAACAAGCTTCGAGGGTCCAAATTGCAACAAGGCATGCCGCGTTTAAACGGACTGAAACATAGTGCTTAAGAGTATTCGACGAATGCTAGAATCGAGAGCGTGCAAGGCATCCGTTTGGAATTCAGCCTACAGCAATTTTAAAAAATAAAAAAAAATTAATATTTTAGAAAAATTCTGAAAGGTATGACTCAATGAAATCATGCAAATATGAATATCATTGGAACCGGCTTGTTCAGCCGGTTCCAATGATACCCATATTCGCCCGATTTTGTTGCAAAACAGTTAATAATTTTCTCAACTTAGGGATTTTATTTAATAGAGAAATTTGTTTGCAAAGAAGTGTCAACATTATTCTTGTTAAGATAACAATAATATCGAGGTTCTCTAAGGAGTTCCAGTTGTATACAAGATGTATCAACTTCACTTCCAAAGTTTGATTTGGTTCTCGGGGTACGAAAAATATGAACCTCGTTCACTGAATTCGATTCAAGCCGATATTCATCAATTTCGTAAACACGATATGATTTTGGGTGTGACTCATACAAAATCCAATCAATCAGACACTGAGAGAGCAATGCGAAGATTATTCGAAGAGGATTTTTTAAAAGTCCAGAACAGAAGCGTCTTCAGGACTCCAGATACGCTCTGGAAGACGTATGCTCAAAGACTGTTTAATTAAGGTTATTGTATGTCGAGTATTAGACGAATGATTATGTTCTGTTTTCATGCGTGAGAAATACAGATTATCATGACAATGTGCATGTCCTGTGATTTGTATCAGATTCGTGGTGTTGTGATCACAATTTTGGACACCACCGAGAATCTGATGCAAATCACAGGACATGCACATTATCATGATAATTCATTTATCTATCAATTATGTCACACAAACAGATTAAATCTTAATTTATTAATACAATTTGGGAACATAATGTTGGGCTAGAAAAACTTTTAAAAAACATATTTTATGGAACTATATTGTTGTGCACTCTAACAAACAATGAGTAATGCCGTCACCGCAATTTTCAAAGTTGTGTTGTCAAATTTCACCCTCAGTGTCACTTCCTATGATGATCCGCTTGAATTTACGAGTGTGCGACGTAGGCAAATCCTCAGGAACCGGGTAGTTGTAAAATTGAATTGTGCAGTCTCTAATAATTGTTAGTGTGTGTGTGGTGGGGAGGGAGGGGGGTGGCATTGGCAATTAATAGATCCTTCGCTAACTGTAAGGAATTTTGTTTTGTTTTGTAAGAGATCAGCTGAGCCGATCATTGAAGCACACACAGAATGTATTCATGTGCCTGTTATGATAGCCCGTCGCGTTACCGGAAACGAGTCGTCTATATGATAAGGAATCAGAACGAGTCGTCCATATGATACGGACTCGGAACACATTATGTGACATGTACCGTTTCTCGTGGTTTTCAGGCCAGAATTTATATGATTGTTAGATAAAGAACAATATCTTACCTCCTACAAGTATGGAATTTCATTGGTTCAAATACGTCACATTCAGACTGCATATAAAACCATATACTGCCTGACAACATCAATATAGGCTGTCAGCTATGGGTAATCCCCCTTTGTTCATTGATTATTCAAAATGGTGGCAGCCGATAAACGCTTCAAGTTGAAAGATTGAGTGTTGGAAGCCTATATTTGGTCTGAAGTGCAGGTTAGGCAACTTAAAAGGCTTCATATTCTGTGGATGTGTGTCATGTTACCTTCGAAATGAAACTTTTTGGTATGTATGAATTTGCCTTGTTACAATTTATGCACTCTCCCAAAAATTGTAACAAGGCAAAGACACGTGAACACATTGTGAGAATTCTCTCATTTAATTTTGATCGCTGCCGTTATTAGTTCTGTGCATCGATGCAGCAGTCAGTAAGATATATTCGTTGCACAGTTTGTTTGTGGCCTAATATGGTATATATGGTGTCAGTTGATCGTCCAATATGAAATTAACTGACACCATATATACCATATTAGGCCACCAACAAACTGTGTAACTAATATTATTATTTGTTTGTCAGCCAGTGTGTGGTCAGAGATGATATTACTAAGGTATGTTGTCAACATGAAGACGTTGATACCCACTATTGTGTTGCATATAAAAGACAATGCACTGAAATTGGAAAATACTCAAAAAGACATATAGTAGTAGTACAGTACGGTCGCAGGGGACTCGTCACTTTTCACGGGTGGGCAATATTTCCACGAGCGCAATAATATCAGATTCCAAACACTAATTATAAGAATAATAAGCAAAAATTTAATTAAGCACCGGGTACAACTGATGAGGATGAGGATTTTTATTACCGGGTAAACGCATACGTGACTTCACTGCCCACGCATGGATTACGACCAGATCACGGCGACTGTACCGTACGGTGCAGTGAGGTAGGATCATTGTGTCTTATTTTTTCTTGTGTGCTGTTGTGCCTTCTCGGTTCTCCGGACTGCTGGAATAAAGCAAAGCTTGCTGTTTGAACAGAAGACATTTGTTCTCCCTACGTTTGCAAATAAAAAATTCTACCTCTGACAAAACATCAAGTGCATTTGGGTATGTATCAATTCAAGATTGTGAATATTGTCGCTTGTAACCCATTTTCCACTGTGCACTATCCTGCCCTACTGAATGTTTTTCGGCCTTTTCTGCGACTTCTCCAAGTTATCATGAACAACTCAAGAACACCCAACGGTCGTGTAATACACCACTGTAAAGCTTATTCATTCCCATTTCCACTGATACCGGGTACTGTTGGATACGTTGTGTGAATTAAACTTGAGGGGGATATAACGAAGATGAGTGTATATTATTTGTTAATATTTATATACCATTATAGGGGCATGTCAGCATCGATTCAAACATGGTATCAAATATCATTTTTCTTTCGATTTCCCAGCTTGTGCCGAGTACCTGTGCGCCGCACGCTACATCATTGTAACTGATAGGGGTTAGAAATGAACAATATACATACATGGTGCCTCTCAAGTCACACATGTCGGGCGTGCATGTGTGTATCGTTCGATCGTGTGGGTGAAACTTAAAACATGTAATGACAAAATCTACAGAGTCGTACTTTTAGAATCGATCCTATAGGCTATACCTTAATTTAATTTATGGCGTATGTACTACGTGAAATCCTGTATGCTGTGCACGGTAACAACACTAAATTTGCTCCCGTTTTGAAGGCAACTACCATTATGAAAGGGCCCCCGTCTCTATCTCGCGGGGGGGGGGGGGGGGGGGGGGGGCACAAGATTTAAAAGGAATGAGCGTTATTTAAGTCTCTACAAAGATTTACACAGCTGAAAGTTAATACGGTAACAGGATAAATGCATAGGGATAGGGGTGGGGGCGCACTGATTGACACCTTCATGAAGTTGAGTAAGTTGCTAAAGATCGGTTGTTTTATGCAATTACTGGCCAGTTCACGAAGTCAGTTAAGTATGAACTAAGCAGGGATTTTATAAGAATAGCTTTCTCAATTTACGCAGCCTAGTCCATTACCTACCATCTTGAAAATAGGCTGGTCAGAAGCGTACACCTCACGAAATTCACAACTTTCAAGTCGAATTAACTAAACTGGTTGGTTTATTTTATTTATTTATTTTATTGGTGTTTAAGGTCATATACTTATGCACAATGGCTAATCATGACCGTGACAGTTTTTCGGGTGGAGGAAGCCGGAGTACCCGGAGAGAACCACCGAGCAACGACGAGCTGCTGCCAGCTCGCCAACATCGTAACTCCGCACTGCAGCACAGGCAGGGTTAGATTGGTTGAAGACATGCGTACCAACGACGTGCAGTACGCCTTAGTACACGGCGTCGTCGTGCCCCCATGTGGGCAATTGGGATGAAGTGTCTTGCCTAAGGACACAACGCGGGAGTCCGAATTGATCGCTCAGACGGCCAACCATCCAACGATTAACCGTGTTCGACGTTGCTTAACTTCGGTGATCTGACGAGAACCACTGAAAGATTTAGCAGCGGTCTAAGGAAAGTGCACCACCAGCTTGCAGCACGCCTTAGTACGTGGCGCCACCGTGCCCCCACGTGGGAAATCGAGTTTACACAGCAGATGTCGCGAGTAAGGTTTGAACCGTTGGCCTTTCGGTTTAAAGTCAAGTGCTCTAACTAACCAATGAGCCACCGCGCTCTGATCAGGAAAAGCGTAATTTGGAAATTAAGCGGTTGAAAAAATTTAATTTTTCAAAATATTTCAACAAAACCATATCATGTGACCCCTCATTGGAACGAGCTCGTCGAGCTCGTTCCAATGAGGGGGTCACATGTTATAGTTTTGTTTAATTTTTTTGAACACTTTATAAAAATAGTAGTATGTAACCTTAAACACCAATAAATGAATAAATAAACAAAAATAGTTATTAAAATAATAAAATTTCATTTTTTTTGCGTTGGGTAACGGGTTATTAACAAACATAGAATCATGTGATTAAAAGAGACACATTATCATATGACCTTAACCTTCACTCAAAAAACCAAAAAGCAGAAAGATTTTTGAAATCTGCATAATCATATTTTTTTACCATAAAAAACCATTGGAGCCTCTTCGCATCAGACACGAGGATAAACCCATTTTAGCTCATCGATTACAAGGTTTCATTGGATACGCTACTTCGGAACACGTTTCTGTGTGTAAACTGCGTCGTTGTTTTTAACCGAGGAGCGCGTTGCCTTTCATTTTGGAAATACAACAGGCGTTTGGTCAGAAAGAATGTAGTGGAAACCAGACCAGCATTCAGTTCTGGCGCAACCGAGGACGCATGAGACACGTATAACACCGCCACAGAGACACGCACTTTTTATTTTGTGTTTAAATTTCAAACTCATTAAACTAAAGGCATTCTTGGGGTATATTATTCGAAAATATATATACGTTTAGTTCGATTTGGCCAATGAAGCCCATTTTCAGCCGGTCGGACTAATTATTTTTATTTAACCATTTTAACCCTTTTCCTAACACGAAAGGCAGACGGCACTTGTGAACAAAATTCTTGAATAACTACCTTTTTCATCTTTTTCGTCACAAACATGGCCTCAGACCCCTCATTGGAACGAGCTCATCGAGCTCGTTCCAATGAGAAGACATAAGATATGTTTTTCAGATAAAAAATGAAAAAATAATGAAAACTGAATGGTGATTTTTGTGAAATGTGCTGGCCGGTTGGGTAAAGAATTATTCCCCAATCCTCCGGGTCGAAAGATAAATCTATCTCTCGCCAGGTCAAAACATACACGACACAAAAGAGCGTCCAGATGGTTTTTGTTCATGTGCTGAGAGAAGGTATTAATATGTTGCGTGACACGAAAGGACATTTCAAAGGTACAGCATATTAATTGGCGACACCTCACGCCATGCCGACCCAAGCACATACCTAATAACTTCTGTAGCACTCACCAAAACACGAGAATCAGGGCATGTCACACTTATATAACACATTTTTAAATTTATCGCACCGGGATGAACTATGTTTGGTTGCTTGTTTACTGGAGTTTGGTGACACTTTCCGCAGCTAGGGTTATAATTGGTCGGACAGCTTTACGGGTGGAGGAAGCGTCAACCGTCAGAGTCTTCAACTTACCAATCCGGCACTGTAAGAGTTATTTATTTATTATTTATTCATTGGTGTTTAAGGTCACATATTTATGCACAATGGCTAATCATGACCGTGACAGTTTTAGTACGCGGCGCCACCGTGCCCCCACGTGGGAAATCGGGTTTACACAACAGATGTCGCGAGTAAGGCTCGAACCTTTCGGTTTAAAGTCAAGTCGTCTAACTAACCAATGAGCCACCACGCTCTCACCAGGAAAACCATGGTAGGTCGAGTGGGTCGAGGGATCCCACCATCACACCTCCATTTTCATTCCTCAAGCATGTTCTGAGGATTTCGATCAGTAATTTAACGATATTATCAGTAACAAATAGCAGGCGACACTTGCCAACAAACTTTACTGAATAACTTAATTTGTTTCATTTTGTTGTCTCTAAAACATAGCTCAACTGGTAGAGTGCTAAATTATTTTTGGTCCATAAAATTTCTTTGTGCATCTTTGCCTTGTTTCAATTTATGGGAGAGTGCCATTAGGCACTCTCCCATAAATTGTAACAAGGCAAATCCTAGCAGATAAAATAAAATCACTTCGAAGATAATCTGAAGCACATCCACAGAATATGAGGCCTTTAAACTGCGGCACCGGTACTTCAGAATAAAGCCCAAATATTGGCTTCCATCACTATTCCAGTTAAGAATTCTCATTGGAACGTGCTTAACGAGGTCGTTCCAATGAGGAGTTATTTGTTGAGACAAAAAATGAAAAATAACAAAATTTGAATGGAGATGTGGTAATACCAGTCATAACATGATTTTGTCGGGCACTGCGGTTTCTTAACGGCTCGTCAGAAATGCTTAACAGCCCTACACCTTATTAGTGAATCTCGATTGCGTCTCTGGTATCTAAAAAGATGTCGGTCTCTTAATATTTTCAGTTGGGTTGTTAATAAACCGCAATGACCTCCAAAATCATGTTTTGTTATTTTGACTCAACAATTCGTTGGTTCAAAGCTTATATTTTTGTCCGCGCATTGCATTTTATGCAGGGTGTGACAGGAATGATAGTCCGTAGGAACGTTAGTCCCTCTGGACTATTATTCAGCGGAATTATAGTCCTAGGTCTAACATTTCTAGGAATAGTAGTCCGGCGGACTACTATTCCTAGAAATGTTAGACCTAGGACTATAATTCCGCGGAATAATAGTCCAGAGGGACTAATTTTCCTACGGACTATCATTCCTGTCACAAGGGCAGTAGGATTAAATTATCACTGATCCTCGTTCCGAATTTGATATTTACTTTGTTGTCATCTCATTGACAACCGGCTTTATCTCATGTCAACTTACGGACCCCATTGCTTTTTGTGTTCACCATTATGTGATACAATACAGGCATTGGGAAAGGTGCGTGTTACTCCACGCGTCGAACCCAGATTTCCCGTAAACACGCCATTTGAGAACGGATGGGACGTTACGCGTCTGAATGGCATCACATGAATAACATCTTACGCAGAACTGCATGCATAACGGATTCAAGGGACTAATTATCATTCGCTCGCAACGCTCAGTTGAAAAACGGTAAAAAAAGTGTTTATTTATAAAATCGCCCTCCGATTATGATTCTGACATTGGAGTTTTCCAGGAATGAAAACCAGGGATACAGTCGCCCTGAACTGATCGTAATCCACGCGTGGGCAGTGATGTCCACGCATGGGTTTACCAGGTAATAAAAATCATCATCAGCAAAATTTTAATTAATAAGTAAAGGGTTTTACCCGGTGACTCATTAATTAAATTGTTGATGATTATTCCTACAAGAGGTGTTTGGAATCTGGTATCATTGCGTCCGAGGAAATATCGCCCACCCGTGGAAAGTGACAAGATAATGGCGGCCGAACTGTTAGAAGAGAGAAATAAAAATAAATACAAGATAAAAACGATCAAGGAAGAGCGGAAATGCCCGAGGTGGTTGGTAAAGCTTAGAAGTCATTAGGTGCATGCTAGAGATGCAAGATGGTCCCACTGACGGTGAAGAGGAGTTTTAATGGATAGGATGAGTTTGGGATTCCTGCTGCTAGACTCATAGTGTCGGTCGGTAGAGTCATCTTCACAAATTCCCCTGGGGTGCTTCAAGGAGTCTGGGGTAAGTAAGTTGCAGAGGAGATTGCAGCTCGTGGTGTCTGTGGTATATATCCTCTCTAGAGTCCATTGGTCACCGAGAAATTTCGCGGTGCAGCTCCATCTTCTAGAAGGTCCATTTGTCAAATCTGTGATTTTCGGTTTCAGTGATGCCCAACGGTTTCTGTTTAAGGAAACGAAATTGATAAACAATTGAACTGACTAAATTATTTCGCTCGTAAGTTAATTAGTACGGTGGCTGATTTAGGCCACCCTCAATACGTTTTTTATCTCGAGATCTCGAGATAATATCTCGAGATCTCGAGAAACTATGTCGAGATCTCGAGAAACTATCTCAAGATCTCGAGATAATATCTCAAGATCTCGAGAAAATATCTCAAGATCTCGAGAAACTATCTCAAGATCTCGAGATAATATCTCAAGATCTCGAGATAATATCTCGAGATCTCGAGATAATATCTCAAGATCTCGAGAAACTATCTCAAGATCTCGAGATAATATCTCGAGATCTCGAGATAATATCTCAAGATCTCGAGAAACTATCTCAAGATCTCGAGATAATATCTCAAGATCTCGAGATAATATCTCATGATCTCGAGATAATATCTCGAGATAAGCATATATAATCGGTGTCACCCTTTGATCATTAGCATGAATTCACTCCTGCCACACAAAATGTTTATTTACTTGTCGCATCTTTTCCGACTGCAACATATTCATGCCTCCCATGACAATTACACGAATCAACTCCTGTCCCTCAGAAAAGTGAATAACTTATCAACCAACCACTTTGTTGCGTATTAGTTATGAGAGCCCACCAAATCTCAATCCAGCTCTAATATAAACCGAGTCCCGTCAGAGCTTGCACTTGCTGTTGTCTTGTTCCCACTCCAATCCGAAAGTGTCAACCCAGCACCCGGTGCCTCCCAATACCTACTGTAGTGCCTTTTACCCTAAAACACAAAGTTTACTCACTACTTCGCAAGACACACACCCATAAATACCAAATATTTCCTTCCAGCTCCACAGTCAATGAAGTGATTTTTACCACAACTCACAAAGTGTACTCACTACTTTGCAAGACGCAGACCCGTAAATACCAAATAGCCCCCCCCCCCCCCCCCCCCCAGCTCCACACTGAACGGTTTCATTCTCACAGTGAAATCAATCACCTACTCCCTTGGTGGATTTTTCACCTACTTTCCACTTTGGTGACTGAGACACATCGTCTCTTGACACGTTGTTATTCCACGGACCCGTCATACAGCATAACTTTAACCCCATCCGCGCGTCCATTTTGATCGAGCAAATCGATGGTGCTACTCGGTGTATGATAACCTTACACCAGCGACAGCTATAAACATACCGTCGGATCCCCTTTCCTCTCGTTGGTTTGAATAGTTTGAATAGTCTGGATTAGGCGTAACTAGTTACGCTCTGTGGATACTGCTTCCGGACGAGTGATTAAGGCCCTTACGTATTACCAGCGTCAGTTTTAGAAAAGGATTTGCCCAGTACAAGGCTGCAGATGCTAGACAAAATCGTGAATTTATAGTCAATACTCAGCAATCTCCTGCTGACCTCCCCAGGACCAAATTGAAACCCATAACCCCGAGCACAAGAGGCGAATGGAATCGCCCTCCCCCCCCCCCCCCCCCCCCCCACACTCTCTCCGGTGAATCTGAAACGTGGCAGGATGGGCATGACTAACATTGTTTCCACACAAAACCCAATTTACATGTAGTAATGAAAAGATTGACCTGTCACCCGACAAGTCTCAACAGTCCATACACCTTTCACACTTATCCGAGAGTGACAACTCCAACAGTGAAGTATCCAGTCCCACGCATATAAAGACGGACAACGTGAACCCGATTCCCAGTATGTCCGAACAAGATGAAGCCCCCTCAACATCATTTACCGCCACCCTTAACCAGCTACAACATGGCACCCCAATTAACAATACGTTCCTCCACGATCCCATACTCTCACCCGGTCACGGGGAACCCCCTTACTTGTGACCCCCACCTTCAACGTCAACTCATGAACCGAATGTAACACAGAACATCCCGTATCATAAGTTTAATTGGACCTGGGGAAGCCGAGGTATAGGTGCAAGCTACAAGCCGAGAGGTCCGCAAACACGTTGTGTCCTTGGGCAAGACACATCACCCTCATAGCCTACGTGGGGGCACGGTGGCGTTGTGTACTAAGGCGTACTGCACGTCGATGGTGCACCTGTCTTCAACCAATGCTACCCTGCTTGTGTGGAGTTGTATGTTGGGGAGCTGACAGTTCCTCGCCGTTGCTCGGTGGTTCTCTCCGGGTACTGTGGCTTCCTCCATCCGTAAAACTGTCATGGTCATGATTAGCCATTGTGCCATTGTGCAGAAATATGTGACCTTAAACAGCAACAAATAAATAAATTGATTGGTCTCCTATGTTCTTACCCATACGATCCTCCGTGATCACATACTCTCACCCGCTCACAGGAGACCCCCGCCCCCTGTACTTGTGATCCCCACCCAAACGTCCAATCATGAACCGACAGTAATACAGGATATCCCGTCCCATAAGATTGATAGGTCCCCCAATGTTTCCACTTTCTGTTTTACTGCTCCCGGCCCCATAAAGCTGGAATAGCAAAATAGAAAGTGGGGTGCTACTTGTTGTATCAAATGTCGCGGGAACATCTTTTCAACACAACATTGCGGGTTTCACTGTTTGGCGGAAGAGAGACTTTCGCTCATTTGGGTCAAACATTTGTGGGGAGCTATAGCAACGATAGATCAAACCGGGTGGTATGTTGACGGGTTTGAGTTTCGACTATCATTGCAGGGTGGTTCGCAGTGGTGTCGTTTTGAGGGATATTGTTGGGAGTCCCACTGAAGGAGTATGAAAAGTGTATTCATAGTTAGGTATTGTCGGAGGACAAATCAATGGTGTGATTCGCTATCGGGGTTTGGTTTGGCAAGATGTTGCTCTCATAAATTGGGTGTTTCTCTGTGTCATCTTACGAGTTAAGAGTAAGTGGTCTGTGGCGCGTGGTCCTGGTGGAACTATGCTCTCATGGATGGCTAAATTAAGGTTTCTCAGCTTGGAATGGGTTTCAGCCGGTGAGAACATAGGGGGCCAATCAATCTTATGGGACGGGATGTCCTGTATTACTGTCGGTTCATGAGTTGACGTTGGTGGTGGGGGTAACAAGTACTGGGGGTGGGGGTCTCCTGTGAGCGGGTGAGAGTATGTGATCAGAGAAGATCGTTTGGTTAATTGGGGTACCATGTAGCAGCTGGTTACGGGTGGCAGTAAACGACGTTGAGGGGTCTTCTTCTTGTTCGGAGATACTGAGAATCTGGTTCAAGTTGTCCTTCTATATATGCGCGGGACTGTATACATCACCATTGGATTTGTCACTTTCGGGTATGTCCCTGGAGGAGTGTGAAAGGTGTATGGACCGTTGAGACTTGCCGTGCGACAGGTCAATCTTTTCATTACTACATGTAATTGGGTTTTGCGTGGAAACAATGTTAGTCATACCCGACCTGACATGTTTGGGATTCACAGGAGGAGGGGGGTGGGGGGTTCTATTCGCCTCTTGAGCTCAGGGTTATGGGTTTCAATTTGGGTGTGTAATTGTGAGAACAGCTCCTGGGTGTCAGGAGATTGCTGGGTACTGACCACAAATTCACGGTTTTGTCTAGGATCTGCAGCCTTGTACTAGGCAAGCCCTTTTTCTAACACTGACGTTGGTAATACGCGAGGTCCTTAATCACTCGTCCGGAAGCAGTATCCGCAGGAGGTAACTAGTAACGCCTAATCCAGACTTTTCAAACCAACGAGAGGAAAGGGAATCCTCGGGTAGGTTTATAGCTGTCGCTGGTGTAGGGTTATTATACATCGGGTAGCACCGTCGATTTGCTCGGTCAAAATGGACGCGGGGATAGGGTTAAACTTATGTTGTATGTCTCCGTCAGCAAAGTGGAAAGTCGGTGAAAAATCTACCAAGGAAGTGGGGATGAAATCGTTCAGCGTGGGGATGAGGGAGCTATTTGGTATTTACGGGTCTGTGTTTTGTAAAGTAGTAAGTAAACTTTCTGAGTGGTGGAAAAATCGCTCCATTCAATGTGGAGCTGGAAGGAAATATTTGATATTTATGGGTGTGTGTCTTGTAAAGTAGTGAGTAAACTTTGTGTTTTAGGGTAAACATCACTACAATCAGCATGGGGCTGGGAGGAAAATAAATGAGAAAATGTTGAGTTTTACAGGGGGGTGGGGTCGCAAAAAAATGGCAGGATACAAGGTCCGGGTGGGTGTGTCCGAGCCCCAAAGTGCAGGTTTTGCCAGTGTCAAGCAATTTTTTGTCAAATATCATTTTACAGACAAGTAATTACATCCAAAGTGAATTCAAGTGCTTAGATTCATAACTTAGAACAAAATAGAGCATTGATATGTGTTGGGGGTTCCATGTTAGAATTTTTTCCCCATGTTTTACACTTCATTAAGGGGTGGTTCCTGTTCTGGGTCTGGAAAAAATTTGCAAAACACAAAAGTGATTTCCAGCTATTTGGTCATGATTTTCACTCCTTTATATTTCAACTAAGGCAGTCTGCCTCTTATTAGTGCTTTGTAGCTCCTATTATTTAATTCTTCTGTAAGCCTCAGGGTGCCTCATGCCATTGGTCTAGTGTGCTTCCATGTATGGAATAATTGGAAAGATTGATAGAATAAAAATCTTGATTGTGGAAAACGTGTATAATTTCAAGGTAAATATGATTCTAGTGACACTAACATAAAAAAATAAATAAGAGGCAATTCATCTCAGACAAGCCACCCTGGCATGGGTCAAAGAACTTCAGTATTAGGTCTCTCTCAGACCAGCTGTACAAACTAAACATTTAACCGAAAAGTAATGAAATGAAAAACAACTATTTCTTGTGGACAGTTGAAGATATCCAGGTGGGAACAAAATATTTTGGGCAGGGCTTCTTGGTGATGGGATTCGACTGGTGTCTGAACAGCATAGACATGTTGTACATCGGGGTAAGGGTTGTGTTTCTTGGAACATGAATGGGTGTATATCTGCAATTCATGTGGTGGAGGCGGGTTCCAGTGGTTACCTGGGAGTCTGATGCTGCATTTCCGCTGTGGCTTTATAAGCAGAGAGATTGTTTTGAGGCCATCTGTGGCTAGGGATGCCTTGGATGCCCAAGAGCAGGGCTGGGATATCGGACAAGTTGGTTTGCGGCACCTTTCATGTTTGGGAAAAGTATTTATTTATTTATTTATTTATTTATTTATTTATTTATTTATTTATTTATTTATTTATTTATTTGATTTAGGTAATTTGAATACTTCGTTAAACAGATTTTATAAATTGGGGTGGGTCCCCAATTGTCTTTGAGGAAAAACTGTGCGGGAGGGTTGGGTGTCCAAGACATGACTGACAAAAATTTGCATTCCGGGGGTGGTGGGTCCCAAAAATTGAAAATGTAAAAATCCTTGTATCCGTAATTTTTTGCCTGACCCCCCCCCCCCCCCCCCCCCTCTGAGTTTTAGGGTAAAAAATACTACAGTATGCACTAGGAGGTACCAGGTACTGGATCAACACTTTGGATTTGTAGTGTCAGACAGACACAAACTTTTCATCTTGTAAAGTAGTGAGAAAACGCCCTGTTTTGGGGTAAAAGGCACTACAGTACATACTGGGAGGTACCAGGTGCTGGGTGGACACCTTGGGATTGGATTGAGAACAAGACACCAGCAAGTGTAAGTTCGGGTGACGGGACTCTGTTTATATTAGTGCTGGGCTGAGATTTGGTGGGCTCTCATAACTTCGCAACAAGGTGATTGGTTGATAAGTTTTCTGAGTGGCAGGAGTGGATTCGTGTAATTGTCATGGGGGGCACGAATATGTTGCAGTCGGAAAAGATGCGACAAGTGAATAAACAGTTTGAGTGAATTCATGCTGATGATCAAATGGTGACGGCTATTATATATGCTTATCTCGAGATCTCGAGATATTATCTCGAGATCTTGAGATATTTTCTCGAGATCTTGAGATATTTTCTCGAGATCTTGAGATAGTTTCTCGAGATCTTGAGATATTATCTCGAGATCTCGAGATATTTTCTCGAGATCCTGAGATATTATCTCGAGATCTTGAGATATTATCTCGAGATCTCGAGATAGTTTCTCGAGATCTTGAGATATTATCTCGAGATCTCGAGATAGTTTCTCGAGATCTTGAGATATTATCTCGAGATCTCGAGATATTTTCTCGAGATCCTGAGATATTATCTCGAGATCTTGAGATAGTTTCTCGAGATCTTGAGATACTATCTCGAGATCTTGAGATAGTTTCTCGAGATCTTGAGATATTATCTCGAGATCTTGAGATAAAAAAAAGTATTGAGGGTGGCCTAAATCAGCCACCGTAAATTAGGGAGTATGTATGGCGATCGATTTCAGTCTAGCTGAAGATAGCCACCCCACCCCCCCCCCCCCCCACCCCACCCGGAAACATGTAGAACTGCATTTAAACTCAGGGAGACCCAACATTTACGATACCTGAAACACCAGGGCTTAATGAATATTGTTTACTTCTATATTAGTCCAGTCGATTGGCAAAGAAGTGTGCAATATGTAAACAAGCCACCATTGGATCATTTTAATCTTGAGAATTTCAAAACATTTTCCCGAGAAGACCGTACTCCTCTGAAGAGTGTCCTCAGTTCATATTTAAGTGATTCAGATGCAACGTAGTCGGAGCCGTAGTCATTGGTCTATTTACGGGCACCATGCTGTCAAATACATTGTTGTACTGCATTGTTGTACTGTTTTAACCCATTTGCCCACAGCCGTTATTCAATCTGCTTCTGCGGGGCTGGTAAGCTGAATAGATTGATAGCTGTGATTCTTCCGGGAACTCTTGCTTCCTCCACCCATAAAACCTGTTCTAGACGATGTGACTCTGGTTGTTAAAAGTGTCGCCCAACCCCAATAAACAAATAAACAAACTGCTTTTGATACCCGGAAATGTATTATACATCACAATTAAGTCCAAGTAAGTCATTGTTTCTTGTCGACGGTCTTGCCTAACATTGCCCTCACCCCCCCCCCCCCCCCCCAAAAAAAAAAAATTAAAATAAAAAATAATAATAATAATAATAATAATGATCTACACCGAATAGTGACATCCATTGGACTCAAAGGACAATTTCACCATTGTGAAGACGAAGTAGAGTGCACAGTTGCATCCATTTAGTCAAGAGGTTTATACCACGATTTTTGGGAGCGCGGTGGCTCAGTTGGTAGAGGTGCAGGCTGCAAGCCGAGAGGTCCTCGGTTCGAATCCCACCTGCGGCAACCGCGTTGTGTCCTTGGGCAAGACACTTCATCTCCATTGCCCGCGTGGGGGCACGATGACGCCGTGTACTATGGCGTACTGCACGTCGATGGTGCGCATGTCTTCAACCAATCTAACCCTACCTGTCCTACAGTGCGGAGTTACGATGTTGGGGAGCTGGCAGCTGCTCGTCGTTGCTCGGTGGTTCTCTCCGGGTACTCCGGCTTCCTCCTCCTGTAAAACTGTCGCGGTCATGATTAGCCATTGTGCATAAATATGTGACCTTAAACACCAATAAATAATAAATAAATAAATACCACGATTTTTGTGTGTATTCAGCGTTACGTGATACAATACAGACATTGGGAAATGTGCGAGATTCTCTACGCATGGAATTCAAATTACGCTTAAGAACGTAATGTAAGAAAGAATCGAATTGGACGTTTTGCGTCTGTGTGATGTTATGACGTGAATGAAATCTTGTCAAGCAAGAATGTAAAGGACCTCCTATTTGTCTTTAAACATATTAGTTTCATTCGCTTAATTCAAGTTAACCCTTTACCTAACATGAAACGCAGACGACCCTTGCAAAAAAAATTCTTGAATAACTAATTTGTTTCATTTTTTGTCTCAAAAACATAGGTTATGACCCCTCGTTGGAACGAGCTCAACGAGCTCGTTGCAACGAGGGGTCATAACCTATGTTTTTGAGACAAAAAATGAAAAAAATAATGAAAATTAATTGGAGATTTTTTAGAATAGCGCTGGCCGGTTTTGGCCGTTACGTTGGGTAAAGGGTTAAAACGTGGTTAAAATACAAAACACAACTCGGATAGAGTATGACCGACAGAAATCAACGACCCTTGGGTGAGTGTCTCCTTTATTTCATGATCCTTGTTCATATTACCTCATACAAAGAAATGGGACAACATTTGTTTCGCCGCTACCAACGGAGTTGTCAATCACCTTTCCACTTAGCCCTAATGTACAACATCATGGCAAAAAACAGTCCAATGAAGCAAACAACCGACACCTTTGTTGTTTGGCTCTTCTCTAAGAGTTCTTCCAACTTCTAACTCTGGTCTTCAGGACAATCGAAACTCCCGCGACAAAAAAACGCTTCTGTGGAACTCCTCGGTCAATAATCGGAATCTTCGTACATTTATTAGTATCTTCTCATCAGCCAACAGCTTGGCTACACCACCGAATGCGAACTCAAGTACCTCAGACAGCCACATATTGTCATTAGTATACCGACAGAACCGACGAGACTCATTAGGGTATGCATGCCGCCTAATCCAGGGGTTATGCGGTGAAAAAATCGGGATCAGACCAGAGAATCTGCAGAGAAACTGTACACATTTGCTTATCTGCTATGAATAATGTGACCAACTGAGTGACGTTGTACTTCCAGTATGACGGTTGCTATAGTTTCGGAGACAGTCGGCGACATGTCAATTAATGGCAAAGATACTTCTTTTGTTGACCTCTCTGGAAACTGGTCGAACACAAGACAGGATTTCGCAGTTCTTCAGATTGATAATATCTTTGAAAAAGTATACGTCAAGTTCCAGAGCCCGTTGCTTGGCCATGATCATAAGAGGAACCAGCCTGAGCTGTGATATGTTTTTTTCATGAAGTTATCTGGGCTCCCCGGGTTTTTAGGTCCACTAAACTGCAGTATAGTGTTCTTTATAAAGTTAGCAGGGATCTCCGATTTTTTAAGGTCCATCAAACTTTGTTGTCTCCAAATTATTGTTATAGGCTGGCTTATGCAGTAATTACATTGTTGCATAAGCTGATAACCGCTGATTAGTCCTTCAAATAACTGCTACACGCTGCTTGGCAAATCTTGTATTTATAAAAGGTTTAATTTCTGTTTTGGAGTTATGTTTATCCATCGTTGTTATGAGTAATTTTTTTTTATATAATGTTGTTAATTTCCTGTTACCAGGGGTCTGACTACACCGGCTGATAAAGAAGTACGGTTGGTTATTCCGCCGCTGAATGTGAATAAATGTATAAAGTTAACCCTTTACCCAACGTAACGGCCAAAACCGGCCAGCGCTATTCTCAAAAATCTCCAATTAATTTTCATTATTTTTTTCATTTTTTGTCTCAAAAACATAGGTTATGACCCCTCGTTGGAACCTATGTTTTTGAGACAAAAAATGAAAAAAATTAGTTATTCAAGAATTTTTTTTGCAAGAGTCGTCTGCTTTTCATGTTAGGTAAAGGGTTAACAAGCGCTTTGAGTGAGCTAATTTTCCCCCACAGTATACGCTTTACGACAATTGGTGGACAGAATCCGGGCAGACTAACTTTTTAGCTTTGTCACGATCCAAAAGATCAACAAGATTCCAGAACACGTTAAACAGCTCATCGGAAGTCTCGAGTCTCGACGTGAAAAATATGTTGCTGTCCTGGAGAATTCAAGAAGATGAAACGTCCGTGAATGTCTCGTTCAGATGGAATAAATTGTCAGAGGAGCGAATAGACAAACGTAGGTCAAGAGCTAAGATGGAACGAGACAATAGACGCAAAGTGATATACTTGGAACGAAAAAAAACAATCAGCCACATGCGACGGCACAAGGAATCGAGAAAGTGAACGCACGGTGGAAATTAACGTCGCTGATGAAAAGAAGCATATTAATGTGAGTACCACCACACACTAACTTTCTGTCATTGAATGACGTCTGTGTAAACACCGTTGTCTAAAGAGCAGACAGACAAACCCAGTGTCAAAAGTATCTTACCGAAAATTCTACTCAGACTATGCCTTCATTAAATTGTGCAGAAATCAACGTACATGAAAATTTAGACAATGTTTCGAAACTTTTTCAAAATGCCCAAGACCGTTTTGAAAAACGCAGTTCACAGAATTCTTTTAAGGGAGAAAAACCAATCGATAGCAGTGACAAAACAAACAGTTCAATAGAAAGTACAGGCAAAACGATTCCTCACAAGGCCCTCAAAACCAAGTGTATATATGGGATCAGACACTATCTCGTTAAATGGTTGTATTACCATCAAAACACATGGGAACTACAAGAAAACATTGGTCCTTTTTTCATATGGGAGTTTTTCCAAGAGAAAGGCCGCTATGGAACAATTCCAAAGAGTACGAGTGAGCCGTGGCGGAATGATCCATATTACTAGCTACCGGTACAGCTTGAACACTTAGCTAGAATTTTCAAATTGAAACGCCATAATCTGAGAGAAAAAAGAAAATGATAAAAAACCTCTGTTTTTGTTTTGAAACATTGTACGATCAGTCAGTTCCTCAAGTTCTTCTTAGGGCTCGAATGAATTTCGTAATGCAAAATACTTTTCGTGTTAATTTCGTGTTAAGAAGAACTTAAGCCCATTATACCTAGAGTGGATGCTGATTCATCATTTTTCTGTTGTTCTCTTTGGAGGACCAAAGATTTTTCAGGCAGAGTGTACTGTTATGGGCTGGCTTATGCAGTAATTACATTGTTGCAAAAGCTGATAATCGCTGATTAGTCCTTCAAATAACTGCTGCACGCTGCTTGGCAAATCTTGCATTTATAAAAGGTTTAATTTCTGTTTTGGAGTTATGTTTATCCGTCGTTGTTATGAGTAATTTTTTGTATATAATGTTGTTAATTTCTTGTTACCAGGAGTCTGGCTATACCGGCTGATAAAGAAGTAAGGTTGGTTTTTCCGCCGCTAAATGTGAATAAATGTAAAGTTAACAAGCGCTTTGAGTGAGCTAAGTTTCCCCACAGTATACGCTTTACGACATTACAATCAATATCTTGGGTCATTGCAATAATAAGACTGCTTGAGAATGGGTACTCTGCTTCCCATTTTGGGGGGACATATTGGAAATGAGTTATCACCTGCGAATTGAATAATATCGCGGTCAGTTTACTATTTTCTGAGTCACTTATTGCTTTTATCAGTTCTTTGGAGTCTCGCAGTTTGACTGACAATGCTTTCTGGAATTGTGTCCCGACACCTTCAATCACAGAAGTCACCATCCTGCAACTCAACAGAGCCAGGGGTGTGTTATCAAGTTTACGAGATAAACAAAAAATTAAATCTAAACAGGATTAGCTTCTGTACTCCGAAACAGTTTCTCTTTCCTGTTTGGAGTAATAACTGTTTCTATATATTTGGTTAGCCCCAACCTCATGGGAAAGTGCTTCCTTTATAGTTTCCATGGCCACAAGATCGCCATCACCAATGGTATTGACTACCCTCGGGACAAAACCCACTTGACTTCGCATCACAAGTATTGTTGCCATCGATGTAGAACTTAGAGTGAGCAGGTCTTCTCCAAATATTTCTGATAGCTTAAGGACAATCAGCCTTCGCGGTAATTGTGTTCAATCACCACCCCCATCCCCGTGCCGGATGTACTTGTCGTGAAATATTAATAGAGCTTCACCTCAAGGAACCGTGTTCTTTCATGAAATACACAACTGCCTGGAGAGATCTGTCAATGTCAGGAAATGATGGGATACACTTGATCGTTCTCCCATGCATGTTTGGTGATAATCAAATTTATAGTGAGTGTCAGCTGCATGCAGGTCACTCAGGGTCCCACTGTTGCGAACTCGGTCCTCTTCTGACCATTTGTAACCGCGTTCGTCAGATTTGCAGAGATGGATTCTTTCGGAGATTTTTCATTTATTTATTGGTGTTTAAGGTCATATACTTATACACAATGGCTAATCATGACCGTGGCAGTTTACGGGTGGAGGAAGCCGGAGTAACACGAGAGAACCATCGAGCAACGACGAGCAGCTGCCAGCTCCTCAACATTGTAACTCCGCACTGCAGCACAAGCAGGGTTAGATTGGACGTGCATCGGCGTGCAGTACGCCTCAGTACACGGCGTCATAGTGCCCCCATGTGGACACTCGGGGTTAAGTGCCTTGCCCAAGGACACAACACGGGAGTCCGAATTGATCGCTCAGACGATCACCCATCCAATGATTAACCGGGCTCGACGTTGCTTAACTGCAGTGGTCTGACGAGAACCGGTTACCGTAACGCCACCGCGACGCCATTCTTTCGAAGATAAACCTCCATCTGAAGATTTTATTTGTTTGAAAACACATAATGACATATTTGAGCTCATAACTGCAAAACAAGCATTCTTCTCTGAAAAGGAGCGAACTAATGTCAGTACGTCTAGTAATTTTTGTGTTGGAGCGTCCTGAGATTGCGCTGTGTTATTTCCACGCTTCCTTAACCCTTTACCTAACCGGAAAAGCAAACGACACTTGAAAACAAAATTATTGAATAACTATTTTTTTCATTTTTTTGTCTCAAAAACATAGGTTATGACCCTTCAAGGGAACGAGCTCGTCGAGCTCGTTCCAAAGAGGGGGTCATAACCTATGTTTTTGAGACAAAAAATGAAAAAATAATTAAAATTAATTGGCAATTTTTGTGAATAACGCTGGCCGGTTTTGGCCGTTACGTTGGGTAAAAGGTTAATACTTATCTCACCATTCGAGAGTGCACGTATTCATCGATGCAATACCTATTGGCATCTAATGCAATGTTGCTATCGCTCCCGAAGAGTGGTCGCATTGAAGCATGAAGACCATCATCATAAATCTCGCTATCGGCAATAACCTTTTTCATCCATTTGGCCAAAACTTTTCGAACTGGAACATTGATACCACAAAATGAACAGGCGTAACCAAACGAGTGAAGTAGAATAAAACGAACAATATATGGTTAGATCAAGCACAGTTGTAGTTCAAATACAGACAATCGTAGAGATACGCGTTCACTTGCTTAGTAAACGAGCGTCCCTGAATCACGCGCTGTATGCTCTTGCAGAATATAACGTTATTTATTCTGTCAAAAAACGCACTTCTTTGTCAACACAAAAAGTACGATTCGACGCCAGATTGGATATTATCATGTCAATCAACGTTCTCGAATAGCATCATCGGTGGGCTATGCGATATTAGGTTATCCAATGGGGAATCGGCTATCGGGTTGAGTCCATACACTGCTAGTGACCATGTGTGGGCCCATACGATATCACAGCACTAAATATTTCCTTATAGGCGACAATTATAACGTTCAAGCGAAACAAATTATGATGGCGTCATTTTAATTTTGGCATTCGAATATCTTTGTCAAGTATGGCCCTTCAGACAACTTTTCCTGACCCGAAAACAGGGGGTCATGCAACAGATAAGAGAAAAACTGACGGGAAGGGAAGTACCGTTACCGTTCAGTGCACACATTTTTCTGGGAATTCCTAACAAAACCACACACAAAGTCAATTGTATTTTTTAGGTCCAAAAGTCATCAAATCACCCTCTTTATTTATCTGGAATATTCAACAATAATGTAAGATGTAATTAGAATATTTCAAATGTTTATTGAAACAATATTTTCCCCAAGCTGCTTATTTTTAGAGATTGCATCATTTTCGAGTGCAACATTTCAAGGGGGTAACTTTGATTCAAATATTTACTCCTGCGATACCACACACCTCCTCTGCTGGGCGCCATTTTGTTTCCGAATTAATTTTCCCGCCTCAAGTTTTCACTTATTTTCGTGCAAATAAAAGACAGTTTCCTGATAAATATTAAAAAAAGCGATTCTGATCTTTGAATTTTTTATTTAATTCGTTTGGTGGCGTGATAAATATGTTACAGGACGTTTATTGTCCAGGTATGGCGTCATGTGAGAAGTGAGATTATTATTATGCCAGTAATTTTTATTGACCAATCATCTTCAATATCTAATTACCTATATGAAACTGCGTAGCATCGAGCTGGCCGTATATAGAACTTATATACGGTCAGTTCCGACATTTTGTTTTTGACATCCAACGCTCGCTTCGATATTTTTCCTAATTTCGCGTGTTCGACGAACAACAAATAATTTCGCGTGTGTGTCTGTTGAGCAACGTACAACTATAATACGTTTCTTCCAGTCTTTGAGAAATTTGAATAAACAAATGTAAATAAATAAACCACTAAAACGACATGTATAGAAGCCAACTGGCACTGTCTGAGGCGAATGATGAATGAAACTGTTCCCACTTACCTTCTTGAAAGAATTGTTAATCCATTTGCTCCAGTTGTTTTATTTTTCCAGTACTTAACACTGAATTAAAGTTGTGCATTGTTAATATAAATTACTGTTTATTAAGAAGAAAACTCCGTTGTTTCAGCGCCTGCTCCTCGCGTGACCTTCACATGACGTAAAACCGGGAAATTCCCTGATAGTGATAACCTCGCCTAATATTGATCTCACTTCGCCTTATATCACACCATATCCGCCCACTGAAAGCCCCATAACTTATAATATACGAAAGAGCTATAATAAGAAGACTGCTGATGAATATCTTTGTGATCAACATGTGGACGGACATCGTAAAGTTTAGAACATTTGTGGTATTGGTTCATGGTCTCCTTTTCATATTTTTTGGAAGCCATGAAAAAAGATTTGTCAATGCTGCCGGCGTGTTGCCGAATGTCTGAGCACGCAAAAATATAAAAGAAAAAACTTTAGAGGCGAAAACACGCATTTACTTTATTGTTTCGATTTTTTGACTGATATATTTATCCACGTGCATGCCGGTTGATTCTCCAAATGCAGTGTCACCCGTGACCTCAAAACAGGACAACACCAATGGCGTCTTCCTAGAACAAAACGGAAATAATTTGAATACTTTATTCGGCCAGCTCGATTTGTCTGATGTTCTGATCTTGTTCTTGGATATATGAAGCAACTTCAGCCATAGGTAGTTTTATATAACTTGCCTCAATATTTACCTATCACCAAAACAAGGCAGAATACTTTCAGGAATCACTGGAACCCTATTCTACTAGTTTAGTTGCAGATAACTCAGAATCTATGCACCACAACCTTCATTTTAATGTATAATGTGCCCCTATTATTCAGAGATTAGTCGAGTTTCATAATTAGGAAGTTTTTCCTAACGTATGTTTGCGTTACGTAGATATCGCCTTAACCCATATAAAGAAACAGACTACCTCTAACAACAAGATATATGCGAACATAGTATGGGAGGGCGTATACAGGGTAGCTGCCTTAAAAGGGTGGACGTGACAACCGTTACTTATTCCCGGTTCCTAGGAATAAGTAACAAAATCGATTGATAACGAAAGTCGAATAAGGAACCGGGAATAAGCAACTGTTGTCCCGCCAGCCTTAAAGGGACACATTCTGTCACTGAACATTTTTTGTCAATTATTATGTACTGGTAAGGAAAATGTATTCATTTATTTTGGTTTAATGACACTTTCAACAGCCAGGATCATATCGTATCGGACATTTTTTATGACTGGGAGAGAACCACCGAGCGAGTAACTCAAACTCAAAATTACAAAACCCACAAGAGCAGGGACGGCATCGGTTGAAGGCATGTCTTCCATCGACGTGTGGTACATTTAGTACACTGTGTCACTTTGTCCCCACTTGGACAGTTGGGGACTAAAGGTGTCTTGCTCAAGGACACAACGCAGATGATGTGGGTCGAGATCTATTCTCCGACCCTTCGATCTGAAATCCAGTGCTCTAACCAATGATCTTTCCGGTATGGAAATATTCATATTATAGTGCTGAAATAGCTAATGGACAGTAATAGAGTGTTTGTAACACGAGACGTATATACACAGGAACAATGACATGTACTTTTGGATCTCTAAGACTGAGTGTTATTTTGCTTCTGATAATACTGTGCTGAATAGATGTGTTTATCTCTTGCTGGTAGCAAAGGTACTAGAATCATAAATTGTCCCGCTGGAGCTAGGGAGTAAGCAGGCAGCGCGTGCCCTTTTTCGCCAGAAGAGCACTAGGGGAAAAGACTTTACTTTCTGAGAACTGTAACTGAGAAACTTTCGAAATTTATATTGAAATATTTTGCGTGTGCCAATCGCAATTGGGGAGAGCGGTTATCAGGTATAATGACGAGAATGGTCGACAATCATCAAACACAGGAGCTTTACAATTGGCGAGTGAGTTCAAAAGGTGTATATGGTCCCTTGAGTGCAAAAAGACGTCTCAAGGGACAATATATATAAATATATATAATGTCCCTACTATTGAGTGTCACATTTTAATTTATGATATGTTGTAAACACCCGGTCTTAATTCATAGAATCGAATGCCTTTTTGATACTCCTTCGTCCCTTGTCCTCCGATGCTAAAGGCGCCCTTGATTTAATTAATGCCACAATATGTGGCTTTAATGTGAACGGTTTCACTTAAGCATTGATTATACATTTGTTCCACTAACACAACATTCGCAAAAGAATTTTTGGGCCATGCGAAGCTGTGGGAGTCGATTCGATTTTGAATATAAATTTGCTATTCGGTTCGATTCGAAATCGGCTGCCAGGTTCGTTTCCTGTCGATTTTTTCACAGGAACACACATTGGTATCAGTCACTGCGTCGTCTCACAAACACGTATAGTTCAGATAGAAATTGTATATAAATAATGTTGAAAATCATAACTAGGTGCAATTGTCGTCATATTAAAATGCATGGCTTCTCCATTCATACCACCACCCTTGCTAATTCCATTCCTACTTGTCACTACCACAAAAGAAAGCACATTCATAGGTCACTAGCAACATCGACAATGGAAACCCTGTGTGGAGCCAAGAGCCAAGTACGGGATATTCTCGCCCCGTTCCTGTATTTGAACTGTAATACTAACTGGGTAAAATTCCAACTACATCATTAAAGCATGCCTTCGACGAATGATGGTGCAGCTGAAATATTTTATCAGTCGGGACTTGCGTCATCACAGGCGAACAAATCACGTTTACAGCACCACCTCCTCCCCACAATAGGTCATCATTGAAACGCCCCTGATTCGATTTAAGTTTCGATTCGATTCGAACAACAGACACGATTAGATTCAAGGTTGGATTCGATCAAAAATGTGTGCTTTGCAGCGCCCTGTATAAATAAAAAAAATATTATGCTTCACCTCCAGAACACGGCTTGAGCACTTCTTTGGATAGTAGTGCAGCATATACCCGAACGAGGCCCCTTGGGGAGACGCCGGGGGAGGGGGGGCCGCGGAAGTGACGTCATGTCACGTGACCTGGTGGCGTCATATTGTGTTGTCATGGTAACCCGCGTGAGCGGCCATCTTGTAACGTTACCTCCACAGTGAAACGTGGTGTGAGTGCGCATGCGCAGCGCGTGTTGTTAGGGTGATTCGTGTTTCCGTCGTCCATTTTGTATACTGGCGGCCACCATCTTGGTGTCTATGGTAGCACGTGGTTGCTATGTAACCCAATACCTTCTAACAAGACAGGGGTATGTTCGGAGGGTATGTTCGATTGAATTGGAGTGTCACGATTTACCACAAACAACCCGACAATCCCTCCAAATCACCGAAATCCACTTTATTTACTACGCATTCCCCATTTTATCGGTATAGCACGTAGTGCTATAGTACAAACGGGGTACAGGGGGTGTGTTCGATTGAAGTAGAGTATATCTAATTACTCAAATATACCCGAACACCCTTACAAACCACCAAAATCTACACCAAACCACCCAAAAACGGACACGTGAAGCCCCATTTTGGGCATATAAAAATAACACGTAATGCTATAGGACCGAGATATCTCCTAGGGGTATGTTCTATTGATTAGGAGTACATGATCTGATTTTCCCAGAATTCCATTTTCAATGCCTATTGCATATGTTTCTCTAACACTAACAGTCTATCCAGTCCAAACTATCTCTGGTTCTCTCGTCCAAGTCTTATAATCACCAGTGCTTGATTTCCCATACTCTATATGCAGAATTATCTCCCGTGTGTGCAACAAAGCCCCATATCATTCCCAAAGCCAATAAGCTATCGAACAGCTACTAGTAAGTCATTGCTCGAACGACTCGAAGCAGATCGAGCAAATGAGCTTTAGAGCAATTGCTCGACCGAGTGACTCGCACATATTGAACGACTCGAATTCCATCGAGCAAATGAGCTAACGAGCAATTGCTCGTTCGAGTGACTCGCACATATTGCTCGAACGACTCGAATCCCATCGAGCAAATGAGCTAACGAGCAACTTCTCGTTCGAGTGACTCGCACATTTTGCTCGACGCCCCATTTCAGAAAAAGGGGATTCCAAAGGCACAGGTGTTTTCCAAAAAAGGGATTCCGCAAATGGGATTCCAAAAAAGGGATTCCATAAGTGGGATTCCGTCTTATGTTGAATGACTCGCACATATTGCTCGAATGACTCGAATCCCATCGAGCAAATGAGCTAACGAGCAATTGCTCGTTCGAGTGACTCGCACATACTGCTCGACGACTCATTTGAGAAAAAAAGGGATCGCACAGCCACAGGTCGGGTATATTTGGGTAATTAGATATACTCTAGTTCAATCGAACACACCCCTGTACCACTTTGGTACTATAGTACTACGTGTTATACCGATAAAATGGGGAATCCGTAGTAAATAAAGTGGATTTCAGTGATTTGGAGGGATTGTCGGGTTGTTTGTGGTAATTCGTGATACTCCGATTCAATCGAACATACCCGCCAAACATACCCCTCTCTTGTTAGAAGGTTTTGGGTTACATAGCAACCACGTGCTACCATAGAAAGCAAGATGGCGGCCTCCAGTATACAAAATGGACGACGGAAACACATATCCCCTAACAACACGCGCTGCGCATGCGCACTCACACCACGGATAACTATGGATATGACGTCACAAGATGGCCGCTCACTCACGCGGTTACTATGACAACACAATATGGCGCCACCAGGTCACGTGACATGACGTCAATTCCCCCACCCCGGGTCCCCCAAAGGGCCCCGTTCGGGTACATGCTATACTACTTTGGATCGAACTCAACCACTTGTTCAAATGAGGGGTCGTAAACAATGTTGAAGACAAAAACTGTAATAATTTGAATGGCGGTATTTGTGCAAAGCGCTAAAGAATGCAGTGTAAAGGTTATTCATGGCGTGGACAGCTTTTTCACATTTCCCGACCTCACAGTTAAGGTGTAAGAAGCACAATGCACATTAAAAATACATTTGATATTTTAACGCGCCAACAGCCAAGAAACATTCCGGGGCTTCGAGATTTGTGAGGAAGCGTTCCTTGTTCTAACTCCAAATTCTCAACTAGATTATTTTACTGTTCCTCTTAAGAAAACACAATATGTCGCGAACAGATGAATTATTTAATATCATGAAATCGGAAAGGAGCAATTTGCATATTAGGTGTGTCATACTGAACACTAATCTCTGAACAACTGGAAAACTGGAAAGTTCGTGAAAAACATCGCAACACAATTCCCCTCCTAGTATGGCATCAGGTCAATGAACTAGATGACTCCTCCCATCGTATAAGTTGAAGACGTGTAAGTTGTTACGCTGTGACTGTAGTCACAGCATAACAACTTTCACATAATCAAACACCAAACGAAAGCCAAGCACGAAAACTAGTAACACTGAGTCAACTTTCCCAATCTCGGCCCTTGTTTTTTGTCAATAATAATTACAATATGTTCGAATAAGACTAATATCCTCCTCCTCTGATTGGACGAGAGCTCGCTTAGTATATTCTATGTTTACGGCTCAAGTGGCAAATGTTACCGTCTGATGTCACAACGCGAAATATGTCAAATGACGTCGCCCGGTTCGTAATTGCTTCATCAACGGAGTGACGAGCAAGCCGCTTCATTTTTCTGAATTTTTCACACGTGCAGCAAACGGTGTTCCGAAAAAGTGTTGTTTAAATTACAAACAGATTTATGATTTGAACTATGATGGATTGAGTTTATCTGGTTTATTGATTATTTAGCCAGTGCCGTCGTGGGTACTCAAGAGGTTTATTTACTAAACCTGTGATCGTTAAAAGTTACCTTGCAGAAGGCAACTTTTAACGATCACAAGTTTAGTAATTAAACCTCTCGTGTTTCACAATGTAGGTTTTGGGATATGGGTAGTGTCTCATTGGAATATATACGTTATTGTGATGAGTTGACGGTAACATGGTCTGAGGTTTGCGGCTGGGAGCGTATGTTCAACCGAGACGCGAAGCGTCTCGGTTGAACATAAGCTCCGAGACGCAAACCTCAGATCATGTTACCGTCAACTCACCACAATAACTTATAATGTGTCCCACATTCAGTTTGTATTGCCGCGAAAAACGTGCATATCATAAACATATTATTTATTTTTCACAGACATCACAAAGCGAGTGTGGTGATCAGTGGTCATGTGGGACAATATCTTTGCAAGGTCATTAACGCATTCAACACTGTTCACGTCATTTTGTGTGAAAAACAACGTCACAAGAAAAACATGACGGACAACACAATAACAATTAGCATTTAAAGTACTTTAAAAATATTTATAACCATTCTCCGGTCGTTTCACTGTAAATTTTATGGTATCAACTGACTGGTGTGTGATCACATGAATAACAAAAGAGGAAGCTATTTACCTCCGATTTCTATCTTTATAAAATGGAATCGTCATTATCGAAAGGTGATTTTTTAAACAGTTTATTGTTTAAAAAATGAATGAGTGAATGAAAAACTGAAAAAGGATCATAAAGGGTAGAAAAGCTAAATGTGTTGCTTACAGGAGAAGTAGAAAACTTAAGGGGGCGGAAAGCAACGAGGCCACAGTAGCAAAGGAAAAATACCAACAAGCACGAAATAAAGTAAATAAGATTAAAGACGATAATCGGAGAGTGCGAAATAGCAGTCTTATTAGGACGATAAGGACGACAGGGGGTCGAGTTCGAACGTATTTTGGAAATGGGTGAATAAACGTAACAAAGGAAGTAACCCACAGAGTATTAAAGTAGATGGCAGAGTCACAGACGAGCAAGATCAAGTCGCATCAGAACTAGTCAGGTACTGGGAAAAGATAAACGATAAGCGATGGGGCATGGGGAGCCCACCTGAATGTCCGAATCAGATCGAGGAAAACCTATCGAACTTCGTGTGTAGCGAAATTAAAACGGAGGAGGTGCGAAAGGTGATCTCAAAATTAAGGGATGGGAAAGCGGGAATTTTGAATTTATCAAAAAAGGGGAGAGGAATTCGTGGAAAGCCTAACTGCCCTATTCAATCTAGCCATAGAAAATCACGAGGTCCAAAAGGAGTAGAGAGAAAGCAAAGTGACATTTATTCGCAAAAAGGAGGAAAAGACGTTTTGGATAACTATCGAGGATCTCTGTCAGTAGCAACATTGGAAAAGTTTTCTGTAAAGTCCTGTATGGGAGACTAGAGGAGGTGATTGAAGAGAAGGGTTTTTTGGGAGAAATCCAGAATGGCTTCAGGAAGGGAAGGAGAGTTACTGACCATCCTTTCACGCTATCCCAAATGATAGAATCTGCGAAAGCAAAAAAGAAAAAGATGTTTATGGCCTTTTTGGATGTCAAAAAGGCATACGATAGAGTATGGAGTGGAGAGAGGGTATGTGGTGCAAGCTGGAGGCTCTTGGCTTAGGAGGCGAGTTTGTTGGAATTTTGAACGCATTATATAAAGACGTACAGAGTGAACTTAGCCTGGGAAACATTACAACAAAACGTGTGCCTATGGAGATAGGCCTAAAACAGGGGTGTATCCTTTCGCCAATTCTGTTTGCATTGTACATCAAAGGTTTAGGAGATGAACTCCTGCATAGCGACGAGGGGGTAGCAGTTGGGGACCTGAAGATCCCGGGACTATTTTTGCAGACGATATGGTGCTAGTGTCAGAAAGCGAAGAGGGGCTAACGAAAATGCTGGGAATTGTTGGGAAATATGGGAGAAAATGGAGACTCGAACTTAATGAAAGCAAGAGCAAAGTTATACCTGTGGGCCGCAAAGTGGAACCCACTCGAAGGTGGAGAGTGGGGGAGTTCTGCATTCCGGAAGGTAGCAGCAAACTCTCCGTGTAGGAGAGACAGGTGATTACGAGTATTTGGGGGTAAATATAAACATTACAGGAAGATGCATCTACCGAAACCACAAAAATAAAATGATTCTGAAGGGGAAGCGAATCCTTAACCAAATGAAACTTATAGGGAGAAACAGTTTAAATAAGGTTTTCGTGGGGAAAACCATCTGGGAAATGGTGGGTCTGCCAAGTATAACATAAGGTACGGAAGTGGTACCCCTAAACCAGACGGCCGTAAAGAGCTTGGAAATCATGCAGAACGACGCAGGCCGATGGATAACGGGGTCGAGTAATGCCGCAGCGCTAGAAGCAATCAGGGGTGAGCTTGGGTGGATGAGGATCAAGGACAGGATAGATCTGTTGAAACTCGGTTATCTTAAATATTTGGTAAATCTCCCCGACAGCCGATGGTGTAAAGTAATGTTCCTGAGAATGTTTAACTCAAATATCAAGACGGGGTGGATGGTCCAAGTGAGGGAGCTAGTAGAGAACTACTCATTGGAGATCTCGGACCTGGACGTTGGGGCAAACGAGGGTAAAAAAAATCGTCAATGCCACCCTAACTGGGGTAACACCAGACTTTCCTGCCTTCCCCAGTTCCCCCCTCACCACCTGCACCTCTTCCTCCAACTTTACATATGCCTCTAGCAGCTGCATTAACTCTACGCAGATGGCGCACATCCCAACTCCCCCGGCTCACGCCCATCCACATACACCATATCACAGTGCCTACACACATCCGACCGCTGGCCGTCCGTTGGTAACTCACTGGCACCCCCTGTGCTGGCCTCAACCATCCCCCCCCCCCACCTGTACACCTATACTAGCCGTCTCTACCCTGCTGGTCTGAACCTCTCGCGTCAAGAAACACTTACCATCCATAGCAACCATAGCCAAAATTAGAATGAGAAGCTTGAATTTTGAAAAACCGGTCGAAATCATAAAGAAAACAAAAAACAAAACACCGAAAATGACCCGCTCGAAGATAGGGCACACGCCACTGAATATAACTATCTTTTATTAAAAATCACATCTATACAGCACTAAAACAATATATATATACCTACAGTAACACCTGGAAGAAAAATATAGATAATTGAGCTAACTTTTGACAACTGAATCGAAAATACTCCCTGTTGGTTCGGATATGGACACCAGTCACGCCATCTTACCATCTCTCCAATGCATTCCAATAAAGGATTTATTTCATTGTAATTGTTTGACTAACATGCGACGACACAAGGACGAATATTGTTGACAAATTGAAAGTTTGGAGAGACCATCTACTCTGCAAAGAGAGTTGTTGAACCAGGTGATCCCACTGAAATTGCTGATGAATCAGTCCCAACAGACAAAGAAGACGAAACTAGAGAATTGTAATTTGTTGGACAAATTACGGGCTATCCAACTTTTTTATGTTAAAAGGCAAACTGTATTGTACACAAAATTATCGATCAGTTTTGAAAATAGAAAAATATAGTTGAAGTAAAGTTTTTTTGTGATGCTACTAGGTTTATGCAGCCAAAACAGATATTTGAGATAAAGATGGATATCAAAACATTTAACACAAAATTTGCTCTTCAGTAATTACTGAATATTTTCATGGAAAGCAAAACGAGCCACGTCCGTTTTGCTTTAGAAAAAATAAGCACAGATGAATCATGGGCATACGAGCCAGGGTGTCTGGGAGGACTGTGCCCCCTCTCCCACCCCTGAGCCGGGAGGGAGCCGAAAGTTACGGGCAATTCAGTTGCCAGAAATGACCAAATCAAGCAGGCAGGGAGACTATTTTTCTTACAACATTGACGTGAAAGGTGTATGGTTAATATCGGGCATGTAAGCAGGCAGGCAGGCAGGCAGGCAGGCAGGCAGGCAGGCATGTATAACAACTCTACCGACTGTACTCTTTCACACTGGCATGCGCCCTTAAAGTTGGTCAATGTTGCAGAAAAAATGCTATATTTATGTCATTTTTAGCCATAGGGGTTAAATTTGAAATATTTGTGTGATAATTTTGTTCCATCCTATTATGCTCTAAATATTTGGAAAATCGGATCTACATACCTGTAAACAATTTTGAGACTTTTGAAAAATGGTGAAATTTTGATGGTTTTGGCAGAATATTTTGAAAATACTGTTTTCACGAATATGACGATACCTCATTTCACTTTCCAGAGACCTGTCATCAATCACAGCTTGAGTTTCTGATAAGAGACAAGGAGGAATCTTGAATCTTGGTATTTGAATTAACATGTACAATTTGAGGGTACTCCAATTCAATCAAGGCCCGACAACTGGGT
Source organism: Pictodentalium vernedei (assembly GCA_031216915.1). Classification (NCBI taxonomy): domain Eukaryota; kingdom Metazoa; phylum Mollusca; class Scaphopoda; order Dentaliida; family Dentaliidae; genus Pictodentalium; species Pictodentalium vernedei. The sequence continues at coordinate 356,566,277 of CM062296.1, forward strand.
GAGGGTTAAAACTTTGAATAAAACATATACCAGCAAAATTGTTCTAGGAATAATGTCTCAAATCTGCCAAGGATTAAACTTTTAATAATAACATATAAAACAAAGGTTGTCATACCTTGACTGCTGCAGGCAGCCTTAGAAAACATTTAGTGCTCAATCAATTAGAAATGGATTAAATTGTCCCTTAAAGTTACCAAATTTTGAAAAAAATGGGACTTTTTTGGACGGGACCTACTTTCATGCAACCAAACTGGGCATAGGGTTCAACTTTACAACCAAACTTACAATAGCAAATATGCTCGATAGTCAATTGTGAATACGGACATGCAAAGTGTTTAAAAATAACCCCTTCCAAAATGATATAAAAACAACCAAAGTTGGCTTATTTTGGCATTTTCAAACGGTACACTTATTCTCGCCCTCGGTGGGCTTGATGGTTAAATCTGAGATTAAAGTTTAAACGGAAACTTTCTTCCGCAATCATTGTTGCATCTATCCATACCAAAACAATTGTTACAACAACCTTGAAATTAGAGATATTTACCCTTGAAGTTGGTCAATTTTGAACAAAAAAGCTATATTCGTGTCATTTTTGGCCAATGGGAGTTAATTTTGAAATATATTTGTGGTGATTTTGGTGTATCGTTTTATGCTCTAAATGTGTGGGAAATTTGAGCTAAATAACTGTAAAAAACAATTTTGCGACTTTTGGAAAATGGTGAAATTTTGACGGTTTTGGCAGAATATTTTGAAAATAAGCGTTTTCACACACATGCTGAAACCTCCTTTCACAAGATTTTATGGCATTGCATAAGTATGCCAAATTTGGTTAAAATCGTACAGCTTGTTTTTGAGCAGTGCAACAGACAAAATTGACGAAGGGGAAAAAAAAAGAAAAAAAAAAAAAGAAAAAAAAGAGAGAAGAAAAATTTTGAAAAAGAAGAATAATAAGAGTCTTTCCCACACTGGGTTTGGGAAAGCCTAATAAAAAGCAGTCAAGAGATTGATGATCAAGGGCTATGAATGTTTATGGATATCCAAGCGAGTACTTTAAATAAAATTACAATTTATCGGCGGTGTGTTATGTGGAACTCAAGCTTTTGAAAAAGCAAAACGTGAAAATACTTCCGGGCGTGAGACAGTCACAGCGCACCCATTATTGATCAATGTTCCAGTAAGACTAAAGTCCTCGCCCTCTGATTGCAAGAGAGATCGTGCGGGTTTTTTCTAATTTTGCGGCTTCATCAGCATATGTTACCACTTGACGTCAAAGCGTGAAATATTTAAAATGTTTAAAATGGGGCTGCCCGTTTCGCAATTATTTCGTCAACGGAGTGACTTGCAAACCGCTTCATTTTTCTAGAATTTTCACACGTGCAGAAAACGATGTTCCGAATGAAGTGCTGTTTAACCCTTTACCCAACGAAGACTATAGCAAAATTTATTATTTTAAATATCATTTTTTTAAATTTTTCAAAAAATTTCAACAAAACCATATCATGTGACCCTTCGTTGGAACGAGCTCGTTCCAACGAGGGGTCACATGATATGGATTTGTTGAAATTTTTTGAAATCAGTTATAAATTATAAATCAGTTTACGATTTAAACTAAGATGGAGTGACCTCGACCTTTATCTGATTTATTGATTATTTATCCAATGAATTCGTGGGATGCACAATAGGTTTATTTATTGTAAACATGTTATCGTTAAAAATTGCATTGTTCATTTCACGATTTGGTTTGGGCTATGAGCAGGGCCTTATTGAAACAGATACGTTATTGTGATGAATTGACGGTAACATTATCTAAGGTCTGCGGCTCGGAGCTTATGTTCAATCGGTTGAACATTCGCTCCGAGCCGCAAACTTCAGGCCATGTTACCGACAATTCATCACAATAATTTATAATGTTCATAAAAGTGTTTTTCTGCGTGTCGATTTACCAAAGAACCACAGAAACTGGGGTAGATAAAGTCATATAATTATTTGGTTTCGACGTGTGCTATTCTGAAGACGGAACATAAACAGTTTAAATTAAACCTTCAACTGATGGGTCATAATAGTTTTCCCTCGGTTTGGTCGATATAATATAATAATTATTGCATGACTTGTCATTGATTAAACCAAAGGAGTGGTCCTCCAGGAAGAATAGTCCACCCGCCTCTGGCGACTGGACTATTCTTCCTAGCAAACCACTGTTTTAGCATGGACAATGCCTTGCCGTGCAATATTGATAATGTTTTATACGCTAAATGATAGACTATCGAAGAAATTGCGGAAAGATAGAAATCGTATCCCCCAGTGTGAAGATATAGAAATTTTCTCTTTCACGGTATCAATTAAAATGGTGGCTTTCAAAGCATCACTTCAAGGTGAGTACAAGTCAAATTATCACTGGAAATGATCAATTTATTCTAAAAACGTGTAATGAAAAGTACATGTAGTGTTTTTGAGTGGATACCGATCATTTCCAGCAATAATTCAACACGTATTCACATTGAATTGATGCAGACATTCGCTAGTCCAAACATGGCACGAATGTCCGTAATATAAGTTTTTGGTTTGGTACGTCCTTTCCAAGGACGCTCCAAATCCAAAACTTATATTACGGACTTTCAGGCCATGTTTGGACTAGAAACCCGCCAGCTGAATCAGATTGCAAGATGCTATCTGTTCCGAGTATAAAGGGTTGTTTTGGGGAAAACAAATAAGGAGAAAATCAATACAAAAGTCCACTACGTGGATTCGAGTACGATTTTATCCTATCGTTCGCCTCGTGAAATAATCCTCGAGCGCCACACTCGAGGATAAAAATCGTACTCGAATTCGAGAAGTAGACTATTGTCTATTTATTATGCCTCAAACTTAGTCTGTCCAATTAGAACGCTGGAATACCATCTACAGGTTCTGCCGCATCGGGTAACTGACCTGATATTATTTGATCTCGGGTGAGAAGGCGCCATTACAATTTTGATGCATTTCTATTCGCTTCGAATTTTTAAAATATATATACTCTCCATTGTAATCCCAACACACCCATACATGTTGGCAGTGTACAGCATAGGGGGCATTGGCAGCATTGACGGAGGCGTAGCCGGTCGAATATGATGATTGCAGTTATAAATGACCCTCCTGGAATCGAAAATATTGAATGTCTGGTAAGGTAGACCTATATGGTTGTGGCAGGGCAGTAGAGGCTATAGAGGAAGTCGTTTGCGTGGGTGGTACAAATAGAAGAGGGATAATGCCTGTCACTCAGAGCAGAGTATACCCACCCCATGTCCAGGAATACTCTCCATCGTAATCCCAACACACCTATACATGTTGGCTGTGTACGGCATAGGGGGCATTGGCAGCATTGACGGAGGCGTAGGATGTGTCATAAGTAACCGAACGCACTGCTGCTGTAAAGAGAAAGTACAAAAATCAAGCTTAAAACTTTATTACATTACGGGTCTGGATGAGTGTAATTTGTATCTAAATGTTTTTGAATTTTATTTCATTTTGGGCCCCCAACTTTTATTACACGTTATTACATTATGGGTCGTGTTTTATTACATCATGGGTACGTATTACATTACGGGCATTTTTTGTATTACATTATGAGTAGGTATTACATTATGGGCATTTATTACATTATGGGTCGTAACAGACGTGTAATACACCTTAGTACACAGCGCCTCATGAAGACAATTAGGATTAAGACTGAGTATTTCTAAGATATGTTCAGCAAATGTGGACTAATGTTTCATCAAATCTAGTCATGGCTACTTCACAGCAGAGATGACTATTTTTTGCTGAGAAATTCATCTAAACTTAACTCTAAACTAGATTTGTTGAAAAATGTATCTACATTTAACTCAAGAAACCATCGATGAAAAATCCATCAATTTACATTGTAGAAATTGGATTAAATATGCCCAATTATTTATTTATTTATTTATTTATTTATTTATTTATTTATTTATTTATTTATTTATTTCCACTTCGTCTCGGACAGTTTTATGGGTGGAGGAAGCCGGTGTACCCGAACAGAACCACTGAGCAGTGTCGGGTAACTGTTAGACTCCCCAAGGTACTAACTCCACACATGCATGGTTAGCATTGGTTGAAGCCAAGTGCACCATCGACGTGCAATACGTCTTAGTACACCGCGCCACCGCGCCACCGCGCCACCGCGCCCCCACCCACGTGGGCAATCGGGATTAAGACTGAGTATTTTCAAGATATTTTTCATCAAATGTAGATTAATTTTTCATCAAATTTAGTCATGGCTGCTTCACAGATGAAAACTTCATCTAAACTTAACTCTATACTAGATAGAACAGCGGGCATTTTCTGGATTGGGCTACAAAAGGTTTCTCTGACTGAGAAGTGAGTTCCCCAAAAGTGGCAACATTTTTAAAAAACGCTCTAGTGGGTACTAGGGTCCTTTAACTTTATCTCTATCAGCCCTCTATTAACAGATTTTCTCAAGATCGCTCCACCTCCCCCGTTGAAAGACTGACTATTTTTAAAAAATGTAACCCCTGTGTGATCACAAAAGTGGTATTTTTCCGATCAGATCGCAATCGAGTCGCAATTTACTGTGGGTTGAGATTTCTTAAATAATATTTTGCAAAATCATGACCAAGTCATGAAAATCGCACGAAAATAGCATTTTAGATTCAACGTTCTCAAACAGAGGAAATTCTACAGTACTGTGCGAAGAAAAGTACAAAGGTAATTTCGACCTTGTCGCGAAATTATCTGTCTGCTGTTGTGATCACAGTATTCTAAAAACGTCGCTGATAATCAAAGTGGAATCCGATATTGCATTATCCCCTCTCCGTCCAAAAAATATAAGACGGGGAAGTTAAAAATGCTTCCTGTGTTCTCAGGATGTTTGTGACATCGCTGGAAATATTTTTTTAAAGTTCCATTCACTTGCATCAGTAAAGTTTGGTTGATTGTTTTTTTTTTATCTCATCCATTGATCTTTCACCTGCCCCCACTCTACCATGACTTACCGGAACGGAAAGAGTCTGCGACACTTTAAGAACAGTGATTACATCAATGCTCCTCGGAACTGGTGGCTTTTACGAAAGCATTTTCGACGAAGACATGTACTCTTTTTACTATTATATACAACCCTTTACCCGACGTAACGGCCAAAACCGGCCAGCGCTATTCTCAAAAATCGCAAATTAATTTTCATTATATTTTCATTTTTTGTGTCTCAAAAACATAGGTTATGACCCCTCATTGGAACGAGCTCGACGATCTCGTTCCAATAAGGGGTCATAGCCTATATTTTTAAGACAAAAAATGAAAAAAATTGTTATTCAAGAACTTTTTTGTAAGTCTCGTCTGCTTTTCATGTTAGGTAAAGGGTTAATAAGTAGTAACTCAAACACGATATGATCGTTGTTGTTGAAAGTGTCATTAAACTCCGATAAAGAAACAACAGGAACTAACAGGTTTGTAAACAGGCAATAAAACTAGTGCACGAAGTTTGGGGAGGGGTGCTTAACTTATAAAAGTTTCCCTCACGTTAAATCTGAGGCAGGGTCAGCAACCACAAAGACCCCACCCACCACGACCACATTGTACAAGGCTTAGGCACATGAAACTAATGCAAGTGCATTCATGTTTCGACCGAACGGATAAACTTATATAAGAACATGCGCAGGCGTATTAATCGTTTCAATATCGCCCAAAATAGATTTATTGTGAATCAATGTAGCCGTTCAATTGAACACAGACCTGTTTTGCTGAAGAAAAAATATTTAATTTCGAATACGAAAAATGAGGTTATGGAAAAAAAATCAAACAAAACGTTTTAATTCATTGAGTGTACTTTTCTCGGAAAGTTTGTAATTGCTTATTCAGAAGCAACCCTGCACCCATGTTTTGTATTGATAGATTTGTATGTGTAATTTGGTTTAGAATACGAATAGATTCAATTGCTTAGCCCATTAAATCCTTTACCCAATGCTGAGAGCACTCGAACCGAAATTAATTAAATTTTCATTTTTGGCTCAAAAACAGCTTATGACCCCTCAATGGAACGAGCTAAACTAGCTCGTTCCATTAAGGGATCATAGGCTGTGTTTTTGAGACAAGAAACATTAATATTATATTAATATTAAATTTGAGTGACGTGTTTTGTAAACAGCGCTAGCCGTTACTTTATGTAAAGGATTTACACGGAAAAATTATTTTATTATATTTTATTATTTAGCGATCCTGTTCAAATATAACTTGGCACCATGCAGACCAGTAAATGGTGGGTGTTTTTTATTCAGCCGTCATTGTGACACAATCAAAATTACTGTATCAGAAATCTTTGCTAATTAGATGGAGGCGGGGGGTGGGGGGTCAAAATTTGATATCATCCCACCACCTCGCATTTCCCATTCCATATTGGCACTTTACGTATCAAGGAGTGTCTGTGATGGTCTGCGTATATGGGTGTCCTCTAACCACTGTGAAGTTGTTACCCTTTTGAGTTCATAATACCTTTAAAAGTCTTCATAAATTCAGTTACGTTATAGCCGCCGAAAACTTAAGAGCCTTGTGCGTCAAGGCATCTCAGTTAGAGCGCCAGCTTTGTTTCAAATGTACTGTAGCGAATGTAGTATAAATCAAATTTTGAAGTTGGTGTTATTCTGTATATTACTTTATATAAGCTGTAAAAATTTCAAGTTAAATTCATTCAACCATAAATTAATTAGACCATTTAAATTTCATCAAAACATTTACATATTGAATCATCACATTTCATATTAAGACTGCTCATATAATTAGAATATTCTGTGAAACTAATTAAAATAATAATCATATAATTAATATCCAGGTTAAGTCATATTACGTATTATAAAAATAATTATTTGTTTCTACAATCATATTTGTGAATGAAAAATGCAGTCTTCGTAATTTTGCTCAATTTCGTTATTTTAAATGTTAAAGTTAATTGTCGTTTCTGGAAATTGTTGGGTATTAAAAGTAATGCGTAAAGAAGACATCAACTCTCTTTATACCTCGGAGCTTATCTCTGTTGCGATGCGGGTTGTTGTATCTTTACTAATCGTTGAAATGTAATTGCCATGCTTGTAAAAAACTTCAACTTTTTCAAAGACGGCCATTATCATGCTTGGTTTTATGGGTAAACAGCTATATAGTGGCGAGAATTTCTTCAACCAAACGTGGTAGTGACACACACCACGCGGCTGTTTGCACATATTTGTTCATTGTAAATATTACGACCATATTACCAGCTCCCTGTTGGTTAATCTGGCTGTGATTGTTGTGATTGCTGGTCACATGTATAAAAGCAGCGTGACTGATTCGCAGGGGCTTTGCTTTTGTCATTCACCGGTAGCGAACATAATAAAAACAGCCAGAACACCAGAAACCAAACTGCCAAGCAACCTGATTTAAAAGACCTTTAATTTCGTATAAAGGTAACGACAAAAGAAGTTGTTATATAACCACGGCCCAGTGGCGGCGCCATGAGGGTGGGGGGAGGGGGGTATTGGGGGGGGGTACTTACCCCTCCACTTTTTTCGCCAAGCGTAGTAAAAAAATACAATCATTTTAATTTTTGTATTGAACATTGCAGTGTAGTGGTGGGTATGCTTAATTCCATATTCCCAAGTGCACTAAATCAGAGACGTTTTTAAATAATTATGTTTGTGTGTGCTCCCCCCTCCCCCCCCCCCCCCCCCCCCACACACACACATTAGCTGCAAACAACAAACAAGAGTCGAGATCCCAAATTGCAACAAGGCGTGCCGCGTTCAAACGGTCTGAAACATACCGCTTAAGAGTATTCGATGAATGCTAGAATCGCGAGCGTGCAACGCATCCGTTTGGAATGCAGCCTACTTTCATTTTCGAGTGTCGTTTGGTGCTTTGTGCTCGCACTTTACAACTGCGTTCTTCCGTTAAAATGTCACCATGTGCGACGTTTTCTATAACTGAAAGACCTAACCAATAAGTTTCAAAAGGATAAAACTGTTTTAATTTAATTGTCTGAGAATGCTCCAGAGAACACCATTTACAACGTAAGTTTTAAAAATTTTCTCATATCAGATACCCGAAACATCACAATTATCAGAAACTCAACCAAAGGATTTTAAAAACCACGAAACTTCAGCCTATGCTATCGTAGTTCGTTTTACGCACTAGCACCTGTATTATGGTAGTAGTGATAGTACGGTTACTGCTATTTATTTTGGCTGAGCGTTCGAGTGGAGATAGCGGTAGGGATTATACTTCACATTTAGTAGAATAGACTTACAGATTATTTATACGCCATCAACACACGGCATATTTTAGACGACTGAAATACTCACCACTTTCAATACACACATTACAATTTACATTGCATCAACGGATAGACCTCTCTATGAAAGTGTTCTTACATTCGGGGGGGGGGGGGGGGGGGGGGGGCAGTAGAAAATTTGCAAACGTCATGTCCCATTTTTCTGTTTAGCCCTTTTTTACACCCACCCACCACCTTGTGCAATTTTTCTACTTCCATTTCCATACACCCACCCGCGCTTTCCCATTGAAATTCCAAATTGCTTTGACAAACATCATGATAGTTATGGAAAGTAGTATAGTTTCCTGATTAGTTTGATTCCACCAGTGATTCCAAGTACTTGTTACAACTTTTTATTAACCAGAAAGGTTGGTTTCACTTCTGGTTTGCAAAAATGAGGCTTCAGAAATCTTAAAAAAAAACTCACCCAGAACAGCTCAATGTCCATGAAAGTATGAATTATGGCCTAAGATATGCTCAACTCAATTTCCCTGATTTGACGTAAATAAAATATATTCAAATTATTCCCCTGTATTTGTACCATAGGAGTAAGCTAAAAATGACAAAAAATTCAATCCATTCTGATCCATTTATTTATTTTTTACTTGATTCTGACAGGAGTCTGCACGTTGGTACAGTTTATTTATTTTTTGTTTATTTTTGCCTAATTCTCAATTAAAAACCAGTTTAAAATGCTATTTGTCAGTTTTCCAAAATCTCAAGTTACCAATGACACATGTTTAAAGTCTTAATTTACAATAATAGCAAGTTAAACAATATTGAATGTTATATTGTGACAATGTCATGCAACAATATTTGAAATTTGAAATCGTGTTGGAACTGTTAACCAAACTGAAACAAGGCAGTTATCACAATCAATTCACTAGCACTCCTTGTCCCTCATAATACTAAAGCAATGACGAGTAAACAACAGAAAATATTCTCAAATATCCTTTTAATATTTGACGGAATGAGTGAAGCCCTCGAAGTGAATAGAATATGAGTTGATAGTTGGACCTTTTACATTAATTCATGTTGTATCTAGCATTATAAAGCATTTTTCCAAAACATTGTCCGGCATATTTTCTACACTGAGAACCAGATACCCACCCCTCCACCAACATGTAGTGTTTGTGACATTTGCATAGATTTCACCTCATATTAACTCTTATAAAGGCTCCTTGTGTTGCAGTTAACCTATTAGGGTTGATTTACAGCATTATCTCGGCGGTTTGGAACAGAAATGATGATATTTTGCAGAAAATTATGAAAAATTGCATAATTTGAGAATGCACATTTTTAGCACACCCAAGAGAGCCATTCACCCCACACATAACATCTCACAAATGTGTGGTCCCCCCCCCCCCCCCCCCCGTTCACATCTTGTTCTACTCTACTGATTGAGTTATATTCCTTTTGTCCCTCTTCACAGAGGATAGTTCATTTACTCCAATTATACTGTGTTGTTATTATAGTACCTGTCAGTGTCCTTGTGTCAACATAGGTTTTGTGCATGTACATTTACCTTCAGTGATCTGCAAGTTCTGTGAATTGTATTGGGGTATTTGTACATCGAGTAACTTCATCTTGGCACTTCACGTTTCCCTAAAAAGCTCATACTAATACGCCACCCCACGTGACCACAATGTAACCTGGAACTGAACAGAAGGAGGTCTACCAGTGTACATTTCATAAAGTACAACCAAACCATTTACAGTTACCAGTTGACCACACTGTTAAACACACCTATTACAGATAAATCAAACCCAGAACTGACCTAGCATTATATCTCTGAAAACCCTATCACAGACTCCCAGGTTAAGAAGCTGGTAAGGGGTGACCTTGGTGACTACATCCACTGACCACTGTCCAACAATCTATACTATCAACCCATTGTTAAAACAATATAGTGGCACACAACCTAGGAACGGATTCTGCACTATACCATTATGAATCAAACCCCATCGACCACTGAAGGTGACCCCCTCCTACTGATAGTTATGGGGAATCGTGTGCTTTGGGTCCAAAAGGCAATTGGCTCGACAGTACGTCGCCTGAGTACTAGAAGATCGCATGTCCATTTTTCTAAAGTCGGAGAAAATGAATTTCAATCTTTCGCATCTTGGTTTATTATCACCGAATGGTCGCATTTGGTCGCAATCACTTTGGGGCAATGGGGAATGTTGTTTTAGCAATTCATGCAAAATTTTGGGGTCAATGGAGTGCGAATAAATAAGTAATTGGCAAAAATGTGATTGGAAATATGCCATCTTTTTCATGGATTTGCCGTTCCACTTCAGGATTAGAAAGCCAAAGGAGATAGGGCTTTCTAGCACCAGTTACTGTGTACTGTTACGTACAGAATGCAAACTGTGCTATACACATTAAGCATTTTATTATACTATTATGTCGCTTGGGTAAGCAATATTAAATAGACTTAAGATAAAAAGATAGATATTACATACAGGCTGGTACACACATGACGTGTTGTCGACAGTTCCGTAAGTTGCATGTTTGATCGCTTTTGTGTATAAATGATTGGAAACAAGATTTGCAGTCATTAACACACACAGGCGCTCCAGTATGAACATTAAAATGTTTTTGTTATACTCAACATTCCTCTTTAGAACCTGGTGAAGTGAAGCAGTGCTAGTTTACTGTGATAAGCAAATCCTCTTTCACTGGTAAAATATGACCCGGTAACCAATGCCTGGGGTGGAAGTCTTCAAAAATTGTAAGAATTTGGGGTAAACGATTGGCACAACTTGAATTTACCCCCTCTGTTGTGGTGACACTTAGCCATAGCTGCAGAAACGTCTGGTGGTTTGTTTTAACTCTTAGTACTCGGAGAAATCAGAATTAATTTATTGAACTTTACATACAGTGGAAGACTTACAGTAAAGCAGGTGCTTCTGGTCAAGAGTCGTCAGGTAGACGACACTTGACTGGAAGCACCTGTTTAGTGTTTAATTCTCTCCCAGCTTGAAGATAGCCAGACCGTCGCAGCTAGATTACTTGCCGTATTACATTAAAGACGAGAAACCTCGTCTCCCGGCTTCTAAGAGTTAACGGCAGGGGTCCACAGGACAAAACTGAAAACCTGATATTTCTAGTAACAAGGTCATCACCATTATCTTAACCCTTTACCCAACGTAACGGCCAAAACCGGCCAGCGCTATTCTCAAATATAGCCAATTAATTTTCAAAATATTTTCATTTTTTGTCTCAAAAACATAGGTTATGACCCCTCGTTGGAACGAGCTCTTGGAGCTCGTTCCAACGAGGGGTCATAACCTATGTTTTTGAGACAAAAAATGAAAAAAATTAGTTATTCAAGAATTTTTTTTGCAAGTGTCGTCTGCTTTTTATGTTAGGTAAAGGGTTATTAAAGACTGGTCTAATAATCCACCATAGAATGCAATAAAATGAAACTTAAAAATTTGTTAACAAACACCATTGTTCTTACATCAACTTTCAAATGCAATGCCTGCATCCATGGACTGCACCATAATACTGATTTGGTTTTCCTATAGCAATTAGATCCAGTGCCGCCGAGAGAAAATACGGGCCCCGGGGGGATCAATTAGATGGTACCACCTGGGCCCCTTGTTTCAAACCCAACTTACCAAGGACCCATGAAATATTCACCCTTCCCCCGACCGATATCTATTATCACTCAATTGCCTCTCAAAGACTAGATTGGGTTACACAAGAGAATGGTAAGAAGGGATATATATATATTATATATTGAATCAACCGAACTTATTGTTCACGTCACTTTAACTGGCATATGATAAAGCATGTGGACATACTCTAGTACATACAGATGATGCATTGAGGATAAAAATAACTGCAAGATGCACAAACTTGCATTTATTTTTATCCTCTTTGTCTCTTTTTATGGGGCTTTTCCTCTTACATAAAACTGTATACAAAGGCGTTGCCATGTGGTAAGGGTTCTCAGCGTTAAGCGATTTACTGTCATGCTACATATGCTACATGCATCATAGCAGAATGAATCCGTTGAAACTCTTTAACTCTGGGTCAACTGAGCTCCAAACCAATCAGCATGCATCATGCATGCTGATTGGTTTGGACGCTCAGTTGACCCAGAGTTAAAGAGTTTCAACGGATTTATTCTTCTCTCGGTTCTATATACCTGAGTCGACCTCGCGGGCCCCCCGGACCGCCGGGCCCCGGGGTTACTACCCCGCCCCCCCCCCCCCCCCTCGACGGCCCTGATTAGATCTCCCGAACATAACCGATTACTCGACTCCGTTGACAATATTACAAAAAAAATGAATAGCCAAATTTAACTAAACAAAAGCCATCAGAAAATTTGGTTTTGCGAATGAATGCTATTCAAAAGAAAGAGGTTTACCATACGTGAACATTAAGTAATTCAAGGTTTCACTGGCAGCGTTTGATATAATCCGATTTTAATGTGGGAGTGACCCATTCACACATTAAAATCTGATTACATCAAACGATGTCACCGAATCTTTTCTTACTCAAGCAGTTTTTCCTATCAAATTCTGTGCCAACAGTAAATAGTTATTCATTAAGAATAAAACTAATTGTCTCTTGTCAACCCACTAATAGTTTGTAAGTTGTGTTTTTTGCAAATAAAAATGCTGTTCCGAGCTACGAAAAAAAATACTAAAACACTCAAACTAGATGCCCTGAAGGACAGGAAGTCGCAAATTTAGAGACAAAGCAACTGTCCATTTGACAAAACCACACTGTTCATTTGAAAAAAAAGAATCTTATGTTCTGTTTATACTTTTACACGAATGTTCTCATTCCGATTAACCTTTTACCCAACGTAACGGCCAAAACCGGCCAGCGCTATTCTCAAAAATCGCCAATTAATTTTCGATATTTTTCATTTTTTGTCTCGAAAACATAGGTTATGACCCCTCGTTGGCACGAGCTCGTCGAGCTCGTTCCAACGAGGGGTCGTAACCTATGTTTTTGAGACAAAAAATGAAAAAAAGTAGTTATTCAAGATTTTTTTTTACGAGTGTCGTCTGCTTTTCATGTTAGGTAAAGGGTTAAATAAAATAACCTGAAAACGATAATCTGCTATTTTCCATAGAGGACATGCAGCATTTTACAAAAATATCAAACTATCGTCTTCAAACAAATTTGGATTTGTTAAATCGGACCGGAGAGATTATCATGTGAAATATGGGATTATTTTTTTAAAATGAATGTTGTGGTCTGGGCAAATGGATAGTCAACTTTTTCTTCCAAATTTGCATATTATTGTCCCTTCAATAAACCTCTGAAAATCGACAGTCGGTTTGTACGTTATCAAAACAATTTATAAAACTGGGTTCTTAAGACATTCCTTGTTTGAAAAAATGGCATCATAATATTGTTTATCCACTGTAGGTATCCATTTATGCATACTTTTGATGTCACTAATTTTCTCTTTGGAGAGTTTTGGATGTGTAGCGACTACGGGTGCATCCGTCAACACACAAGGCGCACTTCTTTTTGTAAGAGGACGGAGGTTCACAACAGTGAATTCCGAGTCAGAAAATCTCGTTTTGAAAGAACACTTTCCAAGTTCAATGTTAACAATAGCAAGATGCTTAACTTTAGTGAATGGCACAAGATTGAACTTTTAGGAGTTTGCAACTTTACTGAAATTTAAGAAGTCAGATCTTCGTATTTGTACTACTTGCCTAAAATTTGGTCTGATGGAATTTATAAGTCTGATTAATCCAACTGGGCTGAAAACTTCCGTCAAGTTTAGTCTCTTCTGATTGTGTGAATGAATATTGTCCACTTCCTGAACGCATCAATGTCCCGGTGTGGAAACTTTCTGTCCAATTCTTATTATGTTTGTGTGTGTTTTCATAAAGAGTTTAAGAGCCATTACCATATGTGAATTTCTCTTCTGTGGAATGCAACTGTCTGACCACAAAATAAGGTTTGAAACATGAGGCAAATCTAAACAAACAGCATCAAGAATTTTACAAAGAGCACTGGCAATTGCGTTGCCATCCCTCCCCTCTTAGTGTTCATCCCATATTGCGTTATAAGCTTTCTTATTAGCGTGGCAGTGTGCTGTCAAATTGAACACGGTAAGCTTTCTTTTGTAAAAAAGTTTGATACATTTGATTTTGGCAAGGTGATTACATTTTCCATATCGAAGGCAATTACAACGGTTCCCGCCTCTCGATCACGTTTTCTTTGTCGTGTATTATTTGTATCATTTCGATGGTCTTGGAATTTTGAAAATACTTCTTCTGGTACGGCACCAAGAGTGTTCTTTTTATTGTTTCATGCTCCTCGCAAGTGTCACATTTATCTTTTTTGGGAATGTGAAAGCCAAAATATTTCACGTATTGCCAAAGTTGGCTTGAGGCGTGATCATTATCTGGTTTGAAAAAATATATAACGAGAAACAATGCTGGAGGAAGTTGGAGGACCCAGAGAGAATCACCGAGCAGTGGCGAGTAACAATCAAACACAACAACTTACTAATTCGGTCGAAGCAGGTTAGTATAGGTTGAAGGCACGTGTACCATCAACGTGCCGTACTTCACAGTAAGCTGCAACATCATGTCCCTATGAAGACAAAGGGGATCAAATATCTTGCACACGGGCTCAATGCGGATGACCCGGATTGGGTTTGAACCGTCGTCCTTTCAATTCCAACTCTAACCACTGCCCCCCCCCCCCCACTCCCCCCTCCCTCCCCGTCTAAATACATAAAATGGTCTGTCAATCATGCCGATCCCTACCGGTGCATACCGCCTAGTGTAGGCCATTTGAACACCTGAATGGTAATAAATACTCGTAGCAAATTTCATCTTAATCAGATAGCCGATGGCTGAGTAATCAGTGCAGACGGATGGATGGGCGACAGACAATTCCACACAATATATTTTTAGTCGCAACAATGCCATGTTCTACGCGCCCAACAAGAGTTACTAGTCACACAAGTTGAAATAGTCGTACAAGTGCCCATTGGGCATAAAAATAAACACACAATGTACTGCTCGTTGGAGGGATGGTGGACAGACGAAAGGAGCAGTCTTGGATAGACAGTTAATCCAGTATAATACACATCATTCTCTTTGAGAATGGTATACAAAAGTTAGTGGTGAATAAAATTCCATGTTGTTATTTTATTGCGTTTTTGTCATTTATCTACAACTGGCAATCTTGTGTCAAACCTGCCACATAAAATAGTATTAGTATCACCAGCCACAGCCATGTACTGTTGAAATCCACGTTTTGAGTGGGTTAAATAGACATTGATTACATTTCGAACACATTTGGCACCGAAAACAATGTTTGCGCAATAATGCCTTATCTCCATAACTTGAAATTATGGACAGTCAAATGCAAAAATAAAATTCCGTGCTAAACTGTCCTATCTCCAAAACCTTTTTTCAAAAGCTCATGCTGCTCCTGTATTGCGTTCAATAATAACATTTTAAGTACTTATTGATTATAAAACATTTCTGCAATGAAATTTCACATTTTTTATGGTTACTTCATAAATAAAAACGATTATATTGACATTTTATTCTACCTACCCCTTTTCCTGAGTATTTTCGTCGTCCATTTGTCAGACTTTGTGCATGATGAGGCGATGAGTAACAGGGCGTCCTCGGTGTCACAGGGAGGGCTCGACCGTTACAGTATTCATGTGTATCAAAGGTTTGATAGTAGTGAGACATGAAAGAAAATCGATTTTTTGTGCTTCGTATTCCTGGCGTTAAGTGGAAGAGAACCCTAAAAATCACTTTCTGTTATATTTCCCAGTACATGTCGAATATTTAGTCAACAAACACAACTAAAATTTCACTTAAACTACAAGCATATAGTTTTTGTGCCATTTTGGCACGCATAAAACAACGTTAGGTAATCACCTTTATGGAATATGATACCCTACGTATACATCCATAATAATAATAAATCTTTGGGCGTCGGCTAATTTGTAGAAACTCTCATATGAGAAGTCATTGATTATCTCTAGGATCCCAAATGTGTCTCTCTCCCTCCCCTGCTCCTTCTCTCCTCCCAACACAATGAAATGATCTATGTTTAATGCTATCCCGCGCCTCTTTCTTCCCAATTTCACTTCTTCGCCTACTTATCGTCTCCTTTCTGTCACCCAGTAACCTACTGTTCTTCATTCCTCCGTCCCATTTCCCCATTGTACTCCAAGTGAATCATGTTCTGTCTAACGATATTTTGGAATTTATACACATTTGGCACTCCTTATCACCGTCACTCCCACTTGTTTCCCACACGCTCCAGTAACCTCGACCTCTGATTGAACAGCAGTGACTCACAAATGCTGGCTTCTCCTTGTGCAAGTCGCCCATAGTTATCTTCCCTCTGACCCATCTCACCCATTTCGGACAGGTATTTTATCTCGAGGTGTTCCCCCTTCTCGGTCAAAGAGTCTGTTGAATAGTTTTGCTGCTAATTCATTCAATTCCACAATGCGCTCCGCGAATCATTGTTGATTGGAGGTGGTGTTCCGCCAAATTTACGTGGTTTTCAGTTAACAATTACTTGATTTGGCAAGAGGCCCAGAAGCGGACTGGGCAGGGAAATTCAACAATGCCATGTTAGTAGCGACGAGAACACGGGACCGATCCTGGTTCGACTCAGTGTGAGAATTATTTAATTTAGTACATGCCTGTTCTTTGAAATCCCCATCTACAGCAATACTAAACCATGCGGAAAATGAAAATCTGTTTCGCACACATTTGCGGAACGGAAAACGTTGACGGACTATTTTTGAATTGAAGCGAAATTTCACAGGAATTTCATACAACCGTGCAACCGCAATCACAATTTCAGTCGCTAGCGATTGCAAGAAATCGTCCCTTGAGTTCCAGTGTGTTATATGTGCCTGAAGGCACATGGAACACATTGGAACTCAGGGAGCGAAATAGTAACACGTGTTCCCCTCGCAGATTTTGTTGGCGATAAAATATGTTCTTTTTGTTGGTAGTTGTCATATGAATTGCTGAGTGTCCTTCTGATAATTGTTTCTATAGACGTGGAGGCGTGTAATAAACACAAAACGACACGACCGTGTGAATGGTATTAATCGATATGGCACTTGTGCCATCGCAGGAGGATAAAACTCGAGGCTTGCGGCCTTGACCAATGCAGTCATGCCCAATGACTCCAACGCAGTTGCCCCTGGTGGGGATTGGATCGCGAGCCTTTCGGTTTGAAGTCCAGTGCCGTAATCACTGAGCCATCAAGCCCCTTCCGTACCATACCTTATATCTGGAACACCGACCATTTCCCAAATGGTTTTCCTACAAAAACCTTACTGAAGCTATTTTCGCGTCAATTTCATGTGTATTTTTTTCGTGTTGTTTCGGTATATGCCTCTTCTGTGATGTTTATTGATATATCTTTTCTCTGCAGTATACCAGTACATTAACAATAACATAACATTATAAAATACAAGAACATAAAAAGTATACAGCATGGGAATGGCATAGCCTAAAGGGCTGTCTTCCTGCCATCCCCATTGTTATTATTCATTATATTGCACCACTCCCTCAATACTCGGTGTCGCCTTCTGCCCCCGCCCCCCCTGCCCCCCCTCCCAACACACACACACTAATCAGTTTAATGTCAACTTCTGGGATAGAAAACTCCCAAACCATAGGTTATTCTCAAGGTTGAAAATCGGCATCCAGGTATTATATCAGGATGTGGTGTCTTCCCACTAGACCAATTCCCATTAAACCAACTGCACAGTGTTTCTGATTAAGGATAATTAGGAAAACAATTATTTATAAAAATCTGCTCAACATCTATAAAATATCATCTCAAAAATGAGGTCCCCAGAGGGTGAATTTGGTGATGCTACCCTGCACAGCAGGGCAGCATCACTAAATTTACCCTCTGTGAACCTCAACCTGAATCAAAGTCTTAAACATAATCAGAAAGAGGTACCCAGAGGATAAACTGGCCCACTGTATGGGATAGCATCAGCAAATTCACCCTCTGGGGACCTCATTCTGCAAATGACAGACTGCTTATTCTCAGGCTTGAATATCAATAACATTAAATACATTTATAAATATTTATAAATATATCAAATTACTGATATAGAATTATTTTTAAAGTAGAACACACCAGTTGGTCTAAGGGGAATTGGTCTTTTGTGAATTGGCCTCGTGGGAGTTGGTCTACAGGGAATTGGTCTAATGGGAATGAACTCCCCCCCCCCCCCCCCATGTACCCTGGATGTTGCCCGAGACAAGATAATACTTATTAGCCATTCTAAAACGTTTAAGTGGCAAAGAAAAGAATCCAGGGTCACTTTTTAACCTGGTATCACACTATGCAGGGTAATAAGGAACTACATTTGGTTTCGTAAATGGGGTATAAGGTATTTTATTATAATCTTGAATTGTAGTCAATCAAATATATAGACTTCATTCGTTAGGAAATAAAAAGGACACTCCCCAAACTTACTCTGTACTTGGAATTGTATACAAAGGCCGTTAAATTTCGAATTCAATACGTGTTTCCTGGAAGCACGAATTTAATTATCAATATTACCCGAGAGGTCGCTTTGCAAGACGACAGAGGCAACAGATCACAGATCAAACTGCGGTTTGACAAAATTAATTTCAGAATGGCGTTTGCATGGAAAATGATTTTTCTCCTCACGTCAGTGATACCGTTCGCAACTTTTGGCGGTAAGAATTTTTTGATAATTATTTGTCTTATTTATGTTCATTGATCCAGGAACGTAGGAATCATCTCGAACATGAGGGGAGGGGGTGCGCACGGCCATGTAGGGGCACTTACATACTGATATATTTCAGTAGTAGCCATGTGACATTGCGGGATGCAAGCGGTGCAATAATTAGACAAAGCTATGTTTAGGATTCACGCACCTTCACATTAAACAAAATGCACACTTTTTGGACCCATCTTTCACAATTTCGTGTTTCAGCCCAAATGGCGAAATTAGTTAACCCTTTCACTGCCACACTTTAGCCATATATGGAGGACCTCTATGTACGCCTGTGTGCTGCGAAGTTTAATAAAATTTATGACATACTTGAAACTCTATCATCTGATAAATTGTTGGAAAAGGCTCTCTGAGCCCTTTCCAACAATTAATCATATGGTAGGTTTGATTTGCACATACCAGAACGTATAGATAATCATCACAAACTATGTGAAAATAGTCATTTTCGGCAGCGAAAATGTTAAATATATAGCCAGAAATGTGTAGTTTCTCGGCTTCAAAGATTGTGGTGGCGACAAATCAAACGAGGGAATCTTTGGTCCCATTATTAGAGTAAATAGTCTGTGTACCCCACATACTCCCAATCCAATTGCAATGGTGAGGTGGTAAAGATAAGTTACAAATTCTCCGCCCCCCCGCCCCCCCCCCTCTCTCTCTCTCTCTCTCTCTCTTTCTGATTGCAGTCCTTGAAATGAGACGGGTGCGAGTGCAATTGCTCCCGTCAGCACCCGTGATTTCTATTTTACTGGAGCTAAAAAATGCACTCGTAGAAAAATATTGAACATTGTGGAGCATTAATATACTGTGAGGGCATATGAAATGTGTTTTGTTTTGAGAAAGCAGCACACTGTGGCCAGTAATTCCTTATACATTGAACTCTTTGGACACAAGTGGCATCTGCCATGCAGTTCAATGACAGCAATTAGAAAATTCCATATTCATTATTTGGGGCAGACCAATCAACATTTTCAACGTGCAGACTCGGGGCTGCACGTTGAAAATATTGATTGGTCTACCCCACTCATTTACTGAACAGCCATCCTATTTAATGACGTTATGACGTATCATGCACCTGGCTGTCAAAGGGGTCCAAAGGATTAAGGTTTCTGGTGTTTGGTAACAGTATTCCCACGAAAATTCATATACTAACATTTTGCAGGCGCAAATTACTCTCGATTTCGCGGGATCTTAAAACTGCAGTCATCAATTTTGTTCCTTTCCAGCAATGTCCCCCCCCCCCCCCCTCTCTCTCTCTTTCTCTCTATGGGTAATACTTGATTAAAAGCGTCCGTCCGTCTGTCTATCTGCCCATCCGTCCGTCCATCTATCCGTCCGTCGTCCGTTCGTCCGGATCCATATCTGAGCAACGAGAGGATTTTCGGTATGCGACAAGGCGGTATGCAGCGGTGAGAGCGTGGACAGGGACGTTGCCCATCTCTTGTTAGAATAACTACGGGAATGTTTTTTTTCTTCTTTTTTCATTGGGGTGTGGTGTGGTTTCAGTGTTGTTCTTACTAGTTCAGAATTGTTAAAACGAACTATTTTTGCAAAACGTCATGATATTTTTTTTAAAATCCTACCCATCTACCCACCTTCGCAATATTTCGTCGGGCGAGAGAAAAGTAAAACACCCGAATTAACCCTTTGCCAATACGAACGACGGTCAAGATTTGTAAACGAAATTCTTGAATAAATATTTTTTTCATTTTTTGCATCAAAAATATAGCTTATGGTCCCACAATGGAACCAGCTCTTTGAGCTCGTTCCAATGAGGAGTCATAAGCTGTTTGCAGAAAAAAGTAAAAATAACGAAGATTGAACGGTGAGTTTTGTGAATAGCACTGACGGTTTTTCCATTACGTTGGGTAAAGGGTTAAGACGTATAATAATTCTGAACATATCAAAAGAATTATTATTCTCGTAGAATACATAAAGAACACAAATCAAATACTATTAGGTACACATGGAATTAGAAGTGTTCAGTTGATGTTACATAATCAAAACAAAACAAAATAGTATTGGTAAAGGGGCCGATAGGGCGAGAAGGAAGACTTAGGAAGTGGAATGCCACTCCATGAGATTTTGTCGGAAATTTTATTGATTCTTGTCGAACATTTTACGTATTTGTCCGGGTTTTTTTAAAAGCTGAATTCAAACCCATTTTAAAGAAAGGTTTTGTCAGGTTTAGAAGGAAATAAACCTCCTCTTGATATATAGGTCGGGGCCTCGCCTAAATATTCGGTCATGTTCCTTAACCTCGACGAGTGCTACAAAAGCAGGATGCAATGTTCTGTTTGCTCTGAATTCTGTCGGAAACAAAATTCAAACCTTATTATATGGACTCCCAGACCCAGTCCTCTCCTCCTTCACTGCGTGAATCCATTATTTTACATACGTAGATAGTGGATTACAAGTTTTACGCTCACAGAGAACAGCGACAATGTAACTCAAAACTTGGCATTATTTGGTGCCAAATGTAAATATTATCCATCAGATAATTGCATCAAAGTTCTTAATTCTACGAACTGCACCTCAGAAGAAATCAGCGAACCTTGTCTTTTTCAAATTTCCCGGGTGCCATAGAATTAAGAAAGGACGCTGATTTTGTTTACAAGGGCAGTTAAGAAAGGACGCTGGTTTTGTTTACAATGGCATTCTACGGCACCCGGGAAATTTGAAAAAGACAAGTCACGCTGATTTCTTCTGAGGTGCAGTTCGTAGAACTAAGTACTTTGATGCAATTATCTGATGAATAATTAAATAACTGAGTATTCCGTGTGTTCTGTACTGGCCTCGTATATACTTGGTTAACTTGCATTCCCTTTATGGGGTCTGTCGTTGTCCGTGTGGTTTGCGTGTTTCAGTATAGTTTCGCTAGGTAGTTGGTGCCGGAGGAAACTATCTCGGCGTAGGTTCGAACCCCCGCCATGCCTTTGTAAATATTATCCCTTCAGTCAAACAAGGTGCTATCTGCAATTTTGCATTGTTGATGACACCTTGTTCCACTCAAGGGACAATGCATCCCTAGAAAAATTTTTCGAGTGGATCCCTGCCAGGGACATCTGCGTTGAATCCTTGGGCAAGGCGCTTAATCCCGACTGACCACGTGGGAGAGCGGTGGCGCTGTGTACTAAGGCGTACTTGGGCTGCACGATATTCAGATTTGAATACCGGTGACGATATCAAATAAAATATCGCGATATACCGGTTTATTGTCGAAACTTTATTAAAAGTTGAGAAGCCACTCAAATATCACCGCTATTATGATACTATAGAAAAAGTCGATGGTGCATCTGTCTTCAACTAATGCTAACCTTATATGTGTGGAGTTAGAACGTTGGGGAGTCTGAGAGTTGCTCGCCGTTACTCGGTGGTTCTCTTTGGATACTCCGGCTTCCTCCACCCGTAAAACTGTTTGACATGAGGTGACCATTGCTCTAGAAAGTGTCGTTAAACTCCAATGAATAAATAAACATATTTTCCGGTAGTCCATCACGAAAATTAGTTAGCAGAAAATGATGCGATGAGAATTAATTAATAATGACCGTGGTGAATTTTAACCTTTGCCTTATACAAGCTTCGGTTTTTTAAGTATATTTTTCTACATTCCTTCAAACCATATTTCAGGGAACCCAATAAAATTCTAAACTTTGGTCTGGCCATCCTCCTCATCACACGAGGAGTCATACACTAGCATTTGGAATTTTTAAAAAAAACAATGTTCCGTAAATTACGTTGGGATATGAAAGAATTTGTTAAATACCATGCTGATGGACCCCGCCCCACCCCCTCCCCTACTGTTTCTTATCATGTATCTGACTCTCGCAGAGACATGGCGACCTGGCGTTGTCTCACCCTTCAAATCTCGGCCAAAATATTCAGAAGTTAGAAAGTATATACCTTAACCCTTCACCCAACGAATCGGCCGCATCCGTTCGCGTAATATGCAAATTCAACAGTTGAAAAAATATTATTTTTCAAAAAATTTCAACAAAACCATATCATGTGAAACCTCGTGGGAACGAACTCGTCGAGCTCGTTCCAACGAGGGGCCACATGATATGGTTTTGTTGAAAGTTTTTGTTAAATTTGAAAAAATGATATTTAAAATAATAACTTTTGATATCGTCTGTGTTGGGTAAAGGGTTAAATCACCAACAGCTCGAACTATCATGGCCTATGGTAGTAGATGTCGTGGTATTATATTACCGGCCGTGAACACTCTAATAGTAGATGTCGTGGTATTATATTTGTGGCCGTAAACTTTCTAACAGGCATTTTGTGATTTTGAAACTTTGAGTAAATCCTATTTCAGCTCCAGAACCCAAAAGGTTCAATATTTCGAACACAGGAGGGGTGGGGGTGGGGGTGGGGGTGGGGGTGGGGGCGGGAATTCAATTTCTTCAGCTGTTGAATATTCACAAGAAGCTGTTGGAAAATTCTCACTCGTGGGTGGCGGGGTGCAAGACGTTTTCTTAAAAGTTGGGTATTTGGTAGCCAGTGGAAGAGGTACCAATATATTCTAACCATGTCTCTGGGCCTGAGCTCTCGATAATTATCTGCAACACAAAGCACGACAACCAACTGATAAACCAACCCTCACTGAATAATACTAGCACGTCCATGTTGTAGAAGTATATGCCATTTATTTATCTTTTTACTCCCCAACATACTCACTCCGAACAACTTTAGAGATGAATTTCGTATTTGTTTTGTTATTTTTGAATAATCTGAGTCAAAAAAGAAAGTATAATAGAAGCAAATGTGAAAAATAGCATAAAGGATGAAATATAATAGTTCTAATGTTGCATGTTTGTAGACAAGAAGTCGTGCAAAGCGTTTAATGACATGTTGTAGTTGTCCACCAACCGTACACAATTTTGCTATTCAATATAGCAAGTGGTACCCGAGAAGTAAGTAGAGTTTATTCAACAGAATATTATAGTACAATAATTGTGAAAATCTGTAAATGTAGGTAATTAATGATATTCTGTTGGGAGAAAGCATGGCCAGATTGGCCGTCTACCTGTTGTCTCCAGTAACATAAAAATAAATGTGTTGAAAATGTGTCAGAAGAAGCTCTCTGGTTCTATAGAAAATAATTATATGAATTATAAAATGTCAAATTGAATGGGTGACCGACGATTTTCTTTGTGTTATGTTGTGCAAGAGAGCCTGGGTTATTGAGAAAATACGCTAGTTTTTGTCTTCCGACATTATAAAAAATGCCAAGGCTAACCGAAAATCAGAGGTTGCGTGCCATTGGTATGCATGAGCCTAAGGTACCTCCAGATGAGCTCGCTGCTGAGTTCGGAGTCGCTGTGGCCACTATTTACCGTCTCATTGGAAGGTATAGAACCACTGGATCTACTGCCGGCCGACCGCGTTCGGGTCGACCAAGAGTTATGACCCCCGCACAAGACCGACACGTCGGGACGTCTCACTTGGGGGATAGCTTCCTTCCGGGGACGAGGACAGCAGCAATTACTCCTGGTATAACTAACAATAGAATCAGTGCACAACCTGTCTGCACCAGACTCGCTGAACACGGCATCCGAAGTAGGCGTCCATACGACGGACCAATCCTTACCAAACGTCATCGTACAGTCAGAATAGAATGGGTACGTCAACGTGTTTGCTGGACTCAGCAACGTTGGAGCACAGTTCTTTTTAGTAATGAATCACGCTTTTGTCTACAGCGCGCTGATGGTAGGGCAAGAGTGTATCGCCGACGACGAGAACGGTTATACTGATTCTTGCGTGTCGGAATTCGACCTTTTCGGCGTGGGTAGTGTAATGGTTTGGGCAGGAATTTCCTTGCACTATCGAACGTAGTTGATCTTCATCGATGGTAATCTGAATGGACAGCGATATAGGAACGAAATTCTTAACGCTGTTGTTGTCCCGTTGTTTAACGCTACCGTCGGATTGTAGTTATTCCACCAAGACAATGCCCGGTGTCACGTGGTGCGTATCTGTCGTGACTTTCTTGAGGAGAAAAGCATCGAACTTCTTCCCTGACCCCCACTTTCGCCAGATTTGTCGCCAATCGAGCATCTTTGGGATCAATTGGACCGCCGGGTACGACTTCTTGATCTTCAGACGTTAGGCGATTCACGTAATGTTCTAAGACAGGAGTGGAACGCAGTACCACATGCTGACATCCAGAGACTTATCAGGTCCATGCGCTATCGATGTCTTGTCATCCAAAAGGCAAACGGTGGACACACATGCTATTGACTGCATGTGTGAACTTTTCATTTCACCCCATGTCTGAATTGAGGCATCCCAACGTGACGCTGGCAACAGTAAGAACATGAAATTATGCAAATTCATACAGCTAGACTCGACATATGAATTTACAATAATTTGTTTGGGAGTAAAGTCGATAATACTAAAAAAATGCCCCTCAAAGTTTATTACACTTTCTTTTTTGACTCAGTATATTATCATTACTTTTTATTTTTCTATTTCTTCTTTTTCTGAAGTTTTATAAATTATAAACACTAAAGAAGTATGTTAAACCTTGTTAAACCGCTGAATATATGTGAAATCATGTAACGTCATGTCTTGTTGCAATGTGGATAACGCGGTAGCCGTGTGTAAGTGACCAGGCTGTGACGCCATTGTATTGTGATACGTGGTGTTTGTGCGCTTGCGCAAAGCGCGTTGTTAGGGTAACACGTGATTCTGCCGTCCAGTTTGGTCAATGGAGCCACCATCTTGCCTTCGTTAGAGAGCTGAAGAGCCCTAAATTTGAGACGAGACAAGTGTAGCTTTGTATTACTATTTTCAGCTTTTTGGACCGTCCTCGCTGCTGTCGACTCAAACATTCTATCTAGTCTCAGGGACCACTACCTAAATATCCGCCCCAGTTGGATAGACACAACGGTAGACCTATGTAGGGACGCCATAGTCACGTGACGCAGTTACCCGCATGGACGGCCATGTTGTGACGCCATTATCATGGCGAAATGTGTCAGTGCCCATGCGTATTGTGTGTTGTTAGGGTGACACCACGTGTTTCCGCCGTCCATTTTGTTTACTGGAGGCTGTCATCTTGGTCTCTATAGCAGCACGCGATTTCTATGTGACCTAATGTCCTATAATAGGACGTGTGTATGTTCTTAGAGTGCGTTCGATTCAACTGGAGCGGTTCTAATTACCTGAATGTAATCGGCTAGGAATCCCATTTAAGGACCATTTTTATAAAATCCCTTCTTTGGATACTGTTGTAGAATCCCTTTCTTAATCGAGGACATGGCGGCTATGAAAAATACCTCGATGAAGTATTGCCTCATGATCCTCATACCCTTGTCTGGGTACTGAACGGCTACGGTCCGCGAAATATCACTTACGGAATCCAACTATGTTCTGCTTATGCCAATAGAATCCCATTTTCATCGTATGTGAATATGTGCTACATGTTTTGTTCTGACAAATTCTGCATTTTCACATAAGCACATATCGGTCTCTCGAGTATGTGCTCATGTGTTATACTTGCCGTGCTTACGTTGTTATCTAGAATACAAGCACATCTTGGACGTTCGAACACCACTAGCTGATTTACTGAATCAGTTTGCAGCCCCACGTACGGAATCCCACTTACAGATTTGCGAAACCTCACTTCTGGATTCCCTTTTTGGGAATCCCTTCTAGAGAACATCTGTGGTCAGGAAATCCCCTTTTCCGAGACATGGATAAGAGTCGTAAGAGGAGTCACTGGTTGGAATACCTACTCGATAGCTTGTTTGCTCGATAAGATTCAAGACCTGAGAGCAATGCCAGTTCAATCCGTTGCTCGAAAGCTTAATTGCTGGTTTTGATTCGTGTCGTTCCAGCAATGCCTGTTCAAGTCACTACTCGGTACTTTATTGGCTCGTTTGAGCAATAGTTGTTCCAGTCCCTGCTTGATTGTCATTCGGGTCCAAGAAGCAAACAGGCATGCGTTGTGCATAGGGGAAATAACTCTGTATGGGTAGGTACAGAGTAAGTAAATGAAGCAGTCTGACAGGGACGAGGGCTGAGGTTGGAACCATAGGTAGGACTGTACGAGTTTTGAAATAACCCAGAGTCTTTCATATGAAAACTTCAGTCGTTGTTTTTGTCCACTTTTTCATCAAACCGGGTCACGGCTGCTGAATGGCAGACAAAATTTCGCATCCGTCCTATGGAGGACTGTACGAGTTTTGAAATAGCCCAGAGTCTTTCATATGATAACTTCAGTCGTTGTTTTTGTTCACTTTTCATCAAACCGGGTCACGGCTGCTGAATGGCAGACATGGCCGGATTTGGTGAAAAAGATATGGAATATCGACAGCTGAGTTCTGTAACTTGAATATATATTTTCACCAGTGATTTCTCGCATTCTGGATTTAATAGTATAGAATTAAAGGATGTAAATAAATCACTTGAATGGAGGACTGTTCGAGTGTTGAAATAACCCAGAGTTTTTCATATGATAACTTTAGTCGTTGTTTTTCTCCACTTTTTCATCAAACGGATCACGACTGCTGAATGGCGGGCATGGTCGGATTTGATGAAAAAGATCTGGAATATTGACAGCTGAGTCCTGTAACTTGAATTAATATTTTCACCAGTGATTGTGCGACTGACTGTTCGAGTGTTAAAGTGTCCGAACGCCCAAAATAAGTCCATGAAATGCTAATTGTTTTCATAACTGGACTATTTGTAAAAGATCATGTTCATTAAAACAGTCACGGCTGCTTTGCGGCAGACACGGCTAGATTTGATAGACATATTTGAAATATTGAAAGATGAGTCCAGTGTTCCACTACCAGAATTGATATTTTCATCAGTAATTTCGTGTATTTGATTTTAACTAAGATGTTTAGTATCCTTAATAGGTGAAGTCTGTTGCCGTCTAAACAGAAAAAAAATACTCACGTTTGTCGCAATCGAACAATTGAAGATTGCTAATTTCCCCATCCGTTCTGTGGAGGACTGTGCGAGAGATGAAATGGCCCAGATTTTTTTTTTTTTTCTTTTTTTTCAAGACAAATTAAGTCGTTGTATCTCACCAATTTTCATCAAACCGGGTCATGGCTGCTTAATGGCAGACATGGCCGGAGTTGATGAAAAATATGTGGAATATTGAGAGCTGAGTTCAGTGTTTTGTAACTGAAATTGATATCTTTCACCAGTGATTTCTTGCATGACAGTACTGTGCAGCATGGAATTAAATTATGTAAATAAATCACTTTAGCGTGTATAATTCAGCAACACCAAAGGGTCAGCCAGCCTTGATGCAGTCTTTATTTTCACCAGTGATTTATTGCATTGTAGATCTAAATGCAGGGAAACAAAGCTTATAAAAAATTACTTGAGTGTGTGTAACTCAACAGCAATACTTTGCAGCAAACAAGGCAGTATAAGATAATCGTATCTAAAATACTGAAAGTTGAGTCCAGCGTTCCGTTTTCAGAATGGATATTATCATCATTTGTTGTAATAAATTTGTTGTAAGTAATATTGCGATATCCTCCCATGTGAAAGTCCTCCAAATCCAAATCCCATAACAGTTTTTTGAACAACCTAATTTAAAACATATACCCACCCGAATTATCGCGTGACAACAACTGTAAGTAAAGTGATGTCGCACTCAATAAGTATATGTATATGTATATGTATATTTTTAACAGTTTTGATATATGTACAGAGTTATTGTGTACCCAATCTGACCTCAAATCATGGATTCATATTGCAACAGACTGTGACTAAAAGTGAAACTGAAGTATCGATAGTCCCTCATGAACAGTTCATTTACCACTTATTATTTAGGGAAATATTATTATACTTTTCCTGCGGAAGAGCGGGCGGTACGATAATGACCTATGGCGGGTAATGTTGCACTAGACGAGGTGCAAATGGAACCAGAGTATGACTTTATACAGCTCTATAATGAGAAAGTATGTTCCTCCCCAGAAAATGACGAATCTCCGTTTAAACTCCACTCAAATGAGTGTAAATACTTTACACCTAAAGATTTTCAGTCTATGACTAGTAAAATAAACTCAGAATTTTCTTTGTTCCATCTTAACTGTCAAAGCTTAAAGGCTCACTGGGATTCCTTCCAGAACCTGCTCTTTAATTTACAAACAAATAATAATTTTTTTGACATAATTGGACTCACAGAAATATTTCAAATTCCCCCACAAAACTCGTTTACTCTGGAGGGTTATGCGCCAATTATCAAATGCATGAGACCCGAAAATGATGATGGCCGAGGGGGAGTTGGGCTATATATAAAAGAGGGGATATCCTATAAAGTTCGAAGTGATATTACAATTTTCATCCCCCACGTTTTCGAATCTCTATTCATAGAAGTTGAAGATAAACACAACTCTAAAATAATTGGCGTCATATATAGACCAAACACTCCACCGAAAGCCGATATAAACCTCCTCATATTAAAATTAGGTGAAATAATGGATGTTCTGAATGCCGAAAACAAGAAAGTTTATATCATGGGGGATCTCAACCTGGACCTTTTAAAAGCAAATATACATTCCAAGACAGAAGAATTTGTCGATCTCATGTTTAGCCAAGGATTCTTGCCTCATATAACCAAACCAACGAGAATAACTAATCATTCAGCTACTCTGATAGACCACATATTTTCAAACAATGTTTCACAAACAACAATACCGGGTATAATTATAACAGATGTATCAGATCACTTTGGTGTTTTTTACATTGAAGAATCTACCAAGGCAAATGATACACCACGGTTTACTATAAAACGAATCATAAACGCGGAAAAAATGTCTGAATTTAAAGAATTACTCTCAGAAAGTAATTTTTACCCTGTCTTGCTTTCAAACTGTCCCAATGAATCATATGAAACATTTTTAAACATCTATATGGAAGCTTACGATAAGGCATTCCCTTTGAAGCGTGTCCGCCAGAACAATAAATTTATTAAAAAACAACCTTGGATGACAAAGGGACTTGTCATATCCTCAGTTAATAAAGAAAAATTCTATACAAGAAAACTTAAAAACCCTAATGAACATAATTTACGAAATTACAAAAACTACTGTAAAATTTTTAATAAAGTTAAGAAACAATGTAAATCAATTTATTATAGGGATATCTTGAATGAAAATAGGAACAATATGCGAAGAACATGGCAGATCTTAAACGAAGCTATCAATAAAGGAAAACGTGAAAGCAGACTACCCACTTTCTTTGTCCAGGGGGGTACAGAAATAATCGAAGCCCAGGACATTGCAAGAGAATTCAATAATTTTTTCGTCAACGTTGGTAGAACCAAATCCGACCAGATCCAGAAACCGGATAAATCGTATTTAAACTACATGCATGGTAGTGTTTCCAACAACTTTTATCTTCTACCCACAAATCCTGTAGAAGTTAGTCAAATTGTAAACAGAATGAAAGTAAAATCGTCGAAAGATTGCGATAGTATCACAACCAGTCTTCTTAAACAAACGATAAATGAGATATTAGTCCCCATTACCCACATAATCAATAATTCCTTTACCGAGGGCAAAGTACCAGATAGAATGAAAATCGCAAAGGTGGTACCCATTTTCAAATCAGGCGACGAGCACAGCTTTACAAACTACAGACCCATTAGTATCCTTCCAGCTTTTTCAAAAGTAATGGAAAAGCTCATGGACAAAAGACTTAGAATTTATCTCGAGAGGTTTAATATCTTATATCCTTATCAATACGGGTTTCAAAAACGTCATAGCACGATTCACCCAGTCCTCCAACTCCTCAAAAGCACCGCTATGGAAAACAATAAACGGGAAAAGAATAGTACACTGGCACTATTCTTGGACCTGTCTAAAGCATTCGACACGATAAACCATGAAATACTATTGGGCAAACTCGAATACTACGGCATCAGAGGACTAGCCAACAACTGGTTTAGAAGCTACTTGTCCGATAGATTCCAATATGTTCTATATGACGAACAAAAATCTGACTTTGCCAGGCAAAGCTGTGGTGTCCCACAGGGCTCGATCTTGGGCCCCGTTTTATTTCTTCTGTATATAAATGATATTAGTAACTCAACTTCGCTTAATCTCTTGTCGTTCGCTGATGACACTACAGTACACTGCTCTGGTCTCAACAGTAGTTCAATAACACCTTATTTTAACGAAGAACTTCAAAAATTATTCGAATGGTGCTCTGTGAACGAGTTGATGCTGAATGCTTAAAAAACCTCATACATTATACTTAATCCAACAAAAGGAAGGAATACTGATTCCCGTCATGAGGTAAAAATAAATAACCAAGTTATTAAGAAGGTCGGAGACAACGAACCAGAAAAATCCATAAAGTTTTTGGGAATAAGCCTCGATGAACATTTATCCTACAAAGCCCACATATCCCGAATAAGCTCGAAAATAGCGCGAGCAAACTATAGTCTCAACAAAGTAAAAAATATCCTCCCTCATCGAGTCCTGAAGACATTGTATTTCGCCCTGGTTCACAGCCATTTAATATATGGAATCGTAACATGGGGGAGCTCGAAAGCAATTAATAAATTAGCTATTATGCAGAAGCGTTCATTACGAATTGTCAATAACAAAAAATACAACTCTCATACTGACCCTCTGTTCAAGAAGGATGAAATCCTCAAAGTTGACGATTTGTTTAAACTACATGCATTGCTGTTCATGTTTGACTGGCATAGAGGCCATTTACCTTCTTCCTTTAATGATATGTTCAACGTAAATGACAATTCGTCAGGTAGAACAACCAGACAGTCTGGACTTCTGAACATAGAAAAAACACGAAACCGTACCTTAGATAAACTTCCATTATACACGTTCCCGAAATTATGGAATGCTCTAGACGTCACTGTTCGAAATATTAACAATAGAACCGCCTTTAGACGCAAATTAACCTCCGATTTTATTTCTTCCTACTCAAATTATGTCCGGTGTAATAACCCTTATTGCCCAGAATGTACATAATAAAAATCAGTATTTTCATTAAATTACCGAGAAGAACTTACCAAAAAGAACCTATACACACAAGTTATGCTCTGTGTCCCATTCTGGTATCCTCGTCCTGTACAACCTGCAAATCCTTCGATTTGATCCGTGAAAATGCACAAATAATTTACGTGTCATGCCGACTGTCACACCGTGAGGTACCGCGGGGGGAGCCGTTCCAGTTTAAACTGAAACGGGCTGATTCACCGCTATTTGCGCCCCATCGTGTGTCAGCCGATGTGGACCTCCCATTAACAGACTTGTATTATTCCAAGATTTATACGATAGTTTATGACGGGATCTGTTGTTACTGTTTGCTACCCTGAACTGTGTTAACAATATATTAAGCAGGTTGTTTCGGGATATTAGCAATATTGAGGTACCAGTCGTCCGCTGGAATCTATAATTATTTCCCCCTAACTTATTTTTTATACGAGAACAAATTATTGGCAAAAGAATATGAACACCCATTCCTCATTAGGAATTAGACTAATTACGTCAAGTCCGATCACTTCATCACAGTCTGTTGCGATTTTTATTTTTCTAGGGAGTGTCAGGTAGACAGCCAATCTGGCTATGTCACTTCCCACGGTATGCTGAATACATTGTCTGTAAAACATTTATCTGTAAAAGGTTTTTTTTATATGTATACCGTAAATAAAGAATCTGAATCTGAATCTGAATCTAGGTAGTCAATATTCAAAAGAATGCTAAGTTGAGAATGGTAAAAATAGAATCAGAGGATTCTGGAAATTTAGGAAAATTGACGCCGAGCAAATCTGCTCGCCAAAGATACTCTTGTTGAATCGAACGCAACTTTTGGAAGCCTTCATATTAACCATGTTCCGTCAAAGTAGGAAAGGACAAGCGAGGGGTCTGGAAGTTTAAGAAAATTTCTGTGGTGATTAGATGGAAAAACTAAGGCTTCTTGAAAAATCTGACCCAGCAAAGATACTCTAGGGGAATCGAATGCAACGTTTGGAGACCTCTCAGTCCTGTCGCTCTGCGTTCTACTCTTATAAACCCTACATGTTGGAATGGCCGAGTCCGTTTCGGTGTTTCGGCGTTTCGGCAATTTGGGTTGTATGTGGTGCTTCTATGTAGTCCAGTTCAGTCTAACAGAAACTTCTCTGTACTGGGTGCTTTATAAAGAGTATTTGCAGAAATCAGAATATGTTTTGGTTTGTTTGGGTGGTGATTCTGGGTCATTGCCGTCTCGATTTCGGTAATTAGATTTATTCCAGTTGTATGGAACATACCCTAAAGTCCTGATCAACCCTTTTCCAGTCATTTCCAAAAATGGCATGCCATACACGCTCTTTAAATGCGAATATTTTTCAACTTAGTTATCTCACCCATTACATGTATAACATTTTTCAAATGCAGTAAAAACACATAACGTATGATAACACTATCTGACAAAGTAGCAATAAACACTCTGAATATGGGTAAAATAATTTATAGTCAAATACAAGACTTCCACCTGGAACATTGCTTGAAAAAATGCCGAAACTAGTCATTTTCAGACACCTAACAGCCTCAAACGTAGACTTTTCCCTCTACCTCCACTTGCTTACCCCTGGAACATATCAGCCCCTGTTTCTAAATGTGAAAAAATTAATATGTTTCATTTTTAGTTACACGCCTGGTAACAACTCCATGTAAAAAGGACATTTTGAAAAATAGTTAATTTTTGGAAGCCACTGTTTCCCTTAATTCCTCTGATAATTTACCGATATGCAACAGACCCCAACTCTTTGATCCCAACCTCAAATTTTGTTGGCCTACAAATAGCCTAATCAGTATCAAAAGCAGAATCTTCCCACTATCCCCATTTAACTATCCCTGGAACATATCATCATCTGTTTCTAAAATGTGAAAACAAATTTATGTGTTTCTGTCTCATTTTTTAAATTGCATGTTTGGTAACAACTCCGTGTAAAAAGCACATTTTAAAAAATAGTCAATTTTCCTAAGCTAATGTTTCCCATAATTCCTCTGGTAATTTACTCCTATACATCCAACTCTTTCAGCAAACCTTCAAATACTGTTGTCCAACAAATAGCCCAATGTAATCGTATATCTGATACTAAAATACATCTCCAATGTACATGGCACAAGTTTCAACATATTCCCCTTAGTTTAGAGCGTTACCCTTACGCAACAGTGCGAAACTGTAGAGCTAAACCTAAGAACATACCCCTCCTATTGTAGGACGATGTGTCACATAGCAATAGCACGCCAATATAGAAACTGAGATGACAAGCTCCTGTGAACAAAATGGACGAACGTAACAATACGCGCTGTGCATGCGCACAGACGTCACACACCACCATGGTGATGACGTCAAAACATGGCTACTCACGCAGACTGCCATGACAATCCCACATAACGTAACTGGGTCACGTGACTATGTCGTCATTTCCTTGGTCCACCACTAAGTTCATCCGGCCGGAGCTGTTCCATCGCTCTCCTTTTACTCTCCCATCTTTGCAATCTCACAACTTCCGCTCTCTATCAAGTGTTAGAGGACAGAATGTCCAATCAGGTCAGTCACTCCTCCATAACTCTACACAATGTTTTCTTCCTTGACCGAGTGTATTCTGATACTATATTACGTATGGGAGACCGTCTGTTGATTTTGTCGAGGTGTGTTTTTGTGTTATTTAACAATGTTACACAACCCGTAAACACATGGATGATGGATCCATTATTAAAAGACCGAAATGCACTTATGCGATATGTTGTAATGTGCCCCCAAACGTTCCGCACTTTGACTCAAATCGATGTTTGATGGTTCTTGTAACATGGTGATGTAGTCTCTGAGGAAACTTAAAAGAGGACAGCTATCTTAGTTTAGTTATGTGGGGATGTTTTATCGGATGATAGTTTGGTGGATTATTGTCGTTATTGCTGAGACACGCGACTGTTACCTACAAAAACCTCTCTCTTCCATCGCCGCTACTGCTGGTCGATACCGCTACTGGTGATTATCACTACTGTTATCCACTCCAATCACTCGAGTGGAAAAGTCTACAACTGCTGCTGACTCATATCTTTACTATATGCGCTCTCGGCATCATTATTGTAAATACATCTCAGTTGTTATCGGTTTTGCCATCCTCAGCCAATAGGACTAGTATGTCACCATTATGAGTTTTGTTGTTAACTTTCACTGCAGCTCAAATGCGAGAACTAAAACTCAAATAGAGCCTCATTCGCTTGCCTGTTCGACCATCTGGGTATTTGAGAATACTTGTGACTTGGTGGGTTGATAATGGGGATTAATGCCTGTGGAAGCTTATGGTTTCTACAGTTTTATAATATGAGGGCGCTAATGTAATCTCTCAATGAGATCAAATTTACCAACCCTCATAGCCTCATATTGATATATTTGAATATATACTACTAAGCACCACATATTTGACACATCATTGTGGAATTTGCATGTGACACATTTGCGAAATATTTGGTGGATATTATTGAGGAATGTATTGAGATGGTCCCTAGTGTTTACATTAGCTCTCTTGACAGGCAGACTGTTCGTGACATCCATGGAAAGCATGTACCCCTTGATTTTCATGATGTTTTCGTGTACTGTCAACATGTACATGACATGTGTAGGGTATTCAATCTTCATTTTAACAGAAACCCTTGTGATTTAGTGAATGAATATGGCGAAGAAGACATTTGTCTGAAGCAGAAATGTGGCGGGCTGTTGTGATGGTGGGGCAAGGGGCTACGCATCGTCAGGTTGGCGAAGCCTTTGGTGTGCACCATACGCTGATCAACAGAGACTGAGCAAGATTTCACCAGTATGGCACACCAGTTAGACGGCATGGTGGTGGCTGAGATAGGGCAACATCTGCAGCTGAAGACCGGTTTTTGATCATTCAGGCCCGTAGAACCGCTTTGCAACAGCAATCCAGCTTCGCAGTGACCTTCAGAATGCATCCGGGGTAAATGTTTCGACGCAGACTATCCGGGCAAGGTTGCACGAAGGTGGTCTCCGATCGAGAAGACCATGTATTCGTATTCCTCTGCCCCAGAACCACCGCCAGACACGATATGAATGGGCCATGGACCACGTTGGATGGAGAGAGAAGATTGGTGACCTGTCCTTTTTACAGACGAGTCGAGGTACTGCCTAGACCAAAGAGATAGGCGATCTAGGGTATGGAGAAGACCAGGAGAGTGATTCCATGCAGCCAACATTGCTGGACATGACCGCTATGGTGGACGGTCAATAATATGCTGGGGCGGCATCAGCTGGGATTGACGTACAGAACTGTGTGTCCTTAACCGTGGTACATTGACTGCACAGCGGTATATTGATGAGATCCTGCATGCCCACGTCAGATTGTATGCAGTGCAGTGGGTGATAGATTCATTCTGAGGGACGATAATGCCCGTCCTCGTGTTGCCTATGCTGTCCGTGAGTACCAACAGGGGGAGGGGATTGAGCGTATGGAGTGTCCAGCAAGATCCCCTGACCTCAATCCTATCGAACATGTCTGGAATGAGTTGCAGCTTGCAATTTCAGCCCGTCCAGTCAAGCCAAGAAGTGTCCAGGAGCTTGGTGCCATGATGGTCCAAGAATGGGACCACATCCCACAAAGGACCACCAGGAACCTGATTGGGAGCACGAGAAGGCGTTGTCAAGCTGTATTTAACAGTAATGGGTCTCATACTCGATATTGAACCCATACCATTCGCTCCGTCAACTTTTTGGCAAATTTGAACAATTTCCTCTTTTTACAATAATATCCATTTTCCATGGTTATCGTATTCAAAAGCTAAAAAAGAATGTTAAACACAAACAAAATCTTAATTTCTGTACTTAAATCATTAGAGACATAATTAAATAAAAAATATATACACTTTTCATAACAATATTTCAACTAAAACGTAAAACAGGTAGTTGGATATACTTGGTGCTTAGCAAACTTTGAGTAGTAAAAACGTATGATATATAAAGATTATCATGATAATGTGCATGTCCTGTGATTTGTTTCAGATTCGAGGTGGTGTCCAGAATGGGATCTCAACGGACTGGCTTTGCCGGCGAGTTGTGATTCCATTCTGGACACCACCGAGAATCTGATGCAAATCACAGGACATGCACATTATTATGATAATTCATTTATCCAACAATTCTGTCACATAAACAGATTAAATCTTAAATTATTAATACAGTTTTAGGACATAATGTTGGGCGAGAAAAGGTTTTAAAAAAGTCTTATATTTTATGGAACAATATTGTTGTGCACTTTAACAAACATTGAGTAACGCGGTCACCCCACATTTTCAAAATTGCGTGGTAAAGTTATTCACTCTCAATGTCACTTCCTATGATAATGCGCTTGAATTTACAAGTGTGCAATATCGTGGGGAGGGGGGGGGGGGGGCGGATGTTATTTGCTTTTAATAGTTCTGTCGCTAATTGTAAAGAATTTCGTTTTGTTTTGAAAGCGACCAGCCAAGTCGATCATCTAAACGCTCATAGAATGTATTCATGCGCCTGTTATGATAGCCCGTTGCGTTCCCGGAAACGAGTCGTCTATATGAGACGGAGTCAGAGTGAGTCGCCTATATGATACGGAATCGGAACACATTATGCGATACGTACCGTTTCTCGTGATTTTCAAGCCAACATAAATTTGATTGTTTGATAATGTAATGTACTATCAAAGTACGACAGCTACGTGATAATAGTTATATAAGAAGATCGCTATAAGATGGATTAGATTGGTAACGGGGGAAATTTAAAAGTCTAGTAGTCGATGAAACTCTCTATGGTGTCTCGTCGGAATCCGTGGAATCCCATTCCGTTCATTATTGGGCTATAAAGGTAAGCAGAACTACAGATGTAGCCCTGGATTCGTCTATTATTGATGTTCTGGTCCGAAATATATTAATTAGCATTAATAAATTGTCAAGAAAGAATAATGTTCAACAATTGAAACCCATTTCTTTTTTAACCAGTTTTCGAATGTACTTGTTCAGTCAAACCAAAATCTACAACCAAATCACTCTACAGGACAATTGGGATCGTCACCTCCACCATTACCCCAATTTAGGATCATGTCAACCGCGTGCTAAGTTAGTTTAAAGCATGTCAGACAGATCCATGTGAATCGGATTTCCTATCCTGGAATCCAATCGAAATCACTTTCAATTTTACGAAATTACCTATCTGCGAGTGCCGCGGGTAGCGTGAGTACTCGGGTGCGCAGGTCAGAAGTTGCATTGCTATAACAGTACAAATAATGTTGAGCGCGGGATTTCCGCGCTCAACATTATAAGTATTGTTATAGCAATGTAACTGGTAAGGCAGACACGCATTGTACAGGTGCGCCGGAAGCACATAAGGGCGGGGAGGGGGGCAGACCCCGGAAAAGGGGCAGTTACTCGCACTAGCAGCCCCGCCATGGCATGCCGAAGCTATCAGGTCTCGAAAGCCGAATTCCCGAGATAGGGGGTGGGGGAGGTGCCTTCCCCATTGAATTTTTAAAGCTCCCAGAACGGATTTGGAGTGTGTTTTAGCTTTACGTCGAGAATAAATCTTTGAAAGAAAATGAGTAACGAACCTGGGAAGAGCAGACTGCCGTCGCGCCGCCGTGGTCCGAAGGCAAGGACGGCAGCTGTCCTCTCTTCCCCCCTGTTTCCAGTGTCCCTGAGCATGCAGATAAGCTGATTGAACCGAGAACGCAGCAGGCAACTATTTTGTCATTTCTGCGGCATGATTCCGCCGATAAAAGATATTTATTTGCCAATTGACGCTTCGTGAAAAATATCAGTTACACGTTTTCAAATTTTCCAATCAGAAAGACGTTTCGATGTCGATCCCTAATCAATACTATCGATATCTACACCACTCTTCGAGCTGCGCAGTGCCCAGGACTGTCAGTTCGGTTCTCAAAATTTGCCTTGGCTGATATGCTGTTAAAGCCGTAATATTCTCCCACAGCTTTTTCTACGTCAGTGCCGATGTCGGTACCCAGTTTTAGTGAAAGCAGACTTCTTATCTGAATTGCTTACATAACGCTTAAATACCAGTACGTTTACATAAGAACTTCCGGGTGCATATGGATCAACCCTCTCCACCCACTTTACCTTAATCCTTTGAAACCAACAGCTGTTTTTTTTTTCGGCCCATGAACGTAATACGCCATACTTTCACAAAGTAGGGTGGCTGCTTAGTTAAAATGTGGGGTAGACCAATCAATATTTTCAACGCGCTGCTCCAAGGCTGAACGTTGAAAATATTAATTGGTCTACCCCCGAATAATAAATATGGAATCTTCCCCAATTGCTTCTATTGAACGGACATGGAAGATGTCACCAGGGTTCAAAGGGTTAAAATTGTTATGGGTCTAGGTGTGATTATTGTTTGTCTCCTCTCGCCACCCAGGAGCGTTGCCGGGATAAATGGGATGGGGGAAGCGGTTTGACCAAATAACCATTCCCCCCTCCCCTACTCCGTTTCACCTCGGGCATGGTCAAGAGTGTGAAGTGAATAGCTGTAGCAAAGTGACCCAAGAAACACCAGGATAAAAGAACATGAACGGAGTTCGGGTATGTTTGTACAAAGATAGAATTAGAATTATTTCCGGAAAAATGGAGGGCAATCCCAACTTGTCCTCTTCGAAACATCTTCAACTGAGGTGCATTATTCATGCTGTAACACTTAGTTACCTCGTACCTTAGTCAATCAAATGAGCAGATTCTATTCTGTCATGAAATAACCTACTTTCGAAAGCAACTCTTTTCTTAGAATTCTAAAGAGACGTCCTTTTTCTGCGAAAGGGTATTGTTAATTTTCGCTTCAATGGGGTTTTCTTGGAATAACGCATTCAATATATATGTACAAATATAATAACATTAAATCAATAATACCCAGGGTAGTGAGTCGCTCTCAACAATCGAGACCATCGATTTGACAGCGGTACAGCGGTATTAATACGAGAATGGCGATTGCATGGAGTATAATTTGTCTTCTGGCGTTCGTAAATTTTAGCAGTAAGTTTTTGTTTTCAAATTATTTGTAGCAATTGTGTTTGTAGACCTGTTAAACTTATTTAAATTGAACAATGTCGTAACGCTTTATAACCCAAGCCACTCGACGATTTTTATTGGAATATGTCGTCACACTGAAAACAGTAATTTGTCTGTCTGCCCAAAACAGTAACTGAGGCTAAACAAAAAGTGT
This sequence comes from Pictodentalium vernedei, assembly GCA_031216915.1. Classification (NCBI taxonomy): domain Eukaryota; kingdom Metazoa; phylum Mollusca; class Scaphopoda; order Dentaliida; family Dentaliidae; genus Pictodentalium; species Pictodentalium vernedei. Next base: position 356,606,557 of record CM062296.1, read on the forward strand.
TTTGATTTTCAGGCAATCCCTCATTGAATTTGACCCCCCCCCCCCCCCCCCCAATGCACATTTTTATTTCCTTTCAGTGTCTCCCAATATTAGTACATACTCAGGGAGACCGGAAACATTTTACATTTTTTGATTGATACATATTGTGTCTCCAATATGTTTGCTTTGTTACAATTTATCTCCCATAAATTGTAACGAGGCAAATCCCCATAGATTAAATACTTTTACTTCAAAGATAATATGAAGAGCATCGACAGAATATGAAGCCTTTGAATTGCCGTACCTACAGATTGTTTTTAGAGGAATGTTTTCAAGGCACTTAACTCCGATTGTGTACTAATGCGTACTACACGTCGATGGTGCGCATGTCTTCAACCAATCTTACCCTGCCTGTGCCACGGTGCAGAGTTCAGGGTTACATGTTGGAGACCTGGCAGCTGCTGAGTGCTCGTCGTTGCTCGGTGGTGCTCTCCGGGTACTCCGGCTTCCTCCACCCGTAAAACTGTCACCGACATGATTTGACTCTGGCTGTTAATGTGTCGTTAAACCCTAATAAAAAAAGAGGAATGCTTTATTTTTCAAATTAAAAATGAATTTATTTGTATATAAAATGTGCACTTTCTATATTTTTGTTTGCTCACTTTTTGCAAAAGAAAAATAAAAATTAAAAATAAAACCAGTAGTAGGACATGTTCGTTTCGTTCCGAATTTGGGGATCTCATTTGGGGAATCTAATCTGACGTCATACCGCAATGTATTATGGGAATCACGTGGTTGTCGTGGTAACCCGCGGGAGCAGCCATGTTGTTACATCATCGTTTTGGTGATGTGAGTGCGCATGATCAACTCGTGTTGTTAGTGTGATACATGTTTCTGTCGTCCATTTTGTATGCAGGAGGCCGCCATCTTTGTGTCTATGGTGGTACGTGGTTGCTAGGAGCCTTAAAAGTATACAACAAGACAGGGGTATGTTTGGAGGGTGTGTTCGATTGAATGGGAGTATTTTTTCTGGAAAGGATTAAATCCTCGTTTAATTTATAGAATTAACCAAATGAGCCCGAGAATAACCGCATATCACCGGAAAGTATCTTTTTTAACCGAAACGGACCTGTTTAGAGTAGCATGTAGTGCTGTAGACCCTTAAATGGTCGTGTTCGATTGAAGTGGAGTATCCTTTTTGGAACGACTTCCATAAATAATTACCCCAAACGATCCTTCAAACTATTTATCCGGCTTGGATTCACCTAGAATCCTCGTTTTATCTTTGTTACAGGTCTATCAGCACATCCAGCACATCAAAAATGTGTCACTATGTGCGTGTGTGCAAGTGCGCAATGTGCGCACAATACATGCAGAACATGCACACATACGGATATTTGAGGACCAGTGTTTGGGGACCAGTGAGGACCAATGTTTGGGGACTAGTGAGGACCGGGCTTTGGGACCAAAGCATGGGTACCAAGATTTGAGGACCAGTGTCAGAAATAATGTCTAACCACCGTCTCTTAACTCAGTACTAAAATTTCTGTTACTAACAGTGTTACCGTTTGCAACCAAGGTCATGCCTTATTCCTCCGTTCTGCAAAATCCATCACTAGTACTATGATATGTGATTGTACACAACGTGCAAATAGCACATGTAGCATATCAGCACATGTAACACATCAGCACATGTAAAATGTGCCAATATGTGCATGTGTGCAAGTGCAAAATGTGCTCTCAAAACATGCAGCACATACGCACATACGAGTATTTGAGGGCCAGGAAAGGCCATCTTTTGGAGACCAGTGAGGATCAGTGTGTGGGGACTCGTGGGGACCAGTGTGAGGACTAGTGACTACTATCTTTTGGTTGTGTTGGATTTTTGTTCACTTTGTTACATTCAGTTCACTTCGCCAACATCATTGGGTCAGTTCTCTTTAACCTTAGTTGTGTCCGGTCTGTTCAGATCTGTCCAACCAGTTCGACAATCGTTCATTTTGTTGCGTTCTGTTCACTTCGGGCTTGGTTGTTTTGGAGTTTGTTCATTTCGTTCTCTACCTTTGTTGTTTTGCAGTGGTTGATTGTCAGTTATCATGTTTTATCTGTTCATATTCTTGTAATAGTTGTTGTATTGAGTGTTATTAATCCCTGTTCATACCCTCGAGTGTTTATATCACGGAATCCCATTTCACGAATCGAATAAGAATCTCTATTACGGAAATCCGTACATAGCCGATCTATAGATATTTTACATTGAACGCTGTATAAAATGGTACAAAATGGGGAACATGAAGCAATCTGACCGAGGGTACAGTCGAGAGAGAGATTTGAAGTAGTGTTACAAGTACGTAGTAATGGTACAAGATTGCTGTAGAATCTAATGATAGGACGGGTAGACCTCAGACAGATTGTGGCCCTGGAGCTTTGGTGATGTTTTGTGGTCTAGATGCTCTACAGAGCTGTATAAGAGCCATATAGGAGCTAGGAGCTAATGTTATTTGTTTACTAGTCCCCAACAAACACCACAGGTCCCCAAACATTGGTCCTCACTAGTCCCCAAACACTGATCTTTAGTAGTCCTCAAAGCCTGGTCCTCACTAGTCCCCAAACACTGATCCCCACTGGTCCTCAAATACCCGTATGCGCACATTGTGCACTTGCGCACAGGCACATATGGGCATATTTTGCATGTACTACATGTGATATTTGCACATTGTGTACAATCACATCTCATAGTAGTCACTTGTCCTTACACTGGTCCCCACTAGTCCCCAAACCCTGGTCCTCACTGGTCCCAAAAGATGGCTTTTGCTGGTCTTCAAATACACGTATGTGCGTATGTGCTACATGTTTTGAGAGCACATTGTGCACTTGCACACGGGAACATATTGGCACATTTTACATGTGCTGATGTGCTACATGTGCTATTTGCACATTGTGTACAATCACATCTCATAGTACTAGTGATGGATTTAGCAGAGCGGCAGAATAAGCCAAGACCTTCTTTGCAAACGGTAACACTGTTGGTAGCAGAAACATTAGTACTGCGTTAAGAGGCGGTGGTTAGACAATATTTCTGACACTGGTCCTCAATCCTTGGTACCCATGTCTTGGTCCTCAAAGCCTGCTCCTCACTAATCCCCAAACCCTGGTCCCCAAATACTGATCCCCACTGGTCCTCAAATATCCGTATGTGCGCATGTGCTGGATGTTTTGTGCGCACATTGTGCACTTGCACACACGCACGTATTGGCACATTTTGCATGTGCTGATGTGCTGCATGTGCTGATAGACCTGTAACAGAGATAAAACGAGGATTCTTGGCGAATTCAAGCCGGATAAATAGTTTGAAGGGTCGTTTGGAGTATTTATTTTGGGAAGTCGTTCCAAAAAGAATACTCCGCTTCAATCGAACACGACCTTTTAGGGGTCTATAGCACTACGTGCTACTCTAAACAGGTCCGTTTCGGTTAAAAAGGATTCTTTCCGGTGATATACGGTCATTCTTTGGCTCATTTGGGTAATTCTATGAATTAATCGAGGATTTAATCCTTTCCAGAAAAAACTCCCATTCAATCGAACACACCCTCCAACCATACCCTTGTCTTGTTGTAGACCTTTGAGGCTCCTAGGAACTACGTACCATCATAGAAACAAAGATGGCGGCCTCCTGCATACAAAATGGACGACGGAAACACGTATCACCCTAACAACACGAGCTGCGCACTCGCATCACCCATCACCACAACATTGACGTCACAACATGGCCGCTTCCGCGTGTTACCATGACAACCACGTGATACCCATAATACATTTCGGTATGACGTCACATGAGATCCCCCAAATCAGATCCCCCAAATAGGGGACGAAATGAACATGTCCTCTACTAAAACCCTCCCACCCTCACTGATTTGAAAAAAAATAAATTGCCTGAGAATCAATTAATTTATTTTGTGTGGCCTAAGTTAACACTTTACCAAATGAATCGCTCGTGTCCGACTGCTTAATTTACAGATTGAGCTTTTGAAAAAAAGTTTCAAATAAACCATATCATATGACCCTCATTAGAACGAGTTCGTTCGATATGGTTTTGTTGAAAGTTTTTGATAAACAAGAAAAAAACGATTTTTGTATCCTTGCCTAAAGAATTAAATTTCAAGTTCAGAATCCTTTGATGCTGGGACATAAAATATAATCTTTCCACTTAATTTAGTTAATATTTTTTTACTAACAACTGGGATTGCGGTGGTTCAGTGGTAAATTGTTGGACTTCTATGCTAGAAGTCCAGAGTTCGGTATCCCCGTCCGGGACGACCCGCGTTGTGTCCTTGAGCAAGGCGCTTTATCCCGGTTGCTTACACGTGGGCACGATGACACCGTGTACGAAGGCGTACTGCACGTCGACTTCTCCTAATAGCGTCATTTGGTGCACATGTCCTCAACCGCTGTAACCCTGCTTAAGCGGAGCTTGAACAGAGTTAGAATGTTGAGTAGCTGACAACTGCTCGTCGGTGCTCGGTGGTTCTCTCCGGGTACTCCGGCTCCCTCCACCCGTAAAACTGTCACGATCACGATTGGCCATTGTACATAAGTATGTGACCTTAAACACCAATAAACAAAAAATAATAATAATTACCAACAACTTCCATTCAACTATTTTAACAAATCTGGAAAATTCCGAAGTACAGTAACGTAGCCGTGGGAGGGGTGGGGAGGGAGGGGGGGGGCTGATGGAGCCATGCACTATCCAATCCTGACGGTATCCCTAAAAACTCCTAAATTCTGCGATCTGCATGGACGTCAAATAATGAAATTATAGATGACATACCACGCTTGGACAAAACTGGAGTTCTTCAGAGCCTTAAAATTTATCCTAGTAGCGTCATTCGGGGCTTACTTTTCAAACATTTCTCCGAGGAAGAACCAGTTGTGGGCCTCTTTTCCAGCCACCCCCCCCCCCCCACCCCCTCACCTCCGAAATGTTTTGAAAACTTTCTCTCTGGTCACACCAACGTGAGTGAGAGGGCGACCACCTCCATACATCTCAAGATTTCGATCTTCGGGATATGCCTACGCAGGCCTGGCAATCTAGAAAATCAAGAAATGCAAAACAGTTGCCCTCCTCAGATTGCTTGGGAGCGCAATTGCACTTAAAATTTTCAATGCAAAAACTTCTATGCTATTTTGGTTATATTCGCTTCAAGGTATTAATATTGCGACTGAAAAAGTGTACTACATTCAGCTATATAGTGGAAAAATTGGCACCCACGTCTTCTCATTATTCAAAATATTGCATTCAGTTCTCATGTAGCTGTCTTCTACTCTCAAAATGTATCGAAATGCGACAAAGAATGGGTCATGAATTATTGCGAATCAGTGCAACAATTGAACATTGACAAATCGTCCCCGAGTTTCAATGTGTTCTCTGTGCCAGTAGGCACAGAGAACACATTGAAGCTCAGGGGACGAAATGGTAATAGATTTTAGTCCCAAACAGGTCTGGCAGTCCAGAAAATCAAGGGGTGCAAACAATTGCCCTCCTCGGTTTTTTTCTAGGCGTGCAGCACTCCTGCACTCCTCTAGAATGCCAGGCCAGCCTACGGCATAAAAAATACTTCGGCTCTCAAAAGATACCTGTGCCCTCCTAATGTATAAACCTGGCTATGAGTTTGCGGAAGTATACATGGAAACACACATAACTCTGCTACTTTTATACCATGAAAAAGGATAATGTCCATGTACATGCAGCATGTAGCGTAAATGTAAATATATGGTCTGATTGACACAGAAAGAACAAGACGCGGCTTGCACTTTAATGGGGCTTATGCCGATAGGCCTCGAGATCAGTCCGGAAAATATTATTTCAAGGCCTAGTGATGGGGGGGGGGGGGGGGGACAGACCATTTTGGGAGACCACATTCCATCCCTCATGGCACCAAAAGTGAATTAATTAATGAAAATATATTCTAAAAAATATGTTTTAGCCAAAATATTAATACTTTCCCCTCCGTTTTGAAAACTTTTTATCAAGAAAGGGCCAAAATATTTTCTTGAAGAGTCCGGAAGAGTTTAAAATTTTCGTCAAAATTTTTTGGAGAGGGTGGAAGGCCTCTGTCAAGCAGCTGAATATTGGATTATGGAAGAAAGCGTTTTTTTTTTCCTTCGTATTCGGACACCAACAGATGTGAAGAATCAAAGGAAGCCATAATAGCACGCTTTGATATTTTGCACCACTTTAAAATTCTTACTTTATTGTCTCGATGCGGTCCACATCCCCCTTCCGGAAGAACACACTGCGTAGGCTGCGGTCAGTGGTGGATATTCCTCGGCAGTCGATACGCGTTGTATGGTACTCATTGGTCTTCGTCTACACTAATAACTACTCAAAATTCTGATTTTGCAAATAGCCGTGAGCTGAGCGTACAGAAGTACAGAAGCGGCAGTGTATTTATTTCAGTAGCTTAAATACTCAAAATAAACGTTTTCAAAATATGATTATCATAAAATTCTGTGTTGTAAATGGAAAATCTTCCATTGGTGCAGTAGACGCTCAGGAACAACCAGAGATGAAAAAAAAAACATGTGAGGAAAATATTCTGTAAATCTGTGTTCGAAGCAAGGCAATACTGCCACCTCCAGATTGGATGTCGAACTCCATCGAACACATTTTCCTACTCAAAAATATTATATCTTTTAGGATGTTTCCATATCACAAAATGAAAGAAAACCCTCCAGACATAGTTGTAATACACTATTTTAAACATTGTAAGATCTGAAGCCAACCAAAGCGACTGTCAGAATGAAACATTTTACTGATTGACCGCGGAACCGGAAAAATGATAGTCTTCGTGTACACTAATGACTACTCAAAATTCTGATTTTGCAAATAGCCGTGCGCTGAGCGTACAGACCAAAAAGAACGGGTGATTGTGAGCTCCACTGTAAAGTATAAGATTGAAAAAATCATTCTGAAAACGTGCATTTACACCAGACACCATATCGCGTCTGGAGAATGAACTTGGTGAGTTGAGACACTGTGGTATGCGAAATAGTTTAAGAATAACGGGCATTCCAGAAACATCTGGCGAGATAACTGACAACTTGATCGTGGACCTGACTAAGATGAAGGATGTTCCCCTGGATATTAATGAAATTGAACAAAGTCACCGTCCTGGTGCTTCAGGTGCAACAGAAACCAACCAAGAACTGTACTTGTTAAAGTTTGCAGTTACAGAGAACGAGACAGACTATACAGAGCAGGTAGGAAACTGAAATCGACATCCAATGCCAAAGCACAAAACGCGAATGAACATCTGACAGCAAACCAGAGCACAGCTTGCAAGAACAAGCTGAAGTCTCGTAAAGGAAAAGAAAAACAACCAAATGTGGACATTCGAGGGGACACTATTTGTGACATTAAAGGGCCCCTCTATTCGGCGTCTCTGTACACCCCAGTAAGTTAGTAATCTCGAAAAGTCGTCGAGAAATACACTGAACAATTGAACAGTCGAGCAAAACTCATTGAAAAATGCAAAGGCATCCAAATCCATCATGGGTTAAGGTAATCCTCAATATTGTTTAATATGTGGAGATGCTTATGTGTTGGAATGAACTGTACCAAGTTTTACTTCCATTCAGATCCATGTAGCTGCCAGTTGAGACCTGGACTCAACTAATTGCCATTAAGCTGATATATCAGGTATAGTAAGTGCAGTCTCTTACATGGCCTGTTCATGAGCGCCACCCCATCCCCTCCCACCAAACACAAATAACTACATATCTTATGCTGGCAGTCTCACACTCTCTCCTACACTGTAACCCAGAAATATATATATGACATAACGGTATGTGAAGAATAATTGTATGTGGAGAATTCATGTCACTGCTACTGATATGTTGTGCAATTGTTTTGCTGCAATTTGGTGGAGAGTGTCTGGTGGTACTCCCAATACATTGCAGCCAAGAAATCATATTAACACAACTGACCTGCGTGTATTTGGGGAACAAAATAATCCTATAAAAGATGTCCTTATGTGAAGAATCTCCGTGATTGCTGCTGATATGTTGTGCAATTGTTTTCTTGTGTCTTATAGCACCCCCCCCCCCCCCGTCGATATTGCAACCTGACAATTATAAAAACAAACCAATTGTTTTATTGCATTTTGGTGGAAAGTGTCTGGTAGCACTGCCTATTGCAATGCTGATATGGTGTACAATTTGTTTTGTTCCAATTTAATGGAAGATGTCTTATGGCACCCCACCCTACCCCCAAGATATGCAACCTGACAATTATATAAACAAAAACATTCTACAAAGAACTCAGGCTATTGTTGAAATTCGATGGATACATTTGTTCGGTGGAACTCTCTGAGGATTATAACCAAACAATCCTCCAAATAATAATTATATGTGGAGAATTCATGTCACTGCTACTGTCAAATAAATAAAACTGACCTACGTCAATATGAGGAACCTAATAATCCTAAAAAATGTCCTTATCTGAACCATCTGTATGATGAAATGCTGTATAATTATTTTTTTGTAATTTGGTGGATGGTGTGTGGTAGCACTGCCCATTGCATTGCTGATATGGTGTGCAATTTGTTCTGTTCCAGTTTAGTATAAAATGTCTCAATGTCAAGAGTCTGTACGATTGCTGGTGATATGTTGTGCAACTTGCTATGTGGTGGAGAGTGTCTGGTAGCACTGCTCGTTGCATTGCTGATATGGTGTGCAATTTGCTTGGCTTCAACCTAGTGGAAGGTGTCTTATAGCACCCCCTCCCCTCCTCCTCAGATATTGCAAGCTAAACAATCCTCTAAATTATTATTTAATGTGAAGAATTCGTATCACTGCTGCTGATATATTGTGTAATGATTGCTTTGCTACAATTTAGTGGGGAGTGTCTGGTGCCACACCGCAATGCATTGTAGCCAAACAATCATACAAACAAAACATACCTGCGTGTATATGCGGAACTAAATAATCCTATAAAAGATGTCCTTGTGTGAAGAATCTGTGTGATTTCTGCTGACATGTTGTAACCAAACAACCTGTAAATAATATTTTTATGTGGAGAATTTATATCACTGCTTACTGTTACATTGTGCAATTGTTTTGCTGGAATTTAGTGGAGAGTGTCTGGTGACACTCCCCCATACATTGTAGTCAATCGCACAAACAGAACAGACCTGCGTGCATAAGAGGTACCTAATAATCCTATACAAATATCCTTAGTTGAAGCATCTGTGTGATGGCATGCTGTGCAATTATTTTATTGCTATTTGGTGGAGGCACTTCCCAATACATTGCAGCCAAACAATCATATAAACAAAACTGGCCAGCGTGAATTTAGGGAACTAAATGATCCTATAAAAGATGTCCTTATGTGAAGAATCTGTCTAATTGCTGCTGACAATTGTTTTATTGCAATTTGGTGGAGAGTGTCTGGTAACACTGCCTATTGCATTGCTGATATGGTATGTAATTTGTTTTGTTCCAATTTGGTGGAAGGCGCCTTATAGCACCCCCCCCCCCCCCCCCCCCACACACACACAAATAAAATCTTAATTTCGGTACTTAAGTCATTAAAGATATAATTAAATAAAAAATATATACACTTTTCATTACAATATTTCAACTAAAACATAAAACAGGTAGTTGGATGTACTTGATGCTTAGTAAACTTTGAGTAGTATGTAAACAAAACAATCCTATATTAGGAACTGATGTTATTGTCGCAATTAGGTGGATACATGTTGTGCTTGGAGGAACTCTCTAATGGATTGTAACCAAACAATAATAAGTCTAGGTGAAGAATCCATGTCACTGCAATTGTTGTGCAAATGTTTTGATGCAATTTAGTGGAGAGTGTCTGGTGGCACTTCCCAATACATATCAGTTAAACAGTCATCCACAAAACAAAATAAATGTATATGAAGAACTGAAATGATGACTGCACTGTTGCTGATATGCTCTGCAATTGTTTTGTTGAAATTTAGTGAAGAGTGTCTGGTAGCACTTCTCAATACATTGTAGCTATACAGCCATTCACAAGCACAAGCCAAACACTCATATAAAATCAACTTTATATGAGTAACCAAATACTTCTATAAAAACAATTTTATGTGAAGAATTTATGTCACTGCCCATAACTTGAACTAAAGTCTCCACATTCTCAACCCAATAACCGTTTAGGTAGCCACTCGGTCAAAATCAACATTAGCACTTACAATGACGTAGATGTAAAATGTGAAGTGGAAATCGGTAATTACGGATATAACCCTAATGGTTAATTTGTTTACACATGTATAAAGGGCCATAGAACAATCATACTCCCAACACCACCACTGAATGCTAAAAGCTAGCACTTATCCATGTTTATGACTTTTCAAAGTGTGATTTAATGGGATTTCTGGATTTGATTATAAACGATAACTTCACAAGAAAATTATGCAATCAACAATTGTATCCGTGCGCGCAAACGAAGACAATTTGGGTCTAATGGGGACTTCATTGTTTTGTTTTGGGTTGTTTGGCCTTTTTAAACCCTTTACCTAACATGAAAAGCAGACGACCTTTGCAAACCAAATTCTGGAATAACTATTATTTTCATTTGTTGTCTCAAAAACATAGGTTATGACCCCTCATTGGAACGAGCTCGACGAGCTCGTTTCAATGTGGGGTAATTATCTATGTTTAAGAGACAACAAATGAAAAAATAATGAAAATTAATTGGCGAGTTTTGAGAATGGCGCTGGCCGTTTTTGGCCGTTACTTTAGGTAAAGGGTTAAATAATATAATTATCGTTAATAATGAAAAGTAACAAACAGAGTAATCGCTAGGGCTGTCACGATTTTTTTAATTTAGGAATCGATTAATCGTCGCAAATAATCGATGATAATCGATTGATCGTACCTAGATGACCCCATCTCCTTCTCTTTGAAGTTGATAAAAATGAAGTTGAAGTCAGTTAACCTACCTCAAGTAAACAACGAAGACGACCCTCTTTTAGTTACATTCAAAGCTTTGATGTTCTGAACTTTTGAACCGTCAGTGTAATAATCAAGACCGGTCGGCAGTTGCGAACTTCGCAACTGCCGACCGGTCTTGATTATTACACTGACGGTTCAAAAGTTCAGAACATCAAAGCTTTGATGAATGTACCTGAAAGACAAATGCTTCCAATAGCTTCTTGGGGTTTAACATCGATGTTCGTAACTCTTTACCTTCAGAAACAATAGTTTTTTCAACATATTTTCTTTTAATTATTAAACGTCTAAAACGGGATATAATTTACCGATTATTCGACAACGAAAAATACTAATCGATTTCGCCGTGATCGATCAACAATCGATTAATCGATTAATCGTGACAGCCCTAGTAATCGCTTGACTGGACTGGTTACGGGAAATAATTCATTCGTGGCAAGGGACTATATTGTAAAACACTCGAGCGCATTCGCGCACTCGTGTTTGTACAGCGTCCCTCACCTCTCATGAATTACTTTACGTAACCAGTCCAGTCAAGCGATTACTCTCTATTTTTTGTCTTTTCTGCTTTTTGTCCCGTCTTCTCTGTACTATTAATGTTCTCTCTCTGCTGTGCAAGATTGTATTTCAATTTTCAAGTCAATGGCCTCACACCATTCTTGTGTGATCTTTGTTTTAGATTCATGATACACACTGCAGCATTTACTGTTTTCATATCCTTAATTTCTATAAGTGCATCGGTGCTATTGGCGGTTGGGACTCCCTACACCATTTACTTTCCGAACTGAACAACCAACAGAACACATTTGACGTCATAGGTCTCACAGAAATATTTCAAATTCCTGACAATTTAACATATGCTATGGAAGGATATCACCCTTATTAAAAATACGAGACCTGGTTATGATGATGGTCGTGGGGTGTTGGGCTCTTCATCAAGTCTGAATTAAATTTTTGTATCCGACATGACCTCTCCATATTCATACCACAAATCTTTGAATCGTTGTTTGTCGAACTAAAGTACAAAAACTCATCGAGAATAGTTGGTACAATATATAGACCTAACACAACACCAAAAGCGGACTTGGGTCTGTTTCAGACAAAATCAATTATTTAACTGATCTGCTTAGCAAAGAAAATAAATCATCCCTAATTATGGGCGACCTTAATATTGACCTATTAAAGGTAGCGCACCAAGTCCATTTATCAGTTTGATGTTTAGTGAAGGATTCATATCCGTTATCACCAAACCAACTAGATTAACAGATAATTCTGCTACGCTCATAAATCACATTTTCACTAATAATGTGGCTCATGCTTTTAAATCTGGAATAATCAATACGGATGTATCTGACCATTTTGGTACCTTCTATGTTGATTTGACAAACACCAAAACCGGACAGCTCAAAACCGATTCTTACAAGGAAAATCAATTCCACATTTATAGAACATTTAAGTCGTTGCTGTCCCAATGCGATTTTTCTCCAGTTACGGAATCCGATTGTCCCAATGTAGCTTACAAAACTTTCATAAAAATTTATTCAATTGCTGTTGAAACAGATTTTTGCTTGAAAATACACAAACCAAACAAGAAATTTCTAAAACAAAAGCCATGGATGACAAAAGGACTTATAATTTCAGCTAACAATAAGAAGAAATTTCTCCACAAAAAATTAAGATCTTCATCCGAACTGAACACCACGAATTACAAAAATTACTGTAGGCCATTTAACAAAATGAAAAAAAAAACAAAGCAAGGCTATGTATTATGAAAAAACATCTTAGAAAATAAAAATAGCACGCGGAAAACATGGCAAATCCTAAATAGTGCGTTAAATATCAACAAAAATGAACATAAATTGCGCTCATTCTTTACTCTTGGCGACAGAATAAAAAAGGACCAAATGAGATTGCACATGAATTCAACTCTTTCTTTGCAAATATAGGAAATCAGACTTCAAAACAAATATCCAAACCTCGGAAGCCCTTTGCTGAGTACCTGAATGGTACATATCTGGATAATATGTTTACTAACCAACGTCGCCTTATGAAATCACAAGCATTGTAAATACTGTGAAACCCAAATTGAGTCAAGACTGCGAGAATATTACGTCCAACATCCTTAAACACTCAATAAACCTAGTTGCCGATCCATTCGCGCGTGTCATAAATAACTCTTTTTGTCAGGAAAAAGTTCCCGTTAGGAGGAAAATGGCAAAGGAAATTCCAATCTTTAAATCAGGTAATGAAAATAATTTTACAATTTATAGGCCGATCAGTATTTTGCCTGTTTTCTCTAAAATTATAGAAAATCCCATGTCGAAAAGACTTATAAACTCTTTGAATACATTCGATATGACGATATCCCATAGCAACACCAATACAGTTCCAGAAAACACCATAGTACATTTCATCCGACAATGCACCTTTTAAAATATATGGCCATAGGGAACAAAAAAGAGAGTAAAGATAATACTCTAGCTCTATTCTTAGATCTCTCGAAAGCTTTTGATACTATAAGGCATGATATATTACTACGAAAACTATAATATTATGGGATAAGAGGTAATGCTAATAACTCTGGTTTAAAAGCTACCTCCAGATAGGACTTCATTCGTCTCCTTTGGAGACAGTAAATCCAGTCTACTTGACTTAACATGCGGGGTGCCGCAAGGCTCTATTCCTGGTCCTATCCTGTTTGTCATATATATAAATGATATAAATAAATCAACAAAACTAAACCTTCAATCATTTGCAGAAGATACCTCGGTATACAAATCGGGCTTGGAGATAAATCGACTAGTCTCGGAGTTCAACGAGGAACTGCAAAAAATATTTGATTTGATTTGCGCTATAACTTAAACCCACTTCCGAGGCATCACTGTAAATAGCGCCAAAAAAAAACCCCAAAATATATCGTACTTAATCCATCCCGCAAAGACAAGAACCGTAAACATCAGGGCATATGTATAAATAATGAAGTTATAAACAAAGTCAGTAGTAGGGAAAGTGAAAAATCAACTTAATTTCTTGGTATATGGTATTGACGAAAACCTATCGTATAACGCACACATATCTCAACTCTGTTCGAAAGTTGCTCTCGCGAAGTTCGCTCTCAATAAAGTAAAGAACGTTTTCCCACACAAGGTTATGAAAACCTTAAATCTGTCTCTTGTACAAAGTCATTTCATTTATGGAATTCCCATGTGGGGTCACCAAAGGCGTGTAGTCGTAGATATAAATTACAGTAACAGTCATTTAGCGTAATAAACAATAAGAAGTATGATTCTCACACCGACCCCTTATTTATCAAAGATAAAATACTGAAGACAACAGATTTACACAAATTACACCCTTCTGTGTTTATGTTCCATCATGTTTTGCTAGTTTCTTCTCAACAGTGAACAATGAATCTATCATGAATACACGCCAGGCAGGTCTCCTTCACCGACATAGAACTAGAATTAAAACTCTAGATAACTTTCAGGTATTTGCATTTCCAAAATTGTGGAATGAACTAAGAAATGATATTCGAGAGACACAACAGGATAGACTTTAAGAAAAGGTTAACTACAAAACTTATTTCGTCTTATTTGGACAACATATCATGTTCTAATCCCTGTTGTCCTGACTGTGCCATCTGAAGTTCTGTTGGCCTTTTGACTCGGTTTCGGTCGTTAATTTGTGTGGATGCAATAACCTCAGGATATCCCCCAGGAAGGGAAGCAGTGCTTGGTTACTGCGCTAAACAAGCTCTGTTTTACTGGTAAAACAGGACCTAGTCATCAATATTTTTGGGGTGGAAGTCCTCTAACATGGGCAGCATGGGTATAAACGACTGACTAACCTTGAGTTTATCTCCATATTGCGGTCACGATTAGCCATAGTGCAGAAACATATGACATTAACCCTTTACCCAACGCCCGCATAATATGAAAATTCAGCAGTTGAAAAAAATTATTTTTCAAAAAATTTCAACAAAACCATATCATGGGACCCCTCGTTGGAACGAGCTCGTCGAGCTCGTTCCAACGAGGGGTCAGATGATATGGTTATTTGTTGAAGTTTTTTTAAAAATTTGAAAAAGTGATATTTAAAATAATAAATTTTGATATTGTCTGCGTTGGGTGAAGGGTTAAACACCAATAAATAAATAATCAAGGATATAGAACAAACATCTCAATTCCCCAAAGTAAAACGTCTGAATGGTGGATGCCTCTTCAGGACAGCCAGGCCGTTTGAGGCACCAGCCACCATCTGACCGATGTGCATATGTCTTTGTAGATGCATCAAACATATACTCCCTGTAGCGAAAATTTACCAGAGCCATTTACAAAAACATCAATGTTGCACGTGCATGTTCTTTTTTTCTTCTTCTCTTATCTTTCCTTTCTAATTTTCCGTTATCTTTCTTTCTCTTTTATAGGGGAATGCAGGAAGACAGCCAATCTGGCTATTCTTTCACCTGCAAGCATACATGTGTATCCTATACATAATAGTTTGTTCTTGTTATATGAATACTGTAAATATATGTGGATGTGTATCTTATTGTAATTTATAGTTTCCTGGTGAATAACTATATATCAATACAATCGTAACATTTTTGTGACCTCTAATCTATGCCCCGTGGAATCTTTAACATAACCGTTTTTGGCGGATTCAGATCTCCATCTACCATGTCTTTTCCACAAATGTCTGGCACTTCTGCATTAGCTGCAGTTGTTGCACCACCAGATCTCAAAGAATGTAGCTCAAAACTGATATTTCCAACTACCTCCTTGAACCGAGACGTTAAACATTCTCTTGATCTGGTGTAACTGAGCCGATGGTTAGATGTGACAAGCTTTTAAATGGACCCAGTCCTATAAAGTGGTCTGAACAGATAAAAATCATCCGAAAGATTTACTTCTACCTTACGCACAATCTCTGATAACAAAGTGTACGGGCAAGCGTATTTGCTGCCTGATAGATGCACATAAGTCAGTATCTGCAATAAAATAAAATTTTATATAAATTGAAAACATTTATTTGTTGCTTTTTATTTTTATTTAAAAACGCACTTTCAAAGCTAATAATTCAAGCTTATCACATTTTTCACCAAACACACCAAAGTGCCTTGCCTTTGGCACCAAATGCTTACTGGACAAGACAACCCAATCTTTGACAAAATTTGCAAAATTAGTTCCATCCGGACACAGAACAACCCAAAATGGCGCTGATTTCCACTGCGGTACAATTAAAGTCCTTGTAGGTTTGTCTTTAGATAATTTTGAAATGGTCCTAATAATGTTGTCAGCAGGCGGCACAAGCCAATTATTCTCGTGTCCCCATTGCTGATCAAAAGCATTATTGCTTCAACATTTGGACACAACCATTTAGAATGAAAACGAACACATTTTGTACTTATATTTGTGGCAAATCTGTTAATTTTGTGCTGACCCTACTTTACACTCAACTCAAGAAAAACTCCATTCTTAAAATCCCAATTTTCATTATCCTCATATCTACTTAAAGCATCGGCTTTTTTATTTTCCGAACGGGAAATCCAGAACATTTTAACTGGCTACCCTGTTGTGAACACACTAAATCTTATGTCGATCGCAATTTTTTGTAGTTCGCACTTACCACTGCCTACCTCTACAATAGAACAAACATTCATGTTATCACTAAACCATTTGACGCGCTTACTTTGTAATGCAACAGCTAGCGATCTCACTCCTCTTCTTACCGCTTTCAACTCCCTCCAAGTGGAACTTTTTTGAGCTTCTTCGCCGTTCCACTCACCTGTAACTTCATAACTCTGAACATCGTCTTGCACTAAGTCTTTTAAGACCATATCCCCTTCAGGGATTATATTCTTACCTTCACGTTTACCTTCGAGTTCAATCAACTGTATTTTCCATTCAGGAAAATTATGTATACAGACTCCTTCGTAGATTGTATCTACATTAGCAACCACGCTTTCATATTCTGACTGTTGATCAACATTGGGGCCGCGAACCATAAAGCACACAGTCCGAGGCATCACAGTAAATTTCGACTTCAGCATGGTGGTCTTCAACCAGTGCTTTGACATTTTGTGCATTCAAGTTTCCTTTCCAGAATATTAATTCTTCAAAAGCTTCATAGTCTATCTTAACTGGCGCATCCGAGTGTGCCTTTTGCATTATACAATTGTACAGAAACCTTGTTCGCAATCGGGCATACCGCCCAACTGCAGCTTGTAATGAAATAACTTCACCAACAATTTGCGCTAGGAAAACTTCACCAACAATTTGTGCAACTTCCTAGCCTTAATGAAAAATTTTCCTTGAGATACACTTTGTATCATATGATCTACATTGTACTCCAAGGCTCACAACCTTTCACTAGTAATCTTTAAAATACCTACTTCCACATCCCATTGAAGACCTTACCATGTTAAATTTTGTTTTGGCTACCATATGCACTTTTCTGTTGCTAGAAGAAAACCCAAACTCTGCAAGTCCAGCTTTACGGCGTCACTCAAACCTTAAGCGTCACCGAAATCCTCAGTACCACTAATATCGTCATCTAAATACAATATAATTCTGAAACCTTTAGTTCGGCATGATTTTACAACTTCGCGAAGAACTTTGTAAAAATATATCCCGCTGTTGAAATATCGAAAGGTAAAACGCTGAAAATGTAATATGTTTCATTGTCTCCGTGAATCCACGAAAAACCCCAAAACTTCCTGTGCTCTTTTCGAATGCCAGTGTGATGGTATGCAGGTATGAGATCGAAAGTAAACAAAAAATCTCCCTTTTTAAATAATAATAAAGCAATAGAAGAATCCTCATATCTGAATTTGAGTTTAAACAAACAGGGGTGAATTTGCCTGCAATCCAACAGTAACCTCGGTTTTCCCGATTTGCTATAAGCAACAGTTAACCCTTTACCTAGCATGAAAAGCAGACGACACTTGCAAAAAAAATTCTTGAATAACCAATTTTTTTCATTTTTTGTCTCAAAAACATAGGTTATGACCCCTCGTTGGAACGAGCTCGACGAGCTCGTTCCAACGAGGGGTCATAACCTATGTTTTTGAGACAAAAAATGAAAATATTTTGAAAATTAATTGGCGATTTTTGAGAATAGCGCTGGCCGGTTATGGCCGTTACGTTGGGTAAAGGGTTAAGGGGTTAATAACGTGAGGCCTGGTTTTTGTTTCGGAAATACACTCCAAAGAAAGTAGCTTAACAATTTCATTCGAAACAAACAAAGGAAAGTTCAAAGCAGATTTATTATTTTTCAAATGTATTTTATTTGGAATTTCTTTAAAAGGAATCGAACAGCCATCACGAACTAGTTCTCGCGCGCTTCCATTTGCACCAATTTCCTCCTATCGTTTTACTGATTCCGCAAAACGTCCGACTCACGACATTTCTGCGTGCGAAAAGCTTTCACTATCTGAATGATTTTGAACAAACTCTACCAGATTACTGTTATGTTCACATTTTCTACCCGTGACTAATAAGTTGTTTTGTGATGTGACCGAATCGTCAAAAACAATAACCCTTTCACTGAAATAACTATCATAATTATCACATGTATCTGCATCAACATTATCATCGTATAAATCAATAAGTATCTTAATATTGCTACTACTGCCACCGCTACTTGTCTTCACATTTGTCAAAACATGACATTCTGCACGCCACTGTCCCAATTTGTCACATGCAAAGCATGTCATGGATCTCCTAGGAGTAGTTCTCGTGACTGTGGTAGTGGCAGGACCCGTGTAAGAAGAGTGCCTGTATGATTTCTTCTTTCTGATAGAATCCTGCTTCATTTTTTCTAACAGCGCTCTGTTCAGCTCTGTATAAGCGCTTTTCGTCTTCAGAGTTTTCTACGAGCTCATTGGATTCATATTCATTAACCGGTTTCCAACCAGCTTCCAATGAATCAGCCAAACGAATCAGCTTTTGAAGATGACAAATAATGCCCACACCTTCGTTGATCTCCTGTTTAGCTTTCAAAACAGGTGAAGTTGGATTGTCAGTGTCATTTAAATGTACCTCTGCCTCCGTCCTTTTTTTCTAAAACTTTTACACCGTGCTTATATTGCTCCTCTTTCCCTCTCTTTCTGAACTTGTAACTGTCTGCTTTCATGTCTACAATCTTAGCTATCTGCGCCTCCGACAATTCTTTTTGTGAAGATTTTTCTTTGTGTTTCAAACGTTTGCAGCCTCTTCGAAACTAACAGATCCAGCTTCTCCAACAGAACATCTTGAGAGTTACTTACATCTTGCACTTCACTTGAAACAAATGATCTCAAAGAATCCGGATCCATAATAAAAACTGCCGACGTGATCTGTAAAATTGTAAGATCTGAAGCCAACCAAAGCGAAACATTTTACTGATTGGCCGGTATTCTACACGCGCTCTAAACTCGAAGAATGCTCATTGCTCGAAAACCATTTAACACTCGCCTTAACCCCCTACACACTAATGTCGATGTGTCAAAATTTTCAGAACAGAAATTCAGATACACTGCAATTTCTATCTCATGGCCGACGTGAAGCCAAGATGATGGTTAACACGGCTAATGATGAGTTGATAGAATATATACGGGTCTGTGCCAAGAATCTATTGATTATTATGTGTCATTGACTAAATCCAAGATCGCTCAGATGATTCCATATAAGCACCAGATTAGGAGGATAGCCTTACCAAAGAGAAAGTTATCTTATCTAAAAAAAACGAGGGCTCGTATAGAAAGGAGGATTTTAGGGGAGTTGCTAAAACCCGTAGTCAGTGTATTGTCAGATATCCCCGGCCTTTTTGTCGTCATTGTTGATTTGGAAACGGACGATTCGGAATCTGATGAGTCGTAGGAACTATGTGAAACTCAAGATGAAGATGATGAACCAGAGGACGATTCTACGGATTCAATGGTCAAAAGTGCCGACAATGACTACCAAGAAGAATATGAAAACCTTGTGAATAGGGTATATTGAGGGTGGAATAAATAAAGAATATGCAGTCGGATAAGCTGTCACATCCCCTGAAAGTTCTGTGGGAGAAGCCATCGGGGCGAAATACATTAATACGCTGGTGTACATTACGATTTGTTTCAGGAACCCAATTCACAAGAACATACTAGAGACCGCTAAACGGCTTCGTGAAGAAGGGGAGTATGACTTTGAAGAATCACAGAAATACGCCTTAGAAAAGCGAAAAATGTTGTTGACTACCTCAGAGCAAAATACTCAATCCAAGTGGATCGTGGTGACGAAGAAGATTAGGAGCCAATGAGAAAAAATATTCACCGCAAGAGAAAAAAGTATAAAAGACCCGTTCGTATGAAAATATTATTTTTTGTTCTGACTTTCGAAGAGTGAAGATGTCCGTGTCTACGACAGTGCCCAGATTAAAGGATGGCTTGCATGGACAGGTCTTCAAGAATGAAGCCAGATTGAAGCTGACTTCCCAGGAAATGACCCAAGTGAATCGTGCGGTGAACGGAGTCAAGAGAGAAAACTTAAACCAGCTCACAGCGGTTGTGGGAAAGAAACTGAAGTGTGTAGAGGCAAGGCATGGTGTGGGCTGATTGTTAAGCAAAGGTGAGCTGAAGAATCATAGAAAAGGAACGAACTGGCAACTCAAACTTCAAACAAGAGAATAAAAGAGATGCCAAAGGCACCTCCCATGGTGCTGAAGAAGAATGAAGTTCAGAACAATGAAGCTTCCACTACAACAACAATGAACAATGATGTTCAGAAGAATGAAGTTACCAATGAGAACAAAAACGAACTGAAAAAGCCTGATGTTGGTACTCAGGAGAATGAAGTTTCTCCCCAACCTGCAGATTAAATCAAGAATAATGTACAGAAAACTAAAGATTAAATGATGGACCAACCCAAGAATGGAGCTCCAAAGCACGAGGTGATAGATTTACCTGTCTACAGCACGCCTGAAAACAAATCACACAAGACAGTCAAGTTGTCAGTATACAAGACAGCACGAAGAACCCAGCGAAAGTCAAACAATAGGAAGAAGGTAAGTTAGAGAAGAAGTATTTGATCGGATGGTTGAAAATCTCTACAGAAAGAAGACGACGGCAGAATCACATTCCACTCAGAGATGAAGAAGATGTCTTGAGCAAATGATGACTGTGATTTGAACAACAAAGTGCTTGTATTCAAAGATACGTACAACAATTGACTATGAACTTAAACTGTATACAGTGATTGTGACAAAATAAAAATAGATAGAATGATATATCTTGTTTTTCAACTACCCAACCTAAGTACTCGGGTGTAGAAGCCGCATGTTTCTACAACTATCATCCCAAAGGTATCCTCCAGAAATATCATTTTTACAGAATCCCACTGTGAGTATACCTTTTTGGAAAAAAATGTTAGTTATGGAATCCCCTTTTCCGAGATGAGTCGTAGATTCGTAAGAGGAGACACTCGTTCGAGCAATTACACAATGGCTTATTTGCTCGAATACATTCAACTTTCATTCAAGTCGTTCAAGCAATACCTATTCAAGTCACAGCTCGACAGCTTGTGTGCTCAATAAGATTGGAATCGTTAGAGAAAACAGATGTATACGACTGCTAGAAGCAGTCGAGGAAGACAAGTATGACAGTGATTATCGTATAGTGATATGTACTGAGAGCCATCACAGCCAGTAGTAAGTTGGGAGATTCTAGCACAGGGCACATAGTGGTAGCCAATGGTAGCTGTACAGAGTAGCAGTAATGGCAGAAAAGAGTGGAAGCTAGTCACATGACAGACGATGGTGGCACTGGACAAATCAGCAGTAATGGCTTTGGAGTTATGAAGACCACGAGTGGTCTAGATGCACAGAACTGAACAGACGCCAGTAGCCATAACTATTTTCAGAGAGATAACGTTGATAAGTATCCAATAAAATGTATCATCACAACATCCTCCAATACCCAGATGGGAATCCGAGTTTAAAGAGGAGTCACTCGTTCCAGAAATTACTCCATAGCTTATTTTCTCGATAAGATACGGGTCGTTCGAACAATCTTTATCCCTGCAAGATAGACCCATGTCCATAGGAATTATAGACGGCTTCGTTATAAACATTTGAGATAACTCTATATGGGTATGTACAGATTACAGGAAATAAAAGAAACTGACTGGTCATTAAAAGACTTGGGCGAGAGCAGAGGTCGGGGCACCTGACAGTCTATTTTTCCAAGCTTCTCTTTTCTCTCTTCATCCCCTTTGTTTTGTTTTCTCTCTCTCTCTCTCTCTCTCTCTCTCTCTCTCTCTCTCTCTCTCCATAGATTCCGTATCCTGATCGTAATAGGTTCTGGTGTTATAGCCTTTTCATATAATTCCCTGTACCTCTGTAAGATGTAGTTCTACAGAAGCATATCTTCGTGATGATTCATGGTTCGTGACTCAATGTTCTCTCATTTATCTGTCCAGATGCGAACCAACTCGCTCGTTGGAGTCTGTCTAATGTCCAACCTTTTAAATTTCCAAAAGTTTTGTTTCCACTAGAATGCTTCGTATTAATATTTAGATACAACTCTTCTATCGGTTCTATTGAGTTTATCCTCGGTTCTTATCTTCAGGTTATACGTCTCCAAAGGTTTTCGACTGGCTCTCTCTCTTGATGTAGTTCTATTAATATGTGTTGTGTTTTCTCGTGTCGTCTTGGGTTGTATTTTCCGATTTTCCGTTGAATGTTTAGGACATTTATTGCATTGGTAGATTCGGAATCTGTGGGTAGACTTCTTATGGCAATAAAGAGTTTTTGGCACTTTTTACATGCGCGACGCTAAGCCATTGCTAGTCAAACGTAAAAGAATATGAAGTTGTGTGATATGCTAACATTTATATCACGATCAGCTGTCATTGTGAGATATTTATCCTCAGATAGCTATTCTCCAAACTATATCCTCCAACATAAGGCCAACATCACCATGTCATAAGTGTTCTGAAATACATATTATCACATAAGTACATCTCGGCTCATTCAGCATGTGCCATTGCACAATGAGCACATTCAAATAAGCGCAGCACCGTACTTCTGGTATGTGTCTATGTGTTGTATGTGTTGAATTGTATAGACAGTTAGTTGGTATAAATCAGACTTGTGTTAAAATGTTCAGGGAATGGTCTTATAGACTGATACGGTCTTAGATGAATTGAGCGACTTGATAGTGCATACTCAGATTTGGTCTAACTCAGAGGCAGAGATACGTTCAGAAAGTGACAGAAACAACTGGCAAACCTGAAGTAGTGCTACAAGTCAGTAATAATGGACGAGGAATTTTGTACAGGAAAGATAATGGAAGCCATGTTACAAGCCATCAAGAGAGTAGAACACTGCAGAATTAAATGAAATCAGAGGAAGTTGACCACAGGCCATAAAAAGGAAACCATGGCGAAGTCGGTAGTAATGTTCTAGGACATACAAAAGCCACATGATGGTCTACGTACTAGATGCCTCACGTGAAGTAGGAGTCATAACTGTCCCCGGATAGCTATGCCCCAAAGTGTATCTTTCAACAACACATCACCATTACATACATTTTCTCAAATACCCGTATCAGTGCGTGTAATATATATATCTTTTGTGGCATATTGTGGTCTTTCACATACGCGCATCTAGGCACATCCAATGTGTGCTATTGCACAATATGCACTATAACATAAGCACATCTCGCTACCTTTAGTAAGTGACTATGTGTTGCAGTTGTTGTGAACACATTAATAGGTCTCCAATAAGCACATCTGATGGAGTTCTCGATTGCCCTTGGGCAAGAGGTTATATGGACTGATACCTACTAATAACCAGGACCAGAGATAACAAAGATGAACTAGAACAATATACACTGCTAGGAGACTCCCGTATGGGACCCAGATAGGCAGATATCTAAGAATACGAGCTAGATAAGCAGTTGGCAAGTCCATTTATGTAATTCTCGGTAGTTGTCCGGTATTTGTGATAAATCGTCAAACTCCCAAAGACTCTTAGGGACACCCGCACTATTCAAGACACCATAACACTATGTGCTAATTCTTAATAACCCCGGATGGGAATAAAGGAAAGGACGATTGTGGGATAATCCGAGCCAAATAAACAGTTCGTCCCCTGAGATCCAATTTGTTCTATGTGCCAGTAGACACATAGAACTCACTGGACTCGGGTGACGAGTTATCGAGTCGTTTCTGGTAATCAGAAAAACTCTCCTTAAATCAAACATACCCTCCGAACATAACCTCACCCTATTCTAGACTTCCAGTTCCATAGCAAGAATGCTGCCTTCAGAAAATCAAAACGGAAGACAGAAACGTGTATAACCCTTATAATACGCGCTTCGTATGCGCTCTGGCATCTCGCGAAGCTAAAGTATGGCGTCACAACATGAACACTCATGCGGGATACCATGAGAACACTTATGACACCAACAATGCACCGCGACGTTATATCACTTGAAATTCCCTGATGAGATCTCCCAAATGTTGATCGACTGGGCTGTCTTAATACTCAAACATCCTGGCAATATGAGGAGTAATGAATGGAGTATGTGGTGGTATATCGTTGCTTCCGTTCTCCTGTAGAAGAAAACTTCAACGATAAAGTTGTGAACTGTTTCAAACAGAATTTTACAATTTTGAGTGCATTTTTTAATGTCGTCAAAAAGTTACCACAAAACCCCCATTGACACAATGTGCATTCTTCGCTAGGAGCTTTTCCCATCTACAATCTACCTGATCATATAGCAGAACAAAACATGCATTCTGATGAAAATTAACTCTTTTTATTACTTTCCAAAGTGTGATTTCCGGGTTTGATAAAAAACGATAACTTCACGAGTGAATTATGCAACCAAAAATTGCGTCATGTATCCGTGCGCGCAAACGAAGAGGGTTTGCCGTGGGTGTAATGGGGAATTCATTGTTTGTTGGGTTTTTTTTACCCTTTACCTAATATGAAAAACAGATGACACTCGCAAAAAAAATTCTCGAATAGCTATTATTTTCATTTTTTGTCTCAAAAGCATACGTTATGACCCCTCATTGGAACAAGCTCGACGAGCTCGTTCCAATGAGGGGTCATAACCTATGTTTTAGAGACAAAAATAAAAAAATAATGAAAATTAATTGGCGATTTTTGAGAACAGCGCTGACCGTTATGTTAGGTAAAGAGTTAAATAATATAATTATCGTTAATAATGAAAAGTAATAAACAGAGTAATCGCTTGACTGGACTGGTTACGTGAAATAATTCATTCGAGGCGAGGGACTATATTGTAAAACACTTGTGCGCATTCGCGCACTCGTGTTTGTACCAAATCCCTCACCTCCCATGATTTATTTCACGTAACCAGTTCAGTCAAGCGATTACTCTCTCATAAATGTTCATAGTACCATTTTTCCAACCTTCATCGCAATTTCGCGATTCTTTCACAACAAATGCATTTTTTCCATATTTGTACACGTACCCTAAACCTCCAAATTCTTTTGATGGCCGTGGGTCACAAACATACGACGGTTGAGCTTGTTATATTCCGGTAGGGGTCAAGTTACAATTTTGAGTTTGGCCGCTGCACTGAGCTACCGATCCAGGCGAAAAACGTTCCGACTCAAAAAATTACTGGGGGTGTGACACGCCCAAAACCCGCTTAGCGACGCCTCTGCGTCACAGCTGCAGAATTCCCTGGTAATACAAAACACGACTTAAGCCCCTCTACTTTTCGTCAACAAAGCAATTTTGATGACATGTTTTTGAAATTACGTATGATAATCTCTTTCAGCTGGTTGTGATATGAATACCCTTGTGAATGATATTGCATCATGCTATCCACATCCATGGAATGTGTCTCAAAGTTTGGAAGTTGACTGGCAACAACTAGGTACCAATTTGACGGCCTGGCTGAATTTCTATACAGAAAGGGGTTATAAGGTTTTGAATGTAGATTACGTCGGCATCAATCAAGGCTGCCAGTAAGTAACGTTTTAATTTATTTATTTGTTTATTGGTGTTTTACGCCACATCAGCAGCTAAGGCTATATTGTGGCGATGAAAGACCGTTTTAATTACTTGCCGGCATATCTGTCGCATCGATCCACATTGCTCTGTCCGTCACCTACCCAACCAACGACATGAAGTATTTCACCTATTGCTGGATGAATCGGCCAAATCAGGCAGGGCAACATTAGTAGAAAAATTGCCCATTTTTCGGTTTAGAGGTTTTTTTTGACCACCTACCACCTTATGCAATTTTTCTACTGCCATTTTCAGACACCCACCACCGCTTTCCCATTGAAATTTCGAATTGCTTTGACAAACAATTTGACTTAAATAAAATATTTTTAAATTATTCCCCTGATTTGTACAATAGGAGCAGGGGGAGGCCACCAAAAATTTGCAAGACGTGACGTTGGGGTGGGTGGGTCTCTTGAGTGCGCCAAAAATGTGCATTTCCAACTTGTGCAATTTTTTGAATTTTTTAAAAATGTATCAGCTAATATATACCATCATTTGTGTTTGAAACCTTAAAGATGATGTTGTACATTACACTCTTAACATAAATACAACACCAGGAGGCTTTATATGTGAGAATATTGGGCTTACACTGGGAAAATATCACACGTTAGTAGGGGGTGGGTGTCTTGTTCGAAATGTAGAAAATGTGCAGACAATATTTTGGGAACAATTCAAATGAAAATATGTTCCCGTATATGTACACCTGCTCTGGCCAAGCCTGATAATGAACAACTTGTCATTTGTAGATTGGGGCCCACAGCAGCCCACAGAGGTTTAAATTGGTGGTACCAGTTTAACCCTTTACCTAACATGAAAAGCAGACGACACTTGCCAAAAAATGATTGAATAACTAATTTTTTTCATTTCATTTTTTGTCTTAAAAACATAGGTTATGACCCCCTCATTGGAACGAGCTCGTTCCAATGAGGGGTCATAACCTATGGTTTTGAGACAAAAAATGAAAAAATAATAAAAATTAATTGGCGATTTTTGAGAATAGCGCTGGCCGGTTTTGGCCGTTACGTTGGGTAAAGGGTTAAGAACATTATGAAAAACCCCTAAAGACAGCTGTGCCTACTAAGTTTATAAGCTTATTTTGGATTTTAATGGGAAAGTGGGGGGGTGGGTGTCTGAGAACGTTAGTAGAAAATTTGCACGTAGTGGGTTGGTGGGTGTAAAAAGGAGCCGAATAAAAAATAGGACGTCACGTATTGCAAATTTTTAGTGCCCCCCCCCCCCCCCCTTCCTTGATAGGAGTAAGCTAAAATGACAAAAAGTTCACTCCATTCTGATTTTATGTATTTATTTTTTACTTGATTCTCGCAGGAGTCTGCATGATTGATTCCATAACTGACTCAAAGTACCAGATTTGTTGGTATGATTTGTTTATTTCTTGTTTATTTTTGCCTTATTCTCAAATACAAATCAGTTGAAAATGTCAATTTTCTAAACTCTCAAATTACCAATGACACATGTGGTAAAGTCTTAGTGCACAATAATAGCAAGTTAAACTTTACTTAATATTATATTGTGACGAGGTCATTGAACAATATTTGAAACTTTAAGTGAGTTGGAACTGTTAAGGAAGTTGAAACAGGGCAGCTGTCACAATCAGTTCACTAGCACTCCTTCTCCGTCATAATATTAAAGCAATGGCAACGAGTAAACAACAGAACCTATTCTCAAATATCATTTTAACATTTGAGCGAATAAGTGAAGCCCTTGAAGTAAACAGAACATTAGTTGATGCTAGTACTTTTCCACATTAAATCATGTTGTATCCAATGAATGATAAAGCATTTGTCCAGCAAAAAATTGTCCGGCATATTTTCTTCACTGAGAACCAGACACCCACCCCTCCACCGACAGGTATTATTCGTAACATTTGCACAGATTTCACCTCATATTAACACTTATAAAGGCTCCTTATGTTGCAGTTAACCTTTTAGGGTTGATTTGCAGTATTATGTTAGCGGTTTGGAACACAAATAATGATATATTCTGATATATTGCAGAAAATTATGAAAAATTGCATAATTTGAGAACTCACGTTTTAGCGAACCCATGAGACCCATAACGCCTCGCAAAGTTTTGGTGTCCCTCCCCCCCTCCTCTGCATACACCCCTACTAAGGAGTAGATTTAATTTTAAGCGATCCTCATCGGATATCATAGGGTAAAACACATTACCCTAAGCTTCGGCTATAAATATAAGAAAGTAGCGAAAATACGACACAAGACATTCGATTATGCTATAACATCTTAGAATTCCTTACAAAATTAGACTGGTGGCCTGAGAAATTGAGAGTGTGCGTGCAGACGGGCACTTCCGGATAAATAAAAAGAAAATATATGATATAAGAGAAACTTGGGATAATTGAACAAAGAATAAGTGATGAAATTAACCCTTTTTCCCAACGCAGACGATATCAAAATTTACTATTTTAATTATTGTTGTTTTGGGAGTTCTTTTTAATTTTTCAAAAAGTTTGAACAAAACCATATCATGTGACCCCTCATTGGAACGAGCTCGAGGAGCTCGTTCCAATGAGGGATCACATGATGTCGTTTCTTTGAAATATTAAAAAAAACAAACTTTTTGTTCAATTTCCCATTATATAAAATATGCGAGCGAATGCGACTTTTTCATTCCGTAAAGGGTTAAACATTTAATTAATCGACCTACGGAAGGAAACGACACATGTAAAAAATATTTTTCAATAGCGTAATATTTTCATGATATGTCTTACAAACCTGGCCTATAACCCCTCATTAAAATGTGCTCAGCGGCCTTGTATGTACCTTACTTTTTCAGGCTATCCTTCCCCAAAGCCTACTTTAGGACCCCCTAAAGGGACCCAGGCTATGTATGACCCATATAGGCTTTCCCCACATTGTTTTGGCTTAACCTGTATGTGGGGATCCCCCCTCCCCAAAACCCAGTCCCTCCCCACCAAAGCCCAGGATTGTTCCTCCCCCTTCCTAAGGCTAGCCCAAAGCTGGGGGACTTCCAAACTAAGGCGTCCAATGAGTATTAACAAAGAGTTCCCCCTCCCCTTCCCCCACGTAAATTTCGAGCTCTGTTGGTGTATCTAAGGTAAATGTTGTCAAGGACATGTATATGTAAATACAAACAAAAAAAGATTAAGTTGAAGACTACCTGGTTTGTTTAGACATGTCATAAAGGAATTAAGATAGAGAACACCTGTTTTTTGTCTATGTATTGCATAGATAAAGGTGATTAAGCTAGAGAAAATCTTTGTTTATAAGAAGATATGATAGTGCCACGTTTTTAGTTATGCAAATAGATAAGGGACAACTGATATGTTTGATTATGTCATAGATAAAGGTATTATGATAAACGTCTCTTTTGTTTATAAGAAGCTTAATATGATAAAGACCATGTACATAGTTTGATTATGTCATAGATAAGATGGTGTCACATCGCAGGTGTTCGATAACCCAGTAAGCTCGCGGCGGTTTCTGATTGGTCAAACAGTTTTCCAATCAGATCATTCCACGCGGCGATATGTTTCATGGGACAAATAGATAAGCGTGTTGTAAAATTATCTCACGCAGGCGTTCTCTGAATGATCAGACAGTTATCCAATCAGATCATACCACTCGGCGGTATTTTCTATGTGACAAATAGATAAGCGTGTTGTAGTAAACTACTATAGCATGCTCAACTCATAGGTAAGCTGAAACGGAATGGACAACTCTAAATTTTTCTCCTTATTAAATTTTTATTTTCACATAAAATCAGTTTTTTGCAAGGTAATTAATTGGTTTTACAATAGTCAAAATGGATGTGCCGAAATTGGGGTGCCTGGGGATATGGCCATTGGATATAGAGGTGATGAGAATCGGATATGACTTCGTTGTAATAAGGGGAGATAACTCTGCGTGCAGATTATGGGAAATCAAGCAATCTGATTGGTTAGTTATAATTTATATAAAATGATCTAGATAAATGAAACAACAAGAGTACACGAAATAGGATCAGAACTAACAAGAATAAGCCAGAATAGCTAAATATAGTAATAATAAGCAAAGCCTTTCCAGCTGATAGGCTCTTCTACACAACTGGAGTATACTCCAGGACAAAGGAACATGCTTAGGTAGACGAAAACTATTGCATATATAAATAGAAGCAGAGAATTCTGAAAGAATTCGAAATAGTACAACTTGTCGGGTTGTTTGTGGTAATTAGATTTACTCCGATTCAATCGAACATATTCTCCGAACATACCCCATCCCATTGCAGAAAAATTGGGTAACATAGCAATCACGTGCTACCATAGAAACCAAGATGGCGGCCTCCAGTATACAAAATGGACGACGGAAACACGTATCACCCTAACAACACGCGCTGCGCATGCGCTCTCACATCACGTATCACTATGGAGATGACGTCACAACATGGCCGCTCACTCGGGTTACCATGACAACACCAGTGCCACTGGGTCACGTGACTATGACGTCCCATGAGATCATCCAAACGAGGCCTCAAAAGCCCGAGACATACTACTCACGATTTATAAGACAGTGAAAAGTATCCTCAAATATGCGCATGCGCACATCAATTTTACATATTTGTACATCAGTTTTACATACAGGCACATTGGTTTTAAGCATCTGCATATCGGTTTTACATACGGGAACGTCGGTTTTAAACATGTACACATCAGTTGCTCATATGTAAAACCGATGTGCACGTATGTAAAACCGATGTGCACATATGTAAAACCAATGTGAACGTATGTAAAACCGATGTGCACTTAATTAAAACTGATGTGCACATGTGTAAAACCGATGTGTACATACGTAAAACCGATGTGCACATATGTAACACAGATGTGCACGTATGTAAAACTGATGTGCACATATGTAAAACTGATGTGCATATATGTAAAATCGATGTGTACATGTTTAAAACCGATGTGCCCGTATGTAAAACCGATATGCACATGCTTAAAACCAATGTGCCTGTATGTAAAACTGATGTGCACATATGTAAAACTGATGTGCGCATGCGCGTATTTGAGGATGCTCTTCACTGTCTTATAAATCGTGATGTCAGCCCAGTTCTCCTTTGTTCTCTGTGCGTTCAAAGAGTGAAGACATGCCGAGCCACAACTGTAAATTTTGTAGGAAAAAGACACGAAGATGGTTACTGTCTCAAGAGGTTTGGGATGACGGGTGAAGGCATTCAGTGAAACGAAGATTATAACTTGTCTAATTCTAACGAGAGCACATATTCAGAGTTAGACGATAGTGATACAACCACTGAAAGCGAATATTCAGAAGAAGAAGGTGACGAAACGAACATAATAGACACTTTAATCATAAGAGCATAATTATGAAGATAACGCAGCTAAATTTCAGAGATTGAAAGTGTCGTACATAGAAAATGGCTTGCCCACAAATGAGGCCACCAAAGCGGCCAAGGAAGCTCTTAGAGACAGCGCGAGAGCTTCCTTCTGTAAGAAACTATTTAAGGCAATGAGTCGAGAACGGCGCTTCAGACAACATCCGGTCTATGGAAAAATTAGGAAAACTGCTCAGCGACTTCGAGATGAGGAGGGTTGCGGAATGAACGAAGCTGAAAAATTCGCAATTGAGAAACGAAAATACCTTTTTGATCGATTATTAAGAAAATACACGTTTTTGGATGTGCAGACAGCTTGAGATGATAACTGGAGAATGTCCAGAAAAACGACAACAATAAAACTGCCCTTTTTAGGGCCAAAAGACAGTTAATGAACATTTAAATATGTTTATTGTATGATTACCTGTAAAAGTATTGTAAAACTACTTATTGTTGTAAAAATTACTTATTGTGAAATTGTAAAATTACTTGTAAAAGCCAACTGAAAATCCATTTTGACTGATTGAAAATCCCTTTTAGCTGTTTGTAAGACCATTTTCCGCGTTATAAAAAATACTTGTTGAATTGTAAATCTGATTGCAGATCCATTTTGACTATAGTAAAACCAATTAATTACCTTGTAAAAACTGATTTTATGTGAAAATAAAAATTTAATAGAGAGAAAAATTTAAGAGTTGTTCATTCCGTTTCAGCTTACCTATGGGTTGAGCATGCTATAGTAGTTTACTACAACACGTTTATCTATTGGTCACATGGAAAATACCGCCGCGTGGAATGATCTAATTGGACAACTGTTTGACCAATCATAAACCTTCGCGATTTTACTGGGTTATTAAACACCTGCGATGTGACACCATCTTATCTATGACATAATCAAACAGTGTACATGGTCTTCATCATATTAAGCTCCTTATAAACAAAGGAGACCTTTATCATAATACCTTTATCAATGACATAATCAAACATTCCAATTGTCCCTTATCTATTTGCATAACTATACAACATGACACTATCATATCTTCTTATAAACAAAGATTCTCTCCAGCTTAATCACCTTTATCTCTGCAATACAAAGACAAAGACCAGGTGTTCTCAATCTTAATTTCTTTATGACATGTCTAAACAAACCAGGTAGTCTTCAAATTAATCTTTCTTTTGTTTGTAGTTACATGTACATGTCCTTGACAACATTTACCTTAGATACACCAACAGAGCTCGAATTTACGTGGGGGAAGGGTAGGGGGAGCTCTTTGTTAGTACTCACTGGATGCCTCAGTTTGGAAGTCCGCCAGCTTTGGGCTAGCCTTGTAAAGGGGGACGAACAATCCAGGGCTTTGGTGGGAGGGACTGGGTTTTGGGGAGGAGAAGCCCACATACAGGGAAAGCCAAAACAATGTGGAGGAAGCCTAAATGGGCTATACAAAGCCTGGGTCCCTTTAGAGGGTCCTTAAATAGGCTTTGGGAAAGGATAGCCTAAAAAATGGAGTACATGCAAGGCGGGTAGGGCGAAGGGCGCCTAAAAATAGCCTAGGCCTAGTGAGGAGAGGAGAGGAGAGGGGAGGGGGAGGCCTAACGTATTTGGGCACCGAGGTCAATGACCTTGGGGTCGGGGTCATGTACCCGGTGGCCTGGTAAAGAGGCCAGATCTCAACCTTATCTACTACTGGTGATAAACTAAGTCATGGTGCGAAAATTACAAATAAGGAATAGCGCTGACCGGTTATGGCCGTTATGTTAGGTGAATGTGAAAAAAGTTATGGCTTCCACTGTTTTTGTTTTTTGTGTTGTTTTTTATACCGCCACTTTCGAAAAAAATGGGGGGGGGGGGGGTATACTGGATTACATACGTCCGTCCGTCCGCCCGTGTGTAAGTCCGTCCGAGAATATTCATAACTTTCATAACTTAAGTAAATTATTATGGAACTTGGTATGTAATTAAATTGTAACATTTCCCAAGACTAGAATGATTATCGGTGTTGTCAGATTTTATTTTTTTATTACTTGTTTTAATTGATTTATGCTTCATCAGTCAGCAATGCAGTGGGCGTATGAATTATCTTCAGCAATAGCTCTTGTTTTTTCTACGAGGTTTTGGTCTTTTTGAAGTACTTCGAGAGACTCGTTGTTGCTGTATGTGGTGTTTTAATCGGAGACTTTCTTTTGAGGAGATAGCATGTTTGTCCTCAAAAATTCTTGTGCCTGCTTTCCTTTTATTTTTGTTCTTCTTCCACAGGAGTACAAATCTTTCAGAAATAGGTACGTGTTATAGGAATGTGATGGAGAATTGTGGAATACCCGTATCCAATGAAACCGAAGCAATTTTCACGCAAGCCCTACAATCAACGTGTCAGACTGCTGCGGGTAAGTAGTAGAAATCAGGTGTGATAGAACACTACAGTTTACTTGTGCCCAGTTGCGTATTTTAAAACATCATAACAACGGATGAGAATTTCAAACATTGCTCTTTTTAAGGAACATTGCGGTACTGTGGAGCTGTGTAGGGACTTTGAACGCGCGGGTTGGATTAATTGACACCGACACCACTAACATTTTAAAATGTACTGTCTCACAGGCTATTGGAAAAGACACAAATCCACCTCCAACATCGACTAGATAGCCACCGACTCGTGTCAGGCAGCTTTATGGGTGGGGAAACAGAAGTACCCGAAAGAGAACCACCAAGCAACGGCGATCAACTGCCAGACTTTCTAACTTATTAACTTCATACACTAACTCCACACATACAGGGAATGTTCACTTTTTTCTATACCTCATATTGTTTAGAGATTCTCACACATTCCGGCACACAATTACTAACAAACTTTTTAATCTTTCCTAAAGTAGACAAAACGAACTTTAATTAATGGTTTCAAAGGCAACTGATATGGAACCAATCAGCCAATCTGCCCTATTAATCCTACCCACAACTTTGGGTGTCAAATGCACTGAGCCACGTGTTCTCTTATTTAGGCTCTCATAACCTAAAGAGATTCCAAAGTTGATTAAAATATCTGTAATTTGTGATGATTTAATTTCACAATAAAATACAGTCATGTTGATTCCAAACATTTTAAAAAAATCATTGTCTTTTTCTCTGACATCACAGCATTTCCTTTAACCCACCCTGTTTTTTGTAATAAAAAAATTTCAGAGACATTTTCAGCCTTTCACTCATAAGAATTAATCCTAGTAAAAAAATCATTGAAAAGACATTTTTCAAATTGACATAATTTCCTATCAATACAGTAATAGATCAGCCTCATGTGTACCTCACGGCCCAATTATTCTAAACAAGACCGAGTGCTAGAATGTATTAACCCCTTCATTTTTCTGAAAATAAAGAAGAAAAAACATACTTTTCCTTCCACAAATGTTTGTATACAGCACATATTTGCAAGGTAAAAAGGTATGTGAGAGAAGCACACCTTGACTCCAAATAACCATATAATTTGAGTGGGAAACAGAAATAAAGGAACAAGCATGAGTTGCTATTTGATCCCCACTGTACCAACCAATTCAGTGAAAAAGCCATCCCCCAGTACACATCAGTCCTTCCGTGATAGTTTTTGTGGCAGAAGTTTATAGAGTTTCCAGATGCATAACTAAATGAGATAAGAAGCATCTTAGAAATCAATAAATCACACATATATTTTATCTTATGACTGGCAGAGTGAACGCCTAGTGAAAAAGTCCCTTGGTGATGTATTGCAAAGACATAAAAAGCTCCACATGTACCCTTCCCAAATGGAATATTTTTTCGACGCTGCAGGAATTTTGAGGCAAATCAACCACATGACTCCTTGTATTATACTCAAGGATGCTAGGACCCGAATTCAAAATAAGGAGCAGAAACAAATCGGGTGGGGGTGAGAAGAATAATAAAATCTTACAGATGAACCCAGAAATAAGTTGTAGAGGTCATACAAATACATAGAGTGGCACAGCACTTTTCACCCATCTGATAATGAGAACTACTGACCCAGTCTAGCTACTGCTAACCCTTTCCCCACATCAGCCTATCTCCACTTGTTTCACCTTTTCAAAAAAATAGTTGTTGAACCCTCTTAGAATCAACAAAGATGCTGATTCCAGAGAGATTTAACAACATATTTTTACTGGAATACTCCCGAAACATTAATCTTAGGAGTGGTTAGGCATTTCTATTCACTGATTTAAGATATAATATGTATATTGTCTATTACAGCATAACATTAACAAAAACCAAATCTTTGCGAGACTACTTGGTAAAACTAATAATGACCGAGAAACCAATCACACAGACAAGAGACAAAATTCAATTTCAAGGTATTGAAATTGATGTTTTTATGTTGGGGGAATTCCCTCTTTGTAAGGAACACTGTGCTTGTGATAGGCCCAGCTAGTATTTAGTATTGAGACAGACATACTTCTGCTGAATCTTTTGGGGTGAAAAGAGGATGGAATTTTATACAGTATGAATGCTGCGATGGCAAAAAGTTCAAAAAATGAAGTTACCTGCGGTGTCATGATTTTTAAATCAAGAAAAACCTTCTGGCATAGTTATTTGAATCTGATATTCAGAGCACTTCGAGGCTGAAGGTGTTTGCTCAAAAATAACTGGAGTAAATTTCCAATTGTCTATCAATCAAAGGGGGGTAATCTATTTTCCGTTCCTGTTGAATAGAAAGGAAATTAAGTTGTCTCATCATGCAAAATTCATGTATCTTCATACCTAAACTGCTCACATGGAGTGAAAACCTATTGTATACTCCATTAAAACAACATTTAATTCATTTCACATGATTAAACATACTATTTCACATTTGATTCACTAAATGAGGAGCCCAAAAGAAGAATAGTCTCCATTCTATTCTGTCTCTGAAAGTAGCATGAAGGGGGGGGGGGGGCAGTGAACCAACTTGGTGGAGCCCTGGGTTGGCCCATCACCCTCACCGACCTCCCAGCACCATCTGGTGGCCGGCGAGGGTATTGGGCCGGTCTATCAGCCTCACCGAGCCCCTCAGCACCAGTTGGTGGCCATTAGACATACACACCCGTTCAATATCTACACACATAAATCCATCCTAGAGAGCCCCTTAGGGATGGCCAACCACCCTCGCTGTCTCGGGTGCTTGAATAGACATAAACCTCCTTCCGTGGTGAAGCGTATTGGACATATCCGTGATAATGGATATACCCGATCAAGTGCACAATGCGGATAGGTAGAAACACATGTCAGTGGCTTACTTTGAGCTCTACGGAGCTCTGTGGCCGGCGCTGGATGGGGGAGTACTGTGGGGTACATATGGTCAAACTGCGAAATGGATCGTGTACAAAACCTTGCCGTGTTTGTGGCAAGGGGGTAACGAACCAGTTATCGCCATGCCTAAGGTGTGGATATAAGAGCGAATATATGAAATTACTGTACCGAGAGCAGAGGGCCGCTGCAAAGGAATTTAACCCGCTGGCGACCATCGGAATTTTAATTTAGAGGTGTGGTGGCAACAGATATAGTTATTCAGCATGGCAAGTCTGGACAAATACATCAATCAGCTGTTGGCAGAAATGCCAGATCCGGTTCCAGGGGACAACAATTAATCGACCTGGATGACCGGATCTCTCTCTCCGTAAGACGCCCAGCCGATGAGCCGTGGGTTGAGACGAGTTTGAAGTCGATGGTGCCGCCGTGGTCTTCTCTACATGGAGTGTAGAATCTGAGGACCCGCTTGACATTGGTGACATTGTGATTGCAGATGGTATTGATGCGAGGGCTGGCCGCATTGCCTGGATGCCCGCATGAAAGACGCGAGGGCGGCACGGCTCCTTACAGCCCTTCCACGGGGCGCGTTCATCCTGAAAATGAAGTGCTTGCGTGAGCATGACGAAGGAGACTGGGTAGTCGAAGATAAGTTTGACCCGGTGAAAGCAGAAAGGAAGAAAGGTCAGGGCCTTGTAGAAATCACACAAAACACCAAACCAGGCGCCCTGATAAGGATCGACCAGGTGTTCTACCAGAATGCTTACCCTGTCACCGCGGTCGTTTACGAACTCTACCCTCCCAGAGACCCAGACCCTGCCAACTTGGCTCCATTGCGTGACGGCGATCTCATTTGCGTCGCCCATAGAGTGGTTGAGCACTTTGATGGCGCTCCCAGAGGACACGGCCTAACCCCGACCAGACGCCAGAAAATACAGAAGTAGGAAGAGAGTCCACGGCGCTAGTGCAACGGTCGACGATGTGGCAGAGCTCGAGAAAATCCTCAAACGAGCGATAATCGTGAAAGACATAGCTGATGAGGATATCTACAACAGTGGCAAGTATCAGTTTGGAGAAAATGGTGTGGGAGGGAAAGTAGAGCCCATCTTCCATAACGGCCACGCCTGGTTCAAAGGCCTGCATTTCCCCCATTCCAGACAAGTCCACATATACGAGGGTGACGTCTGGGAAGCCATCAGACAGGCCACCCAAAATGAGCCAATCGCGGTCTAGCTACTCGGAGGAGACCAGATAGACAGCTCAATGTCGACCAGTTCTCCTTACAAGACGGCCGCACCTACAGGACACAGGAGACTCATCAAACCCTCCAAGCAGCCTGCGCCCATCTGGGAGAGGAGTCTCTTGCTGACAGGGTCTTCGGGGTAAACCACGCAGCCAGCATCATTTTTTTTTATTTAAACTTATTTGTTTTACAAGGATTGGCGAATAAGTTATGCAACTTATATTAACGCCTCTCCTTGGCCCATTGGCGCAGGTGTGTGGGAAGACTTTCATAGCGGCAACTTCGTGGCCTAGCTCTTCTCGAATACTACGAAGGGATTTTTAGCCTGCACGGAGTGTGTCTCTCTCCGCACAGAGGACAGCCATTTTACGTCCCCACCCGATAGTACGGTACGCTGTGACAACATCAACCCCACAATTGATGCTGACAGAGAGTGTTCGGACACCTCGAGAACTTTCCCCGGCCGGGGATCGATCCCGGGACCTCTGGCATGAGAGACCAGCGCACTTATCCACTCGGCCACCACCAGCATCAATAACTGGATGCCGACCCCAGCATCTTTCCTGGATGACATCCAGAAGGCTTGTGTCGAATATGGCCACGGTGGCCTCTGGAACGCAAAACGGTATCACGTCAATAACATCATAAGCATTGCATGACGCAAAACGGTATCACGTCAATGACATCATAAGCATTGGCATGAAGCCATGCTATCCCTCAAGCTTTCAAGGTCTGGGTGAGGCTCAGCCCTACTTCGAACATTTCGGTCATCCAAAGGCTAACATGACTCGTGTAGCAATCAATAGGCTTTGCTCAAAGACATTGGTACCGGTTTCGCCCAAATACGCAAGTGGGCTTTCGACCCAAGTGTCCACACTGTCATCCCTGCATGGCCCGAAAGACATTTCGAGGAGCAGGACTGGGCTCCGACGGTCCTCCTCTCATATCTCATGGATTCCGGCATCCTAACCGAACTAGAGGTAGGGGACGCCATCATCGCTTTCGGAAAGAAGAATTTTATATGGCTCCCCGAAGATAGAGATCAGGGCTGCAGCATCATCGGGAAGTTCATTCAGGGCGCAAAAGCCGATGGTAAACGATTGACTCGACGCCTGGTCACGGATCGCGGTGAACTAGATTATCTTGTGAGAGATACTCGCCAAAGTGGCACTCTCCTCAGAGTACCAGAATGGTGCCCCCTGGGTCATGTGCTAACTTACTATGATGGCATCCAGCCCCAGTACGCCCACATAAGGGCGTCTATGTTAGCATACGCCCATATTAACTTTCTCAGTATGTACAGCGTTTCGACAAATAAGAGGCGGTTCGGGTAGCGACAGACAGCATATATGTCAAGAAAACAATACTCTACAAACTCAACGACGTCCAACCCTATGTACCACCAGAAGTCCACCCTGAGGGCTATTGCACAAGGTGCTGCCTCTATCATGACGAACCCACCCTACAGCCTCCCGTGTAATGTCCTGCCAGCTCAGTGGCGCGACAAGGGTGAGCAGCTATAAATGCCAGAGGAACACACCGACTACCTCCACAAGCCAGAGTATTGTAGCGCCACGAAAGACCTCCCTCCCAGCACTTCTCCGAGGTATAATGACCCACTGACCCACCATCGGCTGAGTTACCCCAATGGTGGAGGCGTTAGCAGCAAGACAACGAGAGCGATTGAGCCCTTCAGGGAGAGAGACCCACTTGTCTTTACCTCAACTCACCTCCTAGCCAAAGAGATGCGAGGTAGGGGAGTCAAGGCCCAGACCTACCATAGCTTCTTCCGGTGGAGCAGCCAGAACGACTGGATGGCAGACTGCATGGGCCAGAAGTTCATCCCCCGTGTCATCATCTGCACTGTTCCCTGGCCATCCTAGAAATGTTCTTGACGGGCTGCACCAGCGTGGGGTCCAGGTTATCTGCTGTAGTAATCAAGGCCAGCCACCACCAATCGCAGGTGAGATGGCCCATACTGGTTACGTCAAGCAGTGGATTATTACGAAGCGGTCAAGGCAGACCAAGATGACGCACTCAAGGCCCTGAAAAGGCACATCCGCCTCCAGGCCTCCAGGCTGATAAGGTCCAGTTTCAGGAGGTGCAGAAGGCTCTCCCCAGCTGTCTCGGATGGGAGAGCGTCATGGAGCAATGGGGGCCAGGTGACCTGATCTTCCCTAGCCGGCGGAAGGTTCGCGACTGGGCACAAGAGCTGTTGCTCCAAAGTCACAAGGACACTTTCCAGTCACCCAGGTTCCACTGCTATAACACCCCAAGGACAGCCGAAAACAGAACGTCATTGTTCCCATCCCGGCACACACCGCGAAGAAGAGCTCGTCCTCAATGACATCGTTGAAGTCGCCATTGAGACCGCTGAACAGGCTATCAAGGCCGATGATTGGCGCCTCGGGTATTCCCTCACAGTCCATTCAAGCCAGGGTCTCACTATCCACGATCCACAGAAGGTTTGATCATAGACGACTTCCTACAATGGTCCAACTTCGCCTACCTCTCCGTTTCCCGAGTGGAGTATATGCAGCAGCTCGAACGGGTGACCTGTCCACCAGATGAGGGTACTGAGGTCAGGCAGCCCACAGAGCGGCAGCTCCGCAAAAACATCGCGAGGAAGCTTGCCAGGCCCAGGTCAAAGGACTCCCGGGGTTCAATCTCATGGTCGACTACATCCTTCGACTCAAGGAGGACCGACAGAGCCATTGTGCGACATGCAACATCGAGATGCTGTGGACCTACCAGCCCAAAGATACACAGCAGTTCAGTGCGGACCAGCTAGACAACAGCGGGGGGGGGGGGGGGGGGGGGCACTGTCGGGAAATGTACGATTGACCTGTTTAGAGTGTAACCGAAATAAGAGGGGGTTGCAGGAGTGCCAGAGGCACATCCGTCTCCAGGCTGACCTAGTGTCTAGTCCGAAGGACTACCCATTCCGAAGGAACATCGGGAGGCAACTGGGTGTCGGGAGGCACCACAAGCAGCTCTTCCCGAACGAAGCCAATAGCTGGCCCACCCAACAAATATTAGACGGCGTCAGATGGCCTCTTTTTAGTTAAGCAGTCACCTCACTATTCAGCGCTGCAACAACGGCGGGTTGCCGAACGACCCATTCACTTGACCTCTCACCTGACGGTAGCCTCATCTTCAGGGCGTATTGGTGCCCAAACAGTCGCTCTGCCAGGGTACGTTTGAACCGCTCCACAATTCCCTGGTCTCGGTGGTCGTCCACACGGCCACGCCGGGCTTCTTTCCAGTCTTTCGCCAGCAGCTGATTCACCGCGCCCATGAACTCTCGCCTGGGATCGACCTGAAGAAGCTTGGGCCACCGCAGTGGTCCACGCTTGTATATCTTTTCTAGAGCGGCCGCGACCTCATTGGCCTCTTTTGTGGTCACGTGCTCTGTCTCTTTATTGCGGGAGGATACATCAACGACTGTGAGCGCATACTTGTAGGTTTTGCGAGCCACCTGGTCGTGTGGCAGAGAGAGCAGGTCGGGCTGGTTGGCCTCATTCGGCGTCCGCACATCGAATTTGGTTCGTGGTATGTGTGTGCGTCGCACAGCTGGAAGGTATATCTGTCAGATGGCCTGCTTCTTAAGTCATGATCGAGCCAAATCTTCAGGGACCTTGGTCGTGGAAGCAAGATTTTTTATGGCCATGAGTCCCTTCCAGTACCCTGGGACTGTAGTTGATTAAAGCAAACTTTGTTGCAAGCTTGCTGTCCTCTAAATGTCATA
Organism: Pictodentalium vernedei; assembly: GCA_031216915.1. Lineage (NCBI taxonomy): Eukaryota > Metazoa > Mollusca > Scaphopoda > Dentaliida > Dentaliidae > Pictodentalium > Pictodentalium vernedei. The sequence continues at coordinate 356,648,158 of CM062296.1, forward strand.
TTGGAGAAGTCGTATAATGATAATATACAATTATGTACGTGACACTATCTGACGTTCAAACCGTGGACCTACCAAGGGCGCTCCCTGCCGGAGAACAATTTGAGTGTGCCATTGCTGAAGTAACCTACTACCCTCTTTGGCAGAACATTAGCTCGGGTCTACGCAACAATAGTATTCGCGTCGTGGATGAGAAAAATGATCCAGCTGAGGCGAAGATAAAAATCCCACATGGCTATTACAATGTATGCGAGCTAAATGACGAGGTGTTTAGTCAGGTTGGCGCTGTACTGGATGAACACAAACCTTCTGGTCGCCTGCGACTCAAGACAGATAAGTCTCTGAAACTGGGAAAGTTGGCACGCACCTTGGGATTTACAGCAAACCAAAACTCTTCAGGAGGAGGAGCTGCTGATGGGGGATGAGTTACCTGAACTTGCGGCCCACCGTGAGCTCTACGTTCATCTATCAGAAGTCAGCACCACGGACGATGTTTACAACGGGCTACCCAGCACACTACTCAGAACAGTACCTGTTGCAAATGAAAACTGTGCCAGTCACAGAACAGTAGCTTTCTCTCATTTGCAATACAAAAAAACTTGTTCCGGACCCTATTGGCAATGTTACAGTCCACGTTTTAGATAGCATGGGTGCCCCTATTGAATTGCAGCACCTATCCGTAACATTACATATTCGAAATATACCTATTCCTACGGAACAACAGCAAAAGCTGCAACAAGTGCAAAGACATGGTGAATAGCGGAGGACCAGGAGCACATCATGCATTGCCTTGCACGATCCTTCGGCTGGCTGATCTACGGGACACGCAGGGCTTTAGAGAACCGGGGATGACGTACAAATTGTATGTACTTCAGCTCTCCGAAGGGCTATACAAGATATGTTCGCGGCGGGTCTGTTTTTAAAACTAGACGGGCATGCTTGCTCCACGCTAATGCCAGGCGAACTGCTACACGTTCCTCGTGGCTTCCAATCACATCATTCTCTCGTCGACAGTCCCCGAGGCTGTCTCTGAACTTACAGTGGAACAGGCAAACCCAGCGGGTCTGCTCGCGGAGATCCTTTAAGACAGAGTTATATTTTTGTGTCGCAGGATTACAGGGCTTAAATTGATGTTCGAAATGATGGAGGAAGATGCATGTTCTTATCAGTGCTCAGCCGACAGCCAGTGACTGTCGTCTGAACCCAAGTTCGAACGTAAACCTTGCCATCTTATCAATGCTCTGTCCGCTTGGGACTGTTAGGATTCCTCAAGGTGTCTGTGGCTTACAACGCCAAAGAGTGATCAACGATAATTCACTGAAAAGATTATTTATTTACTTGTACGAAGAAATAAAATATGAAACAAATTACTCACAAAATTATCCATAAGAATGCACTAATTATCGGATAAAAGTTTATTCGTTAGGGCCCTCGACGTCTCCCACAGCTAGCTGTGTCCGCTGGATCAACCTCACACCATCTTCATTTTCTCACGGTTTGTGATACATACAAAGTGTCTATTCACTTCTCGTTGCTTTCTCCTCGCAGGGTTAACTTCACAGTCATTTGGGCTTAACACATATAATGTTCTGTTTGTGTGACTCTGTGGGCGTTCTTACAGTTCAATCACAATTCAATCGGCGTCTAACACAGTTCACTATCACTTTGCACCTTGTCTGGCTCCCGCGGGGTTAAGTTATTCTTCGCCTTCAGATATATACTTACAAAGCTTACATAAAAATATTCTGCAAAGTGTTCTCAACATCACCACTTCTCGCACCGCCTAAAACTAGCTTATCTCGCGAGCTTTTCGAGCGCTTATCCAAGCTCTTAATACGGTTTCTATACCTCAACGTTACCGCATCTACTTCTTTGGCTACTATGCCAATACGGTTCGCAACCGTGAACAAACTACTATCGGTTCCTTACAGCCCTCACAGGGTTACGACAATAGGTGGACTTTCAATATCGGTGTCTATGACCCTCGACGGCCAAGGCTTAACTCGGACCTTCTTTGGGTGCCCTCAGAATTCTGCTTCACTCTTTATACAGTCGGAACGCAAAGTTTAAACATATTAATTCTGATTTAACGAATGATTTGTAATTCGATATGGATAGAGATATTAATGCGTATTTTGTTTGAGTTCGACACGCTTGACATTTTGTGGACACTTTTATTATTATGAGCTCGTGTTCTGTGATGTCTGGCAACATATCTCGGAGCTCTCCTGGCTTGGTAAGATATGCCTCTTTTGAAACAAATAGACATTTTAGTGATTGTCTGAAACGGCTAGAACACGATTAAATTGTTTTCATTCAAATTACCTGTGAACAATCGCTAATTCAAATCCACGATGCACAGGATGATACATTGGTTTTGTGTCACCATCACGAGAAAATTGCTTGCCATGTTCCACACGTGTATGCTCACTTATCTCTGCTTCAAAATTGCGAAACAATATTCTAGCTAATTGGAGGTTAAGTTGATCGCATTATTGCTGATTGATCATTTAACCAGATAGCGTGACACAAGCAAATAAAAGTAGGGTGGAATGGTCGTTTGGAGCCCACCAAATTTTTTTGTCTCGATCGCACCTCATCAAAACATAGTTTTTCGAGCAAATCGCGTTCGTCGCGATTGAATTGTATGGATTTGTTCGATAAGACACGTCTACATACACATCGTCACTTTTCCTGATTCTTACAGTGGGTGACGGTAGACGAGGTGTCGTGGGTTTGACGTCCGTTTTCTCTAACGGTTAACGTTGGGCTGGCTAAAAATTTCGACGGAATTTTAACAAACTCTAAAAATTCCCTTTCTTAAAAATTCACTTTTGGTGGGCTCGTAAAATCTTACACGACCGTTCTCGGGAAAACACTCACCTTTTCGCAGAGGTAACACGGACTCGCCATTTTAGGTGATTTTTTCCGTAGAATGAAGACCAACGATCCAACGCGGATTCCCACAGAAAAACCGAGTCCAAATCAAACGGTGAATTTATTGGAGGGTCAAAGCCGATTCGAGCCCACCGCCAAAGCCGATTCGAGCCCACCGCGATGCCCCACGAAAAAAACAAATCGATGTACTTAATCATACAGAGTTATCTCCTAGATTTTTCTCAAAAAACCAAAAGCTCGAAGAGCTTGAAATAAGTAATCACCCAATCACTTCACTTTCCTTACGCTACCTAACCAACCAGATTGCTTGATTCCCATAACCTATACTTAACCATACAAAAACTGTAAACAAAAAATAAAATTTAGCATGGTTAGAACAATGTACTCCAAAAACCAAAAGCTCGAAGAGCTTGAAATAAGTAATCACCCAATCACTTCACTTTCCTGACGCTAAGTAACCAATCAGATTGCTTGATTACCATAACCTGTACTTATTCATACAAAAACTGTAAAAAGAAAAATATTTTAGCATGGTTAGAACAATGTACTCCAAAAAAATAAGCCCAAAGAGATTGAAATAAGTAATCACCCAACCACTCAATTTCCTGACGCTAACTAACCAATCAGATTGCTTGATTCCCATAACCTCTACTTAATCATACAAAGTTATATCCCCTTATTACAAAGAAGTCCTATTCAATTCTTATCACCGGATTATTCAAGGAGAGTACGAAAAATAATATTTTTAACCCTCTTCATGGGGTGGGGTCACGACCAGAGCCGAAAACGTCTTCCTTTTTATAAAGCCAGTCATGTGAGGTATCAATTTGAAGGGTTTGATGAGACCGTTTCAAAAATTACATTTTGTTTCATTTTACGTAGGGGTGGGGGTCACGCCCATCAGAAAATCTAAAGTTTCGAGAAGGTAGTCATGTGACCTATCAAACTGAAGGTATCAACGAGTAGATTAAGAAGATCGTATTATAACCCTCTTCGTGGGGTGGGGTCACGCCAGAGCCGAAAAACGTCTTCCTTTTTACAAAGCCAGGCATGTGAGGTATCGATTTGAAGGGCTAACGAGGACATTACGAAAATTACATTTTTTCATTTTACGTGGGGGTGGGGGTCACGCCCGTCATAAAATCGAAAGTTTCGAGAAGGTGGTCGTATGACCTATCAAATTAAAGGTATCGACAAGGAGATTATGAAAATCATATTTTCCCCTTCTTCTAACGGTGGAGTTGTGACCATCTTGAAATCGAAAGTATCAAGAAAGGTAGTTATGCAACATATTAAACTAAACAAAAACAACAACTTGAATCTGATGCATCATTCATTTTGATGTCTGTGTTCAAACACGGAAGTATGTTTTCAATATATGATTCTTATGCTAATTAGAGATACACTCACCTGTTTAACAAGCCACGCGGTGAGGTGTTTCATTCAATAATAACTCTGTGTACCGTACCATAGATTTGTCAATAAAATTATAAGTTGATCTTCTAACACGTAGCAAGTCTCTACATTTTGAGAATAGCCTATTTCACTATTTCCGAAAAGTATCAATCCAGACAAACTAATTTTTTTAGGAAAAATGACCATCAGAAGACATCACATAACTGAACGAGTATACACCTTGATTAAATTAAATCAAGTAAAACCATTTGTCACGTGTTATAAAAAGATTTTTAAACATTCTAAACGCACGAGTGGAAAAGTTTTTTGGTTTTTTTTACAACAGGAGTTAAAATATTTTAAGATAGGTGGCGTTATATAAATACAGCAACAACAAAAAACAATGTTTGCCATGTGCCAGCATATCACTGAATGAAAATGAGAAAAAACCACCTGCTAGCGAAGCATTACACCGTTTACTGCGACATTTATCACAGGTGTTCAACACGTGCAAAGATCACGAAAAATAGTGTATCAGACGTTTTTAGTTTAGACATTATGTATTTTTTTCCATGATTATGTATATAAGAGACAAAAGGTACGCAACTTCCTGGCTTGGAAGATTTCCACCTGTCTTATTCAAACTCGCAGAAAAAAACAAACTCGTGAATTTGTAGTCGCAATATTGATATCATCCAACAGCCAAGACATTAAGCTTTACGTTGAGATAACACTTGATCAATTAAATATTATTTTAACGTTAAAACGGGTGAAATATATCTCGGGAACGACTCCTTTTTTATTGGTCGGACACGTTTGTTGACAGAAAGTTGATTGAGGGGTCGTTCAAAACAATATATCGAACGAAAACGACTCATTTTCTAACTACGATTGTCACTATATTCTAAACTTCACCGCACTAATCATACAATATGGTATTAGAGCTTCAGGACCTCTTGAATATTTTAAATTTACGATTTGTATTACCTTCAACACAAATCTTAAATTCCTTCCCATCACCATACTTGTACTATACCGCATCGAATTTGACCTCACCATCATCCCATTGGTAGATGAACCTGAATTCGTCATCCGAATGGTCGACAATTAAAAATGAAGGATTCCCCCGTATTTTTTTTCTATCACAAATATGGCAACCGATTGGAAGTCTACTCACTGCCAACAACCGTGTCCGACTAAGAAAAAAAAGGGAGTCGTCTCAGAGAGATATATTTCACCCGTTTCGTGATAATGAGAATTTAAAATCTTGTAAATTTTCACCATTGTTATTGAGACACATAAATCCTTGAACCTTATGAATGATGCATGTCTTGACGTGTGCCAATAATTCGTACTAATCTCGAACACGTGAATTTTAGGGGTTAGAAAATAAAGATTAATCTTGAAATTGCTTTCGATGGACGGAATGAAGCGTTTTCCCCAGTTAGGTTCAAGGGAAGTAACTCTGTAACAACCCATCCGTAGGTTCAAAGGAAGTAACTCTGTAACAACTCATCCGTAGGTAGAGGTTTATTATGAGGTCATCAGAGGTCATGATACGGGTTAGGTTCAAAGGAAGTAACTCTGTCATCCGTCAATTGGTTAGATTAAAGGGAAGTAACTCTGTAACACCGTAGGTAGAGGTTTATTATGAGTACATCAGAGGCCATGATGAGTACATTAGGGGCTATGATGAGGTCATCAGGGATCATGATACAGGTTAGGTTCAAGAGAAGTAACAACTCATCTGTAGGTTCAAGGGAAGTAACTCTGTAACACCATAGGTAGAGGTTTATTATGAGGTCATCAGGGGGTCATGATACGGGTGGGGTTCAAGAGAAGTAACTCTGTCAACCGTAGGTTCAAGGAAAGTAACACTGTAACACCGAGGTTTATTATGAGGTCATCAGGAGTCATGATGCAGGTGAGGTTTAATAGAAGTAACTCTATTTCCGTAGGTTCGGGGGAAGTAACTCTCAATTCAACCATCAAATGGTAAGGTTTAAGGTAAGTAACTCTGTAACAACTCATCCGTAGGTTGAAAGGAAGTAACTCTGTAACAACTCATCCGTAGGAGGAGGATTATTATGAGGTCATCAGAGGTCATGATACGGGTTAGGTTCAAGGGAAGTAACTCTGTCATCCGGCAAATGCTTAGGTTCAAGGGAAGTAACTCTGTAACACCCTAGGTAGATGTTTATTATGAGTACATCAGAGGCCATGATGAGTACATTAGAGGCCATGATGAGGTCATCAGGGGGTCACGATACAGGTCAGGTTCAAGGGAAGTAATAACTCAGCTGTAGGTTCGGGAGACGTAACTCTGTAACACCATAAGTAGAGGTTTATTATGAGGTCATCAGGGGTCATGAAGCGGGTTAGGTTCAGGGAAAGTAACCCTGTCATCTGCAGGTTCAAGGGAAGTAACACTGTAACACCGAGGTTTATTATGAGGCCATCAGGAGTCATGATACAGGTGAGGTTTAAGGGAAGTAACTCTACCATCCAGGTTCGAGAGAAGTAACTCTCAACTTATCCGTCAAGTGGTTATGTTCAAAGGAAGTAACTCTGTAACAGCTCATCCTCCGTAGGTTCAAGGGAAGTAACTATGTAACAACTCATCCGTAGGTGAAGGTTTATTTTGAGGTCATCAGAGGTCAGGATACGGGTTGCGTTCAATGGAAGTAACTCTGTCATCCGTCCAATGGTTAGGTTCAAGGGAAATAGCTCTGTAACACCGTGGGTAGATGTTTATTATGAAGTCAGCAGGGTAAGTTCGAGGGAAGTAACTCTGTATAACAACTCATCCCAGGTTTATTATGAGGTCATCAGAGGTCATGATACAGGTTAGGTTCAAGGGAAAAGTGACAGGTTCAAGGGCACTAACTCTATAACACCAAGGTTTATTATGAGTACATCAGAGGCCATGATGAGTACATTAGAGGCCATGATGAGGTCATCAGGGGGTCATGATACAGGTTAGGATCAAGGGAAGTAACAGCTCATCTGTAGGTTCAAGGGAAGTAACTCTGTAACACCATAGGTAGAGGTTTGTTATGAGGCCATCAGGGGTCATGATACGGGTTAGGTTCAAGGGAAGTAACTCTGCAGTCCGTAAGGTTCAGGGGAAGTAACACTGAAACACCGAGGTTTATTATTAGGTCATCACGAGTCATGATACAGGTGAGGTTCAAGGGATGTAACTCGATCACCCATAGGTTCAAGGGAAGTAATTATGTAACATCATAGGTAGAGGTTTGTTATGAGGTCATCAGGGGTCATGATACGGGTTAGGTTCAAGGGAAGTAACTCTGTCATCCGTAGGTTCAAGGGAAGTAACACTGTAACAGCGAGCTTTATTATTAGGTCATCAGGAGTCATGATACAGGTTAGGTTCAAGGGAAGTACCAACTCATCTGTAAGTTCAAGGGACGAAGTAACTCTCTTAACACCATAGGTAGAGGTTTGTTATGAGGCCACCAGGGGTCCCGATACGGGTTAGGTTCAAGGGAAGTAACTCTGTCATCCGTAGGTTCAAGGGAAGTAACACTGTAACACCAAGGTTTATTATGAGTACACCAGAGGCCATGATGAGTACATTAGAGGCCATGATTAGGTCATCAGGGGGTCATGATACAGGTTCGGTTCAAGGGAAGTAACTACTCATCTGTGGGTTCAAGGGAAGTAACTCTGCAACACCATAGGTAGAGGTTTATTATGCTGTCATCAGAGGTCATGATACGGGTTAGGTTCAAGGGAAGCACCTCTGTCATCCGTAGGATTAGGGATGGGATGAGATGTTTGGGGTGGTATTAGGGGAGGGGAGGGGATTAGGAAAGGGGTGGGGATGGGGGTTATGGAAGGGGTAGGGAAGGGGGAGGGGAGGGGAGGGGAGGGAAAGGGGAATTAGGGAAGGGAGGGGAGGGGGTCTGGTTAGTGAGGTGGACAGGAAATATATATTTTTTTTTGTGTTGGTCAATTTAGTTGAGGGTTATAATCATAGTTTTCCTTAGTAGTATTCAGAGAGAGAACTCAAGCTTCAGTATCATTAGAAAATGAAGTGGAAGTATTTCAACTTGAGCGTTTTATCTCTAGTAAAATCTGTCAGAGTCTCTTAAATTAGGTCTTATTACTCTACTGTGTAAAAAGATAGGGATAATGTCGAGAATTTGAAATTCTGGGGGCCCGTACCCCTACCTAATGTAGGTTATAAAATCCTTACAAAAAGCATTGTCCTTATGATAGCGCGATGGGTTACAGTATATTGCTCACCCGGATCGGACCTGGAAAAGATCTATGGGTTTTCGTGAGCGAAAGAGGAGAATTCGAAGTTCCTCTGGAAGGTAAAAAAGATGAGAAATCGTTCGATCCGTTTACCAAACACATATTCGATTTTCAAGAGAGATTGGTCAAAAGCAAACGATTCTTACAACTCGAAAAACGTGAGAAGCAAGAAAGATAAACTGCGTTTGATATCGTGTTTCGCGTCTTATCAACAAGAAAATCTAAAAGACGTTTCTAGGCTCAACAAACTCTTTGTCATTATTTTTGTATAAAAAATTAAGCAAACAGCAAGAGAAATGTATATTTCGTGAAGTTATAAACCGTTTCCAAATCTGATGACGATTATTATTTAATTTATAATTTTTGTTGTTTTTTTTTTTCTTAGCTTTTCAAAAAGAAAAACGCAGAGAAGTAGAAACAAGATATCCTAAAAACATGTTTGGAATAAAAAAAATGTTGCCAGAGTGCCTCCAGGATTGTCCGTGGGGGAAACCTCTTGAATATAATGGGGAAAAATTGTGATTCACGATTGTATTAGACAGGTTGTGAAAGGATTTTTTTTTTTTTTTTGGTAAAATAAATCTGTGAAAGATGGCACTTCGACATTTGATTTGTCCCAGAGACGTTTCACCCACGAGGCGTTTCGTTCTGTGTCATAATTTTCACATTTCACTGAAAAACAAACATTCAAACCCCACTTCATTTATGACCCAACACCCCTACAACTTTTCCACACGTGCGTTTAGACTGTTTAAAAATCTTTTTTTAACACGTGACAAATGGTTTTATTTGAATTTAGTAAAGGTTATACTCGTTCAGTTATGTAAATGTCTTCTCATGGTCATTTTTTCCTAAAAAAAAATAGTTTGTCTGGATCGACACTTTTTTCGGAAATGGTGAAACAGGCTATCCTCAAAATGTAGAAACGTCTCGTGTTAGCAGATCAACTTATAATTTTTATTGACAAATCTATGGTTCAGTAAACAGAGTTATTATTGAATGAAACGTCCCAAGGCGTGACTTGTTAACAGGTGAGTGTATCTCTACTTAGCATAAGAATCATATATTGAAAACATACTTCCGTGTTTGAACACAGAAATCAAAATGAATGATGCATCAGATTCAAGTTGTTGTTTTTTTCAATTTAATATGTTCCATAACTACCTTTTCTTAACACTTTCGTGTTCACAATGGTCACAACTCCACCGTTAGAAGATGGGGAAAAAATATGATTTTCATAATATCCTTGTCGACAGCTTTAATTTAATAGGTCACACGATTATCTTCTCGAAACTTTTGATTTCTGATGGGTGTGACCCCCATTCCTACGGTGAGGGTTGAAAACGTCATTTTCGTAATGTACTCATCGAGCCCTTCATATCAATACCTCACATGCCTGGATTTGTAAAAAGGAAGACGTTTTTCGGCTCTGGTCGTGACCCCACTCCACGACGAGGGTTAAAATTACGATCTTCTTAATCCACTCGTCGATACCTTCAATTTGATAGGTCACGTGACCACCTTTTCGAAACTTTCGATTTTCTGATGGGTGTGACCCCGACCCCCCCCCCCCCCCACATAAAATAAAAAAATGTCATTTTTGTAATGTATTCATCGAGCCCTTCATATTAATACCTCACATGTCTGGAATTGTAAAAAGGAAGACGTTTTTCGGCTCTGGCCGTGACCCCACCCCCCACGACGAGGGTTAAAATTGCGATCTTCTTAATTCACTCGTCGATACCTTCAGTTTGCTAGGTCACGTGACCACCTTCTCGAAACTTTCGATTTTCTGATGGATGTGACCCCCCCCCCCCCCCCCACCCCCACGTAAAATGAAAAAAATGTCATTTTTCGTAATCTCCTGGAATAATCCGGTGATAAGAATCGAATAGGACTTCTTTGTAATAAGGGGAGATAACTTTGTATGATTAAGTTCAGGTTATGAGAATCAAGCAATCTGATTGGTTAATTAGAGTCAGAAACGTGAAGTTATTGGATGATTGCTTATTTCAAGCTCTTCGAGCTTTTGGTTTTTGGAGTACATTGTTCTAACCATTTACATCCGCGTTATTAAACGACCAGGTGGCAACGAATGCCCACGACCGCCTCGCGATTTTTCATTTGTTTTTTTTTTTGTTCCCGTCCCAGAACTCTTCACCGTCCGTCAACGATTGATCGCACCGTATAGGACGCGATGACAATCGTCGAAAATTTCATCGATTCTTTTTTTTTTCGACATCTTAATTTTTGATATATTTTTTATTTCTGAGTTGGAAATCCCACCGCGTTCGTCAACGATCGATCGAACCGTCTAACTCACGACGGCGAACGATCGAGGATTTCCAAACTCCGATTTCTTCTGAATTGGAATCCCCAATCGTCCGTCAGCGACTGGATCCCACCCACCACGCTCTAGAACGCGTCGATGAACGTTGGGAAAATTTTCGACGATTCTGATTTTTCGACATTTTAAGGGTGAGTTGGAAGCCCCACCGCACCCGCACCGCGTTCGCCAACGACTGTTTGAAACATCCAACTCACGATGGCGAACGTTGAGAAAATTTTAGGTCGATTTTTCTTCGATTTTCTTCCGCGCGGACTGAGTTGTACAACACACTTCGCGTAAAATTTAACACTGAACTCTATGGGTACATGTACGTGTACGTGTACGTGTACATGTATATGTACAAAGTGAAACAAGTGAGTTGGGAGCCCCACATATCACCTACTCCCCTATGAGGGATCATAACCTAGGTCTGTGAGACAAAAAAATGGAAAAAACTTAGTTATTCAAGACTTTTTTGCACGTGTCGTCTGCGTTTCATGTTAGGTAAAGGGTTAACATTGTACTCGTACCTGTCTAATAATAGTGATGGTTGAATAATAGTGATGATCAGAATATTTGACTGGATATAATACGAGAGCGGGCATTTGCTCTTCATTCTTCACTGTCAAATAATATTGATTGCTGGGATTTTTCTCCCAAATGAATAATGATGCCGACACTATCATTCGACAGGTAGGAGTCAGCCAAAAAAGGGAGAGGATGGGGTCTCACAATCCCCCTTCCCCTAGCATGAGATTGTCATGTGGGTAACAGGGAAGTTTGTTAAACATACTTTAAACAAGGATCCTCGGGCGACTTAGACACATACCTGCGTTACATAATCACAACATCCACAAAATTCCCAATGACGGATCCAAAATTACCAACAAGCCATAAACCATTTCAACAGTGAATTCATAAATTTTCGTGTGAAGTAAAATTTGGCCGTGGACGAGTAGACGACACATTAAATAAACACTAGTGTGGTGTATCAGTAATAATTTACCCTTACAGCTTTCCAAACCTGTAGGATTAAATTAATTCAGAACCACCTCACAAATGCAGAATGGATTCGCCCATTTTGACATGCACTCTCTTGTATGAGATGGACATGTCCAAGACAGCAGTCGCGAAACTGTGAACAGATGCTCGATGAAAGCTCTAAAGGATCGATAGAAAATGAGAAACAAAACAGTATTGCATTTTCAGATATATCCTGATGGCACTTTTCATGGAATTTCAAAATAAATTTCGAAACGATCAGAATGGCAAAGGTATTATATGTTAAAACTGTTAGTATTTGAGCAACTGACTGGTTATATATAATCTGAAAACTGGAAGTATTTAGACAAATGATTGGTTATCAAAGTAATTGGACAAATGGGTGATTATGTGTTAAAATGAAATTATATCTACCAATGGTTGGTTATATGTCACAAAAAAGTATTTGGATCAAAGAATGGTTACATGTCAGAAAAGAATGTATTTGGACTGATGGTTAGTTATTTGTTAGAAATAAAAGTATTTTGACCAAGGGTTGGTAATATGTCAAAAATGAAAGTATTTGGACCAATGACTGGTTTGAGGAAAAAATGAAAACATTATGAACAATGATGGGATGCATGTTAAAAATGAAAGTATGTTGACCATTGACTGATTATATGTCCAAAATTATAATATCGCGACCATTGGTTGGCAAAATGCTAAAAATTAAATTACATCGACCAATGTTTTAGTTGAAAATCAAAAATGAAACTGTTTGAACCAATGGTTGGTTATATGTCAAAGAATGAAAGTATTTCGAGTTATGGCTGGTTTTTATGTAAAGCTGAATTTTTTGGACCATTGTTTGTTTACATGTCAAATCGAAATTCTTGTGAACAATGGTTTGCTGCATATCAAAAGTTTTTAAGTATTTGGGCCAACGGTTAGTTACAATGCAAAAGTAAAAGTATTACGACCAACGATTGTTCATATGTATAAGATGAAAGTATTTGAATCAGTGGTTGGTCATATGTAAAACAAAGTATTTGGACTACTGTTTGATTATATTTTAAAACGCAAAGTCTTTAGACAAGGGTTCGTGCAAAGAAAGCTTGGTGAAAAAATGAACTGCTGTTTAAACGAGTATTTCAAACCTGGCTGCTACCACAAGTTGTTAAATATGCCTACAGAAGCTTGATTTCAGAAGGGGAGATTTGCACAACATCCAGTTTCGTAGGAATTTGGAGCGGCACAGGGTGCACGCTCCTACAACCTTTTTCAGAAATAGTTGACATGAAGAGGGAGAGGGAAAGAGATGATGTGAGTGGGGCGGCTGGCTTTCCGACTTTGCGAGAACCAACGTAATAAGGTTTGCGTTGATCCCCTCCCACTCCCTTTTACCAAAATATGACATTAATTGGTTTTATTTCTAACCACACGTGTAAAACTAACATATAAAGTGAGTACATGAGAAGCAGAAAACATTAAAGCATTCAGAACAGTGGTGATAAATTAAATTCCCGCCTTTTTCCACAACTCTATGCACGCGGATGTCGAAATATCGTAATGTAACTAGAAATTTAATCGATTAAATCTTGTTAGCAGGAATCATTGAGCTATGTCGCATAGGATTAAATCAACTGAATTTCTGATTGTTTATGGTAGAAATTTGCTTCTTGAAATTTCGGTCTTTGGATTACAGTAAGAGGGTTAAAATGTAGGTGTTCCCATGACACTCATCAGTATGACCCCCGTAGTCCGATTTTGGCACGCTTGTGAAACCATACTTTCAAGCATGTTATATGCTAAACATAGAAGCATGTGCAGAAGTAGTTTGGGAGAAGATTTCTTAATGTTTTACTGTTAGAACTTAGTGGTGGGACAGGGACGTTTCAGTCTCATTTTTGGATCCTCGAGATTTGCCCTTGATCTCGAGGTGAAGTCCTTACTTCCTACACATGCGCGATGAAGACTTCCTAATATTTTACTCTTCGTAGTAGGACAAGGACGTTTCAGTCTCATTTTTGGAACCTCGAGATTTGCCCTTGATCACGATGTCAAGTCCTTACTTCCTATGCATGCCGCTATCTTGGATGTTATGCACATGATCGGCGCCATGTTTGAGTGTTGTACGCATGCTCTCTTTCTATTTTGGATGTTGTACGCATGCGGGAGGCCACCATATTGGATGATGTTAGCAACGCGTGACGTGATTTTGTATACTCTATGTGCAGAATTGGCCGTATGTTGGATGTTATTAGCATGTACGCGGACTTTTTGGATAACGTCAAGTATATGTGGGAGCGGCCAGAATGGACATCTTGTGTTGTAACCAATGCAATTCATTACGGGTGTTAGTGTACACAGGGTCATCATTTATGGTGACCAAGAAGAGTTTATATAAAATTCTCGACTGCCATTTCTCAAAGTTTGGATTACTCATTTAATATCACTTTAATTTTGAAATTTGGATATTCAATTTCTTACTCATTTTAATTTTAGTTTTCAAATTGTATTCCTCTATCAAAACTTAATCTGTATGGTGTATACCAGAAAATAAGTGGTCAGACAAGGACAATGTCAGGTACAAAAAGGCCAATGTGAGACTGAGGTTTAAAATCATCGGTCAAAATGTCTGATGCCAAAATTATCAATGAAGTTTAGTGATCAGAAGATCATGCATGCTGGAAATCATGGTCATAACTAGCAAGTCTTAAATTAAGGATTATTGTGATTTCTGGTCCTGGCAAGTTGGGAAGTGTGAAGAAAGTAACTGTACAGCTCATCAGTATTAACAGCATGTGAAGAAATATGATTTGACATAGCCATACATGTATCTAAATTATGTCTGAAGGGTAATTCAGTTCCAATTCAGAATGAAACCAATCATACCTTGTTTGGCAGGGTTCATCGAGCCCTGCCAAACAGGGTATGGTTGGATGAATTCTGAGCAGTTTTAAGATGAAGGTACATATACACCCAAAACACATTATTTTGAATAATACTCAAACTCCATTTTGTAATATGTCAGATGTCATTTTTAAATGACAGACATGATTCATTTGGTGTCTGACATTTTGTCAGGAAGCGTAATGAAAATGATTTTCAGGCTTGGTAAGGTGTAATTTTTAAAGGAATTTTTCATAGACAATATACTTTTACAGAATGAAATATCTAAACAAAAACGCTCTTCTCAGTTTGAAAACGACTAGATTTGCGTCATGTACTAATAACAATAAAGTTAGGCAAGTCTAAATATTGAAATTGATTCAATACATAATGCATGTTTGTTGTTCAACTAGAATGAAGAAATATCTCCCAAATAAATAATCTTCTCCTCTTTTTGAATGTGTTTCGCGCGCTGTTCTGTTATGAAGTCAGAGCTTATATTTCGACTAAATTTGTGAGAATCCATTTGGATTCTCGTAAAAATGGTTGCGAGAATCCATACCTACTATGAGTTTCCCAGGATCCCATGACGCCCTCATGGTTGAACCACTGTTGTATACTGATAACACACGTTAACCTTTTACGCAACACGCCTTTTTAATTTT
The DNA here is from genome assembly GCA_031216915.1 of Pictodentalium vernedei. Taxonomy (NCBI): domain Eukaryota; kingdom Metazoa; phylum Mollusca; class Scaphopoda; order Dentaliida; family Dentaliidae; genus Pictodentalium; species Pictodentalium vernedei. Next base: position 356,663,599 of record CM062296.1, read on the forward strand.
TAAAACTACATTTGATAATTTGTAAACAATAAATAATAAATAAATGAATAAATAATTAAATGAGCAATATTCACCAATAAAATCTTACAAATATGGCTGTCGTTGGAACCGGCTCAATGAGCCGGTTCCAATGACAGCCATATTTGTAATGATTTTATTGACAAAGTGTCAGGATATTTCAGGTCATGTTAGCCTTCTATTGGTTAATTTGTTGTCGCTGTGTTAGTTGAAGGGTTAAATTGACTCATTTTTTTCACGCGAATCATAGCAGAGGTGCAGCAAGAATCTACATGGATTCTCGCCGGTTTTATTGCGCGAATCTTTGTGCGAATCGATTCTCGGATTCTCGTCGAAATTTAAGCCCTGGAAGTTATCACGAATAGTTAGACAAATTAATGGCCAGTGATCTGTTACTACAATGAAATATTTCACTATACATAGACACCTATGTTTATTCCACAACAAGGAAATACTTTTTTGCCGCCTAACAAAAACGTATCTCCCCTTCTTCGGCCTCTGACGAGTAGCCTGAAAGCATGAAGCGCCTCAGTAGAGCTTCAGAACGGTACTTCCTCCATATCAAACATGGAAGCATTTCCAGTGATTTATTTGAGAGTGTAAAATTTTATATGTTTTTCAAGGTGTGAAATTTTGAGGCCCCATCGTACAGCGGAATATCATATTAGGTGTTTGATTTGTGAGTCATCTTTATGAAGATTTGACGTGCCATACATGGCGTTTGGACTAGTTGTTCGGGGGCAGAGTTTTAATTGGTTATCCGTTAGCTAAAGTATTAAATTATGAAAACACCATCACCATGACATCTCGAAATATTACACCATAAACTAGCGTGGATACACAAATCTGTACACAGTCTCTACTGTACACACACCGCATTCGTTTGTACACGTATACAAAATTAGTCAATCTTTTGGCGATGTTTGGCCCATAAACACCAAAGAAGACGCGACATTTTGATACGAACAAAAATAACTTAAAACCTTCCCTTCAATATTCATACCACATTCCAATGAAAATAACTTGGTGATTTCCGACAAAACACCAGGAATATACCTTTCCCATAGGAATTGACGACGGACGTAAAGCAGTGAGTATAGTTCACCCTGCGGTTCACTCATGTCAAGTAAAAGGTTATTGATAAACGTTAAGCGACCATATTACTGTCTTAAAATGAGACACGAGTTAATTTTGAAACGCAACCATGGTTGCCTGCAGATTTGATTTTGGGGAATTACCGAGAGGTCCATGGCTTTGGTGTCACTTATGTAATAAACTACAGTTCTCGAGGTGTTATTTATTGCATAGACTGCAATAAGCTAAAAGTATATCACAAACTGGAATTAATAACCCTTTGGCTCGAGGCCCTATTTAATAATTTTTGCCAATATTGTTTCTGTGCACCTTCCAATGATATTTTATTGGTGAGGACACACCCTGACGTTATCTCAGCAAAGGGGCGAGATTAAAAGGAGAATTGACCTGTTATTGCCAAAGGGGACAGAGAAAAACATATATCGTTGTAACGTGATCTCCGCGCTATCAATTCAAATGACATTTGAAGGAATTTTCCGACTAAATTGTGTTATCTAGTAGGACTGGATAGAGTCAACCTCGTTCGCCAAAAAACTTCAGGATGAGTTGCCATCTTCAGAAAGAAATGTAGGAAATCTAAAAGTCTCCGTTGTTTGAATTGTTTCGACTAATCGAGATGGTTTCGAATGGCGTCGAGTCGGGTCAGTGAAAAGGTTTGAAACTGAATCTAATCTCAAGCGTTTTGGGACATTATTAGAGGTATTTTCTATTTGTTGAACAGTGTTTATTTATAGCAACAACTACCCTTCCCCATAAGATGGCGGCCAGCGAGACATTTTTCTACATATGACCAACGAACGTTCCAGCAATTCGGTTGTATAGAGATCATTCGACCCAAACTAACGAATAGTATGGGAATCCTTATAAAGGTGCTATATAAGTAAGGGAAATTTGATTTACTTTGAAATTCCCACCTCTGATATTCCATAAATGCGAATTAAATATACACAAATTGTACATTACAATGAAGGTTAGGATGTATACAATACGAAAAATATAAACATGCAACTAACAGAGTTGACAGCAGGCACCAATAGTTCCTGGATGCCTGCTACCGTATTCGTACCAGAACGGATAACAAAATTATATTTCAGGAGAATTACTCGTGGCCAAATGTGCTTAAGATATCCCAGAACAAAGTTGGGAAATCAAACTGGCATGGTGCTTTGTTGCTAAATCGTGATGGTTATATACTAACAACTGGTGACACAGATAATTTATGTTAAAACTGAAAGTATTTGGACCAACTGTTGGTTATATGTCAAAACTGAAAGTATTTGGACCAGCTGATGATAGAAAGAAAATTCCAACAATCTTGTAAATCACCTTTTCGGAGGTGTTACATTTGCATTTCAAGAATGGTTGATACTACTTGGATAAATTGTTGACTATAGTTCGGTGGCTTTGATCTGATAACACAAAACTTCTAAATCACCCTTATAAACATGGTGTATATCAAACATTGAAGTTTTGGGAGTAGCGGGTTGGGAGAAGACAATATTTTGATATCTTAATGTTTCTCAATTACAAACTCTCTGATAAATCTGATCCCAGAGGGTTTCATTTGAGGAAACTTGTAATGAATTCTGATAAAAGATATTAAATAGAGCATGTGGAAGCAGTTGGATCAGAAAAAGGTTGTATATTGTTTTTCTCATTAACCACAAGTTGAAAAATCTTGGGGCCTTTTGGAACTGAGGTTTAGGAGAAAAACGTGTTTGAAGGTTTTTTCTTTACCTACAGTTTGGATGTCCCATGGCACCCTCGAATATCATCTTCACAAAATGTAATATGTGACACACGAATGTCAATAGCGATTCTTAGAAATAACTCTGGGTGGACTTGATTGATATGTCGGGAAACGGATAGATATGTCACGACCACAGGTGCAGAATCTTATAACCCACAATGTGACCCTAAATTATACTGTAGTGAAGACGTCAGCTATTTTACTTACAGTCAAATGGGTATCTCCTAAGATATCCTAATCCATTGATAGATAATCCTCTTATATTAGGAACTACTAGATTGAGTAATGTGACTACCCCTGGCGGGGCAAGCATTGGGGTGGTAATTTGTGGCTTGGGGATGTCCAGCAGGCACGGAGAGTTACAAAATTGTTTTTCGAATAGTCAATATTCAAATATGGTTAGGAATTCTCCATATAGTTGAGGGGTGTCAGTTCTGTTGAACGGTATTAAAACTGGGACTTACCACTTATTCATTGACAGACACACGGGTGTTGAACTTTTTGAGAGGGTGATAGATATTGATGCGTGACGCTTGTCGCAACCGCCAGGATGACATGTACGTTACATTTCTGGGTATTTACAGGAAGACGGCCCTTAATGCCAGTTGATACAAGAAAAAACTACAGTATTTATTAAGTTAATGCGTGTGTGTTGTATTTAGAATCATAGAATTAATGTTGTTTTTGCAGAATTTTTTTTTTTTTTTTTTTTGTTCTTGTCTTTTTTTCGTTTTTGTAACACATTCTTAGAAAACACAGAAACTTGTATACACAATACATGAGTAGTGTATTATCAATCAAAAAAATAACCCATGGAGTGATGATTTGTCTCAATCAATCGTTGTTAAACGCGGAGGTCTATTGGTTGAAACTTTGCTTGCGCTTCTTTTGTTTATGTTCAAAATTTGAGAGTAGAACCTTGGGTGATACCTCCACTCCATTAGTGATTTGGTGACAATCCACTCTCCACGGTACTGTACATTCAAATGTAGCAAATTAATCCTTCATGCATTGATTTGAAATAGTGGTTTGGGACAAAAAGATGATTGAGTGTTGTCTCCATTAGGACCTGTGTCTATTTTGAATTTCGAATCAGTTCTCGAATCGGCTTACCGATTTGATTCGATCCATTCCCAAATCGCGCACTTGTGATCAAATCGAATCGCCCGCGATGAACAACGATCGCGTGAGTGTTTCACACAATATGTCATCTCCCTCCGATTTCTGCATAGTTCGTATATTTCTCACTATAGTAATGATGTCATTATGTTTGCAGTTAGCATTACATAAAGTTGAAAACACGGAGTATTTATGAAGTTTTCGCGTGCTTGATACAAGCTGGGCTGCGAAAAAATCTGTGGATTTACAGTTTCTCTGCAACTCGCATGGCGTTTAATAATAGAATACATAGCACCTTGACTACAGCAAGGTGCTTTCTGCAATGCTAAAGCATTGCAGATGGTGCCTTATTGCACTCAATGGACGACAATGTCCAGAGTTAGTCGCGCACTTGTGATCAAATCGAATCTCCCGGGATGAACAACGATCGTGTGAGTGTTTCACACAATATGTCATCTCCCTCTGATTTCTGCATAGTTCGTACATTTCTCACTATAGCCATAATGTCATTATCTTTGCAGTTAGCATTACATAAAGTTGAAAACACGGAGTATTCATGAAGTTTTCGCGTGCTTGATACAAGCTGGGCTGCGAAAAAGTCTATGAATTTACAGTTTCTCTGCAACTCGTTTAATAATAGAATACATAACGCCTTGACTACAACAAGGTGGTTTCTGCAATGCTAAAGCATTGCAGATGGTGTCTTATTGCACTCAATGGACGGCAATGCCCAGAGTTAGATATATAGAGACTGAATTATTTTTGAAAACACCGATGCAATCGTCGCACCCACTATCTAATGTGATAAAAACGAGAAGTTGCGAATGTTATTATTCATTCAATTCGACTAGAAAAAGGAATCGATTTGCGAATCTTTCCCGATTTGAGAATCATTTCAAAGTCAAATTTTCAATTCGGAGTGCACAACGTGAAGTCAAAAAACTTGATTTCAACAAAACTGTAATTAATTCATCTTTACAAATATGTTATCTATCAAACATGGAAGCGTGTGGAGGAGTAACTTTGAAGAGCAGTTTTTCTCCCCATTACCCACATTGTTAAAATTTATGGGAACCTCTGACACCAAAATTGTACCCAATGGCTCACTCACACTTGTAAAGCATTCAATTAATACAAAGATGTAATGTGGTAGATAGAAAGCATTTGGAACAGCGGTTTCAAAGAAGATATTATAACATTTCCCCTTACCCTCAGTGTTAAGTCTGAGTGCCCATCATAATAACATTTCTACATATGACCACAGACGTCCGTTTTGAGCACATTTGTGAAATCATTCTGACAAGCATGTCATTTGCCAAACATAGAAGCAAGTGCTTGTTTACTGTGGTAAACAAGTTCTTTTTGCCAGTAAAAAACGTCACCAATGATTGGGGTTAAAATTCCTCAAAACTCGGCAACTTGGGCATAAACGATGGACTAAACTTGACTTTGTCTCCATGTTGCACCCATGTTTAACTATTGAGCAGAAATATGTAACTTCAAACACTGACAGATAAATAAATAAATCTGTCGTTTTATCGGAGTATTAATGTAGGGTGGACGCATTACATGTATATTATCCCATAGATGGCTTTGGATAAAGTTTTGTTTTATTCGCCTGGTAGAGTGATAAATTTTCCCCGTAAGTTTAACATTGAAAGAATTTATTCCTATAGTAGAGGCGGACTTGTTGACCTCTGACCTCTACATCATTTAGTAGTTCACTAGTTGTTTTCTTTAAACCTTTTTAAAGTATTACACAATGCCAGAAGACAACACTACACATCGTTCATTTAATAAAGTATGTTTGCAAGCTTAGCTCATGTTTGTAGGGGAATTATTTTTAGACAGAAATGTATTAATGCGCCTTGTTTATTTTTGCCAATTTTGCATGTCGAGCGAATTCGACCAATGTGCTCCTCACTTCTCGCTCTGTTTTGTAGCGAGTAACAGCACGATTTCGCCGGGAGTGCCCTGTAAAAGATTTATGGGATCGACAAAATAGATGTATAATGTTTTCAGTAAAAAAATTATTATACTCGTAGAAATAAGAATGAAACCGACTTGCCGGAGGCTCGTCGGTTTCATTCTTAATCATACTCGGAGAATATTTTTTTATTTGAAGACACTATACGTTTATTCTGTATGAGGTGCTCAACACGCCCATCCCACATTCAAATTCTAATAAAGCGACAATTCATTTCAAATCTTATAATTGAAATGAAGAGGCTGAAATCTCCCTCATTTATATCATTGCAGTCATATATAAACAGAAAACCGCACAAGCGTTTGGATGAGTTAATGTTTATCGCACGAGTTTGGCTGGGCGCAAGAATACCACGAGAGGCAAAGCCTCTCAGGGTATTCTGCGCCAAACCAAGCGAGTGCGATAGACATTAACCCATCCAAACACTTGTGAGGTTCTGTATTTATTACACACCTTCGCAAATTTCTAAAACAGGCCTTTTACAGTAATACTAAGTAGGAATTGACCCATCCTTCGAAGACGTAAAGGAAATAAAATAAGACACAGATCCATATTAATCTTCACAAGCAGGAGACCAGAGTAGTATAGAACGTTTGAAGCGTCCCTGATTACCAGGAGCTTTGCCGGAGCAGCTAGCGTTAAATTTCCATAGGAACCGGAGCCTTTTGCCGGCGCAACTGTTTTGGTGCAAAACTTCTGCTCCATCCATCTAGACCCGGCAAATGGTATACGTACTGCATATGTAGTATGTTATGGTATGTATAGTGATATATGTGCACACGGGGCTGTGGGTATACGGTACGGCTAGTACGGCTATGTGGTGGAAAATTGAAGGGGAGTTGGGTTTTTTTAAAAGTTTTCCCCGCGAAATGGTTGACGTTGGTATTGACGTCGTGACGTCATAATGCGCACGCGACATCATAGAGACGTTGACGTCAGTTGTTGTCCACTGTACAATTTCACATAACGTTATTTAAGCCAGGAGGTGTCGACCTTCTCGTAAGGGGGGGGGGGGGGGGATATCGTAGTATAGAATTGGTGGTATATACCCATGTTGGTCCCCTGTTAGGCCTTGGTACAACTAATCGACTCTTGTATTATTCCTTTACTGATATAAGTAGTATGAAATTCCAGACCAGGCGGTATTATACTAGGTTGTTTAGAGCAGTAGTATAGGATTAATGGTCTGTTGGCCTAAGTTCTACTAACCCTTCGACTGCGTTTGGGGATTATTATTGGTAGTACAAAATATGGACGGGTGTCAGGGTGGGTGCAGACGAAAACGGCACCGCGCAAAAACGGCACCAACTGGCGAAAACGGCACCAAGTGTGTCTGGCGAAAGTGGCACCAAACTTTTTTCGGATCGTCGTTTTGATTTTTTGTAGCTTTTCTCACAAATATACAATAGTATCGAATATTACACATTTGGCCACGAGTTATTCTCGTCAATACAATATACAACTACATTTACACATATATACAGAGACGTCGCAAGCCTGATGAAAATACTTGTGGAGGGGCAATTGAGCAGGCACGTAACCAGGGTTTGCTTTTTTCGGGGGTGGGGGGGGGGGGGGGGAGGGCAAAAACAAATAAAATCATGGTACACCAGTACTGGCGTCAGTGGTCAATGTAAAGATATTCTAGTATTACCATTTCGTTTTGCAAACTTATCAACCACATCATATGGATTTTCGAGTGATAAATTACTCCTTTCAGATGACAAATATATGACCCCTACGTCTGACAATCTTTGGTTGGCGATTTTGTTTCTCAGATAATTTTTTATATATTGGAGAGCCGAAAAATTGCGTTCATATTACACGGAAGACACTGGTAGGGTGAGTGCTATCTTTACTGCTTTTTGTAAATTTGGCAGTGTTAAGTAGGGAATAATTGCCTTTTCAAGTACAAGACAATCTTGTTTGAAACCATTCAAGTCAGTATTAACCGTGTGTATGGGCAGTTTACGAATGGTAGCGACAAAACCAGCGCGTGTCACTAAGACGAACGACTTCTTCAACACGCACGTTAAGCCCCTCCTGAATTTCCACAAACAATTTATGCACACGTGAACGGGACATAAACACATGTAAACTTTCAACTAGGGCGAAAAATTCACCTAAACATTTAACACTTCTGCACAAATCAGCGAGAACCAGCTATCATCTATATGCATAACAATGAATATAGAAAGCATTGGGAAACTGCTCCCTCAAACGGATTTGAACACCAGATGGATGTTCTGACATAACACTTTCGCCGTCATAACACTGTGCAACAAAATTAACGCTCCATAATCCAAGTGAGTTAATTTCTCTCACAATTTGTTGGGTAAGAGCTAAGGCGTCTAGTTTGTCTGCCCCATGAAATTGGAGAAATTCCTCTTTTAAGACATGAATGCAATGTGAGAACAAATGGTTTCGCACGCCGAAGGCACGCTGAGATGGTTTGAGGTAAGCCCCTTTCGACCATTCTTTGAAGTAATTAGTTGAAGCTTTTTCACAGATGCCAACGATGACAGGAAGCAGCAGAAGAGGAAAGACCAAGGGAGGAGGCTTTGGTGCTCTTATTGGCGAGCTGGTTGAGGTGTTAACCTCCTTTGGGTGAGGGCCAGTGTGAGAGGGGGCCCTGTCAAGGTGCTACCTCTCCCCGAGGGTGATGTGGTGTCTTTTTAAGGCGAGTATAGTCTGCCACTTGTTAAATATTATTTCTGAGGTATTCATTGGCAAATATAGTCTACCTCTGGCAATTGTCGGAGAGGTTGGGCTGGTTTCTGCGGGAAGGCTTCTCTCACAGGAGTAAACCGAGACACGAACAAAACCAACGACTCTTTTCGGAGTCCACCCAAAGAAAGACCCTAACTTAGAGTGCAGGCCTGCATGTTAACCTATTTGGCCGGGGCCTGAATGCGCTCTAGTAGCCTTTATAAAAAAGGGCAAGAAGAGGGGCGCAGGACCAACGATCGCCTCCCTGGAGGTGGGTGACCACCTGTGGAGATGGAGTGAAGGTTGATCAGAATCCATAACGGTTACTGAGTATCCACAGCGGTTATAATAATTCCTTAGCGGTTATTGGGGAAAAGAGAGAAAAAGAAAACGGAAAAGAAGTGCGTTTGTGTTAAGTGGCTGTCTTTGTCTTGTAACTTATCCCTATCGGCCATCTGGATTAAATTCGTTATCAATGACTTTAATTAAATGCAGTAACAAAATATACCCTATCGACAACAAGCCTACATAAGTGTAAATGTAACTTTATCCCTCTGGGGCAGCTGGATTAAGTAGCGTTATCAATGAAATTAGTTGATTTTTTTATAATAATAATTTTTGCTTTGGTGCGCACAAAACCATAAAATTAAAACTAGGTCTTCTAGGCAATGTTTGGACTACTTCCACCCCCCCCCCCCCCGGTTCTGACTTCTGTGCCAACAGTAATAGTAAAGAATGGGGCTGTATCATGAATCCGGGGGACGTTTACAAAACGGGCAAGACGGGGAACTCGGGACCAATGCTCGTCTCTCCAGGGGTGGATGACCCTGACCATGGAGATGGAGTGAAGGATGATCAGAGTCCATAACGGTTATGAAATGTCCATAACGGTTATAATTTGAATAGTTGAATTCAGGGTCTCGGTAGACTTCAGGGTATTCATTGTTGAAGCTATCTATAGCGTGTTTGATTTTGTCGTCATACCCAGGGACTTCATGTGGGCGGTGGGTCTTCTTGAGTAGGTCGGCATCCCGGCGTTTGGTCGACGGAGACTTCTTTCTGTTTCTGTTCTGCAGGCTTTTGTTACTTCAGTGGTGGAGGTGACTGGTGCTTTATTTCCCTTCTTCTGATGTGGACCAGTGTTGGCGGGCCCGCAAAAGGTGCTACCGCTCCCAGAGGTGGGTTTCATCCGATACTTGACGGTGAGCTGAACGCAGCCACTCTGAACATGGGCATCCCAGTTGAGAAGTGCACTGGCGTCCAACGTCATCAGGTTATCCTTAATTTTCTTCGGCAGAAAATCCCTGGCTAATTAGTTTAAGAATCTAAAATGCACCCGTAAGCTTCAATACTCAGTGTCAAAACAAAGTACAGAAAATGGCAGAATGAAATTAATTAAATAATGGTGCCGTTTTCGCCATCCCAACTGGTGCCATTTTCGCCAACCTATGGTGCCGTTTTCGCCACCATTGGTGTCGTTTTTGCTCACTTGGTGCCGTTTTCGCCAGGTGCCGTTTTCGCCAGGTGCCGTTTTCGCACGGTGCCGTTTTCGCTATAACCCCTGGGAGTGTATTTGTGAAAGTTTGAGATTTAAGGACCAATTGTGGGTAGGGGATGGTTCGGAGGTTAGTGGGGACTTTCAGAGACTGAACAAAGAGCTGGTTTGGGGACTATTGGGGGTGCTGATGTTGGACTGGTGTGGTTTGGCTCCTGAATAGCAGAAAAGCATTTAGGCCTCTTACTTCCAAGCTCATACACAACGGATTTATCGCACCTATTTGGGCCCCTATTCCTATATAGCTCCTATTTCTATAGGCGCCCTATATAATAGATAACAGAAGGCCTTTCAACATTCCATATATTCTATTCTGTGCAATATAGTAATATTACGATATACATTCATCTGACAAAACAAGAAGATTTGATTGCGGCTTTCAAATATGCATGACTGATTAATGACGTGTAACACATATCCATGAATTTTTCACATCACGGGTGCAGCAACAAAACAGCTAAAAAATATGGCATTCCATCTTTGATCTGGCTGTAAGTATACATGTGATTATTGTTCACCACAAATCCACGGTTTCCTCCTGTTCCATTCTGATGCGTTTTCAACAGATGCAGATATTTGTTCTCGTGAGGTCGTTTTGGCGTTTATTTATTTCTTTGGAACTGAACTTTTAACTCGGACCGAAACAGTAGTAGGTTTCGATTCCATCGCCGCTTCATTCATCCTTGAAAATGCCAGGTGTTCTTTTATAAACTGCTTTCCGGATGCTGCTGCCCGGCCCCTTAGTTGACCATATATCGCCACAAAGCTTGGTTTGAACAAAGTCTTCTCTGTGCCCATCGCATGATTCTGACAGCAGCCATTGATGATACTCTCTACAAAACTGTTCTTTCTTTTCCGGTTTTATCACTTCTTCCCGAGATGATTTGAAGAATGAGATGATGTCAAGAATCTGAATCCATGAGGCAGTACTGAAAATCACGTCCATCCACAAAGGCATCAATGACATCATAGTAAAACTGTAACATCTTCATCTTTGCATATTGGTACACCTAGAACCCGATATAAAGTGAGAAGTTCAGCTTGATCCGGTTCTAATTAATCTCCAAACTCGTATAGTGTTTCGCTCAAAGGTTTCATTCGTCGGAAATGCATACTGTTTATAAAGCGAGAAGCTTCGTCGTCATTACAGAAAATAATATGTATGTCTTTTTCTTTTTTGTCACTATTTTTCCGTATCCATTGTTTCCAAGGAGTTCCATTGGGTCAGCAATTATTACTTTATTTGGATTCCGATCAAGATATCTTCGGGCCTGTGATACCTCTTCTCCAAATTTCTTGAAGCACGCCTTTAGTTCGGACTGGATGACATGGTAAATTTGTGTCACCTTGAGGCCGTGATCGAGGTACCATTTCAGGAGTGGCATTGCAAGCAATATCTTCGCGTGATAACTCGCGATCAAACTTCTCGGCTGGCTCATGACGTTGTTTTTCTTGGCAAACTTTCTCATGTGATCTCTGATGTCTTCTATACTGATGGTGGTATTTTCAAAGATGGGTGCCATTTCTTCAACGTGGTGTCTTAGGTGGTCTGGAATATAAATGTCACACTCAACTAATCCGAACAGATTGCCCGAAATCACATACTGCGCTACTTCACTCTCGTTCATTGTCCCTGTAAGAGAAACGATCTCAAGTTTCTCTATGAAACGGTTTACCACAGGGTCCTTTCTCATTTTCCACCACTGACATTCCCATATTTCAACATGTTTGTCTTCTTGATCAGCAATGTATTTGGAGTTCTTGATAGTCTCTTTGTGAAGATCTTCCATTTGTTTTTCTCGACATTGTTGAAAAGAATTGCTTCTCCGTTTCTTTTTGTGTTCAGTCGACAACTGTGGCCACACCAGAAGTAGCCGTGAAATTGGTAGATAGTCTGCGTTTCTTTTCACCAGCCGTCTATGGGCAGATATCTCCTTCTAATCTGTTTCTCTTCTCCATTGAACTGATGCCGATTTCAAGACTGTCTATTGTGGAGATATAGTTCAACCACTGCTGTGTCATTCTGCCATACCTGTGAAAATACTCCGGTTTAGAGTCACGTTTTTACGTATTCTTATGTGCATTCCAGTTGGCATCTCTTGCATTAAACACCACAAGTAAAGTGCGTTGGCATCATAACCAACTACACATCCACACTGGTAGCACAGGAAGGAGGCTGCCTGATATAATTGAAGAAAATTTCAAATTTGCTGAGCTTCTCACTGTGTAAACTCGGGGGCGGGATGGCAAATGACGGATTACGTGGTGCGCATCGCCGTTTATACCTACTGGAAGCGATTCTGCTCACATTAGCAAACACAAATGGTGTTGAAACGATAATTTTCGACCGTCATCAAGAGAAAGAACTAACAAAAATTAGATCTTATCAGTATGGAGAGGAAGTCAAAACGTGTGGAGGTGTAGTTGATTATGATGCCAACCCACTTTACTTGTGGTGCTTAATGCAAGAGACGCCAATTGGAATGCACATAAGAAAACGTAAAGAACGTGACTTTAAACCGGAGTATTCTCTTATGTATGGCAGAATGGCGCAGCAGTGGTTGAACTATATCTCCACAAGAGACAGTCTTGAAATCCGGCATCAGTTCAATGGAGAAGAGAACGCATTGGAAGGAGACATCTACCCGTAGAGGGCTGGTATAAAGAAAGACTATCTACCAATTTCACGGCTGCTTCTGTCATGGCCACAATTGTCGACTAAACACGAAAGAAATGAAGAAACAATTTTTTCAACAATGTTCGAGAAAAACAAATGAAAGATCGTCACAAAGAGACTCTCAAGAACTCCAAATACATTACTGATCAAGGATACAAACTTGTTGAAATTTGGGAATGTCAGCGGTGGAAAATGAGAAAAGACCCTGTTGTAAAACGTTACCTTGGGAAACTTGAGACCAATACTCTAACGGGGACAATGGACAAAAGTGAAGTAACGCAGCATGTGATTTCGGGCAATCTTTTCGGATTGGTTGACTGTGACATTCATGACACCACTTTGAAGAAATGACACCCATCTTTAAAAATACCTCCATCGGTATAGAAGACATCGGAGATCACATGGGAAAGTTTGCCGAGAAAAACAATGTCATGAGCCAGCCGAGAAGTTTGCTCGGGAGTTATCATGCGAAGAAGATAATGCTTGCAACGCGACTCCTGAAATGGTACCTCGATCACCGCCTCAAGGTGACACAAATTTACCAAGTCATACAGAACAAAACTGAAGGCATGCTTCAAGAAATTTGGAGAAGAGATATAATCACAGGCCTGAAGATATGGTGATCGGAATCCAGATAAGGTAATAGTTGCTGACACAATGAAACTCCTTGGAAGCAGTGGATACGGAAAGACAGTACATAACAAAGAAAAACACAGAAATATTATTTACTGTAATGACAACGAACCCTTTCGCTTAATAAACAGTGTGCACTTCCGACAAATCAACCCTTTGAGAGAAACACTATACGAGTTTGGAGATGAATAAGAAATGGATCAAGCTGAACTTACCACTTCATATCGGCTTCTTCGTGAACTAATATGCAAAGATGAAGATGTTGCAGTTTTACTATGATTTCATTGATGCCTTTATAGATAAACATGATTTTTAGTACTGTCTCATGGATACAGATTCTAGATACATCTCATTGTCTGAATCATCTCTGGAAGAGGTGATAAAACCGGAAAAGAGAGAACAGTTTTATAGAGAGTATCATCAATGAATACCGTCAGAATCAGGCGATGAGCACAGGGAAGACTTTGTTCAAGCCAAGATTATAGGCGATATATGGTCATCTGGGGGACCGTGCTGCAGCAACTGGAAAGCATTTAATAAAAGAACACCTAGCCTTGTCAAGGTGGAATGGAGCGAAGATGGAATCCTGGGTCCCTGTAGCAAAACCTACTTTTGTTTCGGCCCGAGTAACAAGTTCAGTTCCAAAGGAATAAATAAACCTCAAAACGACCTGACGAAGAACAAATATCTGCATGTGTTGAAAACACAACAGAGTGGTACATGAGTAAACCGTGGATTTGTGCTGAGCAATAATCACATGTATACTTACAGCCAAATCGAAGATGGATTGCCATATTTTTAAAGTTCAAGATGATGGAACCTCGACCAAACCACCGGATATATAGACATTAATGCACTCTGACCATTAGCTGTTTTGTTGTTGTACTCTTCATGTGAAAAATCCATGGATATGTGTTACACGTCATTAATCAGTTGTGGATATTTGAAAGCCGCAATCAAATCTTGTTTTGTCAGATGAATGTATATTGTAATATTATTATATTGTACAGAAAATGTATTGGATGCTGAAAGGCCTTCTGTTATCTATTATATATGACGCCTTTAAAAATAGGAGCCATATAGGAATAGGAGCCCAAATAGGTGCGATAAATCCGTTGAATAGGAGCTTGGAAGTAAGAGGCCTAAATGCTTTTCTGGGATTCAGGAGCCAAACCACAACAGTCCAACATCAGCACCCCCAATAGTCCCCAAACCAGCTCTATGTTTAACTCCGAAAGTCCCCAATAGCCTCCGAACCAGTACCCTCCCTCCCCAATCGAGACTTAAATCCCAAACCTTCGCAAAGTCAATCTCACACCCGGTCCATATCTCGTACTACCAATAACAATTCCTAAACGCAGTCGAAGGGTTAGTAGAACTTAGGCCAATAGACCGTTAATCTTATACTACTGTTCTAAACAACCTAGTATAATACCGCCTGGTCTGGAATTCCATATTACCTGTACCAGTAATGGAATAATACAAAGGTCGATTCGTAGTACCACAGGTTAACAGGGGACCTACATGGGTATATACCACCAATACTACTCTACGATATCCCCCTCCTCCTCCCTTACGAGAAGCTCGACACCCCCTGACCCAAATAATGTTACGTTTGATTGTACAGTGGACAACAACTCTGATCCAAATAGCGTTCTGTTAGATTGTAGAGTGGACAACAACTGCGGTCAACGTCTCTATGACGTCGCGTGCGTATTATGATGTCACGACGGCAATAGCAACGACAAATGTTTCACGGGGGAAACTTTCAAGAAAACCCAAGTCCCCCTTCAATTTTCCACCACATAGCCGAGCTGTATACTCATAGACCCGTGTGCAATATATCACTATACATACCATAGTATACTATATATGCAGTACGTATATCGTTTGGCGGATCTAGATGCATGGACCTGACGTTTTGCACCAAAACACTTGCTCTGGCAAAAGGCTCCAATTCCTATGGAAATTTAACACTAGCTGCTCCGTCAAAGCTATGGTAACCAGGGACGATTCATACGTGCTATACTACTGGGCAGTCTTCTTGTTATTTTTTTGTCGAGATTACAGTTATTGTCGATTCATCCCACGTAAATGAAATTATTTATATCATTATTTTCCAAGAGAAATGGTCATATTGTTCACACTGCCTGCTGAAAATGTTTTAAAGTTTGTGTTATTGACTTTAACAAAGGTACAGAATTCATACGAATTCCAGCGAATATCGACAGGCAATTTGTTTTGTATTGCGATTTTGGTGACCTAGAAATTTGCTCGTACAAGGTTATTCATTCGAAATGACGTCACTCATAGACGGTTTCATATTCTGTCTACATTGTTCTTTAGTTTGAACTGCATGTCAGTCATTGCCATGTCATACTTTAACCCATCGGGTTATTTAATCAATATTCAGTTTGTTCACGTAAAGAAAATAAATAAAGTTTCTTCTGGTGATAGGTCGGTGCACAGGACATGAGTTTCTACGGAAACAATAGAAACTCGGATACTATAGACCGCTAACATGCACTTTACAACATCAAAACAAATGACTCATTGTGTCGAAATAGGACCATGTTTTCCCAGAAATATGACTGGTTCCATTCTTACATTAAACAAGTGCAAAAATCTGTATCCCACACGTGTGCGATAAAAGTTTATTTTTATGACACATCCTAGAATGTGTGAGCAATTTTCAGACTCTACAAATCTAAATTTAAATGGGTGTGTAATAAAAGCTTTAGTGCACATAACAGTTTTATTATATTCAACATATGCTAATACACGTGATCTTGAATGCTGAAGAGAAAAACTAGTTTGAACAACATACGTGAATACTAACTTTCAACCCACCTTCAGCAATTACAGTTCAACTGCACCATTTGACATGTACATAGTATTTTATTCGACAAATGTGAGGGACAAAGAAAAAACATTCATGCGATAGGAAATTATTCATTGAGTAATGAAAAGTCACCGACAAATTATACGCAAGCATATCGTATACAATTGAAGAAAATCTAATTATTAACTGTTACCCTCAGTGTTGGAATGTAGAGACATCAGGAGAGCCTGAAATGTGACCACTAATGCTTTATTTGAAAACTTGTCAATTCATTCTTTTAAAGATGTAATAGGTGACGCCAACTGGCGAATTTACCACAACTTTAAAAATTCTAATCGTTCATTTCAACACATTTAAAGTCATGACTAGAAAATACAATTCTAGAAAATAGACTTGTAAACGTTTTAAAGTTCTGACCCCAGAAGTTTCATTTGAACAAACTTGTAAATAATCCAGCACAGAAATCACACGTTTTATATAAAACCTGGAAGAATCACCAGCGGTTATTTTGGAAAAGTATTTTTAAAATAGAATAAATAGGTACTAGGCCCCGTGATCAGATTTAAACCACGAGTGGAATAAGGGGGTTAAAACCCTTATTCTACGAGTTACCGGCACTAGCACCTATTTGTTTTATTTATACCATGCTCTTAATAAATAATCGACTTTGTCACCTACAAAGGATAAAAAACGACACTTTCTATCGTGAATACATGCACGGTTTGTTTCGTTTACATCTGCGCCGGTGGGCAGTTCTACCGACTACACGTGCATGCTTGATTGACAGCTATACACGTTGTCAAAGTTGATTGAATTTACCTTGCTTTTTCAGTCAAATTATTATTAACAATTCTTAAATTTTATTTTAAGTATTTAATTAGTATTTTAAACTTAATAAGTCATTGCACGCTGCATATAGTACCGCAAAACGTCGTATGTTTGAATGAAACATAGCGAAGTGTGAATGCATCGAAGTTGGCAAATTACGTCATGTCACGTCATGGATGAACTTCCTACTGTGGGTATAAAAACGTTTAACCGCAGTAGAAGCTTTTCACTGGTAGTGCGATTGAAAGCTAAAATTTAGCATACAAGCTTTTCACAGGTAGTAACATAGGTGCGTATAGTATAAATGTTTTTTTCCCATATCCAAGGTGTAAAAAGTGGAGGTGGAGGCATCGTGACAACCTCGAGTATCACCCTAGGAGTTCGATTTGAAGGAACTTGTTAATCATTCTTACAGAGATGTGATGTTCCACACACGGCGTTTCGAGCAGTTGTTCGCCAAACGATCTTAAGTCTGTTATTCTGAACTCAAAGTGTTACATTATGAAGATACCGTGACAACGCAACATATGACCCCCATGGCTCCACAAATTTATAAATTAACTCTTTTGTACATACACTACCTCCATCGATTCACACGAAGAATATTTGCTTTTAAATTGATGTTTGGACACCACCCTCAACCTCATGAGGAAAGGGAATCTGATTTCAACAAAAGTAACTTAAAACTTCCCACCCAGTATCAATACCACATTTCAATGAATATACCCTACACAGCAATATATAACGGACAATGGATGCGAAGTGGTGACTATAGCTCAGCCTGTATTTCACTCGCCCAGCTGAAAAGTAAAGCAGTCACATTCGCGTTTGGTTTTATAAATGAGACTCGAGCAAGCGCATTTCTACACGTGAGCGTGGCTGCCTCCTATTGCCCCCTTCTTCGGCTTCACGTGCAAAATTACATTATCACTTTTGATCACTAGAGGTTTTCCCAATAACATCAAACCATGCTGTTTGTACCGAAATGACTTTGTGGGTGCTTCAGATTCAATGTCATATTTCCATCAGTCTTTTAATATGGAGTGTACTGAATAGTCTGGGTGCAGCACTCCAAAATTGGGCGATAAGAAGGCACTCATCATTCACTTAGCTAACCCCACAATTGATGCAGACAGAGCGTGTTCGGACATCTCGAGAACTTTCCCCGATCGAGGATCGACCCCGGGACCTCTGGCATAAGTGCGTTGGTCTGTCTTGCCAGAGGTCCCGAGATCGATCCTCGGTCGAGGAAAGTTCTCGGGGGTCCGAACACTCTCTGTCAGCATCAGTTTTAGGGTTGATACTGTCACAATATACCATCCTATCGGGATGGAGATGTTCTCTGTCTAGATGGAGATACACTCCCTGCTGGCTAAAGGCCCCTTCATAGAATTCGAGAAGAGCGAGTCCACGAAGTTGCCGCTGCAGAGATAATCCTATGCACCTGCGCCATTGTACCAAGGGGAGGCATTAATATAAGTTGCATAACTTGTTCGCAAATCCTCGTAAAACAAAAAAGTTTAAATAGAAGCCATTTCAGTTCATGAAATTATGACATATCATGTTCCTGGGCAGGAACAGGTCTCTCGAGTTAAAAGAGTTAAGTTCAGAAAACAATGTATAGCAAATTTCAATCATCGTGCAAACAAAAATTACTTCTTTAATCATTTCAGTGTTAGCTCCACATGGATGTTGTTTGGAGGAGGCCGCCAAGATACAGTTTCCATGTGCTATGAGTGAGCTGGAAGGCTACATCAATTATTTAGAAGAGAACCCTCTTAATGCATCAAATGCAGTATGTAACAGGTTGGTACTTTTCCTCAGCATTGTTCGTGAGCAGGATTCAGTAATTAAGCACACACAGTTTTGGGGTGAGCAGGGACGTTTATTTCATTTGTAAAATTGCCTGTGTTGGCAGGAGATGGCGGCTGTAGTCCTTGGGGCAATATTGATTAACTTTTCCAGCACTGTCTTTTCTGTTTGTAGAAATAACTGACTGGAGTAGATCAATTAGTGTTTCAAAAGGCTTGGCAATTTACCGGTGGGTAAATTACCACGTCTTTTGAAACGCTAATGATTTGTTTCATGGATTTATATTGACAGGTAGAAAATACAAATATGAAAACGACAATTGTACATTTTTATAGTATTGGCTCCATGATGTTCGTCTACCACAGGTAAATGGGCTAATGAAAGCAACATGTCACAAACACAGCACATTTTGTTTACTATTTGCTAATTTATTAGATAAAATCGGCATTATTTTGAAATGAAACTTCGAAATTTTTCGAAAACAATTGTGAAACACATGCAGAACATTGCATCTGTGCGCTTCCAAAAGGTCGTATCTCACAATTCGGTTCGAAATTACTTTTTGACAAATTCTGAATCTATGGATCTCAATACATTAAAGGCACAGGAAAAAGGAGGAAATCAGTTTGTTACTGATATGTGGACATGAAACGAGCGGGAAGCGATGATAGAAAAAACCTACCTTGATTGATACAGGTCATCAAATGACACTAAAATCATTAATCTTGTGCCCCCCCCCCCCCCCGCAAGATAGATACGGGGGCCGTTTCATAATGGTGGTTGCCTTTAAAACGGCTGCAAATTAGTGTTGTTACCGTGCACAGCAACAGGATTTCACATAGTACATACGCCGTAAATTAAATGAAGGTATAGCCTATAGGATCGATTCTAAAAGTACGACTCTGTAGATTTTTTCATTGCGTGTTTTAAGTTTCACCCCCACCATCCAAGGATACACACATGCACGCCCAACATGTGTGACGTGAGAGGCACCATGTATGTATATTGTTCATTTCTCACCCCTATCAGTTACAATGATGTAGCGTTCACTTAAAACAATAATACATAGACTACAAAGAATATGTTGTGTGGAAGTGAGGGTTTGAAATTATGTGTATTTGGTACACTGTGGACTGTGCAACAGTCTCACAGGTAAACAATCTAAACATATCAATACATACACAACCTGGCACTTATAACAGATAACCATAAGTGCTACGCCAACATAGCCAATCCTGAATTTAGTTGATTTAGTTCACAAAATTAACATTTATGACACTCGTGATATTTATCAGTTATTAAATGTTGAATAGAACCAAATCAGGATTGACTACGTCTTTGTTAAGACATATACTTATTTACCCTATCGATGGGAAAAACGACCTCTCCTCCTTGCGTTCTTGTGTGCAAATTCCTTCACATACAGAATAGATAATAGATTCTAAGAATAAGAATGATGCAAGTGAACGCGAAACTGAAACTAAAACACTGAAAAACTAGTCACGACGTAAGCTTTTTTTGCCAGCGAGTCGAGTCTGTGTGTAGCAGTCGCCACATTGCCACATTGCATTCACTTTGAGTCTTTGACATGAGACAACAATACACTTTGCTCCTTCTGTTTTTTTTCTTTCTGTCAACCCCATTCCTCCTATCTGTTTGTTTATTTCATTCTATGTGTCATCATTTCCTGCTATCGGTTTTTATCTCTCTTCCTCTACTCTTTTTTACTATCACTCTCTCTCTCTCTCTCTCTCTCTCTTCCAGCTTTGAGACGTCCTTCAAGACGGGGACCCCCCTTCTAGCCGACCTCTCCCCCGCAATGCGAGCCTTGCGGTCCTATCCCATACGCCACTGTGCTCTTGATACCAGAGATTATTCAGTTTTGTATAATCTCTGTAAACTGACTCGAGCTGCACCATTTTAGTTGCCCACCGACGATTGCAGATTATTATAGAAAGCTGGATATCGCATTACCTCGACTATTACATGTTTTTATATTACAACAAGAACGTATTTCACCCAATACTTGTGAAAACGTCTAGACAAAATACAGATCAGTATTGATAGTATCAACTACACGAGCGATCTTTTGATTCAGAAAGAGCATGTTTTTACTTGCACTTATCAACAACCGATTACACAAGACACGGCCATGATTTTCGATAACAGTAATTAACCGACAAATAACTAATTCAACGAAATAAATTAGGCATAAAACCTGTTACATGGATAGTTTGTTAAAAGACCTTTTTGTGTTCTCTGATTCAATCATTCATCAGCAATGTTGGCAAGACAAGATCATTTTTTGCCATGATGATACTTTAATATACTATAGGCCTAACATGCGTTAAACCTGAAAAATAAAACAAAGGAACACACAGCTGAAACACTGCTATGAACTCCGGCGGCAAAAGAACAAGTAGAATAATGAATGGGGATTATTAAGTCCTGTAGGGCGCGCGAACGCCGTACGGTGAGGGTCATGATGTTCCTTCATAAAAATCAACACATACACGCTAGTAGTAGGAAAACGATGGATCGACCCAATATAGTCGGAGTGACAGCCGGAGAATGAACTGACGTCATAGTCACGTGATGTAGTTACGTCATGCTCAATTATCCTAGTGTCCTGCGTTAGTGGCAATCTTGGGATGTTATCCCCATAGTGATACGTGCTCTTACTGAGCTAGCGCAGCGCGTGTCGTTAGGGTGATATGTGTTTCCGTCGTCCATCTTGTATACTGGAGGCCGCTATCTTAGTTTCTAGGGCAGTACGTGGTTGCTATGTGCCCAAAGACCTACAATAGGATAGAGATGTTTTCTGAGGGTGCATTCTTTTGTATAACAGCAATTCTAGTTACCCAAATAGACCCGACAGTCCTTCCCAATCATCACAAAAAACACCCAAAACAGCCGAAGTGGAAGAATCTTCTTTTTCCCTTAATATGCGCGTTCTTTGTAAGAGAGCCAATCCAGTGTCCCAGAATCCTCGGTTAGAATCACACCGAACAGTTCGGCAACTGTTTATTTGGCTCAGATTTCCTACTAAATGTTTTGTTTCTACCAATTTATTTGAGAAAACAAGGCGCCATTTCTGGAAAACTTATACGGTGCTCTCCTGTTTCTATTACTCCCAGTGTTGCGCCAGACTCATGCTGCTAATCTCTCAGCAACTGGAGCTCTTCAGAACTGATCTCTATACAACTGCATTGCTTAGAGATTTTAATTTCTTTAAACAGACAATGTTCAACAAAAAACCCTCTTTCTCGATACTTTTCAATTATCCAACTCCTTGCGATCGCCGATTGCTGTTTGAAATATACAGTTTGATGTCTATGAAAAAATGAATTTGTTATAAAAAATAGTGCTTTTCTCTATCAATAATCAACAGTTTTCAGCAAATATTCAATCAAAGAAGCACCGGGTCGTACCCGGTGCTTCAATTGTTTCAAATTGGAGATTCACTGTTAACGCATAGGAAAATATTGACCACGCATAGATTTTGACTTTTTCTCGACGACAGTGCTCCACAAACTTAACATTTACAGCATATTCTGGTTGTTATTGTCAGAAAACAAGTCACTGTTGCAGTGAATTAAACAACAAATTCAATAACTATATCTCCCCCACCCCATATTGTAGTTGTGACCATTCCCAATGAGATGCACACTATTTATTCTTTCAGTCCTCACACTACCTTAACACCCGATCGTTGCCGCTGAATGCTCTACGATATCACAAATGTTGATAATAATAACACTTTGGCCAGCCGCTGATTTGTCGCGGTTCTCGGACGAGGAGAAGGCCATGGTTACCCCTCTACTCCCAACTGCCTCCCTATTCCCACGCTTCTCCTCTCCACCCAACACTCGGAGACGAACTGCTTGATGATATCCCTTGTCCCATCCTTCCCAATCTCTCCGATTAGCATATTAACCCTCTCCTTTGAGTCTCCCCCTAACCACATGTCCTTCATTCTCCCATCCCACTTCCCCATTATACTCCCAGTGAATTTCATTCTTTTAGGCTGATACTTTGGGCAATCTAGAAGAAAGTGTTCCAGGGTCTCCACCACGTCCTTTATCTCGCAGGCCACCCAAAGACCTCTTTGATTTGACCCCCTCTCGCCAATTACGGTTACTATGCTCCATGACCCTTTCTCTGACGATTTTTTTTACCCTGGTTTGCCCCAACGTCCAGGTCCGAGATCTCCAATGAGTAGTTCTCTACTAGCTCCCTCACTTGGACCATCCACCCCGTTTTGATATTTGAGTTGAAAATTCTCAGGAACATTACTTTACACCATCGGTTGTCGGGGAGATTTACCAAATAATTAAGATAACCGAGCTTCAACAGGTCTATCCTGTCCTTGATCCTCATCCACCCAAGCTCACCCCTGATTGCTTCTAGCGCTGCTGCATTACTCGACCCCGTTATCCATTGACCTGCATCGTTCTGCAGGATTTCCAAGCTCTTTACGGCCGTCTGGTTTAGGGGTACCACTTCCGTACCGTATGTTATACTTGGCAGCCCCACCATTTCCCAAATGGTTTTCCCCACGAAAACCTTATTGTAACTGTTTCTCCCTATAAGTTTCATTTGGTTAAGGATTCGCTTCCCTTTCAGAATCAATTTATTTGTGTGGTTCCGGTAGATGCCTCTTCCTATAATGTTTATATTTACCCCCAAATACTCGTTATCACCTGTCTCTCCCACACTGAGAAGTTTGCTGCTCCCTTCCGGAATGCAGAACTCACACACTCTCCACCTTCGAGTGGGGTCCACTTTGCGGCCCACATGTATAACTTTGCTCTTGCTTTCATTAAGTTCGAGTCTCCATTTGCTCCCATATTTCCCAACAATTCCCAGCATTTTCGTTAGCCCCTCTTCGCTTTCTGAGACTAGAACCATATCGTCTGCAAAAATTAGCCCTGGGATCTTAAAGTCCCCAACTGCTACCCCCTCCTCGCTACGCAGGAGTTCATCTCCTAAACCTTTGACGTGCAATGCAAACAGGATCGGCGAAAGGATACACCCCTGTTTTAGGCCTATCTCCATAGGCACACGTTTCGTTGTAATGTTTCCCAGGCTACGTTCACTCTGTTCATCTTTATATAATGCTTTCATAATTCCAACAAACTCGCCTCCTAAGCCCATAGCCTTCAGCTTGCGCCACATACCTTCCCTCCATACTCTATCGTATGCCTTTTTGATATCCAAAAAGGCCATAAACATCTTTTTCTTTTTTGCTTTTGCGGATTCTATCATTTGGGATAGTGTGAAAAGATGGTCAGTAACTCTCCTTCCCTTCCTGAAGCCATTCTGGATTTCTACCAAAAAAACCTTCTCCTCAATCACCCCCTCTAGTCTCCCATACAGGACTTTACAGAAAACCTTTCCAATGTTGCTACTGACAGAGATCCCTCGATAGTTATCCAAAACGTCTTTTTCCCCCTTTTTGTGAATAAATGTCACTTTACTTTCTCTCCACTCCTTTGGGACCTCTTGATTTTCTATGGCTAGATTGAATAGGGCAGTTAGGCTTTCCACGAGTTCCTCTTCCCCTTTTTTGATAAACTCGTTAGGAATTTCATCCACTCCTCCCGCTTTTCCATCCCTTAATTTTGATATCACCTTTCGCACCCCCTCCGTTTTAATTTCGCTGCACACGAAGCTCGATAGGTTTTCCTCGACCTGATTCGGACACTCTGGTGGGCTCCCCATGCCCCATCGCTTATCGTTTACCTTTTCCCAATGCTTGACTAGTTCTGATGCGACTTGATCTTGCTCGTCTGAAACTATGCCATCTACTTTAATACTCTGTGGGTTACTTCCTTTGTTACGTTTATTCACCCATTTCCAAAATACGTTCGAACTCGACCCCCCTGTCGTTATTATCGTCCTAATAAGACTGCTATTTCGTACTCTCCGATTGTCGTCTTTAATTTTATTTACTTTATTTCGTGCTTGGTGGTATTCTTCTTTAGCAACTGCGGCCTCATTGCTTTCCGCCCCCATAAGTTTTCTACTTCTCCTGTATGCAGCACATTTAGCTTTTCTTCCCTTTATGGCCCTTTTCAGTTCTTCGTTCACTCTGTACCCAAGTTCCCGTGTTGGCACCCTGACCTTTCCTACACTTTCCTTTCCTGCCTCCACCAGGCTCGCAACAATGACGTCGGACATCTTCTGGACACTGCCCCTCTTGGGTACGGTTGCAAACTTTGGTTTCAGTTTTTCATTGAACTTCGCCCAGTCAGCATCTTTTTTGAGTTCCCAAATCTCCTTAGAGCTTCCTTTGCTTTTACTAGAGTTTTGGCCCTGATCGTTACTGTAATCAAATTGTGATCACTATCCATCTTCATTTTACCCTCATCATCCACTTCTACCCCTATCACCTCCCTCCATAAATTAATATATGTGAGGATGTAGTCGATTATTGATTTTCTTTCGCTCCTCTCCCAGGTCCATTTCCCCTTACACCTCGCGTCCCTGTTCAGAATCTTCAGACCGAGCTCGTTTGTGAAGTTCAACAGCTTCCTTCCATTCCTGTTGACTTTATTGTCCCCACCCTCTATGCCTTCTTCATCATTACCTATGTGGCCATTAAAGTCACCCATCAGAATTATACCGAGCCCCTTGTTTTGTAATTCGGTGATATTGGACCTTAGTGTTGAGTATATCGAATCATTCCATTCGGGTTGGCTTCCCTCCACCGCACAATACACAACCCCAAGGGCAATACTTTTGTTTTTCAGACTGATCCTTACCCATCCAATTTCTTTCGATACTTCAGCCGGGGTGCTGATGCTTTCCAGGCCTGTGATCAGCGATGGTTTTAAATCCTCTTTAATGTACATGCCTACCCCTCCCCCTTTTTTCTGGCCTTCCGTTCAATGTTGATGAACTTCTTTATGGAAAACTCGGCTTAACCATAAAGCAGAAGAAAATTATATTTGGGGCGTTCAGTCATTTATCTTATCGTCAGGTGGATTTGAGTAACTCCAATCCCAACCCTTTGTCAGTCCATACTCAAGTCCATTTACGTGAAAGACGGGGAGTGGGGTGTGCTCTTTGATGCAATGACGGCGGTGAGTGATAATACCCCACTGTCAGCAGGTTAGCTTAGATAACGGCAACCTTTCATTCACCTACTTTCAACTTTCATTTTGGTTGATGAAACTTTTCTTTATTTTTATTGATGTATCTATGTCGCAAATTGTAAGTTTAGTTTTCGAGGAGAGGAGCCTCGTAAGTTGTTATAACTTGTTCTCCAATCCTTTTTGCTGTAATTGGTGGCAAATAAAATATGTTTAAACTAACAAGTTCTGATACTGTATGTCTGTTCCATGTTACTAGTTTTTGTACTAGGCATTTATTTGATATTTTATGATGTGAAATTTGTTACGCTCAGCTGTCACCATGGTCATAGTGTTGCACTTTGCATGTCATTGATTGACCGACGCCATCTTGAAGGGAAGTGGGCGATCCGATTCACTGACGATGTCCTTCACTGACATTTCGACAGTCCAGTTGTATAATGTTCAGTGGTCATTTTTAATTGCATGAGCTTTAGAGTGTGAAGGCAACAATGGAAATATTCATCCTTCCCGAACAGTTTTGTCTGATACATTTTTGGAAAATGTCTGTAATAGTCTCTGGCGTCATCGTGCCCCCATGTAGGCAACCGGGATAAAGTGCCTGCCCAAGGACACAACGCGGGTCGTCCCGGATGGGAATCGAACTCGGGACCTCTAGCATAGAACTCAGTCACCGCGCTCTCTTCTTACCATTAAAATGAGTACAGCTCAGGCACATTTAATCCAAATTTTTCCCTGTAAATTGAATTGACTTTTTCATCAATGATTTCTGGAGTTAAATTTAGATGATTTTTTTTATCACATCCAGTCATGGCTGTTGCAGAGAAGCCATGACTGGATGCGATAAAAATGTCTTCAAAATATTCAGTGGGTTAAGACTTAAATATGAGTATATGGGTATATTACAGGCAAGTATTGGCCATTGTGCTGGGTAAATAGTTGCTACAGATGCGATTTACACTATACAGTGCACAGGGTAAGCAACTCAGTTAATAATGAAACGTTTTTTTTTATAATGAGAGTGTGTGGCTAACCCTGTGCAATGCACAGGGTTAGTGACACCTTCTGGTTATAGAAAAGTGGTAATTGCTGCATCACACACCACACAAATATTACACTCATTGACGCTATGCAATGCATAGGGTTTAGTTGCATAATAGAGATGATCTTGTTTACAACCAGAAAGAAAAGAATGAGGAACCTTGTGCATTGCTCATATTTAGTTGGTAAGCGAACATACACTTAACCATAGGCATTACACAGAATTAGCTGATCGGTTGCCATATCACTGACTTGAAAATGATAGGTTGCCATATCACTGACTTGACTGAGGAGGTAAAATGCACAGGGTTAGTTGGCTACATGGTACATAGTTTGCAGGATTCAAGGAATTAAGGGAAGTACTTCTACTGGACTGTGGAATTTTTTTCAAGGGGAATTCCAAACATGAAAACGTAATTCTGTTTTCAATTCATACCTTGTTCTTAATGAAATATGGTTTTAAAATGCAAATTATTCTCGTAAGAGATGTATCTCAAGTTCATTTGTATTACATGCAACTGGAATCAAACCTTGTCTTAATTAAAAGGAACAAACTATTATTTTTCTGTAACTTTCTTTGTAGATATTCTGTCTGTTCTGTGCATTGTGCGTATAAATCGCAAGTAATAGCAGGATGCGCTGACGAAGTCCTCAGCATTACTGGCGCGTCATTCGCGGCTCTTAATTTGACCTGCCCAAACACAGATTACAATTGTACTGAACCTATTTGGGCAGAAGCAAATACTAACTGCACCAACACACAGTCGATGACGATCACAAATTCTATTGCTGCAACTTCCAGTAGTACAGTAGAAGATTCATCTACAGGTATTTCTCCTACAGAAAGCTCTCTCGGAACACAATCATCAGAAACTGCAACAGCTACATCGCAAATAACGACCAGTTCATCATCAACAAGTTCACGTAAGTACAATTTATTTATTTATTTATTTATTTATTTATTTATTTATTTATTTATTATAAAATGGTTCTATTCAGATGTGATATTGGGCCAGACATTCGTTGTTGATGAATCAGAGAACACAAAAAGGTTCTTCTAACAGGTATCTTCCATTTGAGGATTGTCTTCCCACACATTGCACCACTTTCCTTGTCAACATAAAAAATCCTCTTTCTTATCCCACTCAACTACCAAACCGGGATTATTGCTCTATACAATGCTTCTGGTTATACTGCTTGGAAGTTCAGTCGGAAAACATTGTCGCAGTGCTAGAAATGCAGTTTACTTGATAACAGGGGAGGGGAAATTAAGTCTGAAGTGTGTACAGTGGAACCCTCTTAATTGTATAGCCACTTTGCCAATGGAAATAATTCAATTAACAGAGGTAGTCAATTAACAGTGATTGTGTCAATTTCCAGTATTCTGGAGATAAACTTAGCATTTATTCGATTATATCATGTTTGACAGAGCTCCTTGATCACTGTCAAACTAAATATAATAGATCAAATGCCTGTATTGGATGTACTGATGCCAAATAGGTCTATAAACACAGGACAACTGGGGAGAGGCAGGGTAATTTCGCGATAGGTTGCAAGATTTTTTATTCAATTAACAGGAGTTTACTGTATAAGCTATATTCAATTAACAGGTCAATTTTGTACTGAAGGTATTGTAAATGGTTTTGTGTTAGGAAATTATATTTAATTAACAGGGTTATTCAGTTAAGAGATATTCAATTAAGTATGCTCCACTGTATTTGCACCATTTCTCTCTTGCCATACTCATTCAAACTGAATTATTGTTTATATTAACCATTTACCCAACGCAGACGATATCAAAATTTATTATTTTTAAATACCATTTTTTTTTTTTTTTCAAACTTTCAACAAAACCATATCATGTGACCCCTCATTGGAATGAGCTCGATGAGCTGATTCCAACGAGGGGTCACATGATATGGTTTTGTTGAAATTTATCGAAAATTAATATTTTTTCAACTGCTGAATTTGCATATTACGCGGGCGGATGCGGCCAATTCGTTGGGTGAAAGGTTAAGTACTCAGTTCAATTCCGTTGACATTCAATATGATCTTCCACCTCTCTCAGCCACCTCACATAAATTTCAGAAATTGAATTATTGCTCGACTTGAGATCTGCAGAAATCCAGGCATAAAACATCAGAGAAGTTAATGAAGTAAAGGTTTTGATTGGGATGACTGCTGTGGTCGATATCTCACGACCCCTCTCACCCCAAACATCATCCCTCGCACGCACATATTGGGACTGGCGAAATAGTGCTGTCTGTCTCCTATTGGTCCCATGTATTAATGCGCGTACTGGTTAGACTATATCATACCGTCGTATGGAAATTAGGAGAAGATGGACCTACGGCTTGTTTTTGAAATGTACAGCAATTTATTCATATCGCAACAAGCAATGGATAAATTTCAAACTTCTCCGGGATTCCAACTATTTCGAAGACTTTTTGCTTGCCCGCACAGCTTTGTGTTAAATACCTTCATCACCAGTAACTGACGATTATGGTGACATGTCCAAAGTTAATCAGGTCCGAAAAGAAACCTCTCTCTCATTTGTGGCAGGCATGTGTGTGTGGAGGTGAGGCTGGGTATTTTCAACTCTCACGGCTATTTGGTTATGTTATTGTGAAACACCTCACAACAGACCAGTGTTGCAAGAGGAGTACCTTCTTCAGCAACAGAACCATTTTGCTTAAACTTGAATTGATCCTCCTGGGGATGTTATATACCAATATCGAAAAATGGTGGTCGGTAGTGTTTTTCAGCAGCTAAGTAATATGTTCTCGGGACCATTGTCCATGGTCGATGTCATTCACTTCCAGTTACACTGCCACTATCTCATCTAGTGCGTGACACGTATTATGTTTTCTGTGTGGAAACAGTTTTAACTATAAGCATAAAAGCTTATTGCTGAATCCACCACTCCGTGTGCTATTGGCAACGCTGCAGTGTGTATTTTTCTGAAATAAATATTGTGACATGTATGGATTCCCTAACAGTTCATATTAGTTAATTTAGGTGCTTTAATTTTTATTTGCATGGTTTTATATGAAATGAAGCTTTGTATATCTCATCCACCTTCTCCACTTCCATTTCCAGCCATGTCCAGACAGTTCTGAGTGTGGTAATAGGAAACTAATTTTAAAGTCACAACTTGATGTTATACTCCTAAAAATATGAAAAAGATGCATTTTGAGAATCGTATCTCTTAAATAAACTACCATATCTTCAAAATGTAGGCTTCATCCGCACTAACCATAAATATGGTTTGTTAGTAAAAGTAAACGCGTTATTAAGGATGCACAACTCCAATATCAATGTGTGCCCTGATAACTTGTAGTTCAATTTAGACTTGGACCGCACGGGGCTATGTTGAAGATTCTTCAAATCAAAAGAATACAGATTACTCTGTGACATTAATTAACACAGTTCTTCTGGACATTTTATAAATGAATTAGACATATCGATTGCAGTCTGGATGTCTGATAAAGCAGGGTTCATTGTGTCAAGTATGAGGTTACATGTATTTCAAAGATTTTTTCCGGGATCTTTTCAAGCCATGTTCCTCAACCTCAAACAATCTTTGTCACACAGACTGCAAAAATATCATATCAAAGAGCACCACTTGGATTTTATTACTATTATTATTGGATTTTATTATTATTATTATTATTATTATTATTATTATTATTATTATTATTATTAGTAGTAGTAGTAGTAGTAGTAGTAGTAGTAGTAGTAGTAGTAGTATTTAAGAGAACACTGAAGCAGGTTTTATATTGCAAGTTACTTGATATTTAACCCTTTATACCCAACGTAATGGCAAAAACCGGCCAGCGCTATTCTCAAAAATCGCCAATTAATTTTCATTATTTTTAGCTCACCTGAGCGAAGCTCAGTGGGAGCTTTACTGATCGTGATCCGTCCGTCGTCCGTCGTCCATCGTCCGTCGTCCTTCCGGCGTTAACTTTACATTATCGACTTCTCCTCCTAAATCACTAGCCCAATTTTATTTAAATGCTGGCTAAATAATTATTACCTAATGCCAATTCAGATTTGTTCAAATGAAGTTGCCCCTCCTCCTGGGTGGGGCCACGCCCCCAAGGGGCACCAAAATCTTTGAAAATCTTCTTCTCAAGAATCAGCAGTAGCAGACACTTGATATATGGTATGCAGCTTTCTTTTGAGGTGTAGACTCAGATTTGTTCAAGAGAAGTTCGAGGGATAATATTTGGCGTTGTTATGGGAGGGGCAAAAATTTTGGCCCCGCCCTAAATTTCTATTTTCTGAACCGAGAGGCCGATTTGAACTAAATTTAACGTGAGTACTTATTGGGTCATAAATACTTGATTTATGGCAAAAAAAAATTTCCCGCAGCCCCGTGGGAACCTTAGGAGCTGAAAATAGAAAAAATTTAAAACGCCCATATCTGCAAAACTGCACGGCACCGAGAATTTTTATTTGGTGTGAAGCTTCCTTGGGACCAACAGAAAGGATTGGTCAAAAAAAATTGCCATCGGTTTTATCATAGGTTACAGTTTCGGGACTTTGAAAAAGTGCTGAGTCAGCACTTTTTAACACTGTAGGCAATGGGAAAAACATTAAAAAATCTTCTTCTCCAGATCCAGCAGGCAGAATCTTTTGATATTTGGTATGCAACATTGTAGGGTGGATCTGATTCAAGTTTGTTCAAATTGGCCCCCTGGGTTCATATTTGGACTCAGTATAGAAGCCCGATTTCGAACTTAGTGCATTTCAGGCAAATTTCTTCAAAAATCTTCTCCAGATCCAGCAGACAGAATCTTGTGATATTTGGTATGCAACATTGTGGGGTGGATCTGATTCAAGTTTGTTCAAATCGGCCCTCTGAGTTTATATTTGGGCTCAGTATAGGAGCCCAAATTTGAACTTAGTGCATTTCAGGCAAATTTCTTTGAAAATCTTCTTCTCAAGATTCAGCAGGCAGAATCTTTTGATATTGGGTATGCACCATGTTTAGGGGGTGAGATTCAATTTTGTTCAAGCCAAGTCCCTGGGTTCATATTTTGGCTCACTGTGGGAGCCTAAATTATAACTTAGTTCAAAATGGGGAACTTTCTTTAAAAATCTTCTTCAGATCCAGCAGTCGGAATGTTTTGATATTTGGTATGCAGCATCCTTAGGGGGGTGAGATTTAAGTTTGTTCAAGCCATGTCCCTAGGTCCATATTTGGGCTCACAGTGGGAGCTTGAATTGTAACTTTGTTCGAAATGAGGAATTTTGTTTAAAAATCTTCTTCCTCAGATCCAGCAGTTGGAATGGTTTGATATGTGGTGAGTAGCATCCTTGGGGGGAGGGGGGATTCACGTGTGTTAAAGCCAAGTTCATGGGTCCATATTTGGGCTCCCTGTGGGAGCCCAAATTATAACTTAGTCAATATGAGGAATTTTTCTTTAAAAATCTTCTTCAGATTCATCAGTTGGAATGTTTTGATATTTGGCATGGAGCAACCTTAGGGGGCTGAGATTCAAGTTTGTTGAAGCCAAGTCCCTTGGTTCATATTTGGGCTCACTATGGGAGCCTGAATGACAACTTGGTTCAAAATGAAGAATTTTCTTTAAAAATCTTCAGATCCAGCAGATGAATGCTTTTGATATTTTTTATGCAGCATCCTTAGAGGGGTAAGATTCAGGTTTGTTCAAGCCATGTCCCTAGGTCCATATTTGGGCTGATTGTTGGAGCTCGAATTGTAACTTGGTTCAAAATGAGGAATTTTCTTTAAAAATCTTCTTCTTCAGATCCAGCAGTCGGAATGTTTTGATATTTGGTGTGCAGAAACCTTAGGGGTGTGAGATTCAGGTTTGTTAAAGCCAAGTCCCTGGGTTCATATATGGGCTCCCTGTGGGAGCCCGAATTATGACTTAGTTCAATATGAGGAATATTCTTTAAAAACCTTTTTTAGATCCACTGGTCAGAATATTTGGATATTTGGTATAAGCTTTTCTTAGGAAGAGCAGATGCAACTTGTTGAAATCAATTCTCTGGGTTGATATTTAGGCTACCATGTCAGGTGAGCGCCCTCAGGCCCCCTGGGGCCTCTTGTTTTCTCAAAAACATAGGTTATTACCCCTCGTTGGAACGAGCTCGTCGAGCTCAAGCCAACGAGTGGTCATAACCTATGTTTTGGGGCAAAAAAATGAAAAAAATTAGTTATTCACGAATTGTTTTTTTTTTTGCAAATGTCGTTGGTTTTCATGATGGGTAAAGGATTAAGAATGATTTCAAGTTTTGAATGTTGTCTAGAAATTAGTACTTAGACAGTGACTTAGAAGCATTCTTAAAAATCAGAGACTTTCAAGGTTAATGCACTAATTTAAAAGAAGAGCACAACTGGGTACAGTGAGGATGTTAAAAAGGTGATTGAATTATGTTGCACGTGGGAACCCCAAGGAGTGAATCAGCGCTTATTTGCTGTGGTAAACACGCTCTTTTTTCTGGTAAAATAGAACCCGCTCACCAGTTCCTGGAGTGCAAGTCCTTTAAAATGGGCAACATGCATGACTATAAAGGACTGGTTGGATTTGGCTTTATATCCATATTGCGGTCACGCTTAGCCATTGTGGAGAAACGTCTGCATCTTGAACACTCATAAATAAAATAAATTCTGAAGTCTGTGGTTGAGACCTGATTTTGAGAACATTCAAGGCCTTGAGCACACATCTTTCCGTTCAAATACACTCAAGGTTTTTCAACCACCAAATGGACCCTGTAAAGGCATGTGTTGAACATGTGTGGTTTTAATATTTAGATATTTTTTTTATTTATTTTTAACTCAACCGATTGAAAGACACTTGGCGTCCGGTGTCTGTAAACTTTTCATAATAGTTTTCTTCGGAACCACACGAGCAAGCCCAAACAAACCTGTCATGAATTATCTTTGGGTGATGCCCTTCCAAGTCTGTTCATTCAATAGAAGTAGCTTTGCCCAATTGTTTGGGGGCAATGCTCGAAAAACGCTAAATATACGAATGAGTAAATTCCTTTTCCTTATCTAATATACTTTTTTCGTAATCGAGAAAAATTAGTGATGGTGTAGAATCGCGAAATTGACCCACCCGCATGGACACCTCTTAGTTTATGTCATATCCGTCCAGGATGATTTCTTGTTAATATCTGAAAATCTACTCTCGAGATGTCCAGGTACGTGAAAAAACGGTATCGTTCGGTCCGGGGGAGGGGGGGGGGGGGCATAGTGGGTGTACCTAGTTGCCCGACTATTTAGGATGAAATCATCTTTCTATTTGAATGCCCGAATGCCCGGGTTGTATCTTCCATGTCAGTTCAATGGTAGCAATTAGAAGAGCCCAGGTTCATTATTTGGAGTAGACCCATTAATATTTTCGAAGTGTAGCCACAGGTCTGCACGTTGACAACTTGACAATTTCGATTGGTCTACCGCACATATTCTCTTCGTAGCTATCCTCTTTGATATGATGATGTCGCACCATGTTCCTGGGTCATAAAAGCGGCTCTTCGGGTTCAAAGGGTTTAAAAAATCCTCTTTGAAAGTAACCTCCTCACTTTAACTATCAGAGACTGCCAAAATGCCTCACTCAGTTCCATTTTCAGAGGCAGATATAAAGTTATTTATTTCATTGACTGTTTACCTCACAGAACTAGGAGACGGCATTTGCAAAAAGATCCCCTAAATTACTTTTTTACTTCGAAAACATTGCTTATGACCCTCATAAAAAGAATTCGAAATTCATCACCATTTGATATGAAGTTTCTGGACCTCATTCACTGAAATCATTCCTAGCCTCAGTAAACCTTGGTAAACCTTGACTGGGGTTGGTATTAATGAACTCGATTCAGAAAAAAACCATCTAATTATGACTCATAGAGATCCTTAAAATGACAGCCTCATTCAGAAAATATATTATTCTTCAATATTGTTCGATGGTTTATAATTTAATTTTCTTCAACGGTATTCGATATTTCTTTA
This sequence comes from Pictodentalium vernedei, assembly GCA_031216915.1. Taxonomy (NCBI): domain Eukaryota; kingdom Metazoa; phylum Mollusca; class Scaphopoda; order Dentaliida; family Dentaliidae; genus Pictodentalium; species Pictodentalium vernedei. Next base: position 356,698,746 of record CM062296.1, read on the forward strand.
ACTGTCTGCCTCACAAGACTTGCATTTGCAAATATATCAATAGCAAAATTTTCATTTTACCTCGACAACAGAGCATATAACCCCAAGTTGAGAACGTCCCACTGACGGGATATCAGCTGTGTTGTCGTGGAAAAAAATCAATTTTTTGGCGATGTTTGTGATTAGTGCAGATCATTTCGGTCATTGTGTTATAATGTTACTGAGGGATTATGTCCACATCCGAAAATTGAATTGAGGGGATTGAATTTTCTAAACTGAGGGATTTTGTCAGTCTCCGAAAATTAAATTGAAGGAATTAAATCTTAATGGCTTTTAGGGGTTGTGCCCTAAGGGGAGTCTGTCCAAGGGAATTTTGTCTAGTAATTGCCCATCAAGACATGTTCTGCTTGGACACTTGCCACCACGATTTATCACTAGTTTCGGACATTAGCTCCTCCCTATCACATCCCTCCCCACCAGTTCAAGTTCAAACTTTACCTAAACTAACCATTCTATTTCTCTATTATTCAAACCGTTTTCAGGCTTTTTTTTAGGCTTTTTTTATGATTTTACTGACAAAATGGCAGTTATTAATTTTGGTGGGCTAAATCAGGAATTGAAGCTCTTTTTATTGTGAAACTTCGTCCAAACAACAAAATTGCCATTTTAGGTTTCCTCTCTGTTGTTTTCACAGCAACATTATTTTAAATGTCAAAATTTACTGAAATGAAAACGATGATACATGTTCCTTCCCAGTTCATATTTTTTTCTCAGCAACTACACTAAATTAAAACATATTGTCTGTGAAATTATGTGGCCTGTCCCACTTCGGCGATTGATAAGGCGACTACAGGGGACCAAGCTGTCGCCACATGGTCACCGGGGTGTCACATGTATGGTCGTGAGTAGCCTCCTCAGTCGCACAAAGAGTCGGAGCGTGTTATTCAAAATGTTGAAAAAATGTTCGGCGACAGTGGGTTCGACGCCAGTGTGCGTAACTTCACTTCTACTGACGTCGGTGCTCTCGTAGGTTGTCGCCAGGTGATGTAGGTTGTCGCTGGTGATGGCCGCGGTGAATTCCATTGGCGACTACCTACGTAGGCTCAGCCATCTTTTTTGTCATACTAGCTCAATCTGGGTCTCTTCGGGGACAAGGATTCAACTACACAGGCCTCTTCTTTGCCTTCTTCCCCAGTCTTCTTGTCCTTCTTCTGTTTTGCTGATCTTTCAACATGAGGGCTTCTGTGAGTAGCGGGATTCTTCTTCTTGTAACAGTAATAATGCAATCTGATGTTGCTCCATGGTAGTCATGATGCCTAATAATTGCAATTTTGTTCAGATGCCTTCAATTGTCTTCATTTGTCGACGACATGGTCGTAGCTCGTCGTAGTTTGTCGCGGATGGACGAAGGTTGACTGCGGTCGTTGTAGAATGTCGTCTGTGTGGTCGTTGGTTGTAGTAGGTGTGGTTTTAGGTTGCCCTGGGTGTGGTCGTAGGTAGTCGTCCTTAGTCGCGACGACTGGTTCACCAGTTGTCTTTAGCTTGCCGTAGCCTGACGTCAACTAGGTGATGGGTTGTCGTAGCTTGTCTTAGACCCTGTGGTGGTGGGGGGGGGGAGGTCAAATTCCGGGTTTTCGGCGACTTGCTACGACTATGACAGTAGCTAGCAGTCGCCTACTAAATCTTCCCAGTGGTGCAGTCCTTCATTTGTTGTCATGTTTTTTTTTTTATTTCAAGACAAGAAATCAAACAAAAACATAAAACAAAACACAGTTACAGACCGTTCGACAAAAACGATCATGGTAGTCTTGTGTAAATTTTAATAAATTTCCAATCTGCATTAAAGTTGATTTGTAGCACCAAAACTGCGCTTCTAAGAGTACAAAACAACCTTCTCTTATCCATGGATAAATATACAATTTCCGGCCTTGTTTTGTTACACTTAACTGGTTGAGTGCTAGAAGCCACTACAAGGGCTTTGAGAAGAATTACGGTACCGGAGCAAAAACAAACATTTTCGCTATTGTTTCATTTTCAGTCAAATGCAAATAATATCTAGTTTTATATAAATTTGTTTCATAACAAATTATTGGAGAGTGCCATTGCCATTCTCCAATAATTTATAATAAAATAAATTTTGAATAACAGATTCACTCCACCGAAACGAATCTAGCACTCAACCAGTTAAGCACTGCCTTCGACAGCATAAACTATAAAATTCTAATTGAAATATTGGAACAAAGAATAGTTCTCGCATTGCGCTTGACTGCTTTGCATCGTATCTCTCATAACGCACACAAAGCGAAGTCAGAACAAAAGTGATACTGCTGTTCGGAGATTTCCAAGGGTCATAAGTATTAGGTTCATTACCCTACACTATTCATGTTCTCTCTGTTGGTGAAATTATCCAGAACCATTGTCCTGATTTGAACTGTTACGATGATGACACGCGGTTGTTTATTAGTTTCTCTCACGACATAAAATGGGATGCACGCGATAAAAAAACACTATATTTCAGACACCAATCACAGAAAACGTCCTGAAATTGAATAACGGGAATTCAGTAGTGATATGCATAGGTCTACCACACTGAGAAACGAATATATCCAAACTGCCCCTCAATATTCAAGATTCAACGATTGCCTCGAACAGCCATGCCAATAATCTTGGTTATTTCATGGGAGAACATCTGACAACTGATGAATATGTTAAGCTCATTTATCAGAGTTAGTTATTTCATCTAGGTAATATCAGTAAAATTCTATCTTTCGTTGACACAAGAACACCATTGCAGCTTGTTCATCTCTTTGTTGCTAGCTTATCTAAAAAATTTGTTTTACTTAATTAGTGTTATTTAATACACCTGATAGTTGCACTAATTGTATATATTTCTCAGTTCCAAATCATTTCCCATATACCCAATAGAAGTGTGTCCTGTTGATTTTATATTGATTGAAGAAAAAGTCATTTTCAATTGAATAAAAAATGCTTATCAACTATAAATTCATGTGGAAAATATAAAATTTCACCAGCTTCAGTAATCCAGTTTTACCATCAAATCAAGGAATAAAGTACATTATTCATTTGTCAAAGCATGGTAGATTTTCTCAAGATACGGGTATTTTTCTTATTTTCATTACTCTTTATTTCCACCCAACGGTTAGGTTTGTCCCATGTTTTCAGACCTCATAAGATATTTTCTCTATCTTTTATTATTTGTTGGAAATTGTCTAACAAGAAGCAAGTTACTAATGTTAGAAATATCTATTTGAGCTCTACATAGAGGCTATGGTATGAGTGTTTCGTCATACTCTCTTTATGAAACAAGTCTAAGAATTTTCCGTTTTGTTGAGCCTCTGAGGAGGCATAAGAGAAAGTTGGTAGACGAGTTTCATAAATAGAGTGTGACCAAAACACGAATTTCATATTCTGTTTATCATATGGCACCACAGTTACCAAAACACATCTTTTAGATAGAGAAGGGTTAAAGAATGGAATTTCACTCTGAACTTCATGTATTTAAATGTTACGCATTTCAGCTGCACACATTCATACATCATACCCGCGACGAAATATACTTCCTCAATTTGGCGTTATAAATACTAAGTTTAAAGTATTTATAAATTTCATATCATTGCGATTTTAGTGAATGTTTATAAAAATAAAAGCAGGCATCGTAGCTTTGTTGATGTTTTGAAGTAGTTCTATTTACACGCGCATTAATTTGACACAGATGTTTTGGTAATAGCCAATCAGAAAGTGTTCTTTTGAAATTGACCAATCAAATCAACTGAAGGTGTTATGGTGCACTAATTAATATTAATTGAAAATATGAAGCGGTACAAAGCCGAGAAAACGGAGAAGTTATATGATAAAGTAAATTTCTGGCACCAAGCTTGACCTTTCACCAAACGTAATGTATATTTGGTTAGCAATATTCACGAACATTACCTTTCATTTTTATTACAATGTTTTGAGTGCAAAATTTTTTTTTAAAAGTCCATTATTTAAATCTCTGCACATTGATGTCAAAATACAGAAATTTCAAGAGGTACAATTCTCCCATAACGTAACTAGGAATTTAACAAATTCAATCATGTTTGACAGAGAACCAGGGGGTGCACTGGGGACAAGTGCCCCGCCACTTTTTTCCACAGACACTTTGCGCGGTTATACAACGGGTTTTAAAACTAACACATGCAAACGTGTCAAAAAACAGATATTCCTGTAAAACATTATTTGCAAATCCAAACAACATTTGGCGAAGGAATCCCACTTTCGGTCTCTTTGGTCCTTTTTTTCTACTTCAATCATCTTCCAATCCGAAGCCTAGCCTTCGGTTTGGAAGATGATTGAAGTAGTATAAATGGATAGGGCAGTGTCCAGCGCGGGCTCATCTAAACGAAAGACTATAGTGTTTCATGGTACATTTACCGATATACGATTTTAACATTTCTCCCAATTGGCTGAACCATTGTGGCTTAGAAAATTTGTTCCCCTCCACTTTTACCGCCCCTCCGCCACCTCTATTGACAGCAGCGTGAGGATCGTTAAGAACATCAGCAGCTGTCCACCAGTTATGTTAGGTAAAGTGTTAACCTCTTCATAATTTTGGGAAGCACTTCATATGCAGCTGGGAGCAGAAATGCAATATCCTAAGAATTTGTTATCTTACAATTTATTGGAGAGTTCAGATGGACACTCGCTGAAAAAAAGGTAATAAAACAAATCTAAAAGAAAATAATTTTACAATCTACTGTCATCTCTGGGAATGCTCTAATGGGAATTAGCTTTAGCTGACTTATTTTCCATAATTCGACTTGTGGTTCGTTGAAATGAGTCGACACCCTGTCAACTCAACAACTCGTACAAACAAAGGACTACAACAAATGTTTTGGATGTGTGTTTTCTGCTTTTGAATCTCGATCAAGATGGAAAATCAGTTTTGAATGTTGTACCATATGTATAGCCCTTAGTTTGTTGAATCATTGTGAGTTTTTTTAATCTTTTAGTGCAGTAACTCATACAAAAGGTCAATAGATTTCTACTTTTGGTATGTGAGTTTACTACTATAATATCGCCGTTCTGTGAGTATATTATAGCATTGCAGATAGCGCATTGTTGCACTCAAGAGGCGATATTGTGACAGCATTTGAAAACCGCTCCGTCCGTCCGTCTGTCTGTCCGTCCGTCTGTCCGTCCGTCCGTCCGTCCGTCCGTCCGTCCGTCCGTCCATATGTAGACATAATTTTGTCCGGAGACTTTCTCGGACATTTATGTACCAATCTGCTCCACACTTGGTATGAATGTTCACCATCATAACCTGCGCACCTCAGATTATAGTTCCGGTCGGATTATTTTTGCCAGAATTATATTCCTTTTCGACTTAAAAAAGCAGGCCAAGAATTTTGTCCGGAGATTTTCTCAGATGTTTATGAGTTGATTCCATCAAAACTTGGTATGGTTGTTTACTACCATGGAAACCTGTGCACCTGTGATCATTGTTTCAATTGGTCGTTTTTTGCCAATGTTATATCCCTTTTCGTCTTAGAATTTCTAAATTTTGTCCTAAGATATTCTCAGATGTTTGTGAGTCGATTTCTTTGACGCTTGGTATAGATGTTCACCATCATGGAATTCTGCGCACCTGAATTATAGTTTCCATCGGACTTTTTTTGCCAGAGTTATGTCACTTTTTACTGCCTGAATTGCCTAGATTTTTGTCCGCAGATGTTTATGGAGCAATTGTATTGAAACTTAGTATATACGATCACTACCATGGGAAACTGTGCACCTGTGATTATAGTTTTGATCGGAAACTATTTCTCAGAGTTATCTCCCTTTTCGGTTAGAATATGGCAGCGGGGGTATCGACAGGCCCGTCTGGGGACAGTCACACCTCTTGTTTGACCATTACTAACTATTAGTTAACTTTTTTGTGATTTTTAGTCAGCACAATATCTCGAACAAAGGTGAATCGATTTCAGTGATCTCAAGTGTCTGAGGCTGTTGCTAAGGTTCTGACCCACAATTTTCCAGACAGTTCCAAAAATGACATGTCATACACTATCTTCCGATGCGAATATTCTTTAACTTAGTTATCAAACCCATAACATGTATTACATTTCCTAAATCTGCTAAAACATATAAAACTATCTGACTAATTAGAAATGAACAACCTGAATGTGGGTGAAGTTATTGTCAAATGCAAGACTTCAACATGCAAAATTGCATGAAAAAAGGTTAATACCAGTCATTTTCAACCACCAAACAACCTCAGAAACAGACTTTCCCCACTACCTCCATTTACCTAACCCTAACCTATAACTTTCCATTTCTAAAATGTGAAAAGACCATATGTTTCCATTTAATTTTTCAGTTACATGCCTGGTAACAACTGCGTATAAAAATGACATTTTATAAAATTGCTAATTTTTCGAAGCCACCGTTTCACTTAATTCCTCTGGTAATTTTCCCACATGCATCAGACTCCAACTCTGTGACCAAAACTTCAAATTCTTTTATCCAATAAATAACCTAATGTAAGCATATGTCTAATACAAAACTATATCTCCCATTAACATGGCTTTAGTTTCAACGTATGCCCTATGTTTAGAATTATACCCCCGTGCAATAGAAACTGTAGTGCGGAACCTAAACAAAATATGTTGATCGAGTTTGAAAATCAGTTCCATTTTTAGCTCACCAACTTTAGTTGTGTGAGCTTATGGAATGGCTCGATCGGTCGGCGTCGGCGTCGGCGTCGGCGTCAGCGTCGGCGTCGGCGTCAGCGTCGGCGTCAGCGTACGTGTCCAATAATGTTAAAGTTTCTGTTTAGGTCACTTATTCGCCCTATTTCCATATCATGGCTTTTATAATGCTGCTATATGATGATTATTATCATTTTACCATGATTTAACCCCTCATATCCTACATTTTAGACATTTTTATTGACATTTTTAGTTGCGTTTAGTTTTCTGTTTAGCTCAGAATTTCATGTTTAACTAAGTGTTTAGGTCAGCTGCTGTGCTCCTTCTCTTCCAATGACACTTATATTCATCATACATGTTCCTCAGTATCATTGTTCCATGATTAACCCCTCATACCCTGCATTTTAATCATTTTTCTTGACATTTTTAGTTGCGTTTAGTTTTCTGTTTAGCTCGGAATTTCATGTTTAACTTAATGTTTAGGTCAGCTGCTGTGCACCTTCTCTTCCAATGGCACTTATATTCATCATACATGTTCCTCAGTATCATTGTTCCATGATTAACCCCGCATACCCTGCATTTTAATCATTTTTCTTGACATTTTTAGTTGCGTTTAGTTTTCTGTTTAGCTCGGAATTTCATGTTTAACTTAGTGTTTAGGTCAGCTGCTGTGCTCCTTCTCTTCCCATGGCAATTATTTTCATCATACATGTTCCTCAGTATCATTGTTCCATGATTAACCCCTCATACTCTGCATTTTAAACATTTTTCTTGACATTTTTAGTTGCGTTTAGTTTTCTGTTTAGCTCGGAATTTCATGTTTAACTTAGTGTTTAGGTCAGCTGCTGTGCTCCTTCTCTTCCCATGGCACTTATATTCATCATACATGTTCCTCAGTATCATTGTTCCATGATTAACCCTTCATACCCTGCATTTTAAACATTTTTCTTGACATTTTTAGTTGCGTTTAGTTTTCTGTTTAGCTCGGAATTTCATGTTTAACTTAGTGTTTAGGTCAGCTGCTGTGCTCCTTCTCTTCCCATGGCAATTATTTTCATCATACATGTTCCTCAGTATCATTGTTCCATGATTAACCCTTCATACCCTGCATTTTAAACATTTTTCTTGACATTTTTAGTTGCGTTTAGTTTTCTGTTTAGCTCAGAATTTCATGTTTAACTAAGTGTTTAGGTCAGCTGCTGTGCTCCTTTTCTTCCCATGGCACTTATATTCCTCATACATGTTCCTCAGTATCATTGTTCCATGATTAACCCCTCATACCCTGCATTTTAAACATTTTTCTTGACATTTTTAGTTCCGTTTAGTTTTCTGTTTAGTTCGGAATTTCATGTTTAACTTAGTGTTTAGGTCAGCTGCTGTGCTCCTTCTCTTCCCATGGCACTTATATTCATTATACATGTTTCTCAGTATCATTGTTCCATGATTAACCCCTTATACCTCGCATTTTAAAGTTTTTCATCACATTTTTAGTTGCGTTTAGTTTTCTGTTTAGCTCGGAATTTCATGTTTAACTTAAGTGTTTAGGTCAGCTGCTGTGCTCCTTCTCTTCCAATGGCACTTATATTCATCATACATGTTCCTCAGTATCATTGTTCCATGATTAACCCCTCATACCCTGCATTTTAAACATTTTTCTTGACATTTTTAGTTGCGTTTAGTTTTCTGTTTAGCTCAGTATTTCATGCTTAACTTAGTGTTTATGTCAGTTTCTGTGTTTTACTTTTAAGAGGTTGTGTTTAGGTAAGCTTTGTCGCATGTTATGAGCCTGTTTGATACAGTTCTTGTGTTTGCCAAAGTTACTATCAAAGAGGAATGTTGGTGAGCTATAGGGCGTTGGCGTCCTTCTTTTTTACCACAGTTATGGTCCTTGCCTTTCTTTTCATTCTTGGCCTGTAAACACAATACCACAAAAAACAAGCATAGATTTCAACAATTTTTATATCCCTCACGTACTTAAGCAACGGGGTTATAAAGTTTTGTCATGGGAAACGTTTCGAACTTGGGGGAGGGACACGGCCATAGAAGGGCATCCACACAATGATACATAACAGCGGTAACCCATGTGCTTTGTCGTGGTAGGAATACAATACACAAAACTACATCTTGGCCTAACGAATCTCTACACCGAGAAATATCTACATTTTTTGTTTGGCTCTATGTGAAGCGCATGTCGCCCCAGTGGGGACATTTGTTTAATATGGAGCCAAAATTTGCACTTTTTGCTACTTCAAAGGCCATGGAAGAGAAAAATCACACATGCAAGAGTGGAGTGCAAGTTTGTTTTGTTTCGAATTACTATAGTTGAATCGTGAGGGGCCTATGCCTCCACATAGAAACTCTGGTAGTTATTATGGTGTAAAAAAATAGTATTGTATTGATACAGAAGCTCTCTCTCTCTCTCTCTCTCTCTCTCTCTCTCTCTCTCTCTCTCTCTCTCTCTCTCTCTCCTCTTCTCTCTCTCTCTCTCTCTCTCTCTTGACCTTTGTTGATGGGGTGCCCCCCAGATGCCACGTCACAATACGTATATATATATTTCCAAACGTTTTTCAAACGATGTCTTCTGCTTAATTCTGCACGTTTTCAAATTTTACAACCTTATTTATGATTAAAGTCAAACTGGCATTTCTTTCTTTTTTTGTACTTACTCTCAGAGTTATGGCCTTGGTGAAACACATCTTTGCTATTTTGTTTTAAACGCGATAGGTTCCCCTCCCCTAACCCACCATGGCGGAGTGCTTTGACATTTGACAGTTGTTCTCATAATTATTGCATGAAAGGTGAGTGCAATTTTCAAATTTCTAGCATGTTTAACTTCATAATTATAACCCTTATTTGTGCAAAAACCTTGTTAATTTATTCTTCCAGTAACCTAGCCCTATTTTCATATGACAGACTGATTTAAAACTGAAACGGTTCTTTATCATACATGAGGGCTCAGTTGAATTAATTTTCTAATTTTTAATGCACTTAACATGTCCACCGATCGTGGAAACAAAAAAAAACAATGTCTTGCACAATCAGTCAGCATATTAGGGTCAGGCGAACGGCATTTTTTCACTCGAATCGAATATCGATTTGGATAGGGATGTTCGTCTCACATCGAGTCGAATATCCATTATCGAACAGAATACCATTCTTCAAACTGATGGGTTTTGTCATGTTTTTTCAGGATAACTATTAGTTCGTACATTATGTGTGTGAATGTACTCTTAAAATGGCATAATTCGACCTCATAGAACGTATCTGCCACCCGGTCGCTGGTCATTGTTTTGGATATATGCATGGCACAGAAGGTCCACATTGTGTATTCGGAAGTGCTCTGTGCATGATAATGAGTTCGCATGCATGGGGAAAACACCATTCGGGTCAAACGTTAAGATAGAGTACTTTCCCTTTTCTTTGGGCCAGGTTATCGGAAAACTTTCGGGTCAGGGTCTTGTAGTATCTGGGTCAACATAACGCTGAACTACATGATAAGGTTCTCGGTCCTGCTCTCAGAGAACACGAACTTGTATTGTTTTCTTTCACTCATCATTCAGACTGTCTGTCTCAAAACGCTACAAGAGTCGGAAAGATTGTTGAAAACTTGAAATGGAACAAAGAATGAAGGAAAGAGAAGAGTCTATGTCTATTTATTCCTTTTGATGTTTCGCAGCGACATCACGGAACTCAATCACTGGAACTGAATTCTGAATGAACAAAAACAACAGTCATATCGGTGATGACTGGGAAGTTTAAAAATTTCGCTTTGTCGCGAATATCGGTGAAGATTTCGAATTGCATCAAATAAGCTGGAGAATTTCGATATCGAATATCGAAGCTTTCCCAGACACTAAAGCATACCTTTGTTATTTATACTTCACTATACTTTGGTAAAATTATCTGAAATTTTGAGTTTTACTTATGAGAGTGAAAAGATGCTTTTCAAATTTCTAGTGGATATAATTTGTAGTTATGGCACATGATTATGCCAAAACAATTTTAATTTGTTCACAAAGAGTTTACATTCCTATGGCAGTTCATTTCGAATCACAAATTGAAGCCACAATTTTCACACTCCTAAGGTTAGTAATTTCACAATTACCCCTGTGCTAGAATGTTACTTTTGGCTTCCCATTGGCACATTTGAGATTTCTCAGTATTGTGGTTTGAAATTTCAGAAGTTTCTTCTTGGTATTATGGATTGAAATTTCAAAAGTTCTATTTAGGGGCCAGCAAATCACTCTTTTTAAATTCGAATCAAACCTTGATTGAATCAGATTAATTATTTGAAATTGAGTTGGGCACGTTTTGAAGATGACCGATTATGGAGAGGGTGGGCTGCTGTTAACCTGGTTTGTTCCGACTGTGATAGCACAAGTTCCGACTACAATATAAAATTACATCATCAAAGGCATGCCTTAAAGTTTTAGTTGGAAACTGAAGTGTGTAGAGGCAAGGCATGGTGTGGGCTGATTGTTAAGCAAAGGTTAGCTGAAGAATCATAGAAAAGGAACGAACTGGCAACTCAAACTTCAAACAAGAGAATAAAAGAGATGCCAAAGGCACCTCCCATCGTGCTGAAGAAGAATGAAGTTCAGAACAATGAAGCTTCCACTACAACAAGAGTGAACAATGATGTTCAGAAGAATGAAGTTACCAATGAGAACAAGAACGAACTGAAAAAGCCTGATGTTGGTACTCAGGAGAATGAAGTTTCTCCCCAACCTGCAGATTAAATCAAGAATAATTTACAGAAAACTGAAGATTCAATGATGGACCAACCCAAGAATGGAGCTCCAAAGCACGAGGTGATAGATTTACCTGTCTACAGCACGCCTGAAAACAAATCACACAAGACAGTCAAGTTGGCAGTATACAACACAGCACGAATAACCCAGCGAAAGTCAAACAATAGGAAGAAGGTAAGTTAGAGAAGTATTTGGTCGGATGGTTGAAAATCTCTACAGAAAGAACACGACGGCAGAATCACAAGCCACTCAGAGATGAAGAAGATATCTTGAGTAATTGATGACTGTGATTTGAACAAAGTGCTTGTATTCAAAGATACGTACAGCAATTGACTATGAACTTAAACTGTATACAGTGATTGTGACAAAATACAAATAGATAGAATGATATATCTTGTTTTTCAACTACCCAACCTAAGCACGCGGGTGTAGAAGCCGCATGTTTCTACAACTATCATCCCAAAGGTATCCTCCAGAAATATCATTTTTACAGAATCCCACTGTGAGTATACCTTTTTGGAAAAAAATGTTAGTTATGGAATCCCCTTTTCCGAGATGAGTCGTAGATTTGTAAGAGGAGACACTCGTTCGAGCAATTACACAATGGCTTATTTGCTCGAATACATTCAACTTTCATTCAAGTCGTTCAAGCAATACCTATTCAAGTCACTTGTGTGCTCAATAAGATTGGAGTCGTTAGAGAAAGCAGATGAAAACGACTGCTAGAAGCAGTAGAGGAAGCCAAGTATGACAGTGATTATCGTATAGTGATATGTACTGAGAACCATCACAGCCAGTAGTAAGTTGGGAGATTCTAGCACAGGGCACCCAGTGGTAGCCAATGGTAGCTGTACAGAGTAGCAGTAATGGCAGAAAGGAGTGGAAGCTAGTCACAGGACAGACGATGGTGGCACTGGACAAATCAGCAGCAGTGGCTTTGGAGGTATGAAGACCACGAGTGGTCTAGATGCACAGAACTGAACAGTCGCCAGTAGCCATAACTATTTTCAGAGAGATAACGTTGATCAGTATCCAATAAAATGTATCATCACAACATCCTCCAATACCCAGATGGGCATCCGAGTTTAAAGAGGAGTCACTCGTTCCAGTAATTACTCCATAGCTTATTTTCTCGATAAGATACGGGTCGTTCGCACAATACTTATCCCTGCAAGATAGACCCATGTCCGTAGGAATTATAGTGGGTTTCGTTATAAACATTTGAGATAACTCTATATGGGTATGTACAGATTACAGGAAATAAAAGAAACTGACTGGTCATTAAAAGATTTGGGCGAGAGCAGAGGTCGGGGCACCTGGCAGTCTATCTTTCCAAGCTTCTCTTTTCTCTCTTCGTCTCCTTTGATCTTCTCTCTCTCTCTCTCTCTCTCTCTCTCTCTCTCTCTCTCTCTCTCTCTCTCTCTCCATAGATTCCGTATCCTGATCGTAATAGGTTCTGGTGTTATAGCATTTTCATATAATTCCCTATAACTCTGTAAGATGTAGTTCTACGGAAGCATCTCTTCGTGATGATTCATGGTTCGTGACTCCATGTTCTCTCATTTATCTGTCCAGGTGCGAACCAACTCGCTCGTTGGAGTCTGTTTAATGTCCAACCTTTTAAATTTTCAAAAGTTTTGTTTCCACTAGAATGCTTCGTATTAATATTTAGATACAACTCTTCTATCGGTTCTATTGGGTTTATCCTCGGTTCTTATTAGGGCTGTCACGATTTTTTAATTTCGGAATCGATTAATCGTCGCAAATAATCGATTGATCGTACCTAGATGATCCCCATCTCCTTTTCTGTGAAGTCGATAAAAATGAAGTTGAAGTCAGTTGACCTACCTCAAGTAAACAACGAAGACGATCCTCTTTTAGTTACATTCAAAGCTTTGATGTTCTGAACTTTTGAACCGTCAGTGTAATAATCAAGACCGGTAGGCAGTTGCGAACTTCCCAACTGCCGACCGGTCTTGATTATTACACTGACGGTTCAAAAGTTCAGAACATCAAAGCTTTGATGAATGTACCTGAAAGACAAATGCTTCCAATAGCTTATTGGGGTTTAACATCGATGTTCTTAACTCTTTACCTTTAGAAACAATAGTTTTTTCAACATATTTTCTTTTAATTATTAAACGTCTAAAACGGGATATAATTTACCCATTATTCGACAACGAAAAATACTAATCGATTTCGCCGTGACCGATCAACAATCGATTAATCGATTAATCGTGACAGCCTTAGTTCTTATCTTCAGGTTATACGTCTCCAGAGGTTTTCGACTGGCTCTCTCTCTTGATGTAGTTCTATTAATATGTTTTGTGTTTTCTCGTGTCGTCTTGGGTTGTATTTTCCGATTTTCCGTTGAATGTTTAGGACATTTATTGCATTGGTAGATTCGGAATCTGTGGGTAGACTTCTTATGGCAATAAAGAGTTTTTGGCACTTTTTACATGCGCGACGCTAAGCCGTTGCTAGTCAAACGTAAAAGAATATGAAGTTGTGTGATATGCTAACATTTATATCACGATCAGCTGTCATTGTGAGATATTTATCCTCAGATAGCTATTCTCCAAACTATATCCTCCAACATAAGGCCAACATCACCATGTCATAAGTGTTCTAAAATACATACTATCACATAAGTACATCTCGGCTCATTCAGCATGTGCCATTGCACAATGAGCACATTCAAATAAGCGCAGCACCGTACTTCTGGTATGTGTCTATGTGTTGTATGTGTTGAATTGTATAGACAGTTAGTTGGTATAAATCAGACCTGTGTTAAAATGTTCAGGGAATGGTATTATAGACTGATACGGTCTTAGATGAATTGAGCGACTTGATAGCGCATACTCAGACTTGGTCTAACTCAGAGGCAGAGATACGTTCAGAAAGTGACAGAAACAACTGGCAAACCTAAAGTAGTGCTACACGTCAGTAATAATGGAAGAGGACTTTTGTACAGGAAAGGTAATGGAAGCCATGTTACAAGCCATCAAGAGAGTAGAACACTGCAGAATTAAATGAAATCAGAGGAAGTTGACCACAGGCCATAAAAAGGAAACCATGGGGAAGTCGGTAGTAATGTTCTAGGACATACAAAGGCCACATGATGGTCCACGTACTAGATGCCTCACGTGAAGTAGGAGTCATAACTGTCCCCAGATAGTTATGTCCCAAATTGTATCTTTCAACAACACATCACCATTACATACATTTTCTCAAATACCCGTATCAGTGCGTGTGATATATATATTTTGTGGCATATTGTGGTCTATCACATACGCGCATCTAGGCACATCCAATGTGTGCTATTGCACAATATGCCCTATAACATAAGCACATCTCGCTACCTTTAGTAAGTGACTATGTGTTGAAGTTGCTGTGAACACATTAATAGGTCTCCAATAAGCACATCTTATGGAGTTCTCGATTGCCCTTGGGCAAGAGTTTATATCGACTGATACCTACTAATAACCAGGACCAGAGATAACAAAGATGAATTAGAACAATATATACTGCTAGGAGACTCCCGTATGGGACCCAGATAGGCATACATCTAAGAATACGAGCTAGATAAGCAGTTGGCAAGTCAATTTATGTAATTCTCGGTAGCTGTCCGGTATTTGTGATAAATCGCCATACTCCCAAAGACTCTTAGGGACACCCGCACTATTCAAGACACCACAACACTATGTGCTAATTCTTAATAACCCCGGATGGGAATAAAGGAAAGGAGGATTGTGGAATAATCCGAGCCAAATAAACAGTTCGTCCCCTGAGATCCAATGCGAGTAGACACATAGAACACACTGGACTCGGGTGACGAGTTATCGAGTCGTTTTTGGTAATCAGAAAAACTCTCCTTAAATCAAACGTACCCTCCGAACACAACCTCACCCTATTCTAGACTTCCAGTTCCATAGCAAGAACCTGCCACATAAGAAATCAAAATGCTGCCTTCAGAAAATCAAAACGGAGGACAGAAACGTGTATAACCCTTATAATACGCGCTTCGTATGCGCTCTAGCGTCTCGCGAAGCAAAAGTATTGCGTCACAACATGAACGCTCATGCGGGGTACCATGAGAACACTTATGACAACAACAATGCACCGCGACATTATATCACTTGAAATTCCCTGATGAGATCTCCCAAATGTTGATCGACTGGGCTGTCTTAATACTCAAGTATCCTGGCAACATGAGGAGTAATGAATGGAGTATGTGGTGGTATATCGTTGCTTCCGTTCTCCTGTAGAAGAAAACTTCAACGATAAAGTTGTGAACTGTTTCAAACAGAATTTTACAATTTTGAGTGCATTTTTTAATGTCGTCAAAAAGTTACCACAAAACCCCCATTGACACAATGTGCATTCTTCGCTAGGAGCTTTTCCCATCTACAGTCTACCTGATCATATAGCAGAACAAAACATGCATTCTGATGAAAATTAACTCTTTTTATTACTTTCCAAAGTGTGATTTCCGGGTTTGATAAAAAACGATAACTTCACGAGTGAATTATGCAACCAAAAATTGCGTCATGTATCCGTGCGCGCAAACGAAGAGGGTTTGCCGTGGGTGTAATGGGGAATTCATTGTTTGTTGTTTTTTTTTACCCGTCACCTAATATGAAAAACAGATGACACTCGCAAAAAAAATTCTCGAATAGCTATTATTTTCATTTTTTGTCTCAAAAGCATACGTTATGATTTGTAAGAGGAGACACTCGTTCGAGCAATTACACTATGGCTTATTTGCTCGAATACATTCAACTTTCATTCATGTCGTTCAAGCAATACCTATTCAAGTCACTTGTGTGCTCAATAAGATTGGAGTCGTTAGAGAAAGCAGATGAAAACGACTGCTAGAAGCAGTAGAGGAAGCCAAGTATGACAGTGATTATCGTATAGTGATATGTACTGAGAACCATCACAGCCAGTAGTAAGTTGGGAGATTCTAGCACAGGGCACCCAGTGGTAGCCAATGGTAGCTGTACAGAGTAGCAGTAATGGCAGAAAGGAGTGGAAGCTAGTCACAGGACAGACGATGGTGGCACTGGACAAATCAGCAGTAGTGGCTTTGGAGGTATGAAGACCACGAGTGGTCTAGATGCACAGAACTGAACAGACGCCAGTCATAACCTATGTTTTAGAGACAAAAAATGAAAAAAAAATGAAAATTAATTGGCGATTTTTGAGAATAGCGCTGACCGTTATGTTAGGTAAAGAGTTAAATAATATAATTATCGTTAATAATGAAAAGTAATAAACAGAGTAATCGCTTGACTGGACTGGTTACGTGAAATAATTCATTCGAGGCGAGGGACTATATTGTAAAACACTTGTGCGCATTCGCGCACTCGTGTTTGTACCAAATCCCTCACCTCCCATGATTTATTTCACGTAACCAGTTCAGTCAAGCGATTACTCTTTAATGAATGTCCATAGTACCATTTTTCCAACCTTCATCGCAGTTTCGCGATTCTTTCACAACAAATGCATTTTTTCCATATTTGTACACGTACCCTAAACCTCCAAATTCTTTTGATGGCCGTGGGTCACAAACATACGACGGTTGAGCTTGTTATATTCCGGTAGGGGTCAAGTTACAATTTTGAGTTTGGCCGCTGCACTGAGCTACCGATCCAGGCGAAAAATGTTCCGACTCAAAAAATTACTGGGGGTGTGACACGCCCAAACCCCGCTTAGCGACGCCTCTGCGTCACAGCTGCAGAATTCCCTGGTAATACAAAACACAACTTAAGCCCCTCTACTTTTCGTCAACAAAGCAATTTTGATGACATGTTTTTGAAATTACGTATGATAATCTCTTTCAGCTGGTTGTGATATGAATACCCTTGTCAATGATATTGCATCATGCTATCCACATCCATGGAATGTGTATCAAAGTTTGGAAGTTGACTGGCAACAACTAGGTAACAATTTGACGGCCTGGTTGAATTTCTGTACAGAAAGGGGTTATAAGGTTTTGAATGTAGATTACGTCGGCATCAATCAAGGCTGCCAGTAAGTAACGTTTTAATTTATTTATTTGTTTATTGGTGTTTTACGCCACATCAGCAGCTAAGGCTATATTGTGGCGATGAAAGACCGTTTTAATTACTTGCCGGCATATCTGTCGCATCGATCCACATTGCTCTGTCCGTCACCTACCCAACCAACGACATGAAGTATCTCACCTATTGCTGGATGAAGCGGCCAAATCAGGTGGGGCAACATTAGTAGAAAATTTGCAGACGTCATGTCCCATTTTTCGGTTTAGAGTTTTTTTTTGACCACCCACCACCATTTTCAGACACCCACCACCGCTTTCCCATTGGAATTTCGAATTGCTTTGACAAACAATTTGACTTAAATAAAATATTTTTAAATTATTCCCCTGATTTGTACAAAAGGAGCAGGGGGGGCCACTAAAAATTTGCAAGACGTGACGTTGGGGTGGGTGGGTCTCTTGAGTGCGCCAAAAATGTTCATTTCTAACTTGTGCAATTTTTTGAATTTTTTAAAAATATATCAGCTAATATATACCATCATTTGTGTTTGAAACCTTAAAGATGACGTTGTACATCACACTCTTAACATAAATACAACACCAGGAGGCTTTATATGTGAGAATATTGGGCTTACACTGGGAAAATATCACACGTTAGTAGGGGGTAGGTGTCTTGTTCGAAGTGTAGAAAATATGCAGACAATATTTTGGGAACAATTCAAATGAAAATATGTTCCCGTATATGTACACCTGCTCTGGCCAAGCCTGATAATGAACAGCTTGTCATTTGTAGATTGGGGCCCACAGCAGCCCACAGAGGTTTAAATTGGTGGTACCAGTTTAACCCTTTACCTAACATGAAAAGCAGACGACACTTGCCAAAAAATGATTGAATAACTAATTTTTTTCATTTCATTTTTTGTCTTAAAAACATAGGTTATGACCCCTCATTGGAACGAGCTCGTTCCAATGAGGGGTCATAACCTATGGTTTTGAGACAAAAAATGAAAAAATAATAAAAATTAATTGGCGATTTTTGAGAATAGCGCTGGCCGGTTTTGGCCGTTACGTTGGGTAAAGGGTTAAGAACATTATGAAAAACCCCTAAAGACAGCTGTGCCTACTAAGTTTATAAGCTTATTTTGGATTTTAATGGGAAAGTGGGGGGTGGGTGTCTGAGAACGTTAGTAGAAAATTTGCACGTAGTGGGTTGGTGGGTGTAAAAAGGAGCCGAATAAAAAATAGGACGTCACGTATTGCAAATTTTTAGTGCCCCCCCCCCCCCCCTTCCTTGATAGGAGTAAGCTAAAATGACAAAAAGTTCACTCCATTCTGATTTTATGTATTTATTTTTTACTTGATTCTCGCAGGAGTCTGCATGATTGATTCCATAACTGACTCAAAGTACCAGATTTGTTGGTATGATTTGTTTATTTCTTGTTTATTTTTGCCTTATTCTCAAATACAAATCAGTTGAAAATGTCAATTTTCTAAACTCTCAGATTACCAATGACACATGTGGTAAAGTCTTAGTGCACAATAATAGCAAGTTAAACTTTACTTAATATTATATTGTGACGAGGTCATTGAACAATATTTGAAACTTTAAGTGAGTTGGAACTGTTAAGGAAGTTGAAACAGGGCAGCTGTCACAATCAGTTCACTAGCACTCCTTCTCCGTCATAATATTAAAGCAATGGCAACGAGTAAACAACAGAACCTATTCTCAAATATCATTTTAACATTTGAGCGAATAAGTGAAGCCCTTGAAGTAAACAGAACATTAGTTGATGCTAGTACTTTTCCACATTAAATCATGTTGTATCCAATGAATGATAAAGCATTTGTCCAGCAAAAAATTGTCCGGCATATTTTCTTCACTGAGAACCAGACACCCACCCCTCCACCGACAGGTATTATTCGTAACATTTGCACAGATTTCACCTCATATTAACACTTATAAAGGCTCCTTATGTTGCAGTTAACCTTTTAGGGTTGATTTGCAGTATTATGTTAGCGGTTTGGAACACAAATAATGATATATTCTGATATATTGCAGAAAATTATGAAAAATTGCATAATTTGAGAACTCACGTTTTAGCGAACCCATGAGACCCATAACGCCTCGCAAAGTTTTGGTGTCCCTCCCCCCCCCCTCCTCTGCATACACCCCTACTAAGGAGTAGATTTAATTTTAAGCGATCCTCATCGGATATCATAGGGTAAAACACATTACCCTAAGCTTCGGCTATAAATATAAGAAAGTAGCGAAAATACGACACAAGACATTCGATTATGCTATAACATCTTAGAATTCCTTACAAAATTAGACTGGTGGCCTGAGAAATTGAGAGTGTGCGTGCAGACGGGCACTTCCGGATAAATAAAAAGAAAATATATGATATAAGAGAAACTTGGGATAATTGAACAAAGAATAAGTGATGAAATTAACCCTTTTTCCCAACGCAGACGATATCAAAATTTACTATTTTAATTATTGTTGTTTTGGGAGTTCTTTTTAATTTTTCAAAAAGTTTGAACAAAACCATGTCATGTGACCCCTCATTGGAACGAGCTCGAGGAGCTCGTTCCAATGAGGGATCACATGATGTCGTTTCTTTGAAATATTAAAAAAAACAAACTTTTTGTTCAATTTTCCATTATATAAAATATGCGAGCGAATGCGACTTTTTCATTCCGTAAAGGGTTAAACATTTAATTAATCGACCTACGGAAGGAAACGACACATGTAAAAAATATTTTTCAATAGCGTAATATTTTCATGATATGTCTTACAAACCTGGCCTATAACCCCTCATTAAAATGTGCTCAGCGGCCTTGTATGTACCTTACTTTTTCAGGCTATCCTTCCCCAAAGCCTACTTTAGGACCCCCTAAAGGGACCCAGGCTATGTATGACCCATATAGGCTTTCCCCACATTGTTTTGGCTTAACCTGTATGTGGGGATCCCCCCTCCCCAAAACCCAGTCCCTCCCCACCAAAGCCCAGGATTGTTCCTCCCCCTTCCTAAGGCTAGCCCAAAGCTGGGGGACTTCCAAACTAAGGCGTCCAATGAGTATTAACAAAGAGTTCCCCCTCCCCTTCCCCCACGTAAATTTCGAGCTCTGTTGGTGTATCTAAGGTAAATGTTGTCAAGGACATGTATATGTAAATACAAACAAAAAAAGATTAAGTTGAAGACTACCTGGTTTGTTTAGACATGTCATAAAGGAATTAAGATAGAGAACACCTGTTTTTTGTCTATGTATTGCATAGATAAAGGTGATTAAGCTAGAGAAAATCTTTGTTTATAAGAAGATATGATAGTGCCACGTTTTTAGTTATGCAAATAGATAAGGGACAACTGATATGTTTGATTATGTCATAGATAAAGGTATTATGATAAACGTCTCTTTTGTTTTCTAAGAAGCTTAATATGATAAAGACCATGTACATAGTTTGATTATGTCATAGATAAGATGGTGTCACATCGCAGGTGTTCGATAACCCAGTAAGCTCGCGGCGGTTTCTGATTGGTCAAACAGTTTTCCAATCAGATCATTCCACGCGGCGATATGTTTCATGGGACAAATAGATAAGCGTGTTGTAAAATTATCTCACGCAGGCGTTCTCTGAATGATCAAACAGTTATCCAATCAGATCATACCACTCGGCGGTATTTTCTATGTGACAAATAGATAAGCGTGTTGTAGTAAACTACTATAGCATGCTCAACTCATAGGTAAGCTGAAACGGAATGGACAACTCTAAATTTTTCTCCTTATTAAATTTTTATTTTCACATAAAATCAGTTTTTTGCAAGGTAATTAATTGGTTTTACAATAGTCAAAATGGATGTGCCGAAATTGGGGTGCCTGGGGATATGGCCATTGGATATAGAGGTGATGAGAATCGGATATGACTTCGTTGTAATAAGGAGAGATAACTCTGCGTGCAGATTATGGGAAATCAAGCAATCTGATTGGTTAGTTATAATTTATATAAAATGATCTAGATAAATGAAACAACAAGAGTACACGAAATAGGATCAGAACTAACAAGAATAAGCCAGAATAGCTAAATATAGTAATAATAAGCAAAGCCTTTCCAGCTGATAGGCTCTTCTACACAACTGGAGTATACTCCAGGACAAAGGAACATGCTTAGGTAGACGAAAACTATTGCATATATAAATAGAAGCAGAGAATTCTGAAAGAATTCGAAATAGTACAACTTGTCGGGTTGTTTGTGGTAATTAGATTTACTCCGATTCAATCGAACATATTCTCCGAACATACCCCATCCCATTGCAGAAAAATTGGGTAACATAGCAATCACGTGCTACCATAGAAACCAAGATGGCGGCCTCCAGTATACAAAATGGACGACGGAAACACGTATCACCCTAACAACACGCGCTGCGCATGCGCTCTCACATCACGTATCACTATGGAGATGACGTCACAACATGGCCGCTCACTCGGGTTACCATGACAACACCAGTGCCACTGGGTCACGTGACTATGACGTCCCATGAGATCATCCAAACGAGGCCTCAAAAGCCCGAGACATACTACTCACGATTTATAAGACAGTGAAAAGTATCCTCAAATATGCGCATGCGCACATCAATTTTACATATTTGTACATCAGTTTTACATACAGGCACATTGGTTTTAAGCATCTGCATATCGGTTTTACATACGGGAACGTCGGTTTTAAACATGTACACATCAGTTGCTCATATGTAAAACCGATGTGCACGTATGTAAAACCGATGTGCACATATGTAAAACCAATGTGAACGTATGTAAAACCGATGTGCACTTAATTAAAACTGATGTGCACATGTGTAAAACCGATGTGTACATACGTAAAACCGATGTGCACATATGTAACACAGATGTGCACGTATGTAAAACTGATGTGCACATATGTAAAACTGATGTGCATATATGTAAAATCGATGTGTACATGTTTAAAACCGATGTGCCCGTATGTAAAACCGATATGCACATGCTTAAAACCAATGTGCCTGTATGTAAAACTGATGTGCACATATGTAAAACTGATGTGCGCATGCGCGTATTTGAGGATGCTCTTCACTGTCTTATAAATCGTGATGTCAGCCCAGTTCTCCTTTGTTCTCTGTGCGTTCAAAGAGTGAAGACATGCCGAGCCACAACTGTAAATTTTGTAGGAAAAAGACACGAAGATGGTTACTGTCTCAAGAGGTTTGGGATGACGGGTGAAGGCATTCAGTGAAACGAAGATTATAACTTGTCTAATTCTAACGAGAGCACATATTCAGAGTTAGACGATAGTGATACAACCACTGAAAGCGAATATTCAGAAGAAGAAGGTGACGAAACGAACATAATAGACACTTTAATCATAAGAGCATAATTATGAAGATAACGCAGCTAAATTTCAGAGATTGAAAGTGTCGTACATAGAAAATGGCTTGCCCACAAATGAGGCCACCAAAGCGGCCAAGGAAGCTCTTAGAGACAGCGCGAGAGCTTCCTTCTGTAAGAAACTATTTAAGGCAATGAGTCGAGAACGGCGCTTCAGACAACATCCGGTCTATGGAAAAATTAGGAAAACTGCTCAGCGACTTCGAGATGAGGAGGGTTGCGGAATGAACGAAGCTGAAAAATTCGCAATTGAGAAACGAAAATACCTTTTTGATCGATTATTAAGAAAATACACGTTTTTGGATGTGCAGACAGCTTGAGATGATAACTGGAGAATGTCCAGAAAAACGACAACAATAAAACTGCCCTTTTTAGGGCCAAAAGACAGTTAATGAACATTTAAATATGTTTATTGTATGATTACCTGTAAAAGTATTGTAAAACTACTTATTGTTGTAAAAATTACTTATTGTGAAATTGTAAAATTACTTGTAAAAACCAACTGAAAATCCATTTTGACTGATTGAAAATCCCTTTTAGCTGTTTGTAAGACCATTTTCCGCGTTATAAAAAATACTTGTTGAATTGTAAATCTGATTGCAGATCCATTTTGACTATAGTAAAACCAATTAATTACCTTGTAAAAACTGATTTTATGTGAAAATAAAAATTTAATAGAGAGAAAAATTTAAGAGTTGTTCATTCCGTTTCAGCTTACCTATGGGTTGAGCATGCTATAGTAGTTTACTACAACACGTTTATCTATTGGTCACATGGAAAATACCGCCGCGTGGAATGATCTAATTGGACAACTGTTTGACCAATCATAAACCTTCGCGATTTTACTGGGTTATTAAACACCTGCGATGTGACACCATCTTATCTATGACATAATCAAACAGTGTACATGGTCTTCATCATATTAAGCTCCTTATAAACAAAGGAGACCTTTATCATAATACCTTTATCAATGACATAATCAAACATTCCAATTGTCCCTTATCTATTTGCATAACTATACAACATGACACTATCATATCTTCTTATAAACAAAGATTCTCTCCAGCTTAATCACCTTTATCTCTGCAATACAAAGACAAAGACCAGGTGTTCTCAATCTTAATTTCTTTATGACATGTCTAAACAAACCAGGTAGTCTTCAAATTAATCTTTCTTTTGTTTGTAGTTACATGTACATGTCCTTGACAACATTTACCTTAGATACACCAACAGAGCTCGAATTTACGTGGGGGAAGGGTAGGGGGAGCTCTTTGTTAGTACTCACTGGATGCCTCAGTTTGGAAGTCCGCCAGCTTTGGGCTAGCCTTGTAAAGGGGGACGAACAATCCAGGGCTTTGGTGGGAGGGACTGGGTTTTGGGGAGGAGAAGCCCACATACAGGGAAAGCCAAAACAATGTGGAGGAAGCCTAAATGGGCTATACAAAGCCTGGGTCCCTTTAGAGGGTCCTTAAATAGGCTTTGGGAAAGGATAGCCTAAAAAATGGAGTACATGCAAGGCGGGTAGGGCGAAGGGCGCCTAAAAATAGCCTAGGCCTAGTGAGGAGAGGAGAGGAGAGGGGAGGGGGAGGCCTAACGTATTTGGGCACCGAGGTCAATGACCTTGGGGTCGGGGTCATGTACCCGGTGGCCTGGTAAAGAGGCCAGATCTCAACCTTATCTACTACTGGTGATAAACTAAGTCATGGTGCGAAAATTACAAATAAGGAATAGCGCTGACCGGTTATGGCCGTTATGTTAGGTGAATGTGAAAAAAGTTATGGCTTCCACTGTTTTTGTTTTTTGT
Source organism: Pictodentalium vernedei (assembly GCA_031216915.1). Lineage (NCBI taxonomy): Eukaryota > Metazoa > Mollusca > Scaphopoda > Dentaliida > Dentaliidae > Pictodentalium > Pictodentalium vernedei. The sequence continues at coordinate 356,723,430 of CM062296.1, forward strand.
GTTGTTTTTTATACCGCCACTTTCGAAAAAAATGGGGGGGGGGGGTATACTGGATTACATACGTCCGTCCGTCCGCCCGTGTGTAAGTCCGTCCGAGAATATTCATAACTTTCATAACTTAAGTAAATTATTATGGAACTTGGTATGTAATTAAATTGTAACATTTCCCAAGACTAGAATGATTATCGGTGTTGTCAGATTTTATTTTTTTATTACTTGTTTTAATTGATTTATGCTTCATCAGTCAGCAATGCAGTGGGCGTATGAATTATCTTCAGCAATAGCTCTTGTTTTTTCTACGAGGTTTTGGTCTTTTTGAAGTACTTCGAGAGACTCGTTGTTGCTGTATGTGGTGTTTTAATCGGAGACTTTCTTTTGAGGAGATAGCATGTTTGTCCTCAAAAATTCTTGTGCCTGCTTTCCTTTTATTTTTGTTCTTCTTCCACAGGAGTACAAATCTTTCAGAAATAGGTACGTGTAAAAGGAATGTGATGGAGAATTGTGGAATACCCGTATCCAATGAAACCGAAGCAATTTTCACGCAAGCCCTACAATCAACGTGTCAGACAGCTGCGGGTAAGTAGTAGAAATCAGGTGTGATAGAACACTACAGTTTACTTGTGCCCAGTTGCGTATTTTAAAACATCATAACAACGGATGAGAATTTCAAACATTGCTCTTTTTAAGGAACATTGCGGTACTGTGGAGCTGTGTAGGGACTTTGAACGCGCGGGTTGGATTAATTGACACCGACACCACTAACATTTTAAAATGTACTGTCTCACAGGCTATTGGAAAAGACACAAATCCACCTCCAACATCGACTAGATAGCCACCGACTCGTGTCAGGCAGCTTTATGGGTGGGGAAACAGAAGTACCCGAAAGAGAACCACCAAGCAACGGCGATCAACTGCCAGACTTTCTAACTTATTAACTTCATACACTAACTCCACACATACAGGGAATGTTCACTTTTTTCTATACCTCATATTGTTTAGAGATTCTCACACATTCCGGCACACAATTACTAACAAACTTTTTAATCTTTCCTAAAGTAGACAAAACGAACTTTAATTAATGGTTTCAAAGGCAACTGATATGGAACCAATCAGCCAATCTGCCCTATTAATCCTACCCACAACTTTGGGTGTCAAATGCACTGAGCCACGTGTTCTCTTATTTAGGCTCTCATAACCTAAAGAGATTCCAAAGTTGATTAAAATATCTGTAATTTGTGATGATTTAATTTCACAATAAAATACAGTCATGTTGATTCCAAACATTTTAAAAAAATCATTGTCTTTTTCTCTGACATCACAGCATTTCCTTTAACCCACCCTGTTTTTTGTAATAAAAAAATTTCAGAGACATTTTCAGCCTTTCACTCATAAGAATTAATCCTAGTAAAAAAATCATTGAAAAGACATTTTTCAAATTGACATAATTTCCTATCAATACAGTAATAGATCAGCCTCATGTGTACCTCACGGCCCAATTATTCTAAACAAGACCGAGTGCTAGAATGTATTAACCCCTTCATTTTTCTGAAAATAAAGAAGAAAAAACATACTTTTCCTTCCACAAATGTTTGTATACAGCACATATTTGCAAGGTAAAAAGGTATGTGAGAGAAGCACACCTTGACTCCAAATAACCATATAATTTGAGTGGGAAACAGAAATAAAGGAACAAGCATGAGTTGCTATTTGATCCCCACTGTACCAACCAATTCAGTGAAAAAGCCATCCCCCAGTACACATCAGTCCTTCCGTGATAGTTTTTGTGGCAGAAGTTTATAGAGTTTCCAGATGCATAACTAAATGAGATAAGAAGCATCTTAGAAATCAATAAATCACACATATATTTTATCTTATGACTGGCAGAGTGAACGCCTAGTGAAAAAGTCCCTTGGTGATGTATTGCAAAGACATAAAAAGCTCCACATGTACCCTTCCCAAATGGAATATTTTTTCGACGCTGCAGGAATTTTGAGGCAAATCAACCACATGACTCCTTGTATTATACTCAAGGATGCTAGGACCCGAATTCAAAATAAGGAGCAGAAACAAATCGGGTGGGGGTGAGAAGAATAATAAAATCTTACAGATGAACCCAGAAATAAGTTGTAGAGGTCATACAAATACATAGAGTGGCACAGCACTTTTCACCCATCTGATAATGAGAACTACTGACCCAGTCTAGCTACTGCTAACCCTTTCCCCACATCAGCCTATCTCCACTTGTTTCACCTTTTCAAAAAAATAGTTGTTGAACCCTCTTAGAATCAACAAAGATGCTGATTCCAGAGAGATTTAACAACATATTTTTACTGGAATACTCCCGAAACATTAATCTTAGGAGTGGTTAGGCATTTCTATTCACTGATTTAAGATATAATATGTATATTGTCTATTACAGCATAACATTAACAAAAACCAAATCTTTGCGAGACTACTTGGTAAAACTAATAATGACCGAGAAACCAATCACACAGACAAGAGACAAAATTCAATTTCAAGGTATTGAAATTGATGTTTTTATGTTGGGGGAATTCCCTCTTTGTAAGGAACACTGTGCTTGCGATAGGCCCAGCTAGTATTTAGTATTGAGACAGACATACTTCTGCTGAATCTTTTGGGGTGAAAAGAGGATGGAATTTTATACAGTATGAATGCTGCGATGGCAAAAAGTTCAAAAAATGAAGTTACCTGCGGTGTCATGATTTTTAAATCAAGAAAAACCTTCTGGCATAGTTATTTGAATCTGATATTCAGAGCACTTCGAGGCTGAAGGTGTTTGCTCAAAAATAACTGGAGTAAATTTCCAATTGTCTATCAATCAAAGGGGGGTAATCTATTTTCCGTTCCTGTTGAATAGAAAGGAAATTAAGTTGTCTCATCATGCAAAATTCATGTATCTTCATACCTAAACTGCTCACATGGAGTGAAAACCTATTGTATACTCCATTAAAACAACATTTAATTCATTTCACATGATTAAACATACTATTTCACATTTGATTCACTAAATGAGGAGCCCAAAAGAAGAATAGTCTCCATTCTATTCTGTCTCTGAAAGTAGCATGAAGGGGGGGGGGCAGTGAACCAACTTGGTGGAGCCCTGGGTTGGCCCATCACCCTCACCGACCTCCCAGCACCATCTGGTGGCCGGCGAGGGTATTGGGCCGGTCTATCAGCCTCACCGAGCCCCTCAGCACCAGTTGGTGGCCATTAGACATACACACCCGTTCAATATCTACACCCATAAATCCATCCTAGAGAGCCCCTTAGGGATGGCCAACCACCCTCGCTGTCTCGGGTGCTTGAATAGACATAAACCTCCTTCCGTGGTGAAGCGTATTGGACATATCCGTGATAATGGATATACCCGATCAAGTGCACAATGCGGATAGGTAGAAACACATGTCAGTGGCTTACTTTGAGCTCTACGGAGCTCTGTGGCCGGCGCTGGATGGGGGAGTACTGTGGGGTACATATGGTCAAACTGCGAAATGGATCGTGTACAAAACCTTGCCGTGTTTGTGGCAAGGGGGTAACGAACCAGTTATCGCCATGCCTAAGGTGTGGATATAAGAGCGAATATATGAAATTACTGTACCGAGAGCAGAGGGCCGCTGCAAAGGAATTTAACCCGCTGGCGACCATCGGAATTTTAATTTAGAGGTGTGGTGGCAACAGATATAGTTATTCAGCATGGCAAGTCTGGACAAATACATCAATCAGCTGTTGGCAGAAATGCCAGATCCGGTTCCAGGGGACAACAATTAATCGACCTGGATGACCGGATCTCTCTCTCCGTAAGACGCCCAGCCGATGAGCCGTGGGTTGAGACGAGTTTGAAGTCGATGGTGCCGCCGTGGTCTTCTCTACATGGAGTGTAGAATCTGAGGACCCGCTTGACATTGGTGACATTGTGATTGCAGATGGTATTGATGCGAGGGCTGGCCGCATTGCCTGGATGCCCGCATGAAAGACGCGAGGGCGGCACGGCTCCTTACAGCCCTTCCACGGGGCGCGTTCATCCTGAAAATGAAGTGCTTGCGTGAGCATGACGAAGGAGACTGGGTAGTCGAAGATAAGTTTGACCCGGTGAAAGCAGAAAGGAAGAAAGGTCAGGGCCTTGTAGAAATCACACAAAACACCAAACCAGGCGCCCTGATAAGGATCGACCAGGTGTTCTACCAGAATGCTTACCCTGTCACCGCGGTCGTTTACGAACTCTACCCTCCCAGAGACCCAGACCCTGCCAACTTGGCTCCATTGCGTGACGGCGATCTCATTTGCGTCGCCCATAGAGTGGTTGAGCACTTTGATGGCGCTCCCAGAGGACACGGCCTAACCCCGACCAGACGCCAGAAAATACAGAAGTAGGAAGAGAGTCCACGGCGCTAGTGCAACGGTCGACGATGTGGCAGAGCTCGAGAAAATCCTCAAACGAGCGATAATCGTGAAAGACATAGCTGATGAGGATATCTACAACAGTGGCAAGTATCAGTTTGGAGAAAATGGTGTGGGAGGGAAAGTAGAGCCCATCTTCCATAACGGCCACGCCTGGTTCAAAGGCCTGCATTTCCCCCATTCCAGACAAGTCCACATATACGAGGGTGACGTCTGGGAAGCCATCAGACAGGCCACCCAAAATGAGCCAATCGCGGTCTAGCTACTCGGAGGAGACCAGATAGACAGCTCAATGTCGACCAGTTCTCCTTACAAGACGGCCGCACCTACAGGACACAGGAGACTCATCAAACCCTCCAAGCAGCCTGCGCCCATCTGGGAGAGGAGTCTCTTGCTGACAGGGTCTTCGGGGTAAACCACGCAGCCAGCATCATTTTTTTTTATTTAAACTTATTTGTTTTACAAGGATTGGCGAATAAGTTATGCAACTTATATTAACGCCTCTCCTTGGCCCATTGGCGCAGGTGTGTGGGAAGACTTTCATAGCGGCAACTTCGTGGCCTAGCTCTTCTCGAATACTACGAAGGGATTTTTAGCCTGCACGGAGTGTGTCTCTCTCCGCACAGAGGACAGCCATTTTACGTCCCCACCCGATAGTACGGTACGCTGTGACAACATCAACCCCACAATTGATGCTGACAGAGAGTGTTCGGACACCTCGAGAACTTTCCCCGGCCGGGGATCGATCCCGGGACCTCTGGCATGAGAGACCAGCGCACTTATCCACTCGGCCACCACCAGCATCAATAACTGGATGCCGACCCCAGCATCTTTCCTGGATGACATCCAGAAGGCTTGTGTCGAATATGGCCACGGTGGCCTCTGGAACGCAAAACGGTATCACGTCAATAACATCATAAGCATTGCATGACGCAAAACGGTATCACGTCAATGACATCATAAGCATTGGCATGAAGCCATGCTATCCCTCAAGCTTTCAAGGTCTGGGTGAGGCTCAGCCCTACTTCGAACATTTCGGTCATCCAAAGGCTAACATGACTCGTGTAGCAATCAATAGGCTTTGCTCAAAGACATTGGTACCGGTTTCGCCCAAATACGCAAGTGGGCTTTCGACCCAAGTGTCCACACTGTCATCCCTGCATGGCCCGAAAGACATTTCGAGGAGCAGGACTGGGCTCCGACGGTCCTCCTCTCATATCTCATGGATTCCGGCATCCTAACCGAACTAGAGGTAGGGGACGCCATCATCGCTTTCGGAAAGAAGAATTTTATATGGCTCCCCGAAGATAGAGATCAGGGCTGCAGCATCATCGGGAAGTTCATTCAGGGCGCAAAAGCCGATGGTAAACGATTGACTCGACGCCTGGTCACGGATCGCGGTGAACTAGATTATCTTGTGAGAGATACTCGCCAAAGTGGCACTCTCCTCAGAGTACCAGAATGGTGCCCCCTGGGTCATGTGCTAACTTACTATGATGGCATCCAGCCCCAGTACGCCCGCATAAGGGCGTCTATGTTAGCATACGCCCATATTAACTTTCTCAGTATGTACAGCGTTTCGACAAATAAGAGGCGGTTCGGGTAGCGACAGACAGCATATATGTCAAGAAAACAATACTCTACAAACTCAACGACGTCCAACCCTATGTACCACCAGAAGTCCACCCTGAGGGCTATTGCACAAGGTGCTGCCTCTATCATGACGAACCCACCCTACAGCCTCCCGTGTAATGTCCTGCCAGCTCAGTGGCGCGACAAGGGTGAGCAGCTATAAATGCCAGAGGAACACACCGACTACCTCCACAAGCCAGAGTATTGTAGCGCCACGAAAGACCTCCCTCCCAGCACTTCTCCGAGGTATAATGACCCACTGACCCACCATCGGCTGAGTTACCCCAACGGTGGAGGCGTTAGCAGCAAGACAACGAGAGCGATTGAGCCCTTCAGGGTGAGAGACCCACTTGTCTTTACCTCAACTCACCTCCTAGCCAAAGAGATGCGAGGTAGGGGAGTCAAGGCCCAGACCTACCATAGCTTCTTCCGGTGGAGCAGCCAGAACGACTGGATGGCAGACTGCATGGGCCAGAAGTTCATCCCCCGTGTCATCATCTGCACTGTTCCCTGGCCATCCTAGAAATGTTCTTGACGGGCTGCACCAGCGTGGGGTCCAGGTTATCTGCTGTAGTAATCAAGGCCAGCCACCACCAATCGCAGGTGAGATGGCCCATACTGGTTACGTCAAGCAGTGGATTATTACGAAGCGGTCAAGGCAGACCAAGATGACGCACTCAAGGCCCTGAAAAGGCACATCCGCCTCCAGGCCTCCAGGCTGATAAGGTCCAGTTTCAGGAGGTGCAGAAGGCTCTCCCCAGCTGTCTCGGATGGGAGAGCGTCATGGAGCAATGGGGGCCAGGTGACCTGATCTTCCCTAGCCGGCGGAAGGTTCGCGACTGGGCACAAGAGCTGTTGCTCCAAAGTCACAAGGACACTTTCCAGTCACCCAGGTTCCACTGCTATAACACCCCAAGGACAGCCGAAAACAGAACGTCATTGTTCCCATCCCGGCACACACCGCGAAGAAGAGCTCGTCCTCAATGACATCGTTGAAGTCGCCATTGAGACCGCTGAACAGGCTATCAAGGCCGATGATTGGCGCCTCGGGTATTCCCTCACAGTCCATTCAAGCCAGGGTCTCACTATCCACGATCCACAGAAGGTTTGATCATAGACGACTTCCTACAATGGTCCAACTTCGCCTACCTCTCCGTTTCCCGAGTGGAGTATATGCAGCAGCTCGAACGGGTGACCTGTCCACCAGATGAGGGTACTGAGGTCAGGCAGCCCACAGAGCGGCAGCTCCGCAAAAACATCGCGAGGAAGCTTGCCAGGCCCAGGTCAAAGGACTCCCGGGGTTCAATCTCATGGTCGACTACATCCTTCGACTCAAGGAGGACCGACAGAGCCATTGTGCGACATGCAACATCGAGATGCTGTGGACCTACCAGCCCAAAGATACACAGCAGTTCAGTGCGGACCAGCTAGACAACAGCGGGGGGGGGGGGGGGGGCACTGTCGGGAAATGTACGATTGACCTGTTTAGAGTGTAACCGAAATAAGAGGGGGTTGCAGGAGTGCCAGAGGCACATCCGTCTCCAGGCTGACCTAGTGTCTAGTCCGAAGGACTACCCATTCCGAAGGAACATCGGGAGGCAACTGGGTGTCGGGAGGCACCACAAGCAGCTCTTCCCGAACGAAGCCAATAGCTGGCCCACCCAACAAATATTAGACGGCGTCAGATGGCCTCTTTTTAGTTAAGCAGTCACCTCACTATTCAGCGCTGCAACAACGGCGGGTTGCCGAACGACCCATTCACTTGACCTCTCACCTGACGGTAGCCTCATCTTCAGGGCGTATTGGTGCCCAAACAGTCGCTCTGCCAGGGTACGTTTGAACCGCTCCACAATTCCCTGGTCTCGGTGGTCGTCCACACGGCCACGCCGGGCTTCTTTCCAGTCTTTCGCCAGCTGATTCACCGCGCCCATGAACTCTCGCCTGGGATCGACCTGAAGAAGCTTGGGCCACCGCAGTGGTCCACGCTTGTATATCTTTTCTAGAGCGGCCGCGACCTCATTGGCCTCTTTTGTGGTCACGTGCTCTGTCTCTTTATTGCGGGAGGATACATCAACGACTGTGAGCGCATACTTGTAGGTTTTGCGAGCCACCTGGTCGTGTGGCAGAGAGAGCAGGTCGGGCTGGTTGGCCTCATTCGGCGTCCGCACATCGAATTTGGTTCGTGGTATGTGTGTGCGTCGCACAGCTGGAAGGTATATCTGTCAGATGGCCTGCTTCTTAAGTCATGATCGAGCCAAATCTTCAGGGACCTTGGTCGTGGAAGCAAGATTTTTTATGGCCATGAGTCCCTTCCAGTACCCTGGGACTGTAGTTGATTAAAGCAAACTTTGTTGCAAGCTTGCTGTCCTCTAAATGTCATATTGGAGAAGTCGTATAATGATAATATACAATTATGTACGTGACACTATCTGACGTTCAAACCGTGGACCTACCAAGGGCGCTCCCTGCCGGAGAACAATTTGAGTGTGCCATTGCTGAAGTAACCTACTACCCTCTTTGGCAGAACATTAGCTCGGGTCTACGCAACAATAGTATTCGCGTCGTGGATGAGAAAAATGATCCAGCTGAGGCGAAGATAAAAATCCCACATGGCTATTACAATGTATGCGAGCTAAATGACGAGGTGTTTAGTCAGGTTGGCGCTGTACTGGATGAACACAAACCTTCTGGTCGCCTGCGACTCAAGACAGATAAGTCTCTGAAACTGGGAGAGTTGGCACGCACCTTGGGATTTGCAGCAAACCAAAACTCTTCAGGAGGAGGAGCTGCTGATGGGGGATGAGTTACCTGAACTTGCGGCCCACCGTGAGCTCTACGTTCATCTATCAGAAGTCAGCACCACGGACGATGTTTACAACGGGCTACCCAGCACACTACTCAGAACAGTACCTGTAGCAAATGAAAACTGTGCCAGTCACAGAACAGTAGCTTTCTCTCATTTGCAATACAAAAAAACTTGTTCCGGACCCTATTGGCAATGTTACAGTCCACGTTTTAGATAGCATGGGTGCCCCTATTGAATTGCAGCACCTATCCGTAACATTACATATTCGAAATATACCTATTCCTACGGAACAACAGCAAAAGCTGCAACAAGTGCAAAGACATGGTGAATAGCGGAGGACCAGGAGCACATCATGCATTGCCTTGCACGATCCTTCGGCTGGCTGATCTACGGGACACGCAGGGCTTTAGAGAACCGGGGATGACGTACAAATTGTATGTACTTCAGCTCTCCGAAGGGCTATACAAGATATGTTCGCGGCGGGTCTGTTTTTAAAACTAGACGGGCATGCTTGCTCCACGCTAATGCCAGGCGAACTGCTACACGTTCCTCGTGGCTTCCAATCACATCATTCTCTCGTCGACAGTCCCCGAGGCTGTCTCTGAACTTACAGTGGAACAGGCAAACCCAGCGGGTCTGCTCGCGGAGATCCTTTAAGACAGAGTTATATTTTTGTGTCGCAGGATTACAGGGCTTAAATTGATGTTCGAAATGATGGAGGAAGATGCATGTTCTTATCAGTGCTCAGCCGACAGCCAGTGACTGTCGTCTGAACCCAAGTTCGAACGTAAACCTTGCCATCTTATCAATGCTCTGTCCGCTTGGGACTGTTAGGATTCCTCAAGGTGTCTGTGGCTTACAACGCCAAAGAGTGATCAACGATAATTCACTGAAAAGATTATTTATTTACTTGTACGAAGAAATAAAATATGAAACAAATTACTCACAAAATTATCCATAAGAATGCACTAATTATCGGATAAAAGTTTATTCGTTAGGGCCCTCGACGTCTCCCACAGCTAGCTGTGTCCGCTGGATCAACCTCACATCATCTTCATTTTCTCACGGTTTGTGATACATACAAAGTGTCTATTCACTTCTCGTTGCTTTCTCCTCGCAGGGTTAACTTCACAGTCATTTGGGCTTAACACATATAATGTTCTGTTTGTGTGACTCTGTGGGCGTTCTTACAGTTCAATCACAATTCAATCGGCGTCTAACACAGTTCACTATCACTTTGCACCTTGTCTGGCTCCCGCGGGGTTAAGTTATTCTTCGCCTTCAGATATATACTTACAAAGCTTACATAAAAATATTCTGCAAAGTGTTCTCAACATCACCACTTCTCGCACCGCCTAAAACTAGCTTATCTCGCGAGCTTTTCGAGCGCTTATCCAAGCTCTTAATACGGTTTCTATACCTCAACGTTACCGCATCTACTTCTTTGGCTACTATGCCAATACGGTTCGCAACCGTGAACAAACTACTATCGGTTCCTTACAGCCCTCACAGGGTTACGACAATAGGTGGACTTTCAATATCGGTGTCTATGACCCTCGACGGCCAAGGCTTAACTCGGACCTTCTTTGGGTGCCCTCAGAATTCTGCTTCACTCTTTATACAGTCGGAACGCAAAGTTTAAACATATTAATTCTGATTTAACGAATGATTTGTAATTCGATATGGATAGAGATATTAATGCGTATTTTGTTTGAGTTAGACACGCTTGACATTTTGTGGACACTTTTATTATTATGAGCTCGTGTTCTGTGATGTCTGGCAACATATCTCGGAGCTCTCCTGGCTTGGTAAGATATGCCTCTTTTGAAACAAATAGACATTTTAGTGATTGTCTGAAACGGCTAGAACACGATTAAATTGCTTTCATTCAAATTTCCTGTGAACAATCGCTAATTCAAATCCACGATGCACAGGATGATACATTGGTTTTGTGTCACCATCACGAGAAAATTGCTTGTCATGTTCCACACGTGTATGCTCACTTATCTCTGCTTCAAAATTGCGAAACAATATTCTAGCTAATTGGAGGTTAAGTTGATCGCATTATTGCTGATTGATCATTTAACCAGATAGCGTGACACAAGCAAATAAAAGTAGGGTGGAATGGTCGTTTGGAGCCCACCAAATTTTTTTGTCTCGATCGCACCTCATCAAAACATAGTTTTTCGAGCAAATCGCGTTCGTCGCGATTGAATTGTATGGATTTGTTCGATAAGACACGTCTACATACACATCGTCACTTTTCCTGATTCTTACAGTGGGTGACGGTAGACGAGGTGTCGTGGGTTTGACGTCCGTTTTCTCTAACGGTTAACGTTGGGCTGGCTAAAAATTTCGACGGAATTTTAACAAACTCTAAAAATTCCCTTTCTTAAAAATTCACTTTTGGTGGGCTCGTAAAATCTTACACGACCGTTCTCGGGAAAACACTCACCTTTTCGCAGAGGTAACACGGACTCGCCATTTTAGGTGATTTTTTCCGTAGAATGAAGACCAACGATCCAACGCGGATTCCCACAGAAAAACCGAGTCCAAATCAAACGGTGAATTTATTGGAGGGTCAAAGCCGATTCGAGCCCACCGCCAAAGCCGATTCGAGCCCACCGCGATGCCCCACGAAAAAAACAAATCGATGTACTTAATCATACAGAGTTATCTCCTAGATTTTTCTCAAAAAACCAAAAGCTCGAAGAGCTTGAAATAAGTAATCACCCAATCACTTCACTTTCCTTACGCTACCTAACCAACCAGATTGCTTGATTCCCATAACCTATACTTAACCATACAAAAACTGTAAACAAAAAATAAAATTTAGCATGGTTAGAACAATGTACTCCAAAAACCAAAAGCTCGAAGAGCTTGAAATAAGTAATCACCCAATCACTTCACTTTCCTGACGCTAAGTAACCAATCAGATTGCTTGATTACCATAACCTGTACTTATTCATACAAAAACTGTAAAAAGAAAAATATTTTAGCATGGTTAGAACAATGTACTCCAAAAAAAATAAGCCCAAAGAGATTGAAATAAGTAATCACCCAACCACTCAATTTCCTGACGCTAACTAACCAATCAGATTGCTTGATTCCCATAACCTCTACTTAATCATACAAAGTTATATCCCCTTATTACAAAGAAGTCCTATTCAATTCTTATCACCGGATTATTCAAGGAGAGTACGAAAAATAATATTTTTAACCCTCTTCATGGGGTGGGGTCACGACCAGAGCCGAAAACGTCTTCCTTTTTATAAAGCCAGTCATGTGAGGTATCAATTTGAAGGGTTTGATGAGACCGTTACAAAAATTACATTTTGTTTCATTTTACGTAGGGGTGGGGGTCACGCCCATCAGAAAATCTAAAGTTTCGAGAAGGTAGTCATGTGACCTATCAAACTGAAGGTATCAACGAGTAGATTAAGAAGATCGTATTATAACCCTCGTCGTGGGGTGGGGTCACGCCAGAGCCGAAAAACGTCTTCCTTTTTACAAAGCCAGGCATGTGAGGTATCGATTTGAAGGGCTAACGAGGACATTACGAAAATTACATTTTTTCATTTTACGTGGGGGTGGGGGTCACGCCCGTCATAAAATCGAAAGTTTCGAGAAGGTGGTCGTATGACCTATCAAATTAAAGGTATCGACAAGGAGATTATGAAAATCATATTTTCCCCTTCTTCTAACGGTGGAGTTGTGACCATCTTGAAATCGAAAGTATCAAGAAAGGTAGTTATGCAACATATTAAACTAAACAAAAACAACAACTTGAATCTGATGCATCATTCATTTTGATGTCTGTGTTCAAACACGGAAGTATGTTTTCAATATATGATTCTTATGCTAATTAGAGATACACTCACCTGTTTAACAAGCCACGCGGTGAGGTGTTTCATTCAATAATAACTCTGTGTACCGTACCATAGATTTGTCAATAAAATTATAAGTTGATCTTCTAACACGTAGCAAGTCTCTACATTTTGAGAATAGCCTATTTCACTATTTCCGAAAAGTATCAATCCAGACAAACTAATTTTTTTAGGAAAAATGACCATCAGAAGACATCACATAACTGAACGAGTATACACCTTGATTAAATTAAATCAAGTAAAACCATTTGTCACGTGTTATAAAAAGATTTTTAAACATTCTAAACGCACGAGTGGAAAAGTTTTTTGGTTTTTTTTACAACAGGAGTTAAAATATTTTAAGATAGGTGGCGTTATATAAATACAGCAACAACAAAAAACAATGTTTGCCATGTGCCAGCATATCACTGAATGAAAATGAGAAAAAACCACCTGCTAGCGAAGCATTACACCGTTTACTGCGACATTTATCACAGGTGTTCAACACGTGCAAAGATCACGAAAAATAGTGTATCAGACGTTTTTAGTTTAGACATTATGTATTTTTTTCCATGATTATGTATATAAGAGACAAAAGGTACGCAACTTCCTGGCTTGGAAGATTTCCACCTGTCTTATTCAAACTCGCAGAAAAAAACAAACTCGTGAATTTGTAGTCGCAATATTGATATCATCCAACAGCCAAGACATTAAGCTTTACGTTGAGATAACACTTGATCAATTAAATATTATTTTAACGTTAAAACGGGTGAAATATATCTCGGGAACGACTCCTTTTTTATTGGTCGGACACGTTTGTTGACAGAAAGTTGATTGAGGGGTCGTTCAAAACAATATATCGAACGAAAACGACTCATTTTCTAACTACGATTGTCACTATATTCTAAACTTCACCGCACTAATCATACAATATGGTATTAGAGCTTCAGGACCTCTTGAATATTTTAAATTTACGATTTGTATTACCTTCAACACAAATCTTAAATTCCTTCCCATCACCATACTTGTACTATACCGCATCGAATTTGACCTCACCATCATCCCATTGGTAGATGAACCTGAATTCGTCATCCGAATGGTCGACAATTAAAAATGAAGGATTCCCCCGTATTTTTTTTCTATCACAAATATGGCAACCGATTGGAAGTCTACTCACTGCCAACAACCGTGTCCGACTAAGAAAAAAAAGGGAGTCGTCTCAGAGAGATATATTTCACCCGTTTCGTGATAATGAGAATTTAAAATCTTGTAAATTTTCACCATTGTTATTGAGACACATAAATCCTTGAACCTTATGAATGATGCATGTCTTGACGTGTGCCAATAATTCGTACTAATCTCGAACACGTGAATTTTAGGGGTTAGAAAATAAAGATTAATCTTGAAATTGCTTTCGATGGACGGAATGAAGCGTTTTCCCCAGTTAGGTTCAAGGGAAGTAACTCTGTAACAACCCATCCGTAGGTTCAAAGGAAGTAACTCTGTAACAACTCATCCGTAGGTAGAGGTTTATTATGAGGTCATCAGAGGTCATGATACGGGTTAGGTTCAAAGGAAGTAACTCTGTCATCCGTCAATTGGTTAGATTAAAGGGAAGTAACTCTGTAACACCGTAGGTAGAGGTTTATTATGAGTACATCAGAGGCCATGATGAGTACATTAGGGGCTATGATGAGGTCATCAGGGATCATGATACAGGTTAGGTTCAAGAGAAGTAACAACTCATCTGTAGGTTCAAGGGAAGTAACTCTGTAACACCATAGGTAGAGGTTTATTATGAGGTCATCAGGGGGTCATGATACGGGTGGGGTTCAAGAGAAGTAACTCTGTCAACCGTAGGTTCAAGGAAAGTAACACTGTAACACCGAGGTTTATTATGAGGTCATCAGGAGTCATGATGCAGGTGAGGTTTAATAGAAGTAACTCTATTTCCGTAGGTTCGGGGGAAGTAACTCTCAATTCAACCATCAAATGGTAAGGTTTAAGGTAAGTAACTCTGTAACAACTCATCCGTAGGTTGAAAGGAAGTAACTCTGTAACAACTCATCCGTAGGAGGAGGATTATTATGAGGTCATCAGAGGTCATGATACGGGTTAGGTTCAAGGGAAGTAACTCTGTCATCCGGCAAATGCTTAGGTTCAAGGGAAGTAACTCTGTAACACCCTAGGTAGATGTTTATTATGAGTACATCAGAGGCCATGATGAGTACATTAGAGGCCATGATGAGGTCATCAGGGGGTCACGATACAGGTCAGGTTCAAGGGAAGTAATAACTCAGCTGTAGGTTCGGGAGACGTAACTCTGTAACACCATAAGTAGAGGTTTATTATGAGGTCATCAGGGGTCATGAAGCGGGTTAGGTTCAGGGAAAGTAACCCTGTCATCTGCAGGTTCAAGGGAAGTAACACTGTAACACCGAGGTTTATTATAGGCCATCAGGAGTCATGATACAGGTGAGGTTTAAGGGAAGTAACTCTACCATCCAGGTTCGAGAGAAGTAACTCTCAACTTATCCGTCAAGTGGTTATGTTCAAAGGAAGTAACTCTGTAACAGCTCATCCTCCGTAGGTTCAAGGGAAGTAACTATGTAACAACTCATCCGTAGGTGGAGGTTTATTTTGAGGTCATCAGAGGTCAGGATACGGGTTGCGTTCAATGGAAGTAACTCTGTCATCCGTCCAATGGTTAGGTTCAAGGGAAATAGCTCTGTAACACCGTGGGTAGATGTTTATTATGAAGTCAGCAGGGTAAGTTCGAGGGAAGTAACTCTGTATAACAACTCATCCCAGGTTTATTATGAGGTCATCAGAGGTCATGATACAGGTTAGGTTCAAGGGAAAAGTGACAGGTTCAAGGGCACTAACTCTATAACACCAAGGTTTATTATGAGTACATCAGAGGCCATGATGAGTACATTAGAGGCCATGATGAGGTCATCAGGGGGTCATGATACAGGTTAGGATCAAGGGAAGTAACAGCTCATCTGTAGGTTCAAGGGAAGTAACTCTGTAACACCATAGGTAGAGGTTTGTTATGAGGCCATCAGGGGTCATGATACGGGTTAGGTTCAAGGGAAGTAACTCTGCAGTCCGTAAGGTTCAGGGGAAGTAACACTGAAACACCGAGGTTTATTATTAGGTCATCACGAGTCATGATACAGGTGAGGTTCAAGGGATGTAACTCGATCACCCATAGGTTCAAGGGAAGTAATTATGTAACATCATAGGTAGAGGTTTGTTATGAGGTCATCAGGGGTCATGATACGGGTTAGGTTCAAGGGAAGTAACTCTGTCATCCGTAGGTTCAAGGGAAGTAACACTGTAACAGCGAGCTTTATTATTAGGTCATCAGGAGTCATGATACAGGTTAGGTTCAAGGGAAGTACCAACTCATCTGTAAGTTCAAGGGACGAAGTAACTCTCTTAACACCATAGGTAGAGGTTTGTTATGAGGCCACCAGGGGTCCCGATACGGGTTAGGTTCAAGGGAAGTAACTCTGTCATCCGTAGGTTCAAGGGAAGTAACACTGTAACACCAAGGTTTATTATGAGTACACCAGAGGCCATGATGAGTACATTAGAGGCCATGATTAGGTCATCAGGGGGTCATGATACAGGTTCGGTTCAAGGGAAGTAACTACTCATCTGTGGGTTCAAGGGAAGTAACTCTGCAACACCATAGGTAGAGGTTTATTATGCTGTCATCAGAGGTCATGATACGGGTTAGGTTCAAGGGAAGCACCTCTGTCATCCGTAGGATTAGGGATGGGATGAGATGTTTGGGGTGGTATTAGGGGAGGGGAGGGGATTAGGAAAGGGGTGGGGATGGGGGTTATGGAAGGGGTAGGGAAGGGGGAGGGGAGGGGAGGGGAGGGGAGGGGAGGGAAAGGGGAATTAGGGAAGGGAGGGGAGGGGGTCTGGTTAGTGAGGTGGACAGGAAATATATATTTTTTTTTGTGTTGGTCAATTTAGTTGAGGGTTATAATCATAGTTTTCCTTAGTAGTATTCAGAGAGAGAACTCAAGCTTCAGTATCATTAGAAAATGAAGTGGAAGTATTTCAACTTGAGCGTTTTATCTCTAGTAAAATCTGTCAGAGTCTCTTAAATTAGGTCTTATTACTCTACTGTGTAAAAAGATAGGGATAATGTCGAGAATTTGAAATTCTGGGGGCCCGTACCCCTACCTAATGTAGGTTATAAAATCCTTACAAAAAGCATTGTCCTTATGATAGCGCGATGGGTTACAGTATATTGCTCACCCGGATCGGACCTGGAAAAGATCTATGGGTTTTCGTGAGCGAAAGAGGAGAATTCGAAGTTCCTCTGGAAGGTAAAAAAGATGAGAAATCGTTCGATCCGTTTACCAAACACATATTCGATTTTCAAGAGAGATTGGTCAAAAGCAAACGATTCTTACAACTCGAAAAACGTGAGAAGCAAGAAAGATAAACTGCGTTTGATATCGTGTTTCGTGTCTTATCAACAAGAAAATCTAAAAGACGTTTCTAGGCTCAACAAACTCTTTGTCATTATTTTTGTATAAAAAATTAAGCAAACAGCAAGAGAAATGTATATTTCGTGAAGTTATAAACCGTTTCCAAATCTGATGACGATTATTATTTAATTTATAATTTTTGTTGTTTTTTTTTTTCTTAGCTTTTCAAAAAGAAAAACGCAGAGAAGTAGAAACAAGATATCCTAAAAACATGTTTGGAATAAAAAAAAATGTTGCCAGAGTGCCTCCAGGATTGTCCGTGGGGGAAACCTCTTGAATATAATGGGGAAAAATTGTGATTCACGATTGTATTAGACAGGTTGTGAAAGGATTTTTTTTTTTTTTTTTGGTAAAATAAATCTGTGAAAGATGGCACTTCGACATTTGATTTGTCCCAGAGACGTTTCACCCACGAGGCGTTTCGTTCTGTGTCATAATTTTCACATTTCACTGAAAAACAAACATTCAAACCCCACTTCATTTATGACCCAACACCCCTACAACTTTTCCACACGTGCGTTTAGACTGTTTAAAAATCTTTTTTTAACACGTGACAAATGGTTTTATTTGAATTTAGTAAAGGTTATACTCGTTCAGTTATGTAAATGTCTTCTCATGGTCATTTTTTCCTAAAAAAAAATAGTTTGTCTGGATCGACACTTTTTTCGGAAATGGTGAAACAGGCTATCCTCAAAATGTAGAAACGTCTCGTGTTAGCAGATCAACTTATAATTTTTATTGACAAATCTATGGTTCAGTAAACAGAGTTATTATTGAATGAAACGTCCCAAGGCGTGACTTGTTAACAGGTGAGTGTATCTCTACTTAGCATAAGAATCATATATTGAAAACATACTTCCGTGTTTGAACACAGAAATCAAAATGAATGATGCATCAGATTCAAGTTGTTGTTTTTTTCAATTTAATATGTTCCATAACTACCTTTTCTTAACACTTTCGTGTTCACAATGGTCACAACTCCACCGTTAGAAGAAGGGGAAAAAATATGATTTTCATAATATCCTTGTCGACAGCTTTAATTTAATAGGTCACACGATTATCTTCTCGAAACTTTTGATTTCTGATGGGTGTGACCCCCATTCCTACGGTGAGGGTTGAAAACGTCATTTTCGTAATGTACTCATCGAGCCCTTCATATCAATACCTCACATGCCTGGATTTGTAAAAAGGAAGACGTTTTTCGGCTCTGGTCGTGACCCCACTCCACGACGAGGGTTAAAATTACGATCTTCTTAATCCACTCGTCGATACCTTCAATTTGATAGGTCACGTGACCACCTTTTCGAAACTTTCGATTTTCTGATAGGTGTGACCCCGACCCCCCCCCCCCCCCCCCACATAAAATAAAAAAATGTCATTTTTGTAATGTATTCATCGAGCCCTTCATATTAATACCTCACATGTCTGGAATTGTAAAAAGCAAGACGTTTTTCGGCTCTGGCCGTGACCCCACCCCCCCACGACGAGGGTTAAAATTGCGATCTTCTTAATTCACTCGTCGATACCTTCAGTTTGCTAGGTCACGTGACCACCTTCTCGAAACTTTCGATTTTCTGATGGATGTGACCCCCCCCCCCCCACCCCCACGTAAAATGAAAAAAATGTCATTTTTCGTAATCTCCTGGAATAATCCGGTGATAAGAATCGAATAGGACTTCTTTGTAATAAGGGGAGATAACTTTGTATGATTAAGTTCAGGTTATGAGAATCAAGCAATCTGATTGGTTAATTAGAGTCAGAAACGTGAAGTTATTGGATGATTGCTTATTTCAAGCTCTTCGAGCTTTTGGTTTTTGGAGTACATTGTTCTAACCATTTACATCCGCGTTATTAAACGACCAGGTGGCAACGAATGCCCACGACCGCCTCGCGATTTTTCATTTGTTTTTTTTTTTGTTCCCGTCCCAGAACTCTTCACCGTCCGTCAACGATTGATCGCACCGTATAGGACGCGATGACAATCGTCGAAAATTTCATCGATTCTTTTTTTTTTCGACATCTTAATTTTTGATATATTTTTTATTTCTGAGTTGGAAATCCCACCGCGTTCGTCAACGATCGATCGAACCGTCTAACTCACGACGGCGAACGATCGAGGATTTCCAAACTCCGATTTCTTCTGAATTGGAATCCCCAATCGTCCGTCAGCGACTGGATCCCACCCACCACGCTCTAGAACGCGTCGATGAACGTTGGGAAAATTTTCGACGATTCTGATTTTTCGACATTTTAAGGGTGAGTTGGAAGCCCCACCGCACCCGCACCGCGTTCGCCAACGACTGTTTGAAACATCCAACTCACGATGGCGAACGTTGAGAAAATTTTAGGTCGATTTTTCTTCGATTTTCTTCCGCGCGGACTGAGTTGTACAACACACTTCGCGTACAATTTAACACTGAACTCTATGGGTACATGTACGTGTACGTGTACGTGTACATGTATATGTACAAAGTGAAACAAGTGAGTTGGGAGCCCCACATATCACCTACTCCCCTATGAGGGATCATAACCTAGGTCTGTGAGACAAAAAAATGGAAAAAACTTAGTTATTCAAGACTTTTTTGCACGTGTCGTCTGCGTTTCATGTTAGGTAAAGGGTTAACATTGTACTCGTACCTGTCTAATAATAGTGATGGTTGAATAATAGTGATGATCAGAATATTTGACTGGATATAATACGAGAGCGGGCATTTGCTCTTCATTCTTCACTGTCAAATAATATTGATTGCTGGGATTTTTCTCCCAAATGAATAATGATGCCGACACTATCATTCGACAGGTAGGAGTCAGCCAAAAAAGGGAGAGGATGGGGGTCTCACAATCCCCCTTCCCCTAGCATGAGATTGTCATGTGGGTAACAGGGAAGTTTGTTAAACATACTTTAAACAAGGATCCTCGGGCGACTTAGACACATACCTGCGTTACATAATCACAACATCCACAAAATTCCCAATGACGGATCCAAAATTACCAACAAGCCATAAACCATTTCAACAGTGAATTCATAAATTTTCGTGTGAAGTAAAATTTGGCCGTGGACGAGTAGACGACACATTAAATAAACACTAGTGTGGTGTATCAGTAATAATTTACCCTTACAGCTTTCCAAACCTGTAGGATTAAATTAATTCAGAACCACCTCACAAATGCAGAATGGATTCGCCCATTTTGACATGCACTCTCTTGTATGAGATGGACATGTCCAAGACAGCAGTCGCGAAACTGTGAACAGATGCTCGATGAAAGCTCTAAAGGATCGATAGAAAATGAGAAACAAAACAGTATTGCATTTTCAGATATATCCTGATGGCACTTTTCATGGAATTTCAAAATAAATTTCGAAACGATCAGAATGGCAAAGGTATTATATGTTAAAACTGTTAGTATTTGAGCAACTGACTGGTTATATATAATCTGAAAACTGGAAGTATTTAGACAAATGATTGGTTATCAACGTAATTGGACAAATGGGTGATTATGTGTTAAAATGAAATTATATCTACCAATGGTTGGTTATATGTCACAAAAAAGTATTTGGATCAAAGAATGGTTACATGTCAGAAAAGAATGTATTTGGACTGATGGTTAGTTATTTGTTAGAAATAAAAGTATTTTGACCAAGGGTTGGTAATATGTCAAAAATGAAAGTATTTGGACCAATGACTGGTTTGAGGAAAAAATGAAAACATTATGAACAATGATGGGATGCATGTTAAAAATGAAAGTATGTTGACCATTGACTGATTATATGTCCAAAATTATAATATCGCGACCATTGGTTGGCAAAATGCTAAAAATTAAATTACATCGACCAATGTTTTAGTTGAAAATCAAAAATGAAACTGTTTGAACCAATGGTTGGTTATATGTCAAAGAATGAAAGTATTTCGAGTTATGGCTGGTTTTTATGTAAAGCTGAATTTTTTGGACCATTGTTTGTTTACATGTCAAATCGAAATTCTTGTGAACAATGGTTTGCTGCATATCAAAAGTTTTTAAGTATTTGGGCCAACGGTTAGTTACAATGCAAAAGTAAAAGTATTACGACCAACGATTGTTCATATGTATAAGATGAAAGTATTTGAATCAGTGGTTGGTCATATGTAAAACAAAGTATTTGGACTACTGTTTGATTATATTTTAAAACGCAAAGTCTTTAGACAAGGGTTCGTGCAAAGAAAGCTTGGTGAAAAAATGAACTGCTGTTTAAACGAGTATTTCAAACCTGGCTGCTACCACAAGTTGTTAAATATGCCTACAGAAGCTTGATTTCAGAAGGGGAGATTTGCACAACATCCAGTTTCGTAGGAATTTGGAGCGGCACAGGGTGCACGCTCCTACAACCTTTTTCAGAAATAGTTGACATGAAGAGGGAGAGGGAAAGAGATGATGTGAGTGGGGCGGCTGGCTTTCCGACTTTGCGAGAACCAACGTAATAAGGTTTGCGTTGATCCCCTCCCACTCCCTTTTACCAAAATATGACATTAATTGGTTTTATTTCTAACCACACGTGTAAAACTAACATATAAAGTGAGTACATGAGAAGCAGAAAACATTAAAGCATTCAGAACAGTGGTGATAAATTAAATTCCCGCCTTTTTCCACAACTCTATGCACGCGGATGTCGAAATATCGTAATGTAACTAGAAATTTAATCGATTAAATCTTGTTAGCAGGAATCATTGAGCTATGTCGCATAGGATTAAATCAACTGAATTTCTGATTGTTTATGGTAGAAATTTGCTTCTTGAAATTTCGGTCTTTGGATTACAGTAAGAGGGTTAAAATGTAGGTGTTCCCATGACACTCATCAGTATGACCCCCGTAGTCCGATTTTGGCACGCTTGTGAAACCATACTTTCAAGCATGTTATATGCTAAACATAGAAGCATGTGCAGAAGTAGTTTGGGAGAAGATTTCTTAATGTTTTACTGTTAGAACTTAGTGGTGGGACAGGGACGTTTCAGTCTCATTTTTGGATCCTCGAGATTTGCCCTTGATCTCGAGGTGAAGTCCTTACTTCCTACACATGCGCGATGAAGACTTCCTAATATTTTACTCTTCGTAGTAGGACAAGGACGTTTCAGTCTCATTTTTGGAACCTCGAGATTTGCCCTTGATCACGATGTCAAGTCCTTACTTCCTATGCATGCCGCTATCTTGGATGTTATGCACATGATCGGCGCCATGTTTGAGTGTTGTACGCATGCTCTCTTTCTATTTTGGATGTTGTACGCATGCGGGAGGCCACCATATTGGATGATGTTAGCAACGCGTGACGTGATTTTGTATACTCTATGTGCAGAATTGGCCGTATGTTGGATGTTATTAGCATGTATGCGGACTTTTTGGATAACGTCAAGTATATGTGGGAGCGGCCAGAATGGACATCTTGTGTTGTAACCAATGCAATTCATTACGGGTGTTAGTGTACACAGGGTCATCATTTATGGTGACCAAGAAGAGTTTATATAAAATTCTCGACTGCCATTTCTCAAAGTTTGGATTACTCATTTAATATCACTTTCATTTTGAAATTTGGATATTCAATTTCTTACTCATTTTAATTTTAGTTTTCAAATTGTATTCCTCTATCAAAACTTAATCTGTATGGTGTATACCAGAAAATAAGTGGTCAGACAAGGACAATGTCAGGTACAAAAAGGCCAATGTGAGACTGAGGTTTAAAATCATCGGTCAAAATGTCTGATGCCAAAATTATCAATGAAGTTTAGTGATCAGAAGATCATGCATGCTGGAAATCATGGTCATAACTAGCAAGTCTTAAATTAAGGATTATTGTGATTTCTGGTCCTGGCAAGTTGGGAAGTGTGAAGAAAGTGACTGTACAGCTCATCAGTATTAACAGCATGTGAAGAAATATGATTTGACATAGCCATACATGTATCTAAATTATGTCTGAAGGGTAATTCAGTTCCAATTCAGAATGAAACCAATCATACCTTGTTTGGCAGGGTTCATCGAGCCCTGCCAAACAGGGTATGGTTGGATGAATTCTGAGCAGTTTTAAGATGAAGGTACATATACACCCAAAACACATTATTTTGAATAATACTCAAACTCCATTTTGTAATATGTCAGATGTCATTTTTAAATGACAGACATGATTCATTTGGTGTCTGACATTTTGTCAGGAAGCGTAATGAAAATGATTTTCAGGCTTGGTAAGGTGTAATTTTTAAAGGAATTTTTCATAGACAATATACTTTTACAGAATGAAATATCTAAACAAAAACGCTCTTCTCAGTTTGAAAACGACTAGATTTGCGTCATGTACTAATAACAATAAAGTTAGGCAAGTCTAAATATTGAAATTGATTCAATACATAATGCATGTTTGTTGTTCAACTAGAATGAAGAAATATCTCCCAAATAAATAATCTTCTCCTCTTTTTGAATGTGTTTCGCGCGCTGTTCTGTTATGAAGTCAGAGCTTATATTTCGACTAAATTTGTGAGAATCCATTTGGATTCTCGTAAAAATGGTTGCGAGAATCCATACCTACTATGAGTTTCCCAGGATCCCATGACGCCCTCATGGTTGAACCACTGTTGTATACTGATAACACACGTTAACCTTTTACGCAACACGCCTTTTTAATTTTTAAAACTACATTTGATAATTTGTAAACAATAAATAATAAATAAATGAATAAATAATTAAATGAGCAATATTCACCAATAAAATCTTACAAATATGGCTGTCGTTGGAACCGGCTCAATGAGCCGGTTCCAATGACAGCCATATTTGTAATGATTTTATTGACAAAGTGTCAGGATATTTCAGGTCATGTTAGCCTTCTATTGGTTAATTTGTTGTCGCTGTGTTAGTTAAAGGGTTAAATTGACTCATTTTTTTCACGCGAATCATAGCAGAGGTGCAGCAAGAATCTACATGGATTCTCGCCGGTTTTATTGCGCGAATCTTTGTGCGAATCGATTCTCGGATTCTCGTCGAAATTTAAGCCCTGGAAGTTATCACGAATAGTTAGACAAATTAATGGCCAGTGATCTGTTACTACAATGAAATATTTCACTATACATAGACACCTATGTTTATTCCACAACAAGGAAATACTTTTTTGCCGCCTAACAAAAACGTATCTCCCCTTCTTCGGCCTCTGACGAGTAGCCTGAAAGCATGAAGCGCCTCAGTAGAGCTTCAGAACGGTACTTCCTCCATATCAAACATGGAAGCATTTCCAGTGATTTATTTGAGAGTGTAAAATTTTATATGTTTTTCAAGGTGTGAAATTTTGAGGCCCCATCGTACAGCGGAATATCATATTAGGTGTTTGATTTGTGAGTCATCTTTATGAAGATTTGACGTGCCATACATGGCGTTTGGACTAGTTGTTCGGGGGCAGAGTTTTAATTGGTTATCCGTTAGCTAAAGTATTAAATTATGAAAACACCATCACCATGACATCTCGAAATATTACACCATAAACTAGCGTGGATACACAAATCTGTACACAGTCTCTACTGTACACACACCGCATTCGTTTGTACACGTATACAAAATTAGTCAATCTTTTGGCGATGTTTGGCCCATAAACACCAAAGAAGACGCGACATTTTGATACGAACAAAAATAACTTAAAACCTTCCCTTCAATATTCATACCACTTTCCAATGAAAATAACTTGGTGATTTCCGACAAAACACCAGGAATATACCTTTCCCATAGGAATTGACGACGGATGTAAAGCAGTGAGTATAGTTCACCCTGCGGTTCACTCATGTCAAGTAAAAGGTTATTGATAAACGTTAAGCGACCATATTACTGTCTTAAAATGAGACACGAGTTAATTTTGAAACGCAACCATGGTTGCCTGCAGATTTGATTTTGGGGAATTACCGAGAGGTCCATGGCTTTGGTGTCACTTATGTAATAAACTACAGTTCTCGAGGTGTTATTTATTGCATAGACTGCAATAAGCTAAAAGTATATCACAAACTGGAATTAATAACCCTTTGGCTCGAGGCCCTATTTAATAATTTTTGCCAATATTGTTTCTGTGCACCTTCCAATGATATTGTATTGGTGAGGACACACCCTGACGTTATCTCAGCAAAGGGGCGAGATTAAAAGGAGAATTGACCTGTTATTGCCAAAGGGGACAGAGAAAAACATATATCGTTGTAACGTGATCTCCGCGCTATCAATTCAAATGACATTTGAAGGAATTTTCCGACTAAATTGTGTTATCTAGTAGGACTGGATAGAGTCAACCTCGTTCGCCAAAAAACTTCAGGATGAGTTGCCATCTTCAGAAAGAAATGTAGGAAATCTAAAAGTCTCCGTTGTTTGAATTGTTTCGACTAATCGAGATGGTTTCGAATGGCGTCGAGTCGGGTCAGTGAAAAGGTTTGAAACTGAATCTAATCTCAAGCGTTTTGGGACATTATTAGAGGTATTTTCTATTTGTTGAACAGTGTTTATTTATAGCAACAACTACCCTTCCCCATAAGATGGCGGCCAGCGAGACATTTTTCTACATATGACCAACGAACGTTCCAGCAATTCGGTTGTATAGAGATCATTCGACCCAAACTAACGAATAGTATGGGAATCCTCATAAAGGTGCTATATAAGTAAGGGAAATTTGATTTACTTTGAAATTCCCACCTCTGATATTCCATAAATGCGAATTAAATATACACAAATTGTACATTACAATGAAGGTTAGGATGTATACAATACGAAAAATATAAACATGCAACTAACAGAGTTGACAGCAGGCACCAATAGTTCCTGGATGCCTGCTACCGTATTCGTACCAGAACGGATAACAAAATTATATTTCAGGAGAATTACTCGTGGCCAAATGTGCTTAAGATATCCCAGAACAAAGTTGGGAAATCAAACTGGCATGGTGCTTTGTTGCTAAATCGTGATGGTTATATACTAACAACTGGTGACACAGATAATTTATGTTAAAACTGAAAGTATTTGGACCAACTGTTGGTTATATGTCAAAACTGAAAGTATTTGGACCAGCTGATGATAGAAAGAAAATTCCAACAATCTTGTAAATCACCTTTTCGGAGGTGTTACATTTGCATTTCAAGAATGGTTGATACTACTTGGATAAATTGTTGACTATAGTTCGGTGGCTTTGATCTGATAACACAAAACTTCTAAATCACCCTTATAAACATGGTGTATATCAAACATTGAAGTTTTGGGAGTAGCGGGTTGGGAGAAGACAATATTTTGATATCTTAATGTTTCTCAATTACAAACTCTCTGATAAATCTGATCCCAGAGGGTTTCATTTGAGGAAACTTGTAATGAATTCTGATAAAAGATATTAAATAGAGCATGTGGAAGCAGTTGGATCAGAAAAAGGTTGTATATTGTTTTTCTCATTAACCACAAGTTGAAAAATCTTGGGGCCTTTTGGAACTGAGGTTTAGGAGAAAAACGTGTTTGAAGGTTTTTTCTTTACCTACAGTTTGGATGTCCCATGGCACCCTCGAATATCATCTTCACAAAATGTAATATGTGACACACGAATGTCAATAGCGATTCTTAGAAATAACTCTGGGTGGACTTGATTGATATGTCGGGAAACGGATAGATATGTCACGACCACAGGTGCAGAATCTTATAACCCACAATGTGACCCTAAATTATACTGTAGTGAAGACGTCAGCTATTTTACTTACAGTCAAATGGGTATCTCCTAAGATATCCTAATCCATTGATAGATAATCCTCTTATATTAGGAACTACTAGATTGAGTAATGTGACTACCCCTGGCGGGGCAAGCATTGGGGTGGTAATTTGTGGCCTGGGGATGTCCAGCAGGCACGGAGAGTTACAAAATTGTTTTTCGAATAGTCAATATTCAAATATGGTTAGGAATTCTCCATATAGTTGAGGGGTGTCAGTTCTGTTGAACGGTATTAAAACTGGGACTTACCACTTATTCATTGACAGACACACGGGTGTTGAACTTTTTGAGAGGGTGATAGATATTGATGCGTGACGCTTGTCGCAACCGCCAGGATGACATGTACGTTACATTTCTGGGTATTTACAGGAAGACGGCCCTTAATGCCAGTTGATACAAGAAAAAACTACAGTATTTATTAAGTTAATGCGTGTGTGTTGTATTTAGAATCATAGAATTAATGTTGTTTTTGCAGAATTTTTTTTTTTTTTTTTTTTGTTCTTGTCTTTTTTTCGTTTTTGTAACACATTCTTAGAAAACACAGAAACTTGTATACACAATACATGAGTAGTGTATTATCAATCAAAAAAATAACCCATGGAGTGATGATTTGTCTCAATCAATCGTTGTTAAACCCGGAGGTCTATTGGTTGAAACTTTGCTTGCGCTTCTTTTGTTTATGTTCAAAATTTGAGAGTAGAACCTTGGGTGATACCTCCACTCCATTAGTGATTTGGTGACAATCCACTCTCCACGGTACTGTACATTCAAATGTAGCAAATTAATCCTTCATGCATTGATTTGAAATAGTGGTTTGGGACAAAAAGATGATTGAGTGTTGTCTCCATTAGGACCTGTGTCTATTTTGAATTTCGAATCAGTTCTCGAATCGGCTTACCGATTTGATTCGATCCATTCCCAAATCGCGCACTTGTGATCAAATCGAATCGCCCGCGAT
The DNA here is from genome assembly GCA_031216915.1 of Pictodentalium vernedei. Classification (NCBI taxonomy): domain Eukaryota; kingdom Metazoa; phylum Mollusca; class Scaphopoda; order Dentaliida; family Dentaliidae; genus Pictodentalium; species Pictodentalium vernedei. Next base: position 356,751,352 of record CM062296.1, read on the forward strand.
GAACAACGATCGCGTGAGTGTTTCACACAATATGTCATCTCCCTCCGATTTCTGCATAGTTCGTATATTTCTCACTATAGTAATGATGTCATTATGTTTGCAGTTAGCATTACATAAAGTTGAAAACACGGAGTATTTATGAAGTTTTCGCGTGCTTGATACAAGCTGGGCTGCGAAAAAATCTGTGGATTTACAGTTTCTCTGCAACTCGCATGGCGTTTAATAATAGAATACATAGCACCTTGACTACAGCAAGGTGCTTTCTGCAATGCTAAAGCATTGCAGATGGTGCCTTATTGCACTCAATGGACGACAATGTCCAGAGTTAGTCGCGCACTTGTGATCAAATCGAATCTCCCGGGATGAACAACGATCGTGTGAGTGTTTCACACAATATGTCATCTCCCTCTGATTTCTGCATAGTTCGTACATTTCTCACTATAGCCATAATGTCATTATCTTTGCAGTTAGCATTACATAAAGTTGAAAACACGGAGTATTCATGAAGTTTTCGCGTGCTTGATACAAGCTGGGCTGCGAAAAAGTCTATGAATTTACAGTTTCTCTGCAACTCGTTTAATAATAGAATACATAACGCCTTGACTACAACAAGGTGGTTTCTGCAATGCTAAAGCATTGCAGATGGTGTCTTATTGCACTCAATGGACGGCAATGCCCAGAGTTAGATATATAGAGACTGAATTATTTTTGAAAACACCGATGCAATCGTCGCACCCACTATCTAATGTGATAAAAACGAGAAGTTGCGAATGTTATTATTCATTCAATTCGACTAGAAAAAGGAATCGATTTGCGAATCTTTCCCGATTTGAGAATCATTTCAAAGTCAAATTTTCAATTCGGAGTGCACAACGTGAAGTCAAAAAACTTGATTTCAACAAAACTGTAATTAATTCATCTTTACAAATATGTTATCTATCAAACATGGAAGCGTGTGGAGGAGTAACTTTGAAGAGCAGTTTTTCTCCCCATTACCCACATTGTTAAAATTTATGGGAACCTCTGACACCAAAATTGTACCCAATGGCTCACTCACACTTGTAAAGCATTCAATTAATACAAAGATGTAATGTGGTAGATAGAAAGCATTTGGAACAGCGGTTTCAAAGAAGATATTATAACATTTCCCCTTACCCTCAGTGTTAAGTCTGAGTGCCCATCATAATAACATTTCTACATATGACCACAGACGTCCGTTTTGAGCACATTTGTGAAATCATTCTGACAAGCATGTCATTTGCCAAACATAGAAGCAAGTGCTTGTTTACTGTGGTAAACAAGTTCTTTTTGCCAGTAAAAAACGTCACCAATGATTGGGGTTAAAATTCCTCAAAACTCGGCAACTTGGGCATAAACGATGGACTAAACTTGACTTTGTCTCCATGTTGCACCCATGTTTAACTATTGAGCAGAAATATGTAACTTCAAACACTGACAGATAAATAAATAAATCTGTCGTTTTATCGGAGTATTAATGTAGGGTGGACGCATTACATGTATATTATCCCATAGATGGCTTTGGATAAAGTTTTGTTTTATTCGCCTGGTAGAGTGATAAATTTTCCCCGTAAGTTTAACATTGAAAGAATTTATTCCTATAGTAGAGGCGGACTTGTTGACCTCTGACCTCTACATCATTTAGTAGTTCACTAGTTGTTTTCTTTAAACCTTTTTAAAGTATTACACAATGCCAGAAGACAACACTACACATCGTTCATTTAATAAAGTATGTTTGCAAGCTTAGCTCATGTTTGTAGGGGAATTATTTTTAGACAGAAATGTATTAATGCGCCTTGTTTATTTTTGCCAATTTTGCATGTCGAGCGAATTCGACCAATGTGCTCCTCACTTCTCGCTCTGTTTTGTAGCGAGTAACAGCACGATTTCGCCGGGAGTGCCCTGTAAAAGATTTATGGGATCGACAAAATAGATGTATAATGTTTTCAGTAAAAAAATTATTATACTCGTAGAAATAAGAATGAAACCGACTTGCCGGAGGCTCGTCGGTTTCATTCTTAATCATACTCGGAGAATATTTTTTTATTTGAAGACACTATACGTTTATTCTGTATGAGGTGCTCAACACGCCCATCCCACATTCAAATTCTAATAAAGCGACAATTCATTTCAAATCTTATAATTGAAATGAAGAGGCTGAAATCTCCCTCATTTATATCATTGCAGTCATATATAAACAGAAAACCGCACAAGCGTTTGGATGAGTTAATGTTTATCGCACGAGTTTGGCTGGGCGCAAGAATACCACGAGAGGCAAAGCCTCTCAGGGTATTCTGCGCCAAACCAAGCGAGTGCGATAGACATTAACCCATCCAAACACTTGTGAGGTTCTGTATTTATTACACACCTTCGCAAATTTCTAAAACAGGCCTTTTACAGTAATACTAAGTAGGAATTGACCCATCCTTCGAAGACGTAAAGGAAATAAAATAAGACACAGATCCATATTAATCTTCACAAGCAGGAGACCAGAGTAGTATAGAACGTTTGAAGCGTCCCTGATTACCAGGAGCTTTGCCGGAGCAGCTAGCGTTAAATTTCCATAGGAACCGGTGCCTTTTGCCGGCGCAACTGTTTTGGTGCAAAACTTCTGCTCCATCCATCTAGACCCGGCAAATGGTATACGTACTGCATATGTAGTATGTTATGGTATGTATAGTGATATATGTGCACACGGGGCTGTGGGTATACGGTACGGCTAGTACGGCTATGTGGTGGAAAATTGAAGGGGAGTTGGGTTTTTTTAAAAGTTTTCCCCGCGAAATGGTTGACGTTGGTATTGACGTCGTGACGTCATAATGCGCATGCGACATCATAGAGACGTTGACGTCAGTTGTTGTCCACTGTACAATTTCACATAACGTTATTTAAGCCAGGAGGTGTCGACCTTCTCGTAAGGGGGGGGGGGGGGGATATCGTAGTATAGAATTGGTGGTATATACCCATGTTGGTCCCCTGTTAGGCCTTGGTACAACTAATCGACTCTTGTATTATTCCTTTACTGATATAAGTAGTATGAAATTCCAGACCAGGCGGTATTATACTAGGTTGTTTAGAGCAGTAGTATAGGATTAATGGTCTGTTGGCCTAAGTTCTACTAACCCTTCGACTGCGTTTGGGGATTATTATTGGTAGTACAAAATATGGACGGGTGTCAGGGTGGGTGCAGACGAAAACGGCACCGCGCAAAAACGGCACCAACTGGCGAAAACGGCACCAAGTGTGTCTGGCGAAAGTGGCACCAAACTTTTTTCGGATCGTCGTTTTGATTTTTTTGTAGCTTTTCTCACAAATATACAATAGTATCGAATATTACACATTTGGCCACGAGTTATTCTCGTCAATACAATATACAACTACATTTACACATATATACAGAGACGTCGCAAGCCTGATGAAAATACTTGTGGAGGGGCAATTGAGCAGGCACGTAACCAGGGTTTGCTTTTTTCGGGGGTGGGGGGGGGGGAGGGCAAAAACAAATAAAATCATGGTACACCAGTACTGGCGTCAGTGGTCAATGTAAAGATATTCTAGTATTACCATTTCGTTTTGCAAACTTATCAACCACATCATATGGATTTTCGAGTGATAAATTACTCCTTTCAGATGACAAATATATGACCCCTACGTCTGACAATCTTTGGTTGGCGATTTTGTTTCTCAGATAATTTTTTATATATTGGAGAGCCGAAAAATTGCGTTCATATTACACGGAACACACTGGTAGGGTGAGTGCTATCTTTACTGCTTTTTGTAAATTTGGCAGTGTTAAGTAGGGAATAATTGCCTTTTCAAGTACAAGACAATCTTGTTTGAAACCATTCAAGTCAGTATTAACCGTGTGTATGGGCAGTTTACGAATGGTAGCGACAAAACCAGCGCGTGTCACTAAGACGAACGACTTCTTCAACACGCACGTTAAGCCCCTCCTGAATTTCCACAAACAATTTATGCACACGTGAACGGGACATAAACACATGTAAACTTTCAACTAGGGCGAAAAATTCACCTAAACATTTAACACTTCTGCACACATCAGCGAGAACCAGCTATCATCTATATGCATAACAATGAATATAGAAAGCATTGGGAAACTGCTCCCTCAAACGGATTTGAACACCAGATGGATGTTCTGACATAACACTTTCGCCGTCATAACACTGTGCAACAAAATTAACGCTCCATAATCCAAGTGAGTTAATTTCTCTCACAATTTGTTGGGTAAGAGCTAAGGCGTCTAGTTTGTCTGCCCCATGAAATTGGAGAAATTCCTCTTTTAAGACATGAATGCAATGTGAGAACAAATGGTTTCGCACGCCGAAGGCACGCTGAGATGGTTTGAGGTAAGCCCCTTTCGACCATTCTTTGAAGTAATTAGTTGAAGCTTTTTCACAGATGCCAACGATGACAGGAAGCAGCAGAAGAGGAAAGACCAAGGGAGGAGGCTTTGGTGCTCTTATTGGCGAGCTGGTTGAGGTGTTAACCTCCTTTGGGTGAGGGCCAGTGTGAGAGGGGGCCCTGTCAAGGTGCTACCTCTCCCCGAGGGTGATGTGGTGTCTTTTTAAGGCGAGTATAGTCTGCCACTTGTTAAATATTATTTCTGAGGTATTCATTGGCAAATATAGTCTACCTCTGGCAATTGTCGGAGAGGTTGGGCTGGTTTCTGCGGGAAGGCTTCTCTCACAGGAGTAAACCGAGACACGAACAAAACCAACGACTCTTTTCGGAGTCCACCCAAAGAAAGACCCTAACTTAGAGTGCAGGCCTGCATGTTAACCTATTTGGCCGGGGCCTGAATGCGCTCTAGTAGCCTTTATAAAAAAGGGCAAGAAGAGGGGCGCAGGACCAACGATCGCCTCCCTGGAGGTGGGTGACCACCTGTGGAGATGGAGTGAAGGTTGATCAGAATCCATAACGGTTACTGAGTATCCATAGCGGTTATAATAATTCCTTAGCGGTTATTGGGGAAAAGAGAGAAAAAGAAAACGGAAAAGAAGTGCGTTTGTGTTAAGTGGCTGTCTTTGTCTTGTAACTTATCCCTATCGGCCATCTGGATTAAATTCGTTATCAATGACTTTAATTAAATGCAGTAACAAAATATACCCTATCGACAACAAGCCTACATAAGTGTAAATGTAACTTTATCCCTCTGGGGCAGCTGGATTAAGTAGCGTTATCAATGAAATTAGTTGATTTTTTTATAATAATAATTTTTGCTTTGGTGCGCACAAAACCATAAAATTAAAACTAGGTCTTCTAGGCAATGTTTGGACTACTTCCACCCCCCCCCCCCCCCCCGGTTCTGACTTCTGTGCCAACAGTAATAGTAAAGAATGGGGCTGTATCATGAATCCGGGGGACGTTTACAAAACGGGCAAGACGGGGAACTCGGGACCAATGCTCGTCTCTCCAGGGGTGGATGACCCTGACCATGGAGATGGAGTGAAGGATGATCAGAGTCCATAACGGTTATGAAATGTCCATAACGGTTATAATTTGAATAGTTGAATTCAGGGTCTCGGTAGACTTCAGGGTATTCATTGTTGAAGCTATCTATAGCGTGTTTGATTTTGTCGTCATACCCAGGGACTTCATGTGGGCGGTGGGTCTTCTTGAGTAGGTCGGCATCCCGGCGTTTGGTCGACGGAGACTTCTTTCTGTTTCTGTTCTGCAGGCTTTTGTTACTTCAGTGGTGGAGGTGACTGGTGCTTTATTTCCCTTCTTCTGATGTGGACCAGTGTTGGCGGGCCCGCAAAAGGTGCTACCGCTCCCAGAGGTGGGTTTAATCCGATACTTGACGGTGAGCTGAACGCAGCCACTCTGAACATGGGCATCCCAGTTGAGAAGTGCACTGGCGTCCAACGTCATCAGGTTATCCTTAATTTTCTTCGGCAGAAAATCCCTGGCTAATTAGTTTAAGAATCTAAAATGCACCCGTAAGCTTCAATACTCAGTGTCAAAACAAAGTACAGAAAATGGCAGAATGAAATTAATTAAATAATGGTGCCGTTTTCGCCATCCCAACTGGTGCCATTTTCGCCAACCTATGGTGCCGTTTTCGCCACCATTGGTGTCGTTTTCGCTCACTTGGTGCCGTTTTCGCCAGGTGCCGTTTTCGCCAGGTGCCGTTTTCGCACGGTGCCGTTTTCGCTATAACCCCTGGGAGTGTATTTGTGAAAGTTTGAGATTTAAGGACCAATTGTGGGTAGGGGATGGTTCGGAGGTTAGTGGGGACTTTCAGAGACTGAACAAAGAGCTGGTTTGGGGACTATTGGGGGTGCTGATGTTGGACTGGTGTGGTTTGGCTCCTGAATAGCAGAAAAGCATTTAGGCCTCTTACTTCCAAGCTCATACACAACGGATTTATCGCACCTATTTGGGCCCCTATTCCTATATAGCTCCTATTTCTATAGGCGCCCTATATAATAGATAACAGAAGGCCTTTCAACATTCCATATATTCTATTCTGTGCAATATAGTAATATTACGATATACATTCATCTGACAAAACAAGAAGATTTGATTGCGGCTTTCAAATATGCATGACTGATTAATGACGTGTAACACATATCCATGAATTTTTCACATCACGGGTGCAGCAACAAAACAGCTAAAAAATATGGCATTCCATCTTTGATCTGGCTGTAAGTATACATGTGATTATTGTTCACCACAAATCCACGGTTTCCTCCTGTTCCATTCTGATGCGTTTTCAACAGATGCAGATATTTGTTCTCGTGAGGTCGTTTTGGCGTTTATTTATTTCTTTGGAACTGAACTTTTAACTCGGACCGAAACAGTAGTAGGTTTCGATTCCATCGCCGCTTCATTCATCCTTGAAAATGCCAGGTGTTCTTTTATAAACTGCTTTCCGGATGCTGCTGCCCGGCCCCTTAGTTGACCATATATCGCCACAAAGCTTGGTTTGAACAAAGTCTTCTCTGTGCCCATCGCATGATTCTGACAGCAGCCATTGATGATACTCTCTACAAAACTGTTCTTTCTTTTCCGGTTTTATCACTTCTTCCCGAGATGATTTGAAGAATGAGATGATGTCAAGAATCTGAATCCATGAGGCAGTACTGAAAATCACGTCCATCCACAAAGGCATCAATGACATCATAGTAAAACTGTAACATCTTCATCTTTGCATATTGGTACACCTAGAACCCGATATAAAGTGAGAAGTTCAGCTTGATCCGGTTCTAATTAATCTCCAAACTCGTATAGTGTTTCGCTCAAAGGTTTCATTCGTCGGAAATGCATACTGTTTATAAAGCGAGAAGCTTCGTCGTCATTACAGAAAATAATATGTATGTCTTTTTCTTTTTTGTCACTATTTTTCCGTATCCATTGTTTCCAAGGAGTTCCATTGGGTCAGCAATTATTACTTTATTTGGATTCCGATCAAGATATCTTCGGGCCTGTGATACCTCTTCTCCAAATTTCTTGAAGCACGCCTTTAGTTCGGACTGGATGACATGGTAAATTTGTGTCACCTTGAGGCCGTGATCGAGGTACCATTTCAGGAGTGGCATTGCAAGCAATATCTTCGCGTGATAACTCGCGATCAAACTTCTCGGCTGGCTCATGACGTTGTTTTTCTTGGCAAACTTTCTCATGTGATCTCTGATGTCTTCTATACTGATGGTGGTATTTTCAAAGATGGGTGCCATTTCTTCAACGTGGTGTCTTAGGTGGTCTGGAATATAAATGTCACACTCAACTAATCCGAACAGATTGCCCGAAATCACATACTGCGCTACTTCACTCTCGTTCATTGTCCCTGTAAGAGAAACGATCTCAAGTTTCTCTATGAAACGGTTTACCACAGGGTCCTTTCTCATTTTCCACCACTGACATTCCCATATTTCAACATGTTTGTCTTCTTGATCAGCAATGTATTTGGAGTTCTTGATAGTCTCTTTGTGAAGATCTTCCATTTGTTTTTCTCGACATTGTTGAAAAGAATTGCTTCTCCGTTTCTTTTTGTGTTCAGTCGACAACTGTGGCCACACCAGAAGTAGCCGTGAAATTGGTAGATAGTCTGCGTTTCTTTTCACCAGCCGTCTATGGGCAGATATCTCCTTCTAATCTGTTTCTCTTCTCCATTGAACTGATGCCGATTTCAAGACTGTCTATTGTGGAGATATAGTTCAACCACTGCTGTGTCATTCTGCCATACCTGTGAAAATACTCCGGTTTAGAGTCACGTTTTTACGTATTCTTATGTGCATTCCAGTTGGCATCTCTTGCATTAAACACCACAAGTAAAGTGCGTTGGCATCATAACCAACTACACATCCACACTGGTAGCACAGGAAGGAGGCTGCCTGATATAATTGAAGAAAATTTCAAATTTGCTGAGCTTCTCACTGTGTAAACTCGGGGGCGGGATGGCAAATGACGGATTACGTGGTGCGCATCGCCGTTTATACCTACTGGAAGCGATTCTGCTCACATTAGCAAACACAAATGGTGTTGAAACGATAATTTTCGACCGTCATCAAGAGAAAGAACTAACAAAAATTAGATCTTATCAGTATGGAGAGGAAGTCAAAACGTGTGGAGGTGTAGTTGATTATGATGCCAACCCACTTTACTTGTGGTGCTTAATGCAAGAGACGCCAATTGGAATGCACATAAGAAAACGTAAAGAACGTGACTTTAAACCGGAGTATTCTCTTATGTATGGCAGAATGGCGCAGCAGTGGTTGAACTATATCTCCACAAGAGACAGTCTTGAAATCCGGCATCAGTTCAATGGAGAAGAGAACGCATTGGAAGGAGACATCTACCCGTAGAGGGCTGGTATAAAGAAAGACTATCTACCAATTTCACGGCTGCTTCTGTCATGGCCACAATTGTCGACTAAACACGAAAGAAATGAAGAAACAATTTTTTCAACAATGTTCGAGAAAAACAAATGAAAGATCGTCACAAAGAGACTCCCAAGAACTCCAAATACATTACTGATCAAGGATACAAACTTGTTGAAATTTGGGAATGTCAGCGGTGGAAAATGAGAAAAGACCCTGTTGTAAAACGTTACCTTGGGAAACTTGAGACCAATACTCTAACGGGGACAATGGACAAAAGTGAAGTAACGCAGCATGTGATTTCGGGCAATCTTTTCGGATTGGTTGACTGTGACATTCATGACACCACTTTGAAGAAATGACACCCATCTTTAAAAATACCTCCATCGGTATAGAAGACATCGGAGATCACATGGGAAAGTTTGCCGAGAAAAACAATGTCATGAGCCAGCCGAGAAGTTTGCTCGGGAGTTATCATGCGAAGAAGATAATGCTTGCAACGCGACTCCTGAAATGGTACCTCGATCACCGCCTCAAGGTGACACAAATTTACCAAGTCATACAGAACAAAACTGAAGGCATGCTTCAAGAAATTTGGAGAAGAGATATAATCACAGGCCTGAAGATATGGTGATCGGAATCCAGATAAGGTAATAGTTGCTGACACAATGAAACTCCTTGGAAGCAGTGGATACGGAAAGACAGTACATAACAAAGAAAAACACAGAAATATTATTTACTGTAATGACAACGAACCCTTTCGCTTAATAAACAGTGTGCACTTCCGACAAATCAACCCTTTGAGAGAAACACTATACGAGTTTGGAGATGAATAAGAAATGGATCAAGCTGAACTTACCACTTCATATCGGCTTCTTCGTGAACTAATATGCAAAGATGAAGATGTTGCAGTTTTACTATGATTTCATTGATGCCTTTATAGATAAACATGATTTTTAGTACTGTCTCATGGATACAGATTCTAGATACATCTCATTGTCTGAATCATCTCTGGAAGAGGTGATAAAACCGGAAAAGAGAGAACAGTTTTATAGAGAGTATCATCAATGAATACCGTCAGAATCAGGCGATGAGCACAGGGAAGACTTTGTTCAAGCCAAGATTATAGGCGATATATGGTCATCTGGGGGACCGTGCTGCAGCAACTGGAAAGCATTTAATAAAAGAACACCTAGCCTTGTCAAGGTGGAATGGAGCGAAGATGGAATCCTGGGTCCCTGTAGCAAAACCTACTTTTGTTTCGGCCCGAGTAACAAGTTCAGTTCCAAAGGAATAAATAAACCTCAAAACGACCTGACGAAGAACAAATATCTGCATGTGTTGAAAACACAACAGAGTGGTACATGAGTAAACCGTGGATTTGTGCTGAGCAATAATCACATGTATACTTACAGCCAAATCGAAGATGGATTGCCATATTTTTAAAGTTCAAGATGATGGAACCTCGACCAAACCACCGGATATATAGACATTAATGCACTCTGACCATTAGCTGTTTTGTTGTTGTACTCTTCATGTGAAAAATCCATGGATATGTGTTACACGTCATTAATCAGTTGTGGATATTTGAAAGCCGCAATCAAATCTTGTTTTGTCAGATGAATGTATATTGTAATATTATTATATTGTACAGAAAATGTATTGGATGCTGAAAGGCCTTCTGTTATCTATTATATATGACGCCTTTAAAAATAGGAGCCATATAGGAATAGGAGCCCAAATAGGTGCGATAAATCCGTTGAATAGGAGCTTGGAAGTAAGAGGCCTAAATGCTTTTCTGGGATTCAGGAGCCAAACCACAACAGTCCAACATCAGCACCCCCAATAGTCCCCAAACCAGCTCTATGTTTAACTCCGAAAGTCCCCAATAGCCTCCGAACCAGTACCCTCCCTCCCCAATCGAGACTTAAATCCCAAACCTTCGCAAAGTCAATCTCACACCCGGTCCATATCTCGTACTACCAATAACAATTCCTAAACGCAGTCGAAGGGTTAGTAGAACTTAGGCCAATAGACCGTTAATCTTATACTACTGTTCTAAACAACCTAGTATAATACCGCCTGGTCTGGAATTCCATATCACCTGTACCAGTAATGGAATAATACAAAGGTCGATTCGTAGTACCACAGGTTAACAGGGGACCTACATGGGTATATACCACCAATACTACTCTACGATATCCCCCTCCTCCTCCCTTACGAGAAGCTCGACACCCCCTGACCCAAATAATGTTACGTTTGATTGTACAGTGGACAACAACTCTGATCCAAATAGCGTTCTGTTAGATTGTAGTGTGGACAACAACTGCGGTCAACGTCTCTATGACGTCGCGTGCGTATTATGATGTCACGACGGCAATAGCAACGACAAATGTTTCACGGGGGAAACTTTCAAGAAAACCCAAGTCCCCCTTCAATTTTCCACCACATAGCCGAGCTGTATACTCATAGACCCGTGTGCAATATATCACTATACATACCATAGTATACTATATATGCAGTACGTATATCGTTTGGCGGATCTAGATGCATGGACCTGACGTTTTGCACCAAAACACTTGCTCTGGCAAAAGGCTCCAATTCCTATGGAAATTTAACACTAGCTGCTCCGTCAAAGCTATGGTAACCAGGGACGATTCATACGTGCTATACTGCTGGGCAGTCTTCTTGTTATTTTTTTGTCGAGATTACAGTTATTGTCGATTCATCCCACGTAAATGAAATTATTTATATCATTATTTTCCAAGAGAAATGGTCATATTGTTCACACTGCCTGCTGAAAATGTTTTAAAGTTTGTGTTATTGACTTTAACAAAGGTACAGAATTCATACGAATTCCAGCGAATATCGACAGGCAATTTGTTTTGTATTGCGATTTTGGTGACCTAGAAATTTGCTCGTACAAGGTTATTCATTCGAAATGACGTCACTCATAGACGGTTTCATATTCTGTCTACATTGTTCTTTAGTTTGAACTGCATGTCAGTCATTGCCATGTCATACTTTAACCCATCGGGTTATTTAATCAATATTCAGTTTGTTCACGTAAAGAAAATAAATAAAGTTTCTTCCGGTGATAGGTCGGTGCACAGGACATGAGTTTCTACGGAAACAATAGAAACTCGGATACTATAGACCGCTAACATGCACTTTACAACATCAAAACAAATGACTCATTGTGTCGAAATAGGACCATGTTTTCCCAGAAATATGACTGGTTCCATTCTTACATTAAACAAGTGCAAAAATCTGTATCCCACACGTGTGCGATAAAAGTTTATTTTTATGACACATCCTAGAATGTGTGAGCTATTTTCAGACTCTACAAATCTAAATTTAAATGGGTGTGTAATAAAAGCTTTAGTGCACATAACAGTTTTATTATATTCAACATATGCTAATACACGTGATCTTGAATGCTGAAGAGAAAAACTAGTTTGAACAACATACGTGAATACTAACTTTCAACCCACCTTCAGCAATTACAGTTCAACTGCACCATTTGACATGTACATAGTATTTTATTCGACAAATGTGAGGGACAAAGAAAAAACATTCATGCGATAGGAAATTATTCATTGAGTAATGAAAAGTCACCGACAAATTATACGCAAGCATATCGTATACAATTGAAGAAAATCTAATTATTAACTGTTACCCTCAGTGTTGGAATGTAGAGACATCAGGAGAGCCTGAAATGTGACCACTAATGCTTTATTTGAAAACTTGTCAATTCATTCTTTTAAAGATGTAATAGGTGACGCCAACTGGCGAATTTACCACAACTTTAAAAATTCTAATCGTTCATTTCAACACATTTAAAGTCATGACTAGAAAATACAATTCTAGAAAATAGAATTGTAAACGTTTTAAAGTTCTGACCCCAGAAGTTTCATTTGAACAAACTTGTAAATAATCCAGCACAGAAATCACACGTTTTATATAAAACCTGGAAGAATCACCAGCGGTTATTTTGGAAAAGTATTTTTAAAATAGAATAAATAGGTACTAGGCCCCGTGATCAGATTTAAACCACGAGTGGAATAAGGGGGTTAAAACCCTTATTCTACGAGTTACCGGCACTAGCACCTATTTGTTTTATTTATACCATGCTCTTAATAAATAATCGACTTTGTCACCTACAAAGGATAAAAAACGACACTTTCTATCGTGAATACATGCACGGTTTGTTTCGTTTACATCTGCGCCGGTGGGCAGTTCTACCGACTACACGTGCATGCTTGATTGACAGCTATACACGTTGTCAAAGTTGATTGAATTTACCTTGCTTTTTCAGTCAAATTATTATTAACAATTCTTAAATTTTATTTTAAGTATTTAATTAGTATTTTAAACTTAATAAGTCATTGCACGCTGCATATAGTACCGCAAAACGTCGTATGTTTGAATGAAACATAGCGAAGTGTGAATGCATCGAAGTTGGCAAATTACGTCATGTCACGTCATGGATGAACTTCCTACTGTGGGTATAAAAACGTTTAACCGCAGTAGAAGCTTTTCACTGGTGGTGCGATTGAAAGCTAAAATTTAGCATACAAGCTTTTCACAGGTAGTAACATAGGTGCGTATAGTATAAATGTTTTTTCCCATATCCAAGGTGTAAAAAGTGGAGGTGGAGGCATCGTGACAACCTCGAGTATCACCCTAGGAGTTCGATTTGAAGGAACTTGTTAATCATTCTTACAGAGATGTGATGTTCCACACACGGCGTTTCGAGCAGTTGTTCGCCAAACGATCTTAAGTCTGTTATTCTGAACTCAAAGTGTTACATTATGAAGATACCGTGACAACGCAACATATGACCCCCATGGCTCCACAAATTTATAAATTAACTCTTTTGTACATACACTACCTCCATCGATTCACACGAAGAATATTTGCTTTTAAATTGATGTTTGGACACCACCCTCAACCTCATGAGGAAAGGGAATCTGATTTCAACAAAAGTAACTTAAAACTTCCCACCCAGTATCAATACCACATTTCAATGAATATACCCTACACAGCAATATATAACGGACAATGGATGCGAAGTGGTGACTATAGCTCAGCCTGTATTTCACTCGCCCAGCTGAAAAGTAAAGCAGTCACATTCGCGTTTGGTTTTATAAATGAGACTCGAGCAAGCGCATTTCTACACGTGAGCGTGGCTGCCTCCTATTGCCCCCTTCTTCGGCTTCACGTGCAAAATTACATTATCACTTTTGATCACTAGAGGTTTTCCCAATAACATCAAACCATGCTGTTTGTACCGAAATGACTTTGTGGGTGCTTCAGATTCAATGTCATATTTCCATCAGTCTTTTAATATGGAGTGTACTGAATAGTCTGGGTGCAGCACTCCAAAATTGGGCGATAAGAAGGCACTCATCATTCACTTAGCTAACCCCACAATTGATGCAGACAGAGCGTGTTCGGACATCTCGAGAACTTTCCCCGATCGAGGATCGACCCCGGGACCTCTGGCATAAGTGCGTTGGTCTGTCTTGCCAGAGGTCCCGAGATCGATCCTCGGTCGAGGAAAGTTCTCGGGGGTCCGAACACTCTCTGTCAGCATCAGTTTTAGGGTTGATACTGTCACAATATACCATCCTATCGGGATGGAGATGTTCTCTGTCTAGATGGAGATACACTCCCTGCTGGCTAAAGGCCCCTTCATAGAATTCGAGAAGAGCGAGTCCACGAAGTTGCCGCTGCAGAGATAATCCTATGCACCTGCGCCATTGTACCAAGGGGAGGCATTAATATAAGTTGCATAACTTGTTCGCAAATCCTCGTAAAACAAAAAAGTTTAAATAGAAGCCATTTCAGTTCATGAAATTATGACATATCATGTTCCTGGGCAGGAACAGGTCTCTCGAGTTAAAAGAGTTAAGTTCAGAAAACAATGTATAGCAAATTTCAATCATCGTGCAAACAAAAATTACTTCTTTAATCATTTCAGTGTTAGCTCCACATGGATGTTGTTTGGAGGAGGCCGCCAAGATACAGTTTCCATGTGCTATGAGTGAGCTGGAAGGCTACATCAATTATTTAGAAGAGAACCCTCTTAATGCATCAAATGCAGTATGTAACAGGTTGGTACTTTTCCTCAGCATTGTTCGTGAGCAGGATTCAGTAATTAAGCACACACAGTTTTGGGGTGAGCAGGGACGTTTATTTCATTTGTAAAATTGCCTGTGTTGGCAGGAGATGGCGGCTGTAGTCCTTGGGGCAATATTGATTAACTTTTCCAGCACTGTCTTTTCTGTTTGTAGAAATAACTGACTGGAGTAGATCAATTAGTGTTTCAAAAGGCTTGGCAATTTACCGGTGGGTAAATTACCACGTCTTTTGAAACGCTAATGATTTGTTTCATGGATTTATATTGACAGGTAGAAAATACAAATATGAAAACGACAATTGTACATTTTTATAGTATTGGCTCCATGATGTTCGTCTACCACAGGTAAATGGGCTAATGAAAGCAACATGTCACAAACACAGCACATTTTGTTTACTATTTGCTAATTTATTAGATAAAATCGGCATTATTTTGAAATGAAACTTCGAAATTTTTCGAAAACAATTGTGAAACACATGCAGAACATTGCATCTGTGCGCTTCCAAAAGGTCGTATCTCACAATTCGGTTCGAAATTACTTTTTGACAAATTCTGAATCTATGGATCTCAATACATTAAAGGCACAGGAAAAAGGAGGAAATCAGTTTGTTACTGATATGTGGACATGAAACGAGCGGGAAGCGATGATAGAAAAAACCTACCTTGATTGATACAGGTCATCAAATGACACTAAAATCATTAATCTTGTGCCCCCCCCCCCCCCCCCCCGCAAGATAGAGACGGGGGCCGTTTCATAATGGTGGTTGCCTTTAAAACGGCTGCAAATTAGTGTTGTTACCGTGCACAGCAACAGGATTTCACATAGTACATACGCCGTAAATTAAATGAAGGTATAGCCTATAGGATCGATTCTAAAAGTACGACTCTGTAGATTTTTTCATTGCGTGTTTTAAGTTTCACCCCCACCATCCAAGGATACACACATGCACGCCCAACATGTGTGACGTGAGAGGCACCATGTATGTATATTGTTCATTTCTCACCCCTATCAGTTACAATGATGTAGCGTTCACTTAAAACAATAATACATAGACTACAAAGAATATGTTGTGTGGAAGTGAGGGTTTGAAATTATGTGTATTTGGTACACTGTGGACTGTGCAACAGTCTCACAGGTAAACAATCTAAACATATCAATACATACACAACCTGGCACTTATAACAGATAACCATAAGTGCTACGCCAACATAGCCAATCCTGAATTTAGTTGATTTAGTTCATAAAATTAACATTTATGACACTCGTGATATTTATCAGTTATTAAATGTTGAATAGAACCAAATCAGGATTGACTACGTCTTTGTTAAGACATATACTTATTTACCCTATCGATGGGAAAAACGACCTCTCCTCCTTGCGTTCTTGTGTGCAAATTCCTTCACATACAGAATAGATAATAGATTCTAAGAATAAGAATGATGCAAGTGAACGCGAAACTGAAACTAAAACACTGAAAAACTAGTCACGACGTAAGCTTTTTTTGCCAGCGAGTCGAGTCTGTGTGTAGCAGTCGCCACATTGCCACATTGCATTCACTTTGAGTCTTTGACATGAGACAACAATACACTTTGCTCCTTCTGTTTTTTTTTCTTTCTGTCAACCCCATTCCTCCTATCTGTTTGTTTATTTCATTCTATGTGTCATCATTTCCTGCTATCGGTTTTTATCTCTCTTCCTCTACTCTTTTTTACTATCACTCTCTCTCTCTCTCTCTCTCTCTCTCTCTCTCTCTCTCTCTCTCTCTTCCAGCTTTGAGACGTCCTTCAAGACGGGGACCCCCCTTCTAGCCGACCTCTCCCCCGCAATGCGAGCCTTGCGGTCCTATCCCATACGCCACTGTGCTCTTGATACCAGAGATTATTCAGTTTTGTATAATCTCTGTAAACTGACTCGAGCTGCACCATTTTAGTTGCCCACCGACGATTGCAGATTATTATAGAAAGCTGGATATCGCATTACCTCGACTATTACATGTTTTTATATTACAACAAGAACGTATTTCACCCAATACTTGTGAAAACGTCTAGACAAAATACAGATCAGTATTGATAGTATCAACTACACGAGCGATCTTTTGATTCAGAAAGAGCATGTTTTTACTTGCACTTATCAACAACCGATTACACAAGACACGGCCATGATTTTCGATAACAGTAATTAACCGACAAATAACTAATTCAACGAAATAAATTAGGCATAAAACCTGTTACATGGATAGTTTGTTAAAAGACCTTTTTGTGTTCTCTGATTCAATCATTCATCAGCAATGTTGGCAAGACAAGATCATTTTTTGCCATGATGATACTTTAATATACTATAGGCCTAACATGCGTTAAACCTGAAAAATAAAACAAAGGAACACACAGCTGAAACACTGCTATGAACTCCGGCGGCAAAAGAACAAGTAGAATAATGAATGGGGATTATTAAGTCCTGTAGGGCGCGCGAACGCCGTACGGTGAGGGTCATGATGTTCCTTCATAAAAATCAACACATACACGCTAGTAGTAGGAAAACGATGGATCGACCCAATATAGTCGGAGTGACAGCCGGAGAATGAACTGACGTCATAGTCACGTGATGTAGTTACGTCATGCTCAATTATCCTAGTGTCCTGCGTTAGTGGCAATCTTGGGATGTTATCCCCATAGTGATACGTGCTCTTACTGAGCTAGCGCAGCGCGTGTCGTTAGGGTGATATGTGTTTCCGTCGTCCATCTTGTATACTGGAGGCCGCTATCTTAGTTTCTAGGGCAGTACGTGGTTGCTATGTGCCCAAAGACCTACAATAGGATAGAGATGTTTTCTGAGGGTGCATTCTTTTGTATAACAGCAATTCTAGTTACCCAAATAGACCCGACAGTCCTTCCCAATCATCACAAAAAACACCCAAAACAGCCGAAGTGGAAGAATCTTCTTTTTCCCTTAATATGCGCGTTCTTTGTAAGAGAGCCAATCCAGTGTCCCAGAATCCTCGGTTAGAATCACACCGAACAGTTCGGCAACTGTTTATTTGGCTCAGATTTCCTACTAAATGTTTTGTTTCTACCAATTTATTTGAGAAAACAAGGCGCCATTTCTGGAAAACTTATACGGTGCTCTCCTGTTTCTATTACTCCCAGTGTTGCGCCAGACACATGCTGCTAATCTCTCAGCAACTGGAGCTCTTCAGAACTGATCTCTATACAACTGCATTGCTTAGAGATTTTAATTTCTTTAAACAGACAATGTTCAACAAAAAACCCTCTTTCTCGATACTTTTCAATTATCCAACTCCTTGCGATCGCCGATTGCTGTTTGAAATATACAGTTTGATGTCTATGAAAAAATGAATTTGTTATAAAAAATAGTGCTTTTCTCTATCAATAATCAACAGTTTTCAGCAAATATTCAATCAAAGAAGCACCGGGTCGTACCCGGTGCTTCAATTGTTTCAAATTGGAGATTCACTGTTAACGCATAGGAAAATATTGACCACGCATAGATTTTGACTTTTTCTCGACGACAGTGCTCCACAAACTTAACATTTACAGCATATTCTGGTTGTTATTGTCAGAAAACAAGTCACTGTTGCAGTGAATTAAACAACAAATTCAATAACTATATCTCCCCCACCCCATATTGTAGTTGTGACCATTCCCAATGAGATGCACACTATTTATTCTTTCAGTCCTCACACTACCTTAACACCCGATCGTTGCCGCTGAATGCTCTACGATATCACAAATGTTGATAATAATAACACTTTGGCCAGCCGCTGATTTGTCGCGGTTCTCGGACGAGGAGAAGGCCATGGTTACCCCTCTACTCCCAACTGCCTCCCTATTCCCACGCTTCTCCTCTCCACCCAACACTCGGAGACGAACTGCTTGATGATATCCCTTGTCCCATCCTTCCCAATCTCTCCGATTAGCATATTAACCCTCTCCTTTGAGTCTCCCCCTAACCACATGTCCTTCATTCTCCCATCCCACTTCCCCATTATACTCCCAGTGAATTTCATTCTTTTAGGCTGATACTTTGGGCAATCTAGAAGAAAGTGTTCCAGGGTCTCCACCACGTCCTTTATCTCGCAGGCCACCCAAAGACCTCTTTGATTTGACCCCCTCTCGCCAATTACGGTTACTATGCTCCATGACCCTTTCTCTGACGATTTTTTTTACCCTGGTTTGCCCCAACGTCCAGGTCCGAGATCTCCAATGAGTAGTTCTCTACTAGCTCCCTCACTTGGACCATCCACCCCGTTTTGATATTTGAGTTGAAAATTCTCAGGAACATTACTTTACACCTTCGGTTGTCGGGGAGATTTACCAAATAATTAAGATAACCGAGCTTCAACAGGTCTATCCTGTCCTTGATCCTCATCCACCCAAGCTCACCCCTGATTGCTTCTAGCGCTGCTGCATTACTCGACCCCGTTATCCATTGACCTGCATCGTTCTGCAGGATTTCCAAGCTCTTTACGGCCGTCTGGTTTAGGGGTACCACTTCCGTACCGTATGTTATACTTGGCAGCCCCACCATTTCCCAAATGGTTTTCCCCACGAAAACCTTATTGTAACTGTTTCTCCCTATAAGTTTCATTTGGTTAAGGATTCGCTTCCCTTTCAGAATCAATTTATTTGTGTGGTTCCGGTAGATGCCTCTTCCTATAATGTTTATATTTACCCCCAAATACTCGTTATCACCTGTCTCTCCCACACTGAGAAGTTTGCTGCTCCCTTCCGGAATGCAGAACTCACACACTCTCCACCTTCGAGTGGGGTCCACTTTGCGGCCCACATGTATAACTTTGCTCTTGCTTTCATTAAGTTCGAGTCTCCATTTGCTCCCATATTTCCCAACAATTCCCAGCATTTTCGTTAGCCCCTCTTCGCTTTCTGAGACTAGAACCATATCGTCTGCAAAAATTAGCCCTGGGATCTTAAAGTCCCCAACTGCTACCCCCTCCTCGCTACGCAGGAGTTCATCTCCTAAACCTTTGACGTGCAATGCAAACAGGATCGGCGAAAGGATACACCCCTGTTTTAGGCCTATCTCCATAGGCACACGTTTCGTTGTAATGTTTCCCAGGCTACGTTCACTCTGTTCATCTTTATATAATGCTTTCATAATTCCAACAAACTCGCCTCCTAAGCCCATAGCCTTCAGCTTGCGCCACATACCTTCCCTCCATACTCTATCGTATGCCTTTTTGATATCCAAAAAGGCCATAAACATCTTTTTCTTTTTTGCTTTTGCGGATTCTATCATTTGGGATAGTGTGAAAAGATGGTCAGTAACTCTCCTTCCCTTCCTGAAGCCATTCTGGATTTCTACCAAAAAAACCTTCTCCTCAATCACCCCCTCTAGTCTCCCATACAGGACTTTACAGAAAACCTTTCCAATGTTGCTACTGACAGAGATCCCTCGATAGTTATCCAAAACGTCTTTTTCCCCCTTTTTGTGAATAAATGTCACTTTACTTTCTCTCCACTCCTTTGGGACCTCTTGATTTTCTATGGCTAGATTGAATAGGGCAGTTAGGCTTTCCACGAGTTCCTCTTCCCCTTTTTTGATAAACTCGTTAGGAATTTCATCCACTCCTCCCGCTTTTCCATCCCTTAATTTTGATATCACCTTTCGCACCCCCTCCGTTTTAATTTCGCTGCACACGAAGCTCGATAGGTTTTCCTCGACCTGATTCGGACACTCTGGTGGGCTCCCCATGCCCCATCGCTTATCGTTTACCTTTTCCCAATGCTTGACTAGTTCTGATGCGACTTGATCTTGCTCGTCTGAAACTATGCCATCTACTTTAATACTCTGTGGGTTACTTCCTTTGTTACGTTTATTCACCCATTTCCAAAATACGTTCGAACTCGACCCCCCTGTCGTTATTATCGTCCTAATAAGACTGCTATTTCGTACTCTCCGATTGTCGTCTTTAATTTTATTTACTTTATTTCGTGCTTGGTGGTATTCTTCTTTAGCAACTGCGGCCTCATTGCTTTCCGCCCCCATAAGTTTTCTACTTCTCCTGTATGCAGCACATTTAGCTTTTCTTCCCTTTATGGCCCTTTTCAGTTCTTCGTTCACTCTGTACCCAAGTTCCCGTGTTGGCACCCTGACCTTTCCTACACTTTCCTTTCCTGCCTCCACCAGGCTCGCAACAATGACGTCGGACATCTTCTGGACACTGCCCCTCTTGGGTACGGTTGCAAACTTTGGTTTCAGTTTTTCATTGAACTTCGCCCAGTCAGCATCTTTTTTGAGTTCCCAAATCTCCTTAGAGCTTCCTTTGCTTTTACTAGAGTTTTGGCCCTGATCGTTACTGTAATCAAATTGTGATCACTATCCACCTTCATTTTACCCTCATCATCCACTTCTACCCCTATCACCTCCCTCCATAAATTAATATATGTGAGGATGTAGTCGATTATTGATTTTCTTTCGCTCCTCTCCCAGGTCCATTTCCCCTTACACCTCGCGTCCCTGTTCAGAATCTTCAGACCGAGCTCGTTTGTGAAGTTCAACAGCTTCCTTCCATTCCTGTTGACTTTATTGTCCCCACCCTCTATGCCTTCTTCATCATTACCTATGTGGCCATTAAAGTCACCCATCAGAATTATACCGAGCCCCTTGTTTTGTAATTCGGTGATATTGGACCTTAGTGTTGAGTATATCGAATCATTCCATTCGGGTTGGCTTCCCTCCACCGCACAATACACAACCCCAAGGGCAATACTTTTGTTTTTCAGACTGATCCTTACCCATCCAATTTCTTTCGATACTTCAGCCGGGGTGCTGATGCTTTCCAGGCCTGTGATCAGCGATGGTTTCAAATCCTCTTTAATGTACATGCCTACCCCTCCCCCTTTTTTCTGGCCTTCCGTTCAATGTTGATGAACTTCTTTATGGAAAACTCGGCTTAACCATAAAGCAGAAGAAAATTATATTTGGGGCGTTCAGTCATTTATCTTATCGTCAGGTGGATTTGAGTAACTCCAATCCCAACCCTTTGTCAGTCCATACTCAAGTCCATTTACGTGAAAGACGGGGAGTGGGGTGTGCTCTTTGATGCAATGACGGCGGTGAGTGATAATACCCCACTGTCAGCAGGTTAGCTTAGATAACGGCAACCTTTCATTCACCTACTTTCAACTTTCATTTTGGTTGATGAAACTTTTCTTTATTTTTATTGATGTATCTATGTCGCAAATTGTAAGTTTAGTTTTCGAGGAGAGGAGCCTCGTAAGTTGTTATAACTTGTTCTCCAATCCTTTTTGCTGTAATTGGTGGCAAATAAAATATGTTTAAACTAACAAGTTCTGATACTGTATGTCTGTTCCATGTTACTAGTTTTTGTACTAGGCATTTATTTGATATTTTATGATGTGAAATTTGTTACGCTCAGCTGTCACCATGGTCATAGTGTTGCACTTTGCATGTCATTGATTGACCGACGCCATCTTGAAGGGAAGTGGGCGATCCGATTCACTGACGATGTCCTTCACTGACATTTCGACAGTCCAGTTGTATAATGTTCAGTGGTCATTTTTAATTGCATGAGCTTTAGAGTGTGAAGGCAACAATGGAAATATTCATCCTTCCCGAACAGTTTTGTCTGATACATTTTTGGAAAATGTCTGTAATAGTCTCTGGCGTCATCGTGCCCCCATGTAGGCAACCGGGATAAAGTGCCTGCCCAAGGACACAACGCGGGTCGTCCCGGATGGGAATCGAACTCGGGACCTCTAGCATAGAACTCAGTCACCGCGCTCTCTTCTTACCATTAAAATGAGTACAGCTCAGGCACATTTAATCCAAATTTTTCCCTGTAAATTGAATTGACTTTTTCATCAATGATTTCTGGAGTTAAATTTAGATGATTTTTTTATCACATCCAGTCATGGCTGTTGCAGAGAAGCCATGACTGGATGCGATAAAAATGTCTTCAAAATATTCAGTGGGTTAAGACTTAAATATGAGTATATGGGTATATTACAGGCAAGTATTGGCCATTGTGCTGGGTAAATAGTTGCTACAGATGCGATTTACACTATACAGTGCACAGGGTAAGCAACTCAGTTAATAATGAAACGTTTTTTTTTATAATGAGAGTGTGTGGCTAACCCTGTGCAATGCACAGGGTTAGTGACACCTTCTGGTTATAGAAAAGTGGTAATTGCTGCATCACACACCACACAAATATTACACTCATTGACGCTATGCAATGCATAGGGTTTAGTTGCATAATAGAGATGATCTTGTTTACAACCAGAAAGAAAAGAATGAGGAACCTTGTGCATTGCTCATATTTAGTTGGTAAGCGAACATACACTTAACCATAGGCATTACACAGAATTAGCTGATCGGTTGCCATATCACTGACTTGAAAATGATAGGTTGCCATATCACTGACTTGACTGAGGAGGTAAAATGCACAGGGTTAGTTGGCTACATGGTACATAGTTTGCAGGATTCAAGGAATTAAGGGAAGTACTTCTACTGGACTGTGGAATTTTTTTCAAGGGGAATTCCAAACATGAAAACGTAATTCTGTTTTCAATTCATACCTTGTTCTTAATGAAATATGGTTTTAAAATGCAAATTATTCTCGTAAGAGATGTATCTCAAGTTCATTTGTATTACATGCAACTGGAATCAAACCTTGTCTTAATTAAAAGGAACAAACTATTATTTTTCTGTAACTTTCTTTGTAGATATTCTGTCTGTTCTGTGCATTGTGCGTATAAATCGCTAGTAATAGCAGGATGCGCTGACGAAGTCTTCAGCATTACTGGCGCGTCATTCGCGGCTCTTAATTTGACCTGCCCAAACACAGATTACAATTGTACTGAACCTATTTGGGCAGAAGCAAATACTAACTGCACCAACACACAGTCGATGACGATCACAAATTCTATTGCTGCAACTTCCAGTAGTACAGTAGAAGATTCATCTACAGGTATTTCTCCTACAGAAAGCTCTCTCGGAACACAATCATCAGAAACTGCAACAGCTACATCGCAAATAACGACCAGTTCATCATCAACAAGTTCACGTAAGTACAATTTATTTATTTATTTATTTATTTATTTATTTATTTATTATAAAATGGTTCTATTCAGATGTGATATTGGGCCAGACATTCGTTGTTGATGAATCAGAGAACACAAAAAGGTTCTTCTAACAGGTATCTTCCATTTGAGGATTGTCTTCCCACACATTGCACCACTTTCCTTGTCAACATAAAAAATCCTCTTTCTTATCCCACTCAACTACCAAACCGGGATTATTGCTCTATACAATGCTTCTGGTTATACTGCTTGGAAGTTCAGTCGGAAAACATTGTCGCAGTGCTAGAAATGCAGTTTACTTGATAAGAGGGGAGGGGAAATTAAGTCTGAAGTGTGTACAGTGGAACCCTCTTAATTGTATAGCCACTTTGCCAATGGAAATAATTCAATTAACAGAGGTAGTCAATTAACAGTGATTGTGTCAATTTCCAGTATTCTGGAGATAAACTTAGCATTTATTCGATTATATCATGTTTGACAGAGCTCCTTGATCACTGTCAAACTAAATATAATAGATCAAATGCCTGTATTGGATGTACTGATGCCAAATAGGTCTATAAACACAGGACAACTGGGGAGAGGCAGGGTAATTTCGCGATAGGTTGCAAGATTTTTTATTCAATTAACAGGAGTTTACTGTATAAGCTATATTCAATTAACAGGTCAATTTTGTACTGAAGGTATTGTAAATGGTTTTGTGTTAGGAAATTATATTTAATTAACAGGGTTATTCAGTTAAGAGATATTCAATTAAGTATGCTCCACTGTATTTGCACCATTTCTCTCTTGCCATACTCATTCAAACTGAATTATTGTTTATATTAACCATTTACCCAACGCAGACGATATCAAAATTTATTATTTTTAAATACCATTTTTTTTTATTTTTTTCAAACTTTCAACAAAACCATATCATGTGACCCCTCATTGGAATGAGCTCGATGAGCTGATTCCAACGAGGGGTCACATGATATGGTTTTGTTGAAATTTATCGAAAATTAATATTTTTTCAACTGCTGAATTTGCATATTACGCGGGCGGATGCGGCCAATTCGTTGGGTGAAAGGTTAAGTACTCAGTTCAATTCCGTTGACATTCAATATGATCTTCCACCTCTCTCAGCCACCTCACATAAATTTCAGAAATTGAATTATTGCTCGACTTGAGATCTGCAGAAATCCAGACATAAAACATCAGAGAAGTTAATGAAGTAAAGGTTTTGATTGGGATGACTGCTGTGGTCGATATCTCACGACCCCTCTCACCCCAAACATCATCCCTCGCACGCACATATTGGGACTGGCGAAATAGTGCTGTCTGTCTCCTATTGGTCCCATGTATTAATGCGCGTACTGGTTAGACTATATCATACCGTCGTATGGAAATTAGGAGAAGATGGACCTACGGCTTGTTTTTGAAATGTACAGCAATTTATTCATATCGCAACAAGCAATGGATAAATTTCAAACTTCTCCGGGATTCCAACTATTTCGAAGACTTTTTGCTTGCCCGCACAGCTTTGTGTTAAATACCTTCATCACCAGTAACTGACGATTATGGTGACATGTCCAAAGTTAATCAGGTCCGAAAAGAAACCTCTCTCTCATTTGTGGCAGGCATGTGTGTGTGGAGGTGAGGCTGGGTATTTTCAACTCTCACGGCTATTTGGTTATGTTATTGTGAAACACCTCACAACAGACCAGTGTTGCAAGAGGAGTACCTTCTTCAGCAACAGAACCATTTTGCTTAAACTTGAATTGATCCTCCTGGGGATGTTATATACCAATATCGAAAAATGGTGGTCGGTAGTGTTTTTCAGCAGCTAAGTAATATGTTCTCGGGACCATTGTCCATGGTCGATGTCATTCACTTCCAGTTACACTGCCACTATCTCATCTAGTGCGTGACACGTATTATGTTTTCTGTGTGGAAACAGTTTTAACTATAAGCATAAAAGCTTATTGCTGAATCCACCACTCCGTGTGCTATTGGCAACGCTGCAGTGTGTATTTTTCTGAAATAAATATTGTGACATGTATGGATTCCCTAACAGTTCATATTAGTTAATTTAGGTG
Organism: Pictodentalium vernedei; assembly: GCA_031216915.1. Classification (NCBI taxonomy): domain Eukaryota; kingdom Metazoa; phylum Mollusca; class Scaphopoda; order Dentaliida; family Dentaliidae; genus Pictodentalium; species Pictodentalium vernedei. The sequence goes on from CM062296.1 coordinate 356,777,517, forward strand.
CTTTAATTTTTATTTGCATGGTTTTATATGAAATGAAGCTTTGTATATCTCATCCACCTTCTCCACTTCCATTTCCAGCCATGTCCAGACAGTTCTGAGTGTGGTAATAGGAAACTAATTTTAAAGTCACAACTTGATGTTATACTCCTAAAAATATGAAAAAGATGCATTTTGAGAATCGTATCTCTTAAATAAACTACCATATCTTCAAAATGTAGGCTTCATCCGCACTAACCATAAATATGGTTTGTTAGTAAAAGTAAACGCGTTATTAAGGATGCACAACTCCAATATCAATGTGTGCCCTGATAACTTGTAGTTCAATTTAGACTTGGACCGCACGGGGCTATGTTGAAGATTCTTCAAATCAAAAGAATACAGATTACTCTGTGACATTAATTAACACAGTTCTTCTGGACATTTTATAAATGAATTAGACATATCGATTGCAGTCTGGATGTCTGATAAAGCAGGGTTCATTGTGTCAAGTATGAGGTTACATGTATTTCAAAGATTTTTTCCGGGATCTTTTCAAGCCATGTTCCTCAACCTCAAACAATCTTTGTCACACAGACTGCAAAAATATCATATCAAAGAGCACCACTTGGATTTTATTAGTATTATTATTGGATTTTATTATTATTATTATTATTATTATTATTATTATTATTATTATTATTATTATTATTAGTAGTAGTAGTAGTAGTAGTAGTAGTAGTAGTATTTAAGAGAACACTGAAGCAGGTTTTATATTGCAAGTTACTTGATATTTAACCCTTTATACCCAACGTAATGGCAAAAACCGGCCAGCGCTATTCTCAAAAATCGCCAATTAATTTTCATTATTTTTAGCTCACCTGAGCGAAGCTCAGTGGGAGCTTTACTGATCGTGATCCGTCCGTCGTCCGTCGTCCATCGTCCGTCGTCCTTCCGGCGTTAACTTTACATTATCGACTTCTCCTCCTAAATCACTAGCCCAATTTTATTTAAATGTTGGCTAAATAATTATTACCTAATGCCAATTCAGATTTGTTCAAATGAAGTTGCCCCTCCTCCTGGGTGGGGCCACGCCCCCAAGGGGCACCAAAATCTTTGAAAATCTTCTTCTCAAGAATCAGCAGTAGCAGACACTTGATATATGGTATGCAGCTTTCTTTTGAGGTGTAGACTCAGATTTGTTCAAGAGAAGTTCGAGGGATAATATTTGGCGTTGTTATGGGAGGGGCAAAAATTTTGGCCCCGCCCTAAATTTCTATTTTCTGAACCGAGAGGCCGATTTGAACTAAATTTAACGTGAGTACTTATTGGGTCATAAATACTTGATTTATGGCAAAAAAAAATTTCCCGCAGCCCCGTGGGAACCTTAGGAGCTGAAAATAGAAAAAATTTAAAACGCCCATATCTGCAAAACTGCACGGCACCGAGAATTTTTATTTGGTGTGAAGCTTCCTTGGGACCAACAGAAAGGATTGGTCAAAAAAAATTGCCATCGGTTTTATCATAGGTTACAGTTTCGGGACTTTGAAAAAGTGCTGAGTCAGCACTTTTTAACACTGTAGGCAATGGGAAAAACATTAAAAAATCTTCTTCTCCAGATCCAGCAGGCAGAATCTTTTGATATTTGGTATGCAACATTGTAGGGTGGATCTGATTCAAGTTTGTTCAAATTGGCCCCCTGGGTTCATATTTGGACTCAGTATAGAAGCCCGATTTCGAACTTAGTGCATTTCAGGCAAATTTCTTCAAAAATCTTCTCCAGATCCAGCAGACAGAATCTTGTGATATTTGGTATGCAACATTGTGGGGTGGATCTGATTCAAGTTTGTTCAAATCGGCCCTCTGAGTTTATATTTGGGCTCAGTATAGGAGCCCAAATTTGAACTTAGTGCATTTCAGGCAAATTTCTTTGAAAATCTTCTTCTCAAGATTCAGCAGGCAGAATCTTTTGATATTGGGTATGCACCATGTTTAGGGGGTGAGATTCAATTTTGTTCAAGCCAAGTCCCTGGGTTCATATTTTGGCTCACTGTGGGAGCCTAAATTATAACTTAGTTCATGGGGAACTTTCTTTAAAAATCTTCTTCAGATCCAGCAGTCGGAATGTTTTGATATTTGGTATGCAGCATCCTTAGGGGGGTGAGATTTAAGTTTGTTCAAGCCATGTCCCTAGGTCCATATTTGGGCTCACAGTGGGAGCTTGAATTGTAACTTTGTTCGAAATGAGGAATTTTGTTTAAAAATCTTCTTCCTCAGATCCAGCAGTTGGAATGGTTTGATATGTGGTGAGTAGCATCCTTGGGGGGAGGGGGGATTCACGTGTGTTAAAGCCAAGTTCATGGGTCCATATTTGGGCTCCCTGTGGGAGCCCAAATTATAACTTAGTCAATATGAGGAATTTTTCTTTAAAAATCTTCTTCAGATTCATCAGTTGGAATGTTTTGATATTTGGCATGGAGCAACCTTAGGGGGCTGAGATTCAAGTTTGTTGAAGCCAAGTCCCTTGGTTCATATTTGGGCTCACTATGGGAGCCTGAATGACAACTTGGTTCAAAATGAAGAATTTTCTTTAAAAATCTTCAGATCCAGCAGATGAATGCTTTTGATATTTTTTATGCAGCATCCTTAGAGGGGTAAGATTCAGGTTTGTTCAAGCCATGTCCCTAGGTCCATATTTGGGCTGATTGTTGGAGCTCGAATTGTAACTTGGTTCAAAATGAGGAATTTTCTTTAAAAATCTTCTTCTTCAGATCCAGCAGTCGGAATGTTTTGATATTTGGTGTGCAGAAACCTTAGGGGTGTGAGATTCAGGTTTGTTAAAGCCAAGTCCCTGGGTTCATATATGGGCTCCCTGTGGGAGCCCGAATTATGACTTAGTTCAATATGAGGAATATTCTTTAAAAACCTTTTTTAGATCCACTGGTCAGAATATTTGGATATTTGGTATAAGCTTTTCTTAGGAAGAGCAGATGCAACTTGTTGAAATCAATTCTCTGGGTTGATATTTAGGCTACCATGTCAGGTGAGCGCCCTCAGGCCCCCTGGGGCCTCTTGTTTTCTCAAAAACATAGGTTATTACCCCTCGTTGGAACGAGCTCGTCGAGCTCAAGCCAACGAGTGGTCATAACCTATGTTTTGGGGCAAAAAAATGAAAAAAATTAGTTATTCACGAATTGTTTTTTTTTTTGCAAATGTCGTTGGTTTTCATGATGGGTAAAGGATTAAGAATGATTTCAAGTTTTGAATGTTGTCTAGAAATTAGTACTTAGACAGTGACTTAGAAGCATTCTTAAAAATCAGAGACTTTCAAGGTTAATGCACTAATTTAAAAGAAGAGCACAACTGTGTACAGTGAGGATGTTAAAAAGGTGATTGAATTATGTTGCACGTGGGAACCCCAAGGAGTGAATCAGCGCTTATTTGCTGTGGTAAACACGCTCTTTTTTCTGGTAAAATAGAACCCGCTCACCAGTTCCTGGAGTGCAAGTCCTTTAAAATGGGCAACATGCATGACTATAAAGGACTGGTTGGATTTGGCTTTATATCCATATTGCGGTCACGCTTAGCCATTGTGGAGAAACGTCTGCATCTTGAACACTCATAAATAAAATAAATTCTGAAGTCTGTGGTTGAGACCTGATTTTGAGAACATTCAAGGCCTTGAGCACACATCTTTCCGTTCAAATACACTCAAGGTTTTTCAACCACCAAATGGACCCTGTAAAGGCATGTGTTGAACATGTGTGGTTTTAATATTTAGATATTTTTTTTATTTATTTTTAACTCAACCGATTGAAAGACACTTGGCGTCCGGTGTCTGTAAACTTTTCATAATAGTTTTCTTCGGAACCACACGAGCAAGCCCAAACAAACCTGTCATGAATTATCTTTGGGTGATGCCCTTCCAAGTCTGTTCATTCAATAGAAGTAGCTTTGCCCAATTGTTTGGGGGCAATGCTCGAAAAACGCTAAATATACGAATGAGTAAATTCCTTTTCCTTATCTAATATACTTTTTTCGTAATCGAGAAAAATTAGTGATGGTGTAGAATCGCGAAATTGACCCACCCGCATGGACACCTCTTAGTTTATGTCATATCCGTCCAGGATGATTTCTTGTTAATATCTGAAAATCTACTCTCGAGATGTCCAGGTACGTGAAAAAACGGTATCGTTTGGTCCGGGGGAGGGGGGGGCATAGTGGGTGTACCTAGTTGCCCGACTATTTAGGATGAAATCATCTTTCTATTTGAATGCCCGAATGCCCGGGTTGTATCTTCCATGTCAGTTCAATGGTAGCAATTAGAAGAGCCCAGGTTCATTATTTGGAGTAGACCCATTAATATTTTCGAAGTGTAGCCACAGGTCTGCACGTTGACAACTTGACAATTTCGATTGGTCTACCGCACATATTCCCTTCGTAGCTATCCTCTTTGATATGATGATGTCGCACCATGTTCCTGGGTCATAAAAGCGGCTCTTCGGGTTCAAAGGGTTTAAAAAATCCTCTTTGAAAGTAACCTCCTCACTTTAACTATCAGAGACTGCCAAAATGCCTCACTCAGTTCCATTTTCAGAGGCAGATATAAAGTTATTTATTTCATTGACTGTTTACCTCACAGAACTAGGAGACGGCATTTGCAAAAAGATCCTCTAAATTACTTTTTTACTTCGAAAACATTGCTTATGACCCTCATAAGAAGAATTCGAAATTCATCACCATTTGATATGAAGTTTCTGGACCTCATTCACTGAAATCATTCCTAGCCTCAGTAAACCTTGGTAAACCTTGACTGGGGTTGGTATTAATGAACTCGATTCAGAAAAAAACCATCTAATTATGACTCATAGAGATCCTTAAAATGACAGCCTCATTCAGAAAATATATTATTCTTCAATATTGTTCGATGGTTTATAATTTAATTTTCTTCAACGGTATTCGATATTTCTTTAACTGTCTGCCTCACAAGACTTGCATTTGCAAATATATCAATAGCAAAATTTTCATTTTACCTCGACAACAGAGCATATAACCCCAAGTTGAGAACGTCCCACTGACGGGATATCAGCTGTGTTGTCGTGGAAAAAAATCAATTTTTTGGCGATGTTTGTGATTAGTGCAGATCATTTCGGTCATTGTGTTATAATGTTACTGAGGGATTATGTCCACATCCGAAAATTGAATTGAGGGGATTGAATTTTCTAAACTGAGGGATTTTGTCAGTCTCCGAAAATTAAATTGAAGGAATTAAATCTTAATGGCTTTTAGGGGTTGTGTCCTAAGGGGAGTCTGTCCAAGGGAATTTTGTCTAGTAATTGCCCATCAAGACATGTTCTGCTTGGACACTTGCCACCACGATTTATCACTAGTTTCGGACATTAGCTCCTCCCTATCACATCCCTCCCCACCAGTTCAAGTTCAAACTTTACCTAAACTAACCATTCTATTTCTCTATTATTCAAACCGTTTTCAGGCTTTTTTTAGGCTTTTTTTATGATTTTACTGACAAAATGGCAGTTATTAATTTTGGTGGGCTAAATCAGGAATTGAAGCTCTTTTTATTGTGAAACTTCGTCCAAACAACAAAATTGCCATTTTAGGTTTCCTCTCTGTTGTTTTCACAGCAACATTATTTTAAATGTCAAAATTTACTGAAATGAAAACGATGATACATGTTCCTTCCCAGTTCATATTTTTTTCTCAGCAACTACACTAAATTAAAACATATTGTCTGTGAAATTATGTGGCCTGTCCCACTTCGGCGATTGATAAGGCGACTACAGGGGACCAAGCTGTCGCCACATGGTCACCGGGGTGTCACATGTATGGTCGTGAGTAGCCTCCTCAGTCGCACAAAGAGTCGGAGCGTGTTATTCAAAATGTTGAAAAAATGTTCGGCGACAGTGGGTTCGACGCCAGTGTGCGTAACTTGACTTCTACTGACGTCGGTGCTCTCGTAGGTTGTCGCCAGGTGATGTAGGTTGTCGCTGGTGATGGCCGCGGTGAATTCCATTGGCGACTACCTACGTAGGCTCAGCCATCTTTTTTGTCATACTAGCTCAATCTGGGTCTCTTCGGGGACAAGGATTCAACTACACAGGCCTCTTCTTTGCCTTCTTCCCCAGTCTTCTTGTCCTTCTTCTGTTTTGCTGATCTTTCAGCATGAGGGCTTCTGTGAGTAGCGGGATTCTTCTTCTTGTAACAGTAATAATGCAATCTGATGTTGCTCCATGGTAGTCATGATGCCTAATAATTGCAATTTTGTCCAGATGCCTTCAATTGTCTTCATTTGTCGACGACATGGTCGTAGCTCGTCGTAGTTTGTCGCGGATGGACGAAGGTTGACTGCGGTCGTTGTAGAATGTCGTCTGTGTGGTCGTTGGTTGTAGTAGGTGTGGTTTTAGGTTGCCCTGGGTGTGGTCGTAGGTAGTCGTCCTTAGTCGCGACGACTGGTTCACCAGTTGTCTTTAGCTTGCCGTAGCCTGACGTCAACTAGGTGATGGGTTGTCGTAGCTTGTCTTAGACCATGTGGTGGTGGGGGGGGGGGAGGTCAAATTCCGGGTTTTCGGCGACTTGCTACGACTATGACAGTAGCTAGCAGTCGCCTACTAAATCTTCCCAGTGGTGCAGTCCTTCATTTGTTGTCATGTTTTTTTTTTTATTTCAAGACAAGAAATCAAACAAAAACATAAAACAAAACACAGTTACAGACCGTTCGACAAAAACGATCATGGTAGTCTTGTGTAAATTTTAATAAATTTCCAATCTGCATTAAAGTTGATTTGTAGCACCAAAACTGCGCTTCTAAGAGTACAAAACAACCTTCTCTTATCCATGGATAAATGTACAATTTCCGGCCTTGTTTTGTTACACTTAACTGGTTGAGTGCTAGAAGCCACTACAAGGGCTTTGAGAAGAATTACGGTACCGGAGCAAAAACAAACATTTTCGCTATTGTTTCATTTTCAGTCAAATGCAAATAATATCTAGTTTTATATAAATTTGTTTCATAACAAATTATTGGAGAGTGCCATTGCCATTCTCCAATAATTTATAATAAAATAAATTTTGAATAACAGATTCACTCCACCGAAACGAATTTAGCACTCAACCAGTTAAGCACTGCCTTCGACAGCATAAACTATAAAATTCTAATTGAAATATTGGAACAAAGAATAGTTCTCGCATTGCGCTTGACTGCTTTGCATCGTATCTCTCATAACGCACACAAAGCGAAGTCAGAACAAAAGTGATACTGCTGTTCGGAGATTTCCAAGGGTTATAAGTATTAGGTTCATTACCCTACACTATTCATGTTCTCTCTGTTGGTGAAATTTTCCAGAACCATTGTCCTGATTTGAACTGTTACGATGATGACACGCGGTTGTTTATTAGTTTCTCTCACGACATAAAATGGGATGCACGCGATAAAAAAACACTATATTTCAGACACCAATCACAGAAAACGTCCTGAAATTGAATAACGGGAATTCAGTAGTGATATGCATAGGTCTACCACATTGAGAAACGAATATATCCAAACTGCCCCTCAATATTCAAGATTCAACGATTGCCTCGAACAGCCATGCCAATAATCTTGGTTATTTCATGGGAGAACATCTGACAACTGATGAATATGTTAAGCTCATTTATCAGAGTTAGTTATTTCATCTAGGTAATATCAGTAAAATTCTATCTTTCGTTGACACAAGAACACCATTGCAGCTTGTTCATCTCTTTGTTGCTAGCTTATCTAAAAAATTTGTTTTACTTAATTAGTGTTATTTAATACACCTGATAGTTGCACTAATTGTATATATTTCTCAGTTCCAAATCATTTCCCATATACCCAATAGAAGTGTGTCCTGTTGATTTTATATTGATTGAAGAAAAAGTCATTTTCAATTGAATAAAAAATGCTTATCAACTATAAATTCATGTGGAAAATATAAAATTTCACCAGCTTCAGTAATCCAGTTTTACCATCAAATCAAGGAATAAAGTACATTATTCATTTGTCAAAGCATGGTAGATTTTCTCAAGATACGGGTATTTTTCTTATTTTCATTACTCTTTATTTCCACCCAACGGTTAGGTTTGTCCCATGTTTTCAGACCTCATAAGATATTTTCTCTATCTTTTATTATTTGTTGGAAATTGTCTAACAAGAAGCAAGTTACTAATGTTAGAAATATCTATTTGAGCTCTACATAGAGGCTATGGTATGAGTGTTTCGTCATACTCTCTTTATGAAACAAGTCTAAGAATTTTCCGTTTTGTTGAGCCTCTGAGGAGGCATAAGAGAAAGTTGGTAGACGAGTTTCATAAATAGAGTGTGACCAAAACACGAATTTCATATTCTGTTTATCATATGGCACCACAGTTACCAAAACACATCTTTTAGATAGAGAAGGGTTAAAGAATGGAATTTCACTCTGAACTTCATGTATTTAAATGTTACGCATTTCAGCTGCACACATTCATACATCATACCCGCGACGAAATATACTTCCTCAATTTGGCGTTATAAATACTAAGTTTAAAGTATTTATAAATTTCATATCATTGCGATTTTAGTGAATGTTTATAAAAATAAAAGCAGGCATCGTAGCTTTGTTGATGTTTTGAAGTAGTTCTATTTACACGCGCATTAATTTGACACAGATGTTTTGGTAATAGCCAATCAGAAAGTGTTCTTTTGAAATTGACCAATCAAATCAACTGAAGGTGTTATGGTGCACTAATTAATATTAATTGAAAATATGAAGCGGTACAAAGCCGAGAAAACGGAGAAGTTATATGATAAAGTAAATTTCTGGCACCAAGCTTGACCTTTCACCAAACGTAATGTATATTTGGTTAGCAATATTCACGAACATAACCTTTCATTTTTATTACAATGTTTTGAGTGCAAATTTTTTTTTTAAAAGTCCATTATTTAAATCTCTGCACATTGATGTCAAAATACAGAAATTTCAAGAGGTACAATTCTCCCATAACGTAACTAGGAATTTAACAAATTCAATCATGTTTGACAGAGAACCAGGGGGTGCACTGGGGACAAGTGCCCCGCCACTTTTTTCCACAGACACTTTGCGCGGTTATACAACGGGTTTTAAAACTAACACATGCAAACGTGTCAAAAAACAGATATTCCTGTAAAACATTATTTGCAAATCCAAACAACATTTGGCGAAGGAATCCCACTTTCGGTCTCTTTGGTCCTTTTTTTCTACTTCAATCATCTTCCAATCCGAAGCCTAGCCTTCGGTTTGGAAGATGATTGAAGTAGTATAAATGGATAGGGCAGTGTCCAGCGCGGGCTCATCTAAACGAAAGACTATAGTGTTTCATGGTACATTTACCGATATACGATTTTAACATTTCTCCCAATTGGCTGAACCATTGTGGCTTAGAAAATTTGTTCCCCTCCACTTTTACCGCCCCTCCGCCACCTCTATTGACAGCAGCGTGAGGATCGTTAAGAACATCAGCAGCTGTCCACCAGTTATGTTAGGTAAAGTGTTAACCTCTTCATAATTTTGGGAAGCACTTCATATGCAGCTGGGAGCAGAAATGCAATATCCTAAGAATTTGTTATCTTACAATTTATTGGAGAGTTCAGATGGACACTCGCTGAAAAAAAGGTAATAAAACAAATCTAAAAGAAAATAATTTTACAATCTACTGTCATCTCTGGGAATGCTCTAATGGGAATTAGCTTTAGCTGACTTATTTTCCATAATTCGACTTGTGGTTCGTTGAAATGAGTCGACACCCTGTCAACTCAACAACTCGTACAAACAAAGGACTACAACAAATGTTTTGGATGTGTGTTTTCTGCTTTTGAATCTCGATCAAGATGGAAAATCAGTTTTGAATGTTGTACCATATGTATAGCCCTTAGTTTGTTGAATCATTGTGAGTTTTTTTTCATCTTTTAGTGCAGTAACTCATACAAAAGGTCAATAGATTTCTACTTTTGGTATGTGAGTTTACTACTATAATATCGCCGTTCTGTGAGTATATTATAGCATTGCAGATAGCGCATTGTTGCACTCAAGAGGCAATATTGTGACAGCATTTGAAAACCGCTCCGTCCGTCCGTCTGTCTGTCCGTCCGTCCGTCCGTCCGTCCGTCCGTCCGTCCATATGTAGACATAATTTTGTCCGGAGACTTTCTCGGACATTTATGTACCAATCTGCTCCACACTTGGTATGAATGTTCACCATCATAACCTGCGCACCTCAGATTATAGTTCCGGTCGGATTATTTTTGCCAGAATTATATTCCTTTTCGACTTAAAAAAGCAGGCCAAGAATTTTGTCCGGAGATTTTCTCAGATGTTTATGAGTTGATTCCATCAAAACTTGGTATGGTTGTTTACTACCATGGAAACCTGTGCACCTGTGATCATTGTTTCAATTGGTCGTTTTTTGCCAATGTTATATCCCTTTTCGTCTTAGAATTTCTAAATTTTGTCCTAAGATATTCTCAGATGTTTGTGAGTCGATTTCTTTGACGCTTGGTATAGATGTTCACCATCATGGAATTCTGCGCACCTGAATTATAGTTTCCATCGGACTTTTTTTGCCAGAGTTATGTCACTTTTTACTGCCTGAATTGCCTAGATTTTTGTCCGCAGATGTTTATGGAGCAATTGTATTGAAACTTAGTATATACGATCACTACCATGGGAAACTGTGCACCTGTGATTATAGTTTTGATCGGAAACTATTTCTCAGAGTTATCTCCCTTTTCGGTTAGAATATGGCAGCGGGGGTATCGACAGGCCCGTCTGGGGACAGTCACACCTCTTGTTTGACCATTACTAACTATTAGTTAACTTTTTTGTGATTTTTAGTCAGCACAATATCTCGAACAAAGGTGAATCGATTTCAGTGATCTCAAGTGTCTGAGGCTGTTGCTAAGGTTCTGACCCACAATTTTCCAGACAGTTCCAAAAATGACATGTCATACACTATCTTCCGATGCGAATATTCTTTAACTTAGTTATCAAACCCATAACATGTATTACATTTCCTAAATCTGCTAAAACATATAAAACTATCTGACTAATTAGAAATGAACAACCTGAATGTGGGTGAAGTTATTGTCAAATGCAAGACTTCAACATGCAAAATTGCATGAAAAAAGGTTAATACCAGTCATTTTCAACCACCAAACAACCTCAGAAACAGACTTTCCCCACTACCTCCATTTACCTAACCCTAACCTATAACTTTCCATTTCTAAAATGTGAAAAGACCATATGTTTCCATTTAATTTTTCAGTTACATGCCTGGTAACAACTGCGTATAAAAATGACATTTTATAAAATTGCTAATTTTTCGAAGCCACCGTTTCACTTAATTCCTCTGGTAATTTTCCCACATGCATCAGACTCCAACTCTGTGACCAAAACTTCAAATTCTTTTATCCAATAAATAACCTAATGTAAGCATATGTCTAATACAAAACTATATCTCCCATTAACATGGCTTTAGTTTCAACGTATGCCCTATGTTTAGAATTATACCCCCGTGCAATAGAAACTGTAGTGCGGAACCTAAACAAAATATGTTGATCGAGTTTGAAAATCAGTTCCATTTTTAGCTCACCAACTTTAGTTGTGTGAGCTTATGGAATGGCTCGATCGGTCGGCGTCGGCGTCGGCGTCGGCGTCGGCGTCGGCGTCAGCGTCGGCGTCAGCGTACGTGTCCAATAATGTTAAAGTTTCTGTTTAGGTCACTTATTCGCCCTATTTCCATATCATGGCTTTTATAATGCTGCTATATGATGATTATTATCATTTTACCATGATTTAACCCCTCATATCCTACATTTTAGACATTTTTATTGACATTTTTAGTTGCGTTTAGTTTTCTGTTTAGCTCAGAATTTCATGTTTAACTAAGTGTTTAGGTCAGCTGCTGTGCTCCTTCTCTTCCAATGACACTTATATTCATCATACATGTTCCTCAGTATCATTGTTCCATGATTAACCCCTCATACCCTGCATTTTAATCATTTTTCTTGACATTTTTAGTTGCGTTTAGTTTTCTGTTTAGCTCGGAATTTCATGTTTAACTTAATGTTTAGGTCAGCTGCTGTGCACCTTCTCTTCCAATGGCACTTATATTCATCATACATGTTCCTCAGTATCATTGTTCCATGATTAACCCCGCATACCCTGCATTTTAATCATTTTTCTTGACATTTTTAGTTGCGTTTAGTTTTCTGTTTAGCTCGGAATTTCATGTTTAACTTAGTGTTTAGGTCAGCTGCTGTGCTCCTTCTCTTCCCATGGCAATTATTTTCATCATACATGTTCCTCAGCATCATTGTTCCATGATTAACCCCTCATACTCTGCATTTTAAACATTTTTCTTGACATTTTTAGTTGCGTTTAGTTTTCTGTTTAGCTCGGAATTTCATGTTTAACTTAGTGTTTAGGTCAGCTGCTGTGCTCCTTCTCTTCCCATGGCACTTATATTCATCATACATGTTCCTCAGTATCATTGTTCCATGATTAACCCTTCATACCCTGCATTTTAAACATTTTTCTTGACATTTTTAGTTGCGTTTAGTTTTCTGTTTAGCTCGGAATTTCATGTTTAACTTAGTGTTTAGGTCAGCTGCTGTGCTCCTTCTCTTCCCATGGCAATTATTTTCATCATACATGTTCCTCAGTATCATTGTTCCATGATTAACCCTTCATACCCTGCATTTTAAACATTTTTCTTGACATTTTTAGTTGCGTTTAGTTTTCTGTTTAGCTCAGAATTTCATGTTTAACTAAGTGTTTAGGTCAGCTGCTGTGCTCCTTTTCTTCCCATGGCACTTATATTCCTCATACATGTTCCTCAGTATCATTGTTCCATGATTAACCCCTCATACCCTGCATTTTAAACATTTTTCTTGACATTTTTAGTTCCGTTTAGTTTTCTGTTTAGTTCGGAATTTCATGTTTAACTTAGTGTTTAGGTCAGCTGCTGTGCTCCTTCTCTTCCCATGGCACTTATATTCATTATACATGTTTCTCGGTATCATTGTTCCATGATTAACCCCTTATACCTCGCATTTTAAAGTTTTTCATCACATTTTTAGTTGCGTTTAGTTTTCTGTTTAGCTCGGAATTTCATGTTTAACTTAAGTGTTTAGGTCAGCTGCTGTGCTCCTTCTCTTCCAATGGCACTTATATTCATCATACATGTTCCTCAGTATCACTGTTCCATGATTAACCCCTCATACCCTGCATTTTAAACATTTTTCTTGACATTTTTAGTTGCGTTTAGTTTTCTGTTTAGCTCAGTATTTCATGCTTAACTTAGTGTTTATGTCAGTTTCTGTGTTTTACTTTTAAGAGGTTGTGTTTAGGTAAGCTTTGTCGCATGTTATGAGCCTGTTTGATACAGTTCTTGTGTTTGCCAAAGTTACTATCAAAGAGGAATGTTGGTGAGCTATAGGGCGTTGGCGTCCTTCTTTTTTACCACAGCTATGGTCCTTGCCTTTCTTTTCATTCTTGGCCTGTAAACACAATACCACAAAAACAAGCATAGATTTCAACAATTTTTATATCCCTCACGTACTTAAGCAACGGGGTTATAAAGTTTTGTCATGGGAAACGTTTCGAACTTGGGGGAGGGACACGGCCATAGAAGGGCATCCACACAATGATACATAACAGCGGTAACCCATGTGCTTTGTCGTGGTAGGAATACAATACACAAAACTACATCTTGGCCTAACGAATCTCTACACCGAGAAATATCTACATTTTTTGTTTGGCTCTATGTGAAGCGCATGTCGCCCCAGTGGGGACATTTGTTTAATATGGAGCCAAAATTTGCACTTTTTGCTACTTCAAAGGCCATGGAAGAGAAAAATCACACATGCAAGAGTGGAGTGCAAGTTTGTTTTGTTTCGAATTACTATAGTTGAATCGTGAGGGGCCTATGCCTCCACATAGAAACTCTGGTAGTTATTATGGTGTAAAAAAATAGTATTGTATTGATACAGAAGCTCTCAGTATTGTATTGATACAGAAGCTCTCTCTCTCTCTCTCTCTCTCTCTCTCTCTCTCTCTCTCTCTCTCTCTCTCTCTCTCTCTCTCCTCTTCTCTCTCTCTCTCTCTCTCTCTCTCTTGACCTTTGTTGATGGGGTGCCCCCCAGATGCCACGTCACAATACGTATATATATATTTCCAAACGTTTTTCAAACGATGTCTTCTGCTTAATTCTGCACGTTTTCAAATTTTACAACCTTATTTATGATTAAAGTCAAACTGGCATTTCTTTCTTTTTTTGTACTTACTCTCAGAGTTATGGCCTTGGTGAAACACATCTTTGCTATTTTGTTTTAAACGCGATAGGTTCCCCTCCCCTAACCCACCATGGCGGAGTGCTTTGACATTTGACAGTTGTTCTCATAATTATTGCATGAAAGGTGAGTGCAATTTTCAAATTTCTAGCATGTTTAACTTCATAATTATAACCCTTATTTGTGCAAAAACCTTGTTAATTTATTCTTCCAGTAACCTAGCCCTATTTTCATATGACAGACTGATTTAAAACTGAAACGGTTCTTTATCATACATGAGGGCTCAGTTGAATTAATTTTCTAATTTTTAATGCACTTAACATGTCCACCGATCGTGGAAACAAAAAAAAACAAGGTCTTGCACAATCAGTCAGCATATTAGGGTCAGGCGAACGGCATTTTTTCACTCGAATCGAATATCGATTTGGATAGGGATGTTCGTCTCACATCGAGTCGAATATCCATTATCGAACAGAATACCATTCTTCAAACTGGTTTTGTCATGTTTTTTCAGGATAACTATTAGTTCGTACATTATGTGTGTGAATGTACTCTTAAAATGGCATAATTCGACCTCATAGAACGTATCTGCCACCCGGTCGCTGGTCATTGTTTTGGATATATGCATGGCACAGAAGGTCCACATTGTGTATTCGGAAGTGCTCTGTGCATGATAATGAGTTCGCATGCATGGGGAAAACACCATTCGGGTCAAACGTTAAGATAGAGTACTTTCCCTTTTCTTTGGGCCAGGTTATCGGAAAACTTTCGGGTCAGGGTCTTGTAGTATCTGGGTCAACATAACGCTGAACTACATGATAAGGTTCTCGGTCCTGCTCTCAGAGAACACGAACTTGTATTGTTTTCTTTCACTCATCATTCAGACTGTCTGTCTCAAAACGCTACAAGAGTCGGAAAGATTGTTGAAAACTTGAAATGGAACAAAGAATGAAGGAAAGAGAAGAGTCTATGTCTATTTATTCCTTTTGATGTTTCGCAGCGACATCACGGAACTCAATCACTGGAACTGAATTCTGAATGAACAAAAACAACAGTCATATCGGTGATGACTGGGAAGTTTAAAAATTTCGCTTTGTCGCGAATATCGGTGAAGATTTCGAATTGCATCAAATAAGCTGGAGAATTTCGATATCGAATATCGAAGCTTTCCCAGACACTAAAGCATACCTTTGTTATTTATACTTCACTATACTTTGGTAAAATTATCTGAAATTTTGAGTTTTACTTATGAGAGTGAAAAGATGCTTTTCAAATTTCTAGTGGATATAATTTGTAGTTATGGCACATGATTATGCCAAAACAATTTTAATTTGTTTAAAGAGTTTACATTCCTATGGCAGTTCATTTCGAATCACAAATTGAAGCCACAATTTTCACACTCCTAAGGTTAGTAATTTCACAATTACCCCTGTGCTAGAATGTTACTTTTGGCTTCCCATTGGCACATTTGAGATTTCTCAGTATTGTGGTTTGAAATTTCAGAAGTTTCTTCTTGGTATTATGGATTGAAATTTAAAAAGTTCTATTTAGGGGCCAGCAAATCACTCTTTTTAAATTCGAATCAAACCTTGATTGAATCAGATTAATTATTTGAAATTGAGTTGGGCACGTTTTGAAGATGACCGATTATGGAGAGGGTGGGCTGCTGTTAACCTGGTTTGTTCCGACTGTGATAGCACAAGTTCCGACTACAATATAAAATTACATCATCAAAGGCATGCCTTAAAGTTTTAGTTGGAAACTGAAGTGTGTAGAGGCAAGGCATGGTGTGGGCTGATTGTTAAGCAAAGGTTAGCTGAAGAATCATAGAAAAGGAACGAACTGGCAACTCAAACTTCAAACAAGAGAATAAAAGAGATGCCAAAGGCACCTCCCATCGTGCTGAAGAAGAATGAAGTTCAGAACAATGAAGCTTCCACTACAACAAGAGTGAACAATGATGTTCAGAAGAATGAAGTTACCAATGAGAACAAGAACGAACTGAAAAAGCCTGATGTTGGTACTCAGGAGAATGAAGTTTCTCCCCAACCTGCAGATTAAATCAAGAATAATTTACAGAAAACTGAAGATTCAATGATGGACCAACCCAAGAATGGAGCTCCAAAGCACGAGGTGATAGATTTACCTGTCTACAGCACGCCTGAAAACAAATCACACAAGACAGTCAAGTTGGCAGTATACAACACAGCACGAATAACCCAGCGAAAGTCAAACAATAGGAAGAAGGTAAGTTAGAGAAGTATTTGGTCGGATGGTTGAAAATCTCTACAGAAAGAACACGACGACAGAATCACAAGCCACTCAGAGATGAAGAAGATATCTTGAGTAATTGATGACTGTGATTTGAACAAAGTGCTTGTATTCAAAGATACGTACAGCAATTGACTATGAACTTAAACTGTATACAGTGATTGTGACAAAATACAAATAGATAGAATGATATATCTTGTTTTTCAACTACCCAACCTAAGTACGCGGGTGTAGAAGCCGCATGTTTCTACAACTATCATCCCAAAGGTATCCTCCAGAAATATCATTTTTACAGAATCCCACTGTGAGTATACCTTTTTGGAAAAAAATGTTAGTTATGGAATCCCCTTTTCCGAGATGAGTCGTAGATTTGTAAGAGGAGACACTCGTTCGAGCAATTACACAATGGCTTATTTGCTCGAATACATTCAACTTTCATTCAAGTCGTTCAAGCAATACCTATTCAAGTCACTTGTGTGCTCAATAAGATTGGAGTCGTTAGAGAAAGCAGATGAAAACGACTGCTAGAAGCAGTAGAGGAAGCCAAGTATGACAGTGATTATCGTATAGTGATATGTACTGAGAACCATCACAGCCAGTAGTAAGTTGGGAGATTCTAGCACAGGGCACCCAGTGGTAGCCAATGGTAGCTGTACAGAGTAGCAGTAATGGCAGAAAGGAGTGGAAGCTAGTCACAGGACAGACGATGGTGGCACTGGACAAATCAGCAGCAGTGGCTTTGGAGGTATGAAGACCACGAGTGGTCTAGATGCACAGAACTGAACAGTCGCCAGTAGCCATAACTATTTTCAGAGAGATAACGTTGATCAGTATCCAATAAAATGTATCATCACAACATCCTCCAATACCCAGATGGGCATCCGAGTTTAAAGAGGAGTCACTCGTTCCAGTAATTACTCCATAGCTTATTTTCTCGATAAGATACGGGTCGTTCGCACAATACTTATCCCTGCAAGATAGACCCATGTCCGTAGGAATTATAGTGGGTTTCGTTATAAACATTTGAGATAACTCTATATGGGTATGTACAGATTACAGGAAATAAAAGAAACTGACTGGTCATTAAAAGATTTGGGCGAGAGCAGAGGTCGGGGCACCTGGCAGTCTATCTTTCCAAGCTTCTCTTTTCTCTCTTCGTCTCCTTTGATCTTCTCTCTCTCTCTCTCTCTCTCTCTCTCTCTCTCTCTCTCTCTCTCTCCATAGATTCCGTATCCTGATCGTAATAGGTTCTGGTGTTATAGCATTTTCATATAATTCCCTATAACTCTGTAAGATGTAGTTCTACGGAAGCATCTCTTCGTGATGATTCATGGTTCGTGACTCCATGTTCTCTCATTTATCTGTCCAGGTGCGAACCAACTCGCTCGTTGGAGTCTGTTTAATGTCCAACCTTTTAAATTTTCAAAAGTTTTGTTTCCACTAGAATGCTTCGTATTAATATTTAGATACAACTCTTCTATCGGTTCTATTGGGTTTATCCTCGGTTCTTATTAGGGCTGTCACGATTTTTTAATTTCGGAATCGATTAATCGTCGCAAATAATCGATTGATCGTACCTAGATGATCCCCATCTCCTTTTCTGTGAAGTCGATAAAAATGAAGTTGAAGTCAGTTGACCTACCTCAAGTAAACAACGAAGACGATCCTCTTTTAGTTACATTCAAAGCTTTGATGTTCTGAACTTTTGAACCGTCAGTGTAATAATCAAGACCGGTAGGCAGTTGCGAACTTCCCAACTGCCGACCGGTCTTGATTATTACACTGACGGTTCAAAAGTTCAGAACATCAAAGCTTTGATGAATGTACCTGAAAGACAAATGCTTCCAATAGCTTATTGGGGTTTAACATCGATGTTCTTAACTCTTTACCTTTAGAAACAATAGTTTTTTCAACATATTTTCTTTTAATTATTAAACGTCTAAAACGGGATATAATTTACCCATTATTCGACAACGAAAAATACTAATCGATTTCGCCGTGACCGATCAACAATCGATTAATCGATTAATCGTGACAGCCTTAGTTCTTATCTTCAGGTTATACGTCTCCAGAGGTTTTCGACTGGCTCTCTCTCTTGATGTAGTTCTATTAATATGTTTTGTGTTTTCTCGTGTCGTCTTGGGTTGTATTTTCCGATTTTCCGTTGAATGTTTAGGACATTTATTGCATTGGTAGATTCGGAATCTGTGGGTAGACTTCTTATGGCAATAAAGAGTTTTTGGCACTTTTTACATGCGCGACGCTAAGCCATTGCTAGTCAAACGTAAAAGAATATGAAGTTGTGTGATATGCTAACATTTATATCACGATCAGCTGTCATTGTGAGATATTTATCCTCAGATAGCTATTCTCCAAACTATATCCTCCAACATAAGGCCAACATCACCATGTCATAAGTGTTCTGAAATACATACTATCACATAAGTACATCTCGGCTCATTCAGCATGTGCCATTGCACAATGAGCACATTCAAATAAGCGCAGCACCGTACTTCTGGTATGTGTCTATGTGTTGTATGTGTTGAATTGTATAGACAGTTAGTTGGTATAAATCAGACCTGTGTTAAAATGTTCAGGGAATGGTATTATAGACTGATACGGTCTTAGATGAATTGAGCGACTTGATAGCGCATACTCAGACTTGGTCTAACTCAGAGGCAGAGATACGTTCAGAAAGTGACAGAAACAACTGGCAAACCTAAAGTAGTGCTACACGTCAGTAATAATGGAAGAGGACTTTTGTACAGGAAAGGTAATGGAAGCCATGTTACAAGCCATCAAGAGAGTAGAACACTGCAGAATTAAATGAAATCAGAGGAAGTTGACCACAGGCCATAAAAAGGAAACCATGGGGAAGTCGGTAGTAATGTTCTAGGACATACAAAGGCCACATGATGGTCCACGTACTAGATGCCTCACGTGAAGTAGGAGTCATAACTGTCCCCAGATAGTTATGTCCCAAATTGTATCTTTCAACAACACATCACCATTACATACATTTTCTCAAATACCCGTATCAGTGCGTGTGATATATATATTTTGTGGCATATTGTGGTCTATCACATACGCGCATCTAGGCACATCCAATGTGTGCTATTGCACAATATGCCCTATAACGTAAGCACATCTCGCTACCTTTAGTAAGTGACTATGTGTTGAAGTTGCTGTGAACACATTAATAGGTCTCCAATAAGCACATCTTATGGAGTTCTCGATTGCCCTTGGGCAAGAGTTTATATCGACTGATACCTACTAATAACCAGGACCAGAGATAACAAAGATGAATTAGAACAATATATACTGCTAGGAGACTCCCGTATGGGACCCAGATAGGCATACATCTAAGAATACGAGCTAGATAAGCAGTTGGCAAGTCAATTTATGTAATTCTCGGTAGCTGTCCGGTATTTGTGATAAATCGCCATACTCCCAAAGACTCTTAGGGACACCCGCACTATTCAAGACACCACAACACTATGTGCTAATTCTTAATAACCCCGGATGGGAATAAAGGAAAGGAGGATTGTGGAATAATCCGAGCCAAATAAACAGTTCGTCCCCTGAGATCCAATGCGAGTAGACACATAGAACACACTGGACTCGGGTGACGAGTTATCGAGTCGTTTTTGGTAATCAGAAAAACTCTCCTTAAATCAAACGTACCCTCCGAACACAACCTCACCCTATTCTAGACTTCCAGTTCCGTAGCAAGAACCTGCCACATAAGAAATCAAAATGCTGCCTTCAGAAAATCAAAACGGAGGACAGAAACGTGTATAACCCTTATAATACGCGCTTCGTATGCGCTCTAGCGTCTCGCGAAGCAAAAGTATTGCGTCACAACATGAACGCTCATGCGGGGTACCATGAGAACACTTATGACAACAACAATGCACCGCGACATTATATCACTTGAAATTCCCTGATGAGATCTCCCAAATGTTGATCGACTGGGCTGTCTTAATACTCAAGTATCCTGGCAACATGAGGAGTAATGAATGGAGTATGTGGTGGTATATCGTTGCTTCCGTTCTCCTGTAGAAGAAAACTTCAACGATAAAGTTGTGAACTGTTTCAAACAGAATTTTACAATTTTGAGTGCATTTTTTAATGTCGTCAAAAAGTTACCACAAAACCCCCATTGACACAATGTGCATTCTTCGCTAGGAGCTTTTCCCATCTACAGTCTACCTGATCATATAGCAGAACAAAACATGCATTCTGATGAAAATTAACTCTTTTTATTACTTTCCAAAGTGTGATTTCCGGGTTTGATAAAAAACGATAACTTCACGAGTGAATTATGCAACCAAAAATTGCGTCATGTATCCGTGCGCGCAAACGAAGAGGGTTTGCCGTGGGTGTAATGGGGAATTCATTGTTTGTTGTTTTTTTTTACCCGTCACCTAATATGAAAAACAGATGACACTCGCAAAAAAAATTCTCGAATAGCTATTATTTTCATTTTTTGTCTCAAAAGCATACGTTATGATTTGTAAGAGGAGACACTCGTTCGAGCAATTACACTATGGCTTATTTGCTCGAATACATTCAACTTTCATTCAAGTCGTTCAAGCAATACCTATTCAAGTCACTTGTGTGCTCAATAAGATTGGAGTCGTTAGAGAAAGCAGATGAAAACGACTGCTAGAAGCAGTAGAGGAAGCCAAGTATGACAGTGATTATCGTATAGTGATATGTACTGAGAACCATCACAGCCAGTATTAAGTTGGGAGATTCTAGCACAGGGCACCCAGTGGTAGCCAATGGTAGCTGTACAGAGTAGCAGTAATGGCAGAAAGGAGTGGAAGCTAGTCACAGGACAGACGATGGTGGCACTGGACAAATCAGCAGTAGTGGCTTTGGAGGTATGAAGACCACGAGTGGTCTAGATGCACAGAACTGAACAGACGCCAGTCATAACCTATGTTTTAGAGACAAAAAATGAAAAAATAATGAAAATTAATTGGCGATTTTTGAGAATAGCGCTGACCGTTATGTTAGGTAAAGAGTTAAATAATATAATTATCGTTAATAATGAAAAGTAATAAACAGAGTAATCGCTTGACTGGACTGGTTACGTGAAATAATTCATTCGAGGCGAGGGACTATATTGTAGAACACTTGTGCGCATTCGCGCACTCGTGTTTGTACCAAATCCCTCACCTCCCATGATTTATTTCACGTAACCAGTTCAGTCAAGCGATTACTCTTTAATGAATGTCCATAGTACCATTTTTCCAACCTTCATCGCAGTTTCGCGATTCTTTCACAACAAATGCATTTTTTCCATATTTGTACACGTACCCTAAACCTCCAAATTCTTTTGATGGCCGTGGGTCACAAACATACGACGGTTGAGCTTGTTATATTCCGGTAGGGGTCAAGTTACAATTTTGAGTTTGGCCGCTGCACTGAGCTACCGATCCAGGCGAAAAATGTTCCGACTCAAAAAATTACTGGGGGTGTGACACGCCCAAAACCCGCTTAGCGACGCCTCTGCGTCACAGCTGCAGAATTCCCTGGTAATACAAAACACAACTTGAGCCCCTCTACTTTTCGTCAACAAAGCAATTTTGATGACATGTTTTTGAAATTACGTATGATAATCTCTTTCAGCTGGTTGTGATATGAATACCCTTGTCAATGATATTGCATCATGCTATCCACATCCATGGAATGTGTCTCAAAGTTTGGAAGTTGACTGGCAACAACTAGGTAACAATTTGACGGCCTGGTTGAATTTCTATACAGAAAGGGGTTATAAGGTTTTGAATGTAGATTACGTCGGCATCAATCAAGGCTGCCAGTAAGTAACGTTTTAATTTATTTATTTGTTTATTGGTGTTTTACGCCACATCAGCAGCTAAGGCTATATTGTGGCGATGAAAGACCGTTTTAATTACTTGCCGGCATATCTGTCGCATCGATCCACATTGCTCTGTCCGTCACCTACCCAACCAACGACATGAAGTATCTCACCTATTGCTGGATGAAGCGGCCAAATCAGGTGGGGCAACATTAGTAGAAAATTTGCAGACGTCATGTCCCATTTTTCGGTTTAGAGTTTTTTTTTGACCACCCACCACCATTTTCAGACACCCACCACCGCTTTCCCATTGGAATTTCGAATTGCTTTGACAAACAATTTGACTTAAATAAAATATTTTTAAATTATTCCCCTGATTTGCACAAAAGGAGCAGGGGGGGCCACTAAAAATTTGCAAGACGTGACGTTGGGGTGGGTGGGTCTCTTGAGTGCGCCAAAAATGTTCATTTCTAACTTGTGCAATTTTTTGAATTTTTTAAAAATATATCAGCTAATATATACCATCATTTGTGTTTGAAACCTTAAAGATGACGTTGTACATCACACTCTTAACATAAATACAACACCAGGAGGCTTTATATGTGAGAATATTGGGCTTACACTGGGAAAATATCACACGTTAGTAGGGGGTAGGTGTCTTGTTCGAAGTGTAGAAAATATGCAGACAATATTTTGGGAACAATTCAAATGAAAATATGTTCCCGTATATGTACACCTGCTCTGGCCAAGCCTGATAATGAACAGCTTGTCATTTGTAGATTGGGGCCCACAGCAGCCCACAGAGGTTTAAATTGGTGGTACCAGTTTAACCCTTTACCTAACATGAAAAGCAGACGACACTTGCCAAAAAATGATTGAATAACTAATTTTTTTCATTTCATTTTTTGTCTTAAAAACATAGGTTATGACCCCTCATTGGAACGAGCTCGTTCCAATGAGGGGTCATAACCTATGGTTTTGAGACAAAAAATGAAAAAATAATAAAAATTAATTGGCGATTTTTGAGAATAGCGCTGGCCGGTTTTGGCCGTTACGTTGGGTAAAGGGTTAAGAACATTATGAAAAACCCCTAAAGACAGCTGTGCCTACTAAGTTTATAAGCTTATTTTGGATTTTAATGGGAAAGTGGGGGGTGGGTGTCTGAGAACGTTAGTAGAAAATTTGCACGTAGTGGGTTGGTGGGTGTAAAAAGGAGCCGAATAAAAAATAGGACGTCACGTATTGCAAATTTTTAGTGCCCCCCCCCCCCCCCCCCCTTCCTTGATAGGAGTAAGCTAAAATGACAAAAAGTTCACTCCATTCTGATTTTATGTATTTATTTTTTACTTGATTCTCGCAGGAGTCTGCATGATTGATTCCATAACTGACTCAAAGTACCAGATTTGTTGGTATGATTTGTTTATTTCTTGTTTATTTTTGCCTTATTCTCAAATACAAATCAGTTGAAAATGTCAATTTTCTAAACTCTCAAATTACCAATGACACATGTGGTAAAGTCTTAGTGCACAATAATAGCAAGTTAAACTTTACTTAATATTATATTGTGACGAGGTCATTGAACAATATTTGAAACTTTAAGTGAGTTGGAACTGTTAAGGAAGTTGAAACAGGGCAGCTGTCACAATCAGTTCACTAGCACTCCTTCTCCGTCATAATATTAAAGCAATGGCAACGAGTAAACAACAGAACCTATTCTCAAATATCATTTTAACATTTGAGCGAATAAGTGAAGCCCTTGAAGTAAACAGAACATTAGTTGATGCTAGTACTTTTCCACATTAAATCATGTTGTAGCCAATGAATGATAAAGCATTTGTCCAGCAAAAAATTGTCCGGCATATTTTCTTCACTGAGAACCAGACACCCACCCCTCCACCGACAGGTATTATTCGTAACATTTGCACAGATTTCACCTCATATTAACACTTATAAAGGCTCCTTATGTTGCAGTTAACCTTTTAGGGTTGATTTGCAGTATTATGTTAGCGGTTTGGAACACAAATAATGATATATTCTGATATATTGCAGAAAATTATGAAAAATTGCATAATTTGAGAACTCACGTTTTAGCGAACCCATGAGACCCATAACGCCTCGCAAAGTTTTGGTGTCCCTCCCCCCCCCCCCTCCTCTGCATACACCCCTACTAAGGAGTAGATTTAATTTTAAGCGATCCTCATCGGATATCATAGGGTAAAACACATTACCCTAAGCTTCGGCTATAAATATAAGAAAGTAGCGAAAATACGACACAAGACATTCGATTATGCTATAACATCTTAGAATTCCTTACAAAATTAGACTGGTGGCCTGAGAAATTGAGAGTGTGCGTGCAGACGGGCACTTCCGGATAAATAAAAAGAAAATATATGATATAAGAGAAACTTGGGATAATTGAACAAAGAATAAGTGATGAAATTAACCCTTTTTCCCAACGCAGACGATATCAAAATTTACTATTTTAATTATTGTTGTTTTGGGAGTTCTTTTTAATTTTTCAAAAAGTTTGAACAAAACCATATCATGTGACCCCTCATTGGAACGAGCTCGAGGAGCTCGTTCCAATGAGGGATCACATGATGTCGTTTCTTTGAAATATTAAAAAAAAACAACTTTTTGTTCAATTTCCCATTATATAAAATATGCGAGCGAATGCGACTTTTTCATTCCGTAAAGGGTTAAACATTTAATTAATCGACCTACGGAAGGAAACGACACATGTAAAAAATATTTTTCAATAGCGTAATATTTTCATGATATGTCTTACAAACCTGGCCTATAACCCCTCATTAAAATGTGCTCAGCGGCCTTGTATGTACCTTACTTTTTCAGGCTATCCTTCCCCAAAGCCTACTTTAGGACCCCCTAAAGGGACCCAGGCTATGTATGACCCATATAGGCTTTCCCCACATTGTTTTGGCTTAACCTGTATGTGGGGATCCCCCCTCCCCAAAACCCAGTCCCTCCCCACCAAAGCCCAGGATTGTTCCTCCCCCTTCCTAAGGCTAGCCCAAAGCTGGGGGACTTCCAAACTAAGGCGTCCAATGAGTATTAACAAAGAGTTCCCCCTCCCCTTCCCCCACGTAAATTTCGAGCTCTGTTGGTGTATCTAAGGTAAATGTTGTCAAGGACATGTATATGTAAATACAAACAAAAAAAGATTAAGTTGAAGACTACCTGGTTTGTTTAGACATGTCATAAAGGAATTAAGATAGAGAACACCTGTTTTTTGTCTATGTATTGCATAGATAAAGGTGATTAAGCTAGAGAAAATCTTTGTTTATAAGAAGATATGATAGTGCCACGTTTTTAGTTATGCAAATAGATAAGGGACAACTGATATGTTTGATTATGTCATAGATAAAGGTATTATGATAAACGTCTCTTTTGTTTATAAGAAGCTTAATATGATAAAGACCATGTACATAGTTTGATTATGTCATAGATAAGATGGTGTCACATCGCAGGTGTTCGATAACCCAGTAAGCTCGCGGCGGTTTCTGATTGGTCAAACAGTTTTCCAATCAGATCATTCCACGCGGCGATATGTTTCATGGGACAAATAGATAAGCGTGTTGTAAAATTATCTCACGCAGGCGTTCTCTGAATGATCAAACAGTTATCCAATCAGATCATACCACTCGGCGGTATTTTCTATGTGACAAATAGATAAGCGTGTTGTAGTAAACTACTATAGCATGCTCAACTCATAGGTAAGCTGAAACGGAATGGACAACTCTAAATTTTTCTCCTTATTAAATTTTTATTTTCACATAAAATCAGTTTTTTGCAAGGTAATTAATTGGTTTTACAATAGTCAAAATGGATGTGCCGAAATTGGGGTGCCTGGGGATATGGCCATTGGATATAGAGGTGATGAGAATCGGATATGACTTCGTTGTAATAAGGAGAGATAACTCTGCGTGCAGATTATGGGAAATCAAGCAATCTGATTGGTTAGTTATAATTTATATAAAATGATCTAGATAAATGAAACAACAAGAGTACACGAAATAGGATCAGAACTAACAAGAATAAGCCAGAATAGCTAAATATAGTAATAATAAGCAAAGCCTTTCCAGCTGATAGGCTCTTCTACACAACTGGAGTATACTCCAGGACAAAGGAACATGCTTAGGTAGACGAAAACTATTGCATATATAAATAGAAGCAGAGAATTCTGAAAGAATTCGAAATAGTACAACTTGTCGGGTTGTTTGTGGTAATTAGATTTACTCCGATTCAATCGAACATATTCTCCGAACATACCCCATCCCATTGCAGAAAAATTGGGTAACATAGCAATCACGTGCTACCATAGAAACCAAGATGGCGGCCTCCAGTATACAAAATGGACGACGGAAACACGTATCACCCTAACAACACGCGCTGCGCATGCGCTCTCACATCACGTATCACTATGGAGATGACGTCACAACATGGCCGCTCACTCGGGTTACCATGACAACACCAGTGCCACTGGGTCACGTGACTATGACGTCCCATGAGATCATCCAAACGAGGCCTCAAAAGCCCGAGACATACTACTCACGATTTATAAGACAGTGAAAAGTATCCTCAAATATGCGCATGCGCACATCAATTTTACATATTTGTACATCAGTTTTACATACAGGCACATTGGTTTTAAGCATCTGCATATCGGTTTTACATACGGGAACGTCGGTTTTAAACATGTACACATCAGTTGCTCATATGTAAAACCGATGTGCACGTATGTAAAACCGATGTGCACATATGTAAAACCAATGTGAACGTATGTAAAACCGATGTGCACTTAATTAAAACTGATGTGCACATGTGTAAAACCGATGTGTACATACGTAAAACCGATGTGCACATATGTAACACAGATGTGCACGTATGTAAAACTGATGTGCACATATGTAAAACTGATGTGCATATATGTAAAATCGATGTGTACATGTTTAAAACCGATGTGCCCGTATGTAAAACCGATATGCACATGCTTAAAACCAATGTGCCTGTATGTAAAACTGATGTGCACATATGTAAAACTGATGTGCGCATGCGCGTATTTGAGGATGCTCTTCACTGTCTTATAAATCGTGATGTCAGCCCAGTTCTCCTTTGTTCTCTGTGCGTTCAAAGAGTGAAGACATGCCGAGCCACAACTGTAAATTTTGTAGGAAAAAGACACGAAGATGGTTACTGTCTCAAGAGGTTTGGGATGACGGGTGAAGGCATTCAGTGAAACGAAGATTATAACTTGTCTAATTCTAACGAGAGCACATATTCAGAGTTAGACGATAGTGATACAACCACTGAAAGCGAATATTCAGAAGAAGAAGGTGACGAAACGAACATAATAGACACTTTAATCATAAGAGCATAATTATGAAGATAACGCAGCTAAATTTCAGAGATTGAAAGTGTCGTACATAGAAAATGGCTTGCCCACAAATGAGGCCACCAAAGCGGCCAAGGAAGCTCTTAGAGACAGCGCGAGAGCTTCCTTCTGTAAGAAACTATTTAAGGCAATGATTCGAGAACGGCGCTTCAGACAACATCCGGTCTATGGAAAAATTAGGAAAACTGCTCAGCGACTTCGAGATGAGGAGGGTTGCGGAATGAACGAAGCTGAAAAATTCGCAATTGAGAAACGAAAATACCTTTTTGATCGATTATTAAGAAAATACACGTTTTTGGATGTGCAGACAGCTTGAGATGATAACTGGAGAATGTCCAGAAAAACGACAACAATAAAACTGCCCTTTTTAGGGCCAAAAGACAGTTAATGAACATTTAAATATGTTTATTGTATGATTACCTGTAAAAGTATTGTAAAACTACTTATTGTTGTAAAAATTACTTATTGTGAAATTGTAAAATTACTTGTAAAAACCAACTGAAAATCCATTTTGACTGATTGAAAATCCCTTTTAGCTGTTTGTAAGACCATTTTCCGCGTTATAAAAAATACTTGTTGAATTGTAAATCTGATTGCAGATCCATTTTGACTATAGTAAAACCAATTAATTACCTTGTAAAAACTGATTTTATGTGAAAATAAAAATTTAATAGAGAGAAAAATTTAAGAGTTGTTCATTCCGTTTCAGCTTACCTATGGGTTGAGCATGCTATAGTAGTTTACTACAACACGTTTATCTATTGGTCACATGGAAAATACCGCCGCGTGGAATGATCTAATTGGACAACTGTTTGACCAATCATAAACCTTCGCGATTTTACTGGGTTATTAAACACCTGCGATGTGACACCATCTTATCTATGACATAATCAAACAGTGTACATGGTCTTCATCATATTAAGCTCCTTATAAACAAAGGAGACCTTTATCATAATACCTTTATCAATGACATAATCAAACATTCCAATTGTCCCTTATCTATTTGCATAACTATACAACATGACACTATCATATCTTCTTATAAACAAAGATTCTCTCCAGCTTAATCACCTTTATCTCTGCAATACAAAGACAAAGACCAGGTGTTCTCAATCTTAATTTCTTTATGACATGTCTAAACAAACCAGGTAGTCTTCAAATTAATCTTTCTTTTGTTTGTAGTTACATGTACATGTCCTTGACAACATTTACCTTAGATACACCAACAGAGCTCGAATTTACGTGGGGGAAGGGTAGGGGGAGCTCTTTGTTAGTACTCACTGGATGCCTCAGTTTGGAAGTCCGCCAGCTTTGGGCTAGCCTTGTAAAGGGGGACGAACAATCCAGGGCTTTGGTGGGAGGGACTGGGTTTTGGGGAGGAGAAGCCCACATACAGGGAAAGCCAAAACAATGTGGAGGAAGCCTAAATGGGCTATACAAAGCCTGGGTCCCTTTAGAGGGTCCTTAAATAGGCTTTGGGAAAGGATAGCCTAAAAAATGGAGTACATGCAAGGCGGGTAGGGCGAAGGGCGCCTAAAAATAGCCTAGGCCTAGTGAGGAGAGGAGAGGAGAGGGGAGGGGGAGGCCTAACGTATTTGGGCACCGAGGTCAATGACCTTGGGGTCGGGGTCATGTACCCGGTGGCCTGGTAAAGAGGCCAGATCTCAACCTTATCTACTACTGGTGATAAACTAAGTCATGGTGCGAAAATTACAAATAAGGAATAGCGCTGACCGGTTATGGCCGTTATGTTAGGTGAATGTGAAAAAAGTTATGGCTTCCACTGTTTTTGTTTTTTGTGTTGTTTTTTATACCGCCACTTTCGAAAAAAATGGGGGGGGTATACTGGATTACATACGTCCGTCCGTCCGCCCGTGTGTAAGTCCGTCCGAGAATATTCATAACTTTCATAACTTAAGTAAATTATTATGGAACTTGGTATGTAATTAAATTGTAACATTTCCCAAGACTAGAATGATTATCGGTGTTGTCAGATTTTATTTTTTTATTACTTGTTTTAATTGATTTATGCTTCATCAGTCAGCAATGCAGTGGGCGTATGAATTATCTTCAGCAATAGCTCTTGTTTTTTCTACGAGGTTTTGGTCTTTTTGAAGTACTTCGAGAGACTCGTTGTTGCTGTATGTGGTGTTTTAATCGGAGACTTTCTTTTGAGGAGATAGCATGTTTGTCCTCAAAAATTCTTGAGCCTGCTTTCCTTTTATTTTTGTTCTTCTTCCACAGGAGTACAAATCTTTCAGAAATAGGTACGTGTTATAGGAATGTGATGGAGAATTGTGGAATACCCGTATCCAATGAAACCGAAGCAATTTTCACGCAAGCCCTACAATCAACGTGTCAGACTGCTGCGGGTAAGTAGTAGAAATCAGGTGTGATAGAACACTACAGTTTACTTGTGCCCAGTTGCGTATTTTAAAACATCATAACAACGGATGAGTATTTCAAACATTGCTCTTTTTAAGGAACATTGCGGTACTGTGGAGCTGTGTAGGGACTTTGAACGCGCGGGTTGGATTAATTGACACCGACACCACTAACATTTTAAAATGTACTGTCTCACAGGCTATTGGAAAAGACACAAATCCACCTCCAACATCGACTAGATAGCCACCGACTCGTGTCAGGCAGCTTTATGGGTGGGGAAACAGAAGTACCCGAAAGAGAACCACCAAGCAACGGCGATCAACTGCCAGACTTTCTAACTTATTAACTTCATACACTAACTCCACACATACAGGGAATGTTCACTTTTTTCTATACCTCATATTGTTTAGAGATTCTCACACATTCCGGCACACAATTACTAACAAACTTTTTAATCTTTCCTAAAGTAGACAAAACGAACTTTAATTAATGGTTTCAAAGGCAACTGATATGGAACCAATCAGCCAATCTGCCCTATTAATCCTACCCACAACTTTGGGTGTCAAATGCACTGAGCCACGTGTTCTCTTATTTAGGCTCTCATAACCTAAAGAGATTCCAAAGTTGATTAAAATATCTGTAATTTGTGATGATTTAATTTCACAATAAAATACAGTCATGTTGATTCCAAACATTTTAAAAAAATCATTGTCTTTTTCTCTGACATCACAGCATTTCCTTTAACCCACCCTGTTTTTTGTAATAAAAAAATTTCAGAGACATTTTCAGCCTTTCACTCATAAGAATTAATCCTAGTAAAAAAATCATTGAAAAGACATTTTTCAAATTGACATAATTTCCTATCAATACAGTAATAGATCAGCCTCATGTGTACCTCACGGCCCAATTATTCTAAACAAGACCGAGTGCTAGAATGTATTAACCCCTTCATTTTTCTGAAAATAAAGAAGAAAAAACATACTTTCCTTCCACAAATGTTTGTATACAGCACATATTTGCAAGGTAAAAAGGTATGTGAGAGAAGCACACCTTGACTCCAAATAACCATATAATTTGAGTGGGAAACAGAAATAAAGGAACAAGCATGAGTTGCTATTTGATCCCCACTGTACCAACCAATTCAGTGAAAAAGCCATCCCCCAGTACACATCAGTCCTTCCGTGATAGTTTTTGTGGCAGAAGTTTATAGAGTTTCCAGATGCATAACTAAATGAGATAAGAAGCATCTTAGAAATCAATAAATCACACATATATTTTATCTTATGACTGGCAGAGTGAACGCCTAGTGAAAAAGTCCCTTGGTGATGTATTGCAAAGACATAAAAAGCTCCACATGTACCCTTCCCAAATGGAATATTTTTTCGACGCTGCAGGAATTTTGAGGCAAATCAACCACATGACTCCTTGTATTATACTCAAGGATGCTAGGACCCGAATTCAAAATAAGGAGCAGAAACAAATCGGGTGGGGGTGAGAAGAATAATAAAATCTTACAGATGAACCCAGAAATAAGTTGTAGAGGTCATACAAATACATAGAGTGGCACAGCACTTTTCACCCATCTGATAATGAGAACTACTGACCCAGTCTAGCTACTGCTAACCCTTTCCCCACATCAGCCTATCTCCACTTGTTTCACCTTTTCAAAAAAATAGTTGTTGAACCCTCTTAGAATCAACAAAGATGCTGATTCCAGAGAGATTTAACAACATATTTTTACTGGAATACTCCCGAAACATTAATCTTAGGAGTGGTTAGGCATTTCTATTCACTGATTTAAGATATAATATGTATATTGTCTATTACAGCATAACATTAACAAAAACCAAATCTTTGCGAGACTACTTGGTAAAACTAATAATGACCGAGAAACCAATCACACAGACAAGAGACAAAATTCAATTTCAAGGTATTGAAATTGATGTTTTTATGTTGGGGGAATTCCCTCTTTGTAAGGAACACTGTGCTTGTGATAGGCCCAGCTAGTATTTAGTATTGAGACAGACATACTTCTGCTGAATCTTTTGGGGTGAAAAGAGGATGGAATTTTATACAGTATGAATGCTGCGATGGCAAAAAGTTCAAAAAATGAAGTTACCTGCGGTGTCATGATTTTTAAATCAAGAAAAACCTTCTGGCATAGTTATTTGAATCTGATATTCAGAGCACTTCGAGGCTGAAGGTGTTTGCTCAAAAATAACTGGAGTAAATTTCCAATTGTCTATCAATCAAAGGGGGGTAATCTATTTTCCGTTCCTGTTGAATAGAAAGGAAATTAAGTTGTCTCATCATGCAAAATTCATGTATCTTCATACCTAAACTGCTCACATGGAGTGAAAACCTATTGTATACTCCATTAAAACAACATTTAATTCATTTCACATGATTAAACATACTATTTCACATTTGATTCACTAAATGAGGAGCCCAAAAGAAGAATAGTCTCCATTCTATTCTGTCTCTGAAAGTAGCATGAAGGGGGGGGGGGGGGGGGGGGGGGCAGTGAACCAACTTGGTGGAGCCCTGGGTTGGCCCATCACCCTCACCGACCTCCCAGCACCATCTGGTGGCCGGCGAGGGTATTGGGCCGGTCTATCAGCCTCACCGAGCCCCTCAGCACCAGTTGGTGGCCATTAGACATACACACCCGTTCAATATTTACACCCATAAATCCATCCTAGAGAGCCCCTTAGGGATGGCCAACCACCCTCGCTGTCTCGGGTGCTTGAATAGACATAAACCTCCTTCCGTGGTGAAGCGTATTGGACATATCCGTGATAATGGATATACCCGATCAAGTGCACAATGCGGATAGGTAGAAACACATGTCAGTGGCTTACTTTGAGCTCTACGGAGCTCTGTGGCCGGCGCTGGATGGGGGAGTACTGTGGGGTACATATGGTCAAACTGCGAAATGGATCGTGTACAAAACCTTGCCGTGTTTGTGGCAAGGGGGTAACGAACCAGTTATCGCCATGCCTAAGGTGTGGATATAAGAGCGAATATATGAAATTACTGTACCGAGAGCAGAGGGCCGCTGCAAAGGAATTTAACCCGCTGGCGACCATCGGAATTTTAATTTAGAGGTGTGGTGGCAACAGATATAGTTATTCAGCATGGCAAGTCTGGACAAATACATCAATCAGCTGTTGGCAGAAATGCCAGATCCGGTTCCAGGGGACAACAATTAATCGACCTGGATGACCGGATCTCTCTCTCCGTAAGACGCCCAGCCGATGAGCCGTGGGTTGAGACGAGTTTGAAGTCGATGGTGCCGCCGTGGTCTTCTCTACATGGAGTGTAGAATCTGAGGACCCGCTTGACATTGGTGACATTGTGATTGCAGATGGTATTGATGCGAGGGCTGGCCGCATTGCCTGGATGCCCGCATGAAAGACGCGAGGGCGGCACGGCTCCTTACAGCCCTTCCACGGGGCGCGTTCATCCTGAAAATGAAGTGCTTGCGTGAGCATGACGAAGGAGACTGGGTAGTCGAAGATAAGTTTGACCCGGTGAAAGCAGAAAGGAAGAAAGGTCAGGGCCTTGTAGAAATCACACAAAACACCAAACCAGGCGCCCTGATAAGGATCGACCAGGTGTTCTACCAGAATGCTTACCCTGTCACCGCGGTCGTTTACGAACTCTACCCTCCCAGAGACCCAGACCCTGCCAACTTGGCTCCATTGCGTGACGGCGATCTCATTTGCGTCGCCCATAGAGTGGTTGAGCACTTTGATGGCGCTCCCAGAGGACACGGCCTAACCCCGACCAGACGCCAGAAAAATACAGAAGTAGGAAGAGAGTCCACGGCGCTAGTGCAACGGTCGACGATGTGGCAGAGCTCGAGAAAATCCTCAAACGAGCGATAATCGTGAAAGACATAGCTGATGAGGATATCTACAACAGTGGCAAGTATCAGTTTGGAGAAAATGGTGTGGGAGGGAAAGTAGAGCCCATCTTCCATAACGGCCACGCCTGGTTCAAAGGCCTGCATTTCCCCCATTCCAGACAAGTCCACATATACGAGGGTGACGTCTGGGAAGAGATCAGACAGGCCACCCAAAATGAGCCAATCGCGGTCTAGCTACTCGGAGGAGACCAGATAGACAGCTCAATGTCGACCAGTTCTCCTTACAAGACGGCCGCACCTACAGGACACAGGAGACTCATCAAACCCTCCAAGCAGCCTGCGCCCATCTGGGAGAGGAGTCTCTTGCTGACAGGGTCTTCGGGGTAAACCACGCAGCCAGCATCATTTTTTTTTATTTAAACTTATTTGTTTTACAAGGATTGGCGAATAAGTTATGCAACTTATATTAACGCCTCTCCTTGGCCCATTGGCGCAGGTGTGTGGGAAGACTTTCATAGCGGCAACTTCGTGGCCTAGCTCTTCTCGAATACTACGAAGGGATTTTTAGCCTGCACGGAGTGTGTCTCTCTCCGCACAGAGGACAGCCATTTTACGTCCCCACCCGATAGTACGGTACGCTGTGACAACATCAACCCCACAATTGATGCTGACAGAGAGTGTTCGGACACCTCGAGAACTTTCCCCGGCCGGGGATCGATCCCGGGACCTCTGGCATGAGAGACCAGCGCACTTATCCACTCGGCCACCACCAGCATCAATAACTGGATGCCGACCCCAGCATCTTTCCTGGATGACATCCAGAAGGCTTGTGTCGAATATGGCCACGGTGGCCTCTGGAACGCAAAACGGTATCACGTCAATAACATCATAAGCATTGCATGACGCAAAACGGTATCACGTCAATGACATCATAAGCATTGGCATGAAGCCATGCTATCCCTCAAGCTTTCAAGGTCTGGGTGAGGCTCAGCCCTACTTCGAACATTTCGGTCATCCAAAGGCTAACATGACTCGTGTAGCAATCAATAGGCTTTGCTCAAAGACATTGGTACCGGTTTCGCCCAAATACGCAAGTGGGCTTTCGACCCAAGTGTCCACACTGTCATCCCTGCATGGCCCGAAAGACATTTCGAGGAGCAGGACTGGGCTCCGACGGTCCTCCTCTCATATCTCATGGATTCCGGCATCCTAACCGAACTAGAGGTAGGGGACGCCATCATCGCTTTCGGAAAGAAGAATTTTATATGGCTCCCCGAAGATAGAGATCAGGGCTGCAGCATCATCGGGAAGTTCATTCAGGGCGCAAAAGCCGATGGTAAACGATTGACTCGACGCCTGGTCACGGATCGCGGTGAACTAGATTATCTTGTGAGAGATACTCGCCAAAGTGGCACTCTCCTCAGAGTACCAGAATGGTGCCCCCTGGGTCATGTGCTAACTTACTATGATGGCATCCAGCCCCAGTACGCCCACATAAGGGCGTCTATGTTAGCATACGCCCATATTAACTTTCTCAGTATGTACAGCGTTTCGACAAATAAGAGGCGGTTCGGGTAGCGACAGACAGCATATATGTCAAGAAAACAATACTCTACAAACTCAACGACGTCCAACCCTATGTACCACCAGAAGTCCACCCTGAGGGCTATTGCACAAGGTGCTGCCTCTATCATGACGAACCCACCCTACAGCCTCCCGTGTAATGTCCTGCCAGCTCAGTGGCGCGACAAGGGTGAGCAGCTATAAATGCCAGAGGAACACACCGACTACCTCCACAAGCCAGAGTATTGTAGCGCCACGAAAGACCTCCCTCCCAGCACTTCTCCGAGGTATAATGACCCACTGACCCACCATCGGCTGAGTTACCCCAACGGTGGAGGCGTTAGCAGCAAGACAACGAGAGCGATTGAGCCCTTCAGGGTGAGAGACCCACTTGTCTTTACCTCAACTCACCTCCT
Source organism: Pictodentalium vernedei (assembly GCA_031216915.1). NCBI lineage: Eukaryota > Metazoa > Mollusca > Scaphopoda > Dentaliida > Dentaliidae > Pictodentalium > Pictodentalium vernedei. Next base: position 356,813,586 of record CM062296.1, read on the forward strand.
AGCCAAAGAGATGCGAGGTAGGGGAGTCAAGGCCCAGACCTACCATAGCTTCTTCCGGTGGAGCAGCCAGAACGACTGGATGGCAGACTGCATGGGCCAGAAGTTCATCCCCCGTGTCATCATCTGCACTGTTCCCTGGCCATCCTAGAAATGTTCTTGACGGGCTGCACCAGCGTGGGGTCCAGGTTATCTGCTGTAGTAATCAAGGCCAGCCACCACCAATCGCAGGTGAGATGGCCCATACTGGTTACGTCAAGCAGTGGATTATTACGAAGCGGTCAAGGCAGACCAAGATGACGCACTCAAGGCCCTGAAAAGGCACATCCGCCTCCAGGCCTCCAGGCTGATAAGGTCCAGTTTCAGGAGGTGCAGAAGGCTCTCCCCAGCTGTCTCGGATGGGAGAGCGTCATGGAGCAATGGGGGCCAGGTGACCTGATCTTCCCTAGCCGGCGGAAGGTTCGCGACTGGGCACAAGAGCTGTTGCTCCAAAGTCACAAGGACACTTTCCAGTCACCCAGGTTCCACTGCTATAACACCCCAAGGACAGCCGAAAACAGAACGTCATTGTTCCCATCCCGGCACACACCGCGAAGAAGAGCTCGTCCTCAATGACATCGTTGAAGTCGCCATTGAGACCGCTGAACAGGCTATCAAGGCCGATGATTGGCGCCTCGCGTATTCCCTCACAGTCCATTCAAGCCAGGGTCTCACTATCCACGATCCACAGAAGGTTTGATCATAGACGACTTCCTACAATGGTCCAACTTCGCCTACCTCTCCGTTTCCCGAGTGGAGTATATGCAGCAGCTCGAACGGGTGACCTGTCCACCAGATGAGGGTACTGAGGTCAGGCAGCCCACAGAGCGGCAGCTCCGCAAAAACATCGCGAGGAAGCTTGCCAGGCCCAGGTCAAAGGACTCCCGGGGTTCAATCTCATGGTCGACTACATCCTTCGACTCAAGGAGGACCGACAGAGCCATTGTGCGACATGCAACATCGAGATGCTGTGGACCTACCAGCCCAAAGATACACAGCAGTTCAGTGCGGACCAGCTAGACAACAGCGGGGGGGGGGGGGGGGGGGGGCACTGTCGGGAAATGTACGATTGACCTGTTTAGAGTGTAACCGAAATAAGAGGGGGTTGCAGGAGTGCCAGAGGCACATCCGTCTCCAGGCTGACCTAGTGTCTAGTCCGAAGGACTACCCATTCCGAAGGAACATCGGGAGGCAACTGGGTGTCGGGAGGCACCACAAGCAGCTCTTCCCGAACGAAGCCAATAGCTGGCCCACCCAACAAATATTAGACGGCGTCAGATGGCCTCTTTTTAGTTAAGCAGTCACCTCACTATTCAGCGCTGCAACAACGGCGGGTTGCCGAACGACCCATTCACTTGACCTCTCACCTGACGGTAGCCTCATCTTCAGGGCGTATTGGTGCCCAAACAGTCGCTCTGCCAGGGTACGTTTGAACCGCTCCACAATTCCCTGGTCTCGGTGGTCGTCCACACGGCCACGCCGGGCTTCTTTCCAGTCTTTCGCCAGCAGCTGATTCACCGCGCCCATGAACTCTCGCCTGGGGTCGACCTGAAGAAGCTTGGGCCACCGCAGTGGTCCACGCTTGTATATCTTTTCTAGAGCGGCCGCGACCTCATTGGCCTCTTTTGTGGTCACGTGCTCTGTCTCTTTATTGCGGGAGGATACATCAACGACTGTGAGCGCATACTTGTAGGTTTTGCGAGCCACCTGGTCGTGTGGCAGAGAGAGCAGGTCGGGCTGGTTGGCCTCATTCGGCGTCCGCACATCGAATTTGGTTCGTGGTATGTGTGTGCGTCGCACAGCTGGAAGGTATATCTGTCAGATGGCCTGCTTCTTAAGTCATGATCGAGCCAAATCTTCAGGGACCTTGGTCGTGGAAGCAAGATTTTTTATGGCCATGAGTCCCTTCCAGTACCCTGGGACTGTAGTTGATTAAAGCAAACTTTGTTGCAAGCTTGCTGTCCTCTAAATGTCATATTGGAGAAGTCGTATAATGATAATATACAATTATGTACGTGACACTATCTGACGTTCAAACCGTGGACCTACCAAGGGCGCTCCCTGCCGGAGAACAATTTGAGTGTGCCATTGCTGAAGTAACCTACTACCCTCTTTGGCAGAACATTAGCTCGGGTCTACGCAACAATAGTATTCGCGTCGTGGATGAGAAAAATGATCCAGCTGAGGCGAAGATAAAAATCCCACATGGCTATTACAATGTATGCGAGCTAAATGACGAGGTGTTTAGTCAGGTTGGCGCTGTACTGGATGAACACAAACCTTCTGGTCGCCTGCGACTCAAGACAGATAAGTCTCTGAAACTGGGAAAGTTGGCACGCACCTTGGGATTTGCAGCAAACCAAAACTCTTCAGGAGGAGGAGCTGCTGATGGGGGATGAGTTACCTGAACTTGCGGCCCACCGTGAGCTCTACGTTCATCTATCAGAAGTCAGCACCACGGACGATGTTTACAACGGGCTACCCAGCACACTACTCAGAACAGTACCTGTAGCAAATGAAAACTGTGCCAGTCACAGAACAGTAGCTTTCTCTCGTTTGCAATACAAAAAAACTTGTTCCGGACCCTATTGGCAATGTTACAGTCCACGTTTTAGATAGCATGGGTGCCCCTATTGAATTGCAGCACCTATCCGTAACATTACATATTCGAAATATACCTATTCCTACGGAACAACAGCAAAAGCTGCAACAAGTGCAAAGACATGGTGAATAGCGGAGGACCAGGAGCACATCATGCATTGCCTTGCACGATCCTTCGGCTGGCTGATCTACGGGACACGCAGGGCTTTAGAGAACCGGGGATGACGTACAAATTGTATGTACTTCAGCTCTCCGAAGGGCTATACAAGATATGTTCGCGGCGGGTCTGTTTTTAAAACTAGACGGGCATGCTTGCTCCACGCTAATGCCAGGCGAACTGCTACACGTTCCTCGTGGCTTCCAATCACATCATTCTCTCGTCGACAGTCCCCGAGGCTGTCTCTGAACTTACAGTGGAACAGGCAAACCCAGCGGGTCTGCTCGCGGAGATCCTTTAAGACAGAGTTATATTTTTGTGTCGCAGGATTACAGGGCTTAAATTGATGTTCGAAATGATGGAGGAAGATGCATGTTCTTATCAGTGCTCAGCCGACAGCCAGTGACTGTCGTCTGAACCCAAGTTCGAACGTAAACCTTGCCATCTTATCAATGCTCTGTCCGCTTGGGACTGTTAGGATTCCTCAAGGTGTCTGTGGCTTACAACGCCAAAGAGTGATCAACGATAATTCACTGAAAAGATTATTTATTTACTTGTACGAAGAAATAAAATATGAAACAAATTACTCACAAAATTATCCATAAGAATGCACTAATTATCGGATAAAAGTTTATTCGTTAGGGCCCTCGACGTCTCCCACAGCTAGCTGTGTCCGCTGGATCAACCTCACATCACCTTCATTTTCTCACGGTTTGTGATACATACAAAGTGTCTATTCACTTCTCGTTGCTTTCTCCTCGCAGGGTTAACTTCACAGTCATTTGGGCTTAACACATATAATGTTCTGTTTGTGTGACTCTGTGGGCGTTCTTACAGTTCAATCACAATTCAATCGGCGTCTAACACAGTTCACTATCACTTTGCACCTTGTCTGGCTCCCGCGGGGTTAAGTTATTCTTCGCCTTCAGATATATACTTACAAAGCTTACATAAAAATATTCTGCAAAGTGTTCTCAACATCACCACTTCTCGCACCGCCTAAAACTAGCTTATCTCGCGAGCTTTTCGAGCGCTTATCCAAGCTCTTAATACGGTTTCTATACCTCAACGTTACCGCATCTACTTCTTTGGCTACTATGCCAATACGGTTCGCAACCGTGAACAAACTACTATCGGTTCCTTACAGCCCTCACAGGGTTACGACAATAGGTGGACTTTCAATATCGGTGTCTATGACCCTCGACGGCCAAGGCTTAACTCGGACCTTCTTTGGGTGCCCTCAGAATTCTGCTTCACTCTTTATACAGTCGGAACGCAAAGTTTAAACATATTAATTCTGATTTAACGAATGATTTGTAATTCGATATGGATAGAGATATTAATGCGTATTTTGTTTGAGTTAGACACGCTTGACATTTTGTGGACACTTTTATTATTATGAGCTCGTGTTCTGTGATGTCTGGCAACATATCTCGGAGCTCTCCTGGCTTGGTAAGATATGCCTCTTTTGAAACAAATAGACATTTTAGTGATTGTCTGAAACGGCTAGAACACGATTAAATTGTTTTCATTCAAATTACCTGTGAACAATCGCTAATTCAAATCCACGATGCACAGGATGATACATTGGTTTTGTGTCACCATCACGAGAAAATTGCTTGTCATGTTCCACACGTGTATGCTCACTTATCTCTGCTTCAAAATTGCGAAACAATATTCTAGCTAATTGGAGGTTAAGTTGATCGCATTATTGCTGATTGATCATTTAACCAGATAGCGTGACACAAGCAAATAAAAGTAGGGTGGAATGGTCGTTTGGAGCCCACCAAATTTTTTTGTCTCGATCGCACCTCATCAAAACATAGTTTTTCGAGCAAATCGCGTTCGTCGCGATTGAATTGTATGGATTTGTTCGATAAGACACGTCTACATACACATCGTCACTTTTCCTGATTCTTACAGTGGGTGACGGTAGACGAGGTGTCGTGGGTTTGACGTCCGTTTTCTCTAACGGTTAACGTTGGGCTGGCTAAAAATTTCGACGGAATTTTAACAAACTCTAAAAATTCCCTTTCTTAAAAATTCACTTTTGGTGGGCTCGTAAAATCTTACACGACCGTTCTCGGGAAAACACTCACCTTTTCGCAGAGGTAACACGGACTCGCCATTTTAGGTGATTTTTTCCGTAGAATGAAGACCAACGATCCAACGCGGATTCCCACAGAAAAACCGAGTCCAAATCAAACGGTGAATTTATTGGAGGGTCAAAGCCGATTCGAGCCCACCGCCAAAGCCGATTCGAGCCCACCGCGATGCCCCACGAAAAAAACAAATCGATGTACTTAATCATACAGAGTTATCTCCTAGATTTTTCTCAAAAAACCAAAAGCTCGAAGAGCTTGAAATAAGTAATCACCCAATCACTTCACTTTCCTTACGCTACCTAACCAACCAGATTGCTTGATTCCCATAACCTATACTTAACCATACAAAAACTGTAAACAAAAAATAAAATTTAGCATGGTTAGAACAATGTACTCCAAAAACCAAAAGCTCGAAGAGCTTGAAATAAGTAATCACCCAATCACTTCACTTTCCTGACGCTAAGTAACCAATCAGATTGCTTGATTACCATAACCTGTACTTATTCATACAAAAACTGTAAAAAGAAAAATATTTTAGCATGGTTAGAACAATGTACTCCAAAAAAAATAAGCCCAAAGAGATTGAAATAAGTAATCACCCAACCACTCAATTTCCTGACGCTAACTAACCAATCAGATTGCTTGATTCCAATAACCTCTACTTAATCATACAAAGTTATATCCCCTTATTACAAAGAAGTCCTATTCAATTCTTATCACTGGATTATTCAAGGAGAGTACGAAAAATAATATTTTTAACCCTCTTCATGGGGTGGGGTCACGACCAGAGCCGAAAACGTCTTCCTTTTTATAAAGCCAGTCATGTGAGGTATCAATTTGAAGGGTTTGATGAGACCGTTACAAAAATTACATTTTGTTTCATTTTACGTAGGGGTGGGGGTCACGCCCATCAGAAAATCTAAAGTTTCGAGAAGGTAGTCATGTGACCTATCAAACTGAAGGTATCAACGAGTAGATTAAGAAGATCGTATTATAACCCTCGTCGTGGGGTGGGGTCACGCCAGAGCCGAAAAACGTCTTCCTTTTTACAAAGCCAGGCATGTGAGGTATCGATTTGAAGGGCTAACGAGGACATTACGAAAATTACATTTTTTCATTTTACGTGGGGGTGGGGGTCACGCCCGTCATAAAATCGAAAGTTTCGAGAAGGTGGTCGTATGACCTATCAAATTAAAGGTATCGACAAGGAGATTATGAAAATCATATTTTCCCCTTCTTCTAACGGTGGAGTTGTGACCATCTTGAAATCGAAAGTATCAAGAAAGGTAGTTATGCAACATATTAAACTAAACAAAAACAACAACTTGAATCTGATGCATCATTCATTTTGATGTCTGTGTTCAAACACGGAAGTATGTTTTCAATATATGATTCTTATGCTAATTAGAGATACACTCACCTGTATAACAAGCCACGCGGTGAGGTGTTTCATTCAATAATAACTCTGTGTACCGTACCATAGATTTGTCAATAAAATTATAAGTTGATCTTCTAACACGTAGCAAGTCTCTACATTTTGAGAATAGCCTATTTCACTATTTCCGAAAAGTATCAATCCAGACAAACTAATTTTTTTAGGAAAAATGACCATCAGAAGACATCACATAACTGAACGAGTATACACCTTGATTAAATTAAATCAAGTAAAACCATTTGTCACGTGTTATAAAAAGATTTTTAAACATTCTAAACGCACGAGTGGAAAAGTTTTTTGGTTTTTTTTACAACAGGAGTTAAAATATTTTAAGATAGGTGGCGTTATATAAATACAGCAACAACAAAAAACAATGTTTGCCATGTGCCAGCATATCACTGAATGAAAATGAGAAAAAACCACCTGCTAGCGAAGCATTACACCGTTTACTGCGACATTTATCACAGGTGTTCAACACGTGCAAAGATCACGAAAAATAGTGTATCAGACGTTTTTAGTTTAGACATTATGTATTTTTTTCCATGATTATGTATATAAGAGACAAAAGGTACGCAACTTCCTGGCTTGGAAGATTTCCACCTGTCTTATTCAAACTCGCAGAAAAAAACAAACTCGTGAATTTGTAGTCGCAATATTGATATCATCCAACAGCCAAGACATTAAGCTTTACGTTGAGATAACACTTGATCAATTAAATATTATTTTAACGTTAAAACGGGTGAAATATATCTCGGGAACGACTCCTTTTTTATTGGTCGGACACGTTTGTTGACAGAAAGTTGATTGAGGGGTCGTTCAAAACAATATATCGAACGAAAACGACTCATTTTCTAACTACGATTGTCACTATATTCTAAACTTCACCGCACTAATCATACAATATGGTATTAGAGCTTCAGGACCTCTTGAATATTTTAAATTTACGATTTGTATTACCTTCAACACAAATCTTAAATTCCTTCCCATCACCATACTTGTACTATACCGCATCGAATTTGACCTCACCATCATCCCATTGGTAGATGAACCTGAATTCGTCATCCGAATGGTCGACAATTAAAAATGAAGGATTCCCCCGTATTTTTTTTCTATCACAAATATGGCAACCGATTGGAAGTCTACTCACTGCCAACAACCGTGTCCGACTAAGAAAAAAAAGGGAGTCGTCTCAGAGAGATATATTTCACCCGTTTCGTGATAATGAGAATTTAAAATCTTGTAAATTTTCACCATTGTTATTGAGACACATAAATCCTTGAACCTTATGAATGATGCATGTCTTGACGTGTGCCAATAATTCGTACTAATCTCGAACACGTGAATTTTAGGGGTTAGAAAATAAAGATTAATCTTGAAATTGCTTTCGATGGACGGAATGAAGCGTTTTCCCCAGTTAGGTTCAAGGGAAGTAACTCTGTAACAACCCATCCGTAGGTTCAAAGGAAGTAACTCTGTAACAACTCATCCGTAGGTAGAGGTTTATTATGAGGTCATCAGAGGTCATGATACGGGTTAGGTTCAAAGGAAGTAACTCTGTCATTCGTCAATTGGTTAGATTAAAGGGAAGTAACTCTGTAACACCGTAGGTAGAGGTTTATTATGAGTACATCAGAGGCCATGATGAGTACATTAGGGGCTATGATGAGGTCATCAGGGATCATGATACAGGTTAGGTTCAAGAGAAGTAACAACTCATCTGTAGGTTCAAGGGAAGTAACTCTGTAACACCATAGGTAGAGGTTTATTATGAGGTCATCAGGGGGTCATGATACGGGTGGGGTTCAAGAGAAGTAACTCTGTCAACCGTAGGTTCAAGGAAAGTAACACTGTAACACCGAGGTTTATTATGAGGTCATCAGGAGTCATGATGCAGGTGAGGTTTAATAGAAGTAACTCTATTTCCGTAGGTTCGGGGGAAGTAACTCTCAATTCAACCATCAAATGGTAAGGTTTAAGGTAAGTAACTCTGTAACAACTCATCCGTAGGTTGAAAGGAAGTAACTCTGTAACAACTCATCCGTAGGAGGAGGATTATTATGAGGTCATCAGAGGTCATGATACGGGTTAGGTTCAAGGGAAGTAACTCTGTCATCCGGCAAATGCTTAGGTTCAAGGGAAGTAACTCTGTAACACCCTAGGTAGATGTTTATTATGAGTACATCAGAGGCCATGATGAGTACATTAGAGGCCATGATGAGGTCATCAGGGGGTCACGATACAGGTCAGGTTCAAGGGAAGTAATAACTCAGCTGTAGGTTCGGGAGACGTAACTCTGTAACACCATAAGTAGAGGTTTATTATGAGGTCATCAGGGGTCATGAAGCGGGTTAGGTTCAGGGAAAGTAACCCTGTCATCTGCAGGTTCAAGGGAAGTAACACTGTAACACCGAGGTTTATTATGAGGCCATCAGGAGTCATGATACAGGTGAGGTTTAAGGGAAGTAACTCTACCATCCAGGTTCGAGAGAAGTAACTCTCAACTTATCCGTCAAGTGGTTATGTTCAAAGGAAGTAACTCTGTAACAGCTCATCCTCCGTAGGTTCAAGGGAAGTAACTATGTAACAACTCATCCGTAGGTGGAGGTTTATTTTGAGGTCATCAGAGGTCAGGATACGGGTTGCGTTCAATGGAAGTAACTCTGTCATCCGTCCAATGGTTAGGTTCAAGGGAAATAGCTCTGTAACACCGTGGGTAGATGTTTATTATGAAGTCAGCAGGGTAAGTTCGAGGGAAGTAACTCTGTATAACAACTCATCCCAGGTTTATTATGAGGTCATCAGAGGTCATGATACAGGTTAGGTTCAAGGGAAAAGTGACAGGTTCAAGGGCACTAACTCTATAACACCAAGGTTTATTATGAGTACATCAGAGGCCATGATGAGTACATTAGAGGCCATGATGAGGTCATCAGGGGGTCATGATACAGGTTAGGATCAAGGGAAGTAACAGCTCATCTGTAGGTTCAAGGGAAGTAACTCTGTAACACCATAGGTAGAGGTTTGTTATGAGGCCATCAGGGGTCATGATACGGGTTAGGTTCAAGGGAAGTAACTCTGCAGTCCGTAAGGTTCAGGGGAAGTAACACTGAAACACCGAGGTTTATTATTAGGTCATCACGAGTCATGATACAGGTGAGGTTCAAGGGATGTAACTCGATCACCCATAGGTTCAAGGGAAGTAATTATGTAACATCATAGGTAGAGGTTTGTTATGAGGTCATCAGGGGTCATGATACGGGTTAGGTTCAAGGGAAGTAACTCTGTCATCCGTAGGTTCAAGGGAAGTAACACTGTAACAGCGAGCTTTATTATTAGGTCATCAGGAGTCATGATACAGGTTAGGTTCAAGGGAAGTACCAACTCATCTGTAAGTTCAAGGGACGAAGTAACTCTCTTAACACCATAGGTAGAGGTTTGTTATGAGGCCACCAGGGGTCCCGATACGGGTTAGGTTCAAGGGAAGTAACTCTGTCATCCGTAGGTTCAAGGGAAGTAACACTGTAACACCAAGGTTTATTATGAGTACACCAGAGGCCATGATGAGTACATTAGAGGCCATGATTAGGTCATCAGGGGGTCATGATACAGGTTCGGTTCAAGGGAAGTAACTACTCATCTGTGGGTTCAAGGGAAGTAACTCTGCAACACCATAGGTAGAGGTTTATTATGCTGTCATCAGAGGTCATGATACGGGTTAGGTTCAAGGGAAGCACCTCTGTCATCCGTAGGATTAGGGATGGGATGAGATGTTTGGGGTGGTATTAGGGGAGGGGAGGGGATTAGGAAAGGGGTGGGGATGGGGGTTATGGAAGGGGTAGGGAAGGGGGAGGGGAGGGGAGGGGAGGGGAGGGAAAGGGGAATTAGGGAAGGGAGGGGAGGGGGTCTGGTTAGTGAGGTGGACAGGAAATATATATTTTTTTTGTGTTGGTCAATTTAGTTGAGGGTTATAATCATAGTTTTCCTTAGTAGTATTCAGAGAGAGAACTCAAGCTTCAGTATCATTAGAAAATGAAGTGGAAGTATTTCAACTTGAGCGTTTTATCTCTAGTAAAATCTGTCAGAGTCTCTTAAATTAGGTCTTATTACTCTACTGTGTAAAAAGATAGGGATAATGTCGAGAATTTGAAATTCTGGGGGCCCGTACCCCTACCTAATGTAGGTTATAAAATCCTTACAAAAAGCATTGTCCTTATGATAGCGCGATGGGTTACAGTATATTGCTCACCCGGATCGGACCTGGAAAAGATCTATGGGTTTTCGTGAGCGAAAGAGGAGAATTCGAAGTTCCTCTGGAAGGTAAAAAAGATGAGAAATCGTTCGATCCGTTTACCAAACACATATTCGATTTTCAAGAGAGATTGGTCAAAAGCAAACGATTCTTACAACTCGAAAAACGTGAGAAGCAAGAAAGATAAACTGCGTTTGCTATCGTGTTTCGCGTCTTATCAACAAGAAAATCTAAAAGACGTTTCTAGGCTCAACAAACTCTTTGTCATTATTTTTGTATAAAAAATTAAGCAAACAGCAAGAGAAATGTATATTTCGTGAAGTTATAAACCGTTTCCAAATCTGATGACGATTATTATTTAATTTATAATTTTTGTTGTTTTTTTTTTTCTTAGCTTTTCAAAAAGAAAAACGCAGAGAAGTAGAAACAAGATATCCTAAAAACATGTTTGGAATAAAAAAAAATGTTGCCAGAGTGCCTCCAGGATTGTCCGTGGGGGAAACCTCTTGAATATAATGGGGAAAAATTGTGATTCACGATTGTATTAGACAGGTTGTGAAAGGATTTTTTTTTTTTTTTTGGTAAAATAAATCTGTGAAAGATGGCACTTCGACATTTGATTTGTCCCAGAGACGTTTCACCCACGAGGCGTTTCGTTCTGTGTCATAATTTTCACATTTCACTGAAAAACAAACATTCAAACCCCACTTCATTTATGACCCAACACCCCTACAACTTTTCCACACGTGCGTTTAGACTGTTTAAAAATCTTTTTTTAACACGTGACAAATGGTTTTATTTGAATTTAGTAAAGGTTATACTCGTTCAGTTATGTAAATGTCTTCTCATGGTCATTTTTTCCTAAAAAAAAATAGTTTGTCTGGATCGACACTTTTTTCGGAAATGGTGAAACAGGCTATCCTCAAAATGTAGAAACGTCTCGTGTTAGCAGATCAACTTATAATTTTTATTGACAAATCTATGGTTCAGTAAACAGAGTTATTATTGAATGAAACGTCCCAAGGCGTGACTTGTTAACAGGTGAGTGTATCTCTACTTAGCATAAGAATCATATATTGAAAACATACTTCCGTGTTTGAACACAGAAATCAAAATGAATGATGCATCAGATTCAAGTTGTTGTTTTTTTCAATTTAATATGTTCCATAACTACCTTTTCTTAACACTTTCGTGTTCACAATGGTCACAACTCCACCGTTAGAAGATGGGGAAAAAATATGATTTTCATAATATCCTTGTCGACAGCTTTAATTTAATAGGTCACACGATTATCTTCTCGAAACTTTTGATTTCTGATGGGTGTGACCCCCATTCCTACGGTGAGGGTTGAAAACGTCATTTTCGTAATGTACTCATCGAGCCCTTCATATCAATACCTCACATGCCTGGATTTGTAAAAAGGAAGACGTTTTTCGGCTCTGGTCGTGACCCCACTCCACGACGAGGGTTAAAATTACGATCTTCTTAATCCACTCGTCGATACCTTCAATTTGATAGGTCACGTGACCACCTTTTCGAAACTTTCGATTTTCTGATGGGTGTGACCCCGACCCCCCCCCCCCCACATAAAATAAAAAAAATGTCATTTTTGTAATGTATTCATCGAGCCCTTCATATTAATACCTCACATGTCTGGAATTGTAAAAAGGAAGACGTTTTTCGGCTATGGCCGTGACCCCACCCCCCACGACGAGGGTTAAAATTGCGATCTTCTTAATTCACTCGTCGATACCTTCAGTTTGCTAGGTCACGTGACCACCTTCTCGAAACTTTCGATTTTCTGATGGATGTGACCCCCCCCCCCCCCACCCCCACGTAAAATGAAAAAAATGTCATTTTTCGTAATCTCCTGGAATAATCCGGTGATAAGAATCGAATAGGACTTCTTTGTAATAAGGGGAGATAACTTTGTATGATTAAGTTCAGGTTATGAGAATCAAGCAATCTGATTGGTTAATTAGAGTCAGAAACGTGAAGTTATTGGATGATTGCTTATTTCAAGCTCTTCGAGCTTTTGGTTTTTGGAGTACATTGTTCTAACCATTTACATCCGCGTTATTAAACGACCAGGTGGCAACGAATGCCCACGACCGCCTCGCGATTTTTCATTTGTTTTTTTTTTTGTTCCCGTCCCAGAACTCTTCACCGTCCGTCAACGATTGATCGCACCGTATAGGACGCGATGACAATCGTCGAAAATTTCATCGATTCTTTTTTTTTTCGACATCTTAATTTTTGATATATTTTTTATTTCTGAGTTGGAAATCCCACCGCGTTCGTCAACGATCGATCGAACCGTCTAACTCACGACGGCGAACGATCGAGGATTTCCAAACTCCGATTTCTTCTGAATTGGAATCCCCAATCGTCCGTCAGCGACTGGATCCCACCCACCACGCTCTAGAACGCGTCGATGAACGTTGGGAAAATTTTCGACGATTCTGATTTTTCGACATTTTAAGGGTGAGTTGGAAGCCCCACCGCACCCGCACCGCGTTCGCCAACGACTGTTTGAAACATCCAACTCACGATGACGAACGTTGAGAAAATTTTAGGTCGATTTTTCTTCGATTTTCTTCCGCGCGGACTGAGTTGTACAACACACTTCGCGTACAATTTAACACTGAACTCTATGGGTACATGTACGTGTACGTGTACGTGTACATGTATATGTACAAAGTGAAACAAGTGAGTTGGGAGCCCCACATATCACCTACTCCCCTATGAGGGATCATAACCTAGGTCTGTGAGACAAAAAAATGGAAAAAACTTAGTTATTCAAGACTTTTTTGCACGTGTCGTCTGCGTTTCATGTTAGGTAAAGGGTTAACATTGTACTCGTACCTGTCTAATAATAGTGATGGTTGAATAATAGTGATGATCAGAATATTTCACTGGATATAATACGAGAGCGGGCATTTGCTCTTCATTCTTCACTGTCAAATAATATTGATTGCTGGGATTTTTCTCCCAAATGAATAATGATGCCGACACTATCATTCGACAGGTAGGAGTCAGCCAAAAAAGGGAGAGGATGGGGGTCTCACAATCCCCCTTCCCCTAGCATGAGATTGTCATGTGGGTAACAGGGAAGTTTGTTAAACATACTTTAAACAAGGATCCTCGGGCGACTTAGACACATACCTGCGTTACATAATCACAACATCCACAAAATTCCCAATGACGGATCCAAAATTACCAACAAGCCATAAACCATTTCAACAGTGAATTCATAAATTTTCGTGTGAAGTAAAATTTGGCCGTGGACGAGTAGACGACACATTAAATAAACACTAGTGTGGTGTATCAGTAATAATTTACCCTTACAGCTTTCCAAACCTGTAGGATTAAATTAATTCAGAACCACCTCACAAATGCAGAATGGATTCGCCCATTTTGACATGCACTCTCTTGTATGAGATGGACATGTCCAAGACAGCAGTCGCGAAACTGTGAACAGATGCTCGATGAAAGCTCTAAAGGATCGATAGAAAATGAGAAACAAAACAGTATTGCATTTTCAGATATATCCTGATGGCACTTTTCATGGAATTTCAAAATAAATTTCGAAACGATCAGAATGGCAAAGGTATTATATGTTAAAACTGTTAGTATTTGAGCAACTGACTGGTTATATATAATCTGAAAACTGGAAGTATTTAGACAAATGATTGGTTATCAACGTAATTGGACAAATGGGTGATTATGTGTTAAAATGAAATTATATCTACCAATGGTTGGTTATATGTCACAAAAAAGTATTTGGATCAAAGAATGGTTACATGTCAGAAAAGAATGTATTTGGACTGATGGTTAGTTATTTGTTAGAAATAAAAGTATTTTGACCAAGGGTTGGTAATATGTCAAAAATGAAAGTATTTGGACCAATGACTGGTTTGAGGAAAAAATGAAAACATTATGAACAATGATGGGATGCATGTTAAAAATGAAAGTATGTTGACCATTGACTGATTATATGTCCAAAATTATAATATCGCGACCATTGGTTGGCAAAATGCTAAAAATTAAATTACATCGACCAATGTTTTAGTTGAAAATCAAAAATGAAACTGTTTGAACCAATGGTTGGTTATATGTCAAAGAATGAAAGTATTTCGAGTTATGGCTGGTTTTTATGTAAAGCTGAATTTTTTGGACCATTGTTTGTTTACATGTCAAATCGAAATTCTTGTGAACAATGGTTTGCTGCATATCAAAAGTTTTTAAGTATTTGGGCCAACGGTTAGTTACAATGCAAAAGTAAAAGTATTACGACCAACGATTGTTCATATGTATAAGATGAAAGTATTTGAATCAGTGGTTGGTCATATGTAAAACAAAGTATTTGGACTACTGTTTGATTATATTTTAAAACGCAAAGTCTTTAGACAAGGGTTCGTGCAAAGAAAGCTTGGTGAAAAAATGAACTGCTGTTTAAACGAGTATTTCAAACCTGGCTGCTACCACAAGTTGTTAAATATGCCTACAGAAGCTTGATTTCAGAAGGGGAGATTTGCACAACATCCAGTTTCGTAGGAATTTGGAGCGGCACAGGGTGCACGCTCCTACAACCTTTTTCAGAAATAGTTGACATGAAGAGGGAGAGGGAAAGAGATGATGTGAGTGGGGCGGCTGGCTTTCCGACTTTGCGAGAACCAACGTAATAAGGTTTGCGTTGATCCCCTCCCACTCCCTTTTACCAAAATATGACATTAATTGGTTTTATTTCTAACCACACGTGTAAAACTAACATATAAAGTGAGTACATGAGAAGCAGAAAACATTAAAGCATTCAGAACAGTGGTGATAAATTAAATTCCCGCCTTTTTCCACAACTCTATGCACGCGGATGTCGAAATATCGTAATGTAACTAGAAATTTAATCGATTAAATCTTGTTAGCAGGAATCATTGAGCTATGTCGCATAGGATTAAATCAACTGAATTTCTGATTGTTTATGGTAGAAATTTGCTTCTTGAAATTTCGGTCTTTGGATTACAGTAAGAGGGTTAAAATGTAGGTGTTCCCATGACACTCATCAGTATGACCCCCGTAGTCCGATTTTGGCACGCTTGTGAAACCATACTTTCAAGCATGTTATATGCTAAACATAGAAGCATGTGCAGAAGTAGTTTGGGAGAAGATTTCTTAATGTTTTACTGTTAGAACTTAGTGGTGGGACAGGGACGTTTCAGTCTCATTTTTGGATCCTCGAGATTTGCCCTTGATCTCGAGGTGAAGTCCTTACTTCCTACACATGCGCGATGAAGACTTCCTAATATTTTACTCTTCGTAGTAGGACAAGGACGTTTCAGTCTCATTTTTGGAACCTCGAGATTTGCCCTTGATCACGATGTCAAGTCCTTACTTCCTATGCATGCCGCTATCTTGGATGTTATGCACATGATCGGCGCCATGTTTGAGTGTTGTACGCATGCTCTCTTTCTATTTTGGATGTTGTACGCATGCGGGAGGCCACCATATTGGATGATGTTAGCAACGCGTGACGTGATTTTGTATACTCTATGTGCAGAATTGGCCGTATGTTGGATGTTATTAGCATGTACGCGGACTTTTTGGATGACGTCAAGTATATGTGGGAGCGGCCAGAATGGACATCTTGTGTTGTAACCAATGCAATTCATTACGGGTGTTAGTGTACACAGGGTCATCATTTATGGTGACCAAGAAGAGTTTATATAAAATTCTCGACTGCCATTTCTCAAAGTTTGGATTACTCATTTAATATCACTTTAATTTTGAAATTTGGATATTCAATTTCTTACTCATTTTAATTTTAGTTTTCAAATTGTATTCCTCTATCAAAACTTAATCTGTATGGTGTATACCAGAAAATAAGTGGTCAGACAAGGACAATGTCAGGTACAAAAAGGCCAATGTGAGACTGAGGTTTAAAATCATCGGTCAAAATGTCTGATGCCAAAATTATCAATGAAGTTTAGTGATCAGAAGATCATGCATGCTGGAAATCATGGTCATAACTAGCAAGTCTTAAATTAAGGATTATTGTGATTTCTGGTCCTGGCAAGTTGGGAAGTGTGAAGAAAGTGACTGTACAGCTCATCAGTATTAACAGCATGTGAAGAAATATGATTTGACATAGCCATACATGTATCTAAATTATGTCTGAAGGGTAATTCAGTTCCAATTCAGAATGAAACCAATCATACCTTGTTTGGCAGGGTTCATCGAGCCCTGCCAAACAGGGTATGGTTGGATGAATTCTGAGCAGTTTTAAGATGAAGGTACATATACACCCAAAACACATTATTTTGAATAATACTCAAACTCCATTTTGTAATATGTCAGATGTCATTTTTAAATGACAGACATGATTCATTTGGTGTCTGACATTTTGTCAGGAAGCGTAATGAAAATGATTTTCAGGCTTGGTAAGGTGTAATTTTTAAAGGAATTTTTCATAGACAATATACTTTTACAGAATGAAATATCTAAACAAAAACGCTCTTCTCAGTTTGAAAACGACTAGATTTGCGTCATGTACTAATAACAATAAAGTTAGGCAAGTCTAAATATTGAAATTGATTCAATACATAATGCATGTTTGTTGTTCAACTAGAATGAAGAAATATCTCCCAAATAAATAATCTTCTCCTCTTTTTGAATGTGTTTCGCGCGCTGTTCTGTTATGAAGTCAGAGCTTATATTTCGACTAAATTTGTGAGAATCCATTTGGATTCTCGTAAAAATGGTTGCGAGAATCCATACCTACTATGAGTTTCCCAGGATCCCATGACGCCCTCATGGTTGAACCACTGTTGTATACTGATAACACACGTTAACCTTTTACGCAACACGCCTTTTTAATTTTTAAAACTACATTTGATAATTTGTAAACAATAAATAATAAATAAATGAATAAATAATTAAATGAGCAATATTCACCAATAAAATCTTACAAATATGGCTGTCGTTGGAACCGGCTCAATGAGCCGGTTCCAATGACAGCCATATTTGTAATGATTTTATTGACAAAGTGTCAGGATATTTCAGGTCATGTTAGCCTTCTGTTGGTTAATTTGTTGTCGCTGTGTTAGTTAAAGGGTTAAATTGACTCATTTTTTTTCACGCGAATCATAGCAGAGGTGCAGCAAGAATCTACATGGATTCTCGCCGGTTTTATTGCGCGAATCTTTGTGCGAATCGATTCTCGGATTCTCGTCGAAATTTAAGCCCTGGAAGTTATCACGAATAGTTAGACAAATTAATGGCCGGTGATCTGTTACCACAAGGAAATATTTCACTATACATAGACACCTATGTTTATTCCACAACAAGGAAATACTGTTTTGCCGCCTAACAAAAACGTATATCCCCTTCTTCGGCCTCTGTCGAGTAGCCTGAAAGCATGAAGCGCCTCAATAGAGCTTCAGAACGGTACTTCCTCCATATCAAACATGGAAGCATTTCCAGTGATTTATTTGAGAGTGTAAAATTGTATATGGTTTTCAAGGTGTGAAATTTTGAGGCCCCATCGTACAGCGGAATATCATATTAGGTGTTTGATTTGTGAGTCATCTTTATGAAGATTTGATGTGCCATACATGGCGTTTGGACTAGTTGTTCGGGGGCAGAGTTTTAGTTGGTTATCCGTTAGCTAAAGTATTAAATAATGAAAACACCATCACCATGACATCTCGAAATATTACACCATAAACTAGCGTGGATACACAAATCTGTACACAGTCTCTACTGTACACACACCGCATTCGTTTGTACAGGTATACAAAATTAGTCAAACTTTTGGCGATGTTTGGCCCATAAACACCAAAGAAGACGCGACATTTTGATACGAACAAAAATAACTTAAAACCTTCCCTTCAATATTCATACCACTTTCCAATGAAAATAACTTGGTGATTTCCGACAAAACATCAGGAATATACCTTTCCCATAGGAATTGACGACGGACGTAAAGCAGTGAGTATAGTTCACCTTGCGGTTCACTCATGTCAAGTAAAAGGTTATTAATAAACGTTAAGCGACCATATTACTGTCTGAAAATGAGACACGAGTTAATTTTGAAACGCAACCATGGCTGCCTGCAGATTTGATTTTGGGGAATTACCGAGAGGTCCATGGCTTTGGTGTCACTTATGTAATAAACTACAGTTCTCGGGGTGTTATTTATTGCATAGACTGCAATAAACTAAAAGTATATCACAAACTGCAATTAATAACCCTTTTGCTCGAGGCCCTATTTAGTAATTTTTGCCAATATTGTTTCTGTGCACATTCCAATGATATTTTATTGGTGAGGACACACCCTGACGTTATCTCAGCAAAGGGGCGAGAGTAAAAGGAGAATTGACCTGTTATTGCCAAAGTGGACAGAGAAAAACATATATCGTTGTAACGTGATCTCCGCTATCAATTCAAATGACATTTGAAGGAATTTTCCGAAAAAATTGTGTTATCTAGGAGGACTGGATAGAGTCAACCTCGTTCACCAAAAAACTTCAGGATGAGTTGCCATCTTCAGAAAGAAATGTAGGAAATCTAAAAGTCTCCGTTGTTTGAATTGTTTCGACTAATCGAGATGGTTTCGAATGGCGTCGAGTCGGGTCAGTGAAAAGGTTTGAAACTGAATCTAATCTCAAGCGTTTTGGGACATTATTAGAGGTATTTTCTATTTGTTGAACAGTGTTTATTTATAGCAACAACTGCCCTCCCCCCCAAAGATGGCGGCCAGCGAGACATTTTTCTACATATGACCAACGAACGTTCCAGCAATTCGGTTGTATAGAGATCATTGGACCCAAACTAACCAATAGTATGGGAATCCTCATAAAGGTGCTATATAAGTAAGGGAAATTTGATTTACTTTGAAATTCCCACCTCTGATATTCCATAAATGCGAATTAAATATACACAAATTGTACATTACAATGAAGGTTGTGATGTATACAATACGAAAAATATAAACATGCAACTAACAGAGTTGACAGCAGGCACCAATAGTTCCTGGATGCCTGCTACCGTATTCGTACCAGAACGGATAACAAAATTATATTTCAGGAGAATAACTCGTGGCCAAATGTGCTTAAGATATCCCAGAACAAAGTTGGGAAATCAAACTGGCATGATGCTTTGTTGCTAAATCGTGATGGTTATATACTAACAACTGGTGACACAGATAATGTATGTTAAAACTGAAAGTATTTGGACCAACTGTTGGTTATATGTCAAAACTGAAAGTATTTGGACCAGTTGAAAAAAAATTCCAACAATCTTGTAAATCACCTTTTCGGAGGTTTTACATTTGCATTTCAAGAATGGTTGATACTACTTGGATACATTGTTGACTATAGCTCAGTGGCTTTGATCTGATAACACAAAACTTCTAAATCACCCTTATAAACATGGTGTATATCAAACATTGAAGTTTTGGGAGCAGCGGGTTGGGAGAAGACAATATTTTGATATCTTAATGTTTCTCAATTACAAACTCTCTGATAAATCTGATCCCAGAGGGTTTTATTTGAGGAAACTTGTAATGAATTCTGATAAAAGATATTAAATAGAGCATGTGGAAGCAGTTGGATCAGAAAAAGGTTGTATATTGTTTTTCTCATTAACCATAAGTTGAAAAATCTTGGGGCCTTTTGGAACTGTGGTTTAGGAGAAAAAAGTGTTTGAAGGTTTTTTCTTTACCTACAGTTTGGATGTCCCATGGCACCCTCGAATATCATCTTCACAAAATGTAATATGTGACACACGAATGTCAATAGCGATTCTTAGAAATAACTCTGGGTGGACTTGATTGATATGTCGGGAAAAGGATAGATATGTCACGACCACAGGTGCAGAATCTTATCACCCACAATGTGACCCTAAATTATACTGTAGTGAAGACGTCAGCTATTTTACTTACAGTCAAATGGGTATCTCCTATGATATCCTAATCCATTGATAGATAATCCTCTTATATTAGGAACTACTAGATTGAGTAATCTTACTACCCCTGGAGGGGCAAGCAGTGGGGTGGTAATTTGTAGCCTGGGGATGTCCAGCAGGCACGGAGAGTTACAAAAGCAAAATTGTTTTTCGAATAGTCAATATTCAAATATGGTTAGGAATTCTTCATATAGTTGAGGAGTGTCAATTCTGTTGAACGGTGTTAAAACTGGGACTTACCACTTATTCATTGACAGACACACGGGTGTTGAACTTTTTGAGAGGGTGATAGATATTGATGCGTGACGCTTGTCGCAACCGCCAGGATGACATGTACGTTACATTTCTGGGTATTTACAGGAAGACGGCCCTTAATGCCAGTTGATACAAGAAACAACTACAGTATTTATTAAGTTAATGTGTGTGTGTTGTATTTAGAATCATAGAATTAATGTTGTTTTTGCAGAATTTTTTTTTTTTTTTTTTTGTTCTTGTCTTTTTTTCGTTTTTGTAACACATTCTTAGAAAACACAGAAACTTGTATACACAATACATGAGTAGTGTATTATCAATCAAAAAAATAACCCATGGAGTGATGATTTGTCTCAATCAATCTTGGTTAAACCCGGAGGTCCACTGGTTGAAACTTTGCTTGCGCTTCTTTTGTTTATGTTCAAAATTTGAGAGTAGAACCTTGGGTGATACCTCCACTCCATTAGTGATTTGGTGACAGTCCACTCTCCACGGTACTGTACATTCAAATGTAGCAAATTAATCCTTCATGCATTGATTTGAAATAGTGGTTTGGGACAAAAAGATGATTGAGTGTTGTCTCCATTAGGACCTGTGTCCATTTTGAATTTCGAATCAGTTCTCGAATCGGCTTATCGATTTGATTCGATCCATTCCCAAATCGCGCACTTGTGATCAGATCGAATCGCCCGCGATGAACAACGATCGTGTGAGTGTTTCACACAATATGTCATCTCCCTCTGATTTCTGCATAGTTCGTATATTTCTCACTATAGTCATGATGTCATTTTCTTTGCAGTTAGCATTTCATAAAGTTGAAAACACGGAGTATTTATGAAGTTTTCGCGTGCTTGATACAAGCTGGGCTGCGAAAAAATCTGTGGATTTACAGTTTCTCTGCAACTCGCATGGCGTTTAATAATAGAATACATAGCACCTTGACTACAGCAAGGTGCTTTCTGCAATGCTAAAGCATTGCAGATGGTGCCTTATTGCACCCAATGGACGACAATGCCCAGAGTTAGTCGCGCACTTGTGATCAAATCGAATCGCCCGCGATGAACAACGATCGTGTGAGTGTTTCACACAATATGTCATCTCCCTCTGATTTCTGCATAGTTCGTACATTTCTCACTATAGCCATAATGTCATTATCTTTGCAGTTAGCATTACATAAAGTTGAAAACACGGAATATTCATGAAGTTTTCGCGTGCTTGATACAAGCTGGGCTGCGAAAAAGTCTATGAATTTACAGTTTCTCTGCAACTCGTTTAATAATAGAATACATAACGCCTTGACTACAACAAGCATTGCAGATGGTGCCTTATTGCACTCAATGGACGGCAATGCCCAGAGTTAGAAATATAGAGACTGAATTATTCTTGAAAAAACCGATGCAATCGTCGCACCCACTATCTAATGTGATAAAAACGAGAAGTTGCGAATGTTATTATTCATTCAATTCGACTAGAAAAAGGAATCGATTTGCGAATCTTTCCCGATTTGAGAATCAGTTCAAAGTCAAATTTTCAATTCGGAGTGCACAACGTGAGGTCAAAAAACTTGATTTCAACAAAACTGTAATTAATTCATCTTTACAAATATGTTATCTATCAAACATGGAAGCGTGTGGAGGAGTAACTTTGAAGAGCAGTTTTTCTCCCCATTACCCACATTGTTAAAATTTATGGGAACCTCTGACACCAAAATGGAACCCAATGGCTCACTCACACTTGTAAAGCATTCAGTTAATACAAAGATGTAATGTGGCAAATAGAAAGCATTTGGAACAGCGGTTTCAAAGAAGATATTATAACATTTCCCCTTACCCTCAGTGTTAAGTCTGAGTGCCCATCATAATAACATTTCTACATATGACCACAGACGTCCGTTTTGAGCACATTTGTGAAATCATTCTGACAAGCATGTCATTTGCCAAACATAGAAGCAAGTGCTTGTTTACTGTGGTAAACAAGTTCTTTTTGCCAGTAAAAACCGTCACCAATGATTGGGGTTAAAATTCCTCAAAACTCGGCAACTTGGGCATAAACGATGGACTAAACTTGACTTTGTCTCCATGTTGCACCCATGTTTAACTATTGAGCAGAAATATGTAACTTCAAACACCGACAGATAAATAAATAAATCTGTCGTTTTATCGGAGTATTAATGTAGGGTGGACGCATTACATGTATATTATCCCATAGATGGCCTTGGATAAAGTTTTGTTTTATTCACCTGGTAGAGTGATAAATTTTCCCCGCAAGTTTAACATTGAAAGAATTTATTCCAATAGTAGAGGTGGACTTGTTGACCCCTGACCTCTACATCATTTAGTAGTTCACTAGTTGTTTTCTTTAAACCTTTTTAAAGTATTACACAATGCCAGTAGACAACACTACACATCGTTTATTTAATAGAGTATGTCGGCAAGCTTAGCTCATGTTTGTAGCGGAATTATTTTTAGACAGAAATGTATTAATGCGCCTTGTTTATTTATGCCAATTTTGCTTGTCGAGCGAATTCGACCAATGTGCTCCTCACTTCTCGCTGTTTTGTAGCAAGTAACAGCACGATTTCGCCGGGAGTGCCCTGTAAAAGATTTATGGGATCGACAAAATAAATGTATAATGTTTTCAGTAAAAAATTTATTATACTCGTAGAAATAAGAATGCAACCGACTCGCCGGAGGCTCGTCGGTTTCATTCTTAACATACTCGGAGAATATTTTTTTATTTGAAAACACTATACGTTTATTCTGTATGAGGTGCTCAACACGCCCATCCCACATTCAAATTCTAATAAAGCGACAATTCATTTCAAATCTTATAATTGAAATGAAGAGGCTGAAATCTCCCTCATTTATATCATTGCAGTCATATATAAACAGAAAACCGCACAAGCGTTTGGATGAGTTAATGTTTATCGCACGAGTTTGGCTGGCCGCAAGAATACCACGAGAGGCAAAGCCTCTCAGGGTATTCTGCGCCAAACCAAGCGAGTGCGATAGACATTAACCCATCCAAACACTTGTGAGGTTCTGTATTTATTACACACCTTCGCAAATTTCTAAAACAGGCCTTTTACAGTAATACTAAGTAAGAATTGACCTATCCTTCGAAGACGTAAAGGAAATAAAATAAGACACAGATCCATATTAACCTTCACAAGCAGGAGACCAGAGTAGTATAGAACGTTTGAATCGTATCGTCCCTGATTACCAGGAGCTTTGCGGGAGCAGCTAGCGTTAAATTTCCAACTGTTTTGGTGCAAAACTTCTGGTCCATCCATCTAGACCCGGCAAATGGTATACGTACTGCATATATAGTATGTTATGGTATGTGTAGTGATATATGTGCACACGGGGCTATGGGTATACGGTACGGCTAGTACGGCTATGTGGTGGAAAATTGAAGGGGAGTTGGGTTTTTTTTTAAAGTTTTCCCCGCGAAATGGTTGACGTTGCTATTGACGTCGTGACGTCATAATGCGCATGCGACATCATAGAGACGTTGACGTCAGTTGTTGTCCACTGTACAATTTCACATAACGTTATTTAGGCCAGGAGGTGTCGACCTTCTCGTAAGGGGGGGGGGGGGGATATCGTAGTATAGAATTGGTGGTATATACCCATGTTGGTCCCCTGTTAGGCCTTGGTACAACTAATCGACTCGTGTATTATTCCTTTACTGATATAAGTAGTATGAAATTCCAGACCAGGCGGTATTATACTAGGTTGTTTAGAGCAGTAGTATAGGATTAATGGTCTGTTGGCCTAAGTTCTACTAACCCTTTGACTGCGTTTGGGGATTATTATTGGTAGTACAAAATATGGACGGGTGTGGGAGCAGGTGCAGACGAAAACGGCACCGTGCAAAAACGGCACCAACTGACGAAAACGGCACCAAGTGTGTTTGGCGAAAGTGGCACCAAACTTTTTTGGGATCGTCGTTTTGATTTTTTTTGTAGCTTTTCTCACAAATATACAATAGTATCGAATATGAACACAATATATTACACATTTGGCCACGAGTTATTCTCGTCAATACAATATACAACTACATTTACACATATATACAGAGACGTCGCAAGCCTGATGAAAATACTTGTGGAGGGGCAATTGAGCAGGCACGTAACCAGGGTTTGCTTTTTTCGGGGGTGGGGGGGGGGCAAAAAGAAATAAAATCATGGTACACCAGTACTGGCGTCAGTGGTCAATGTAAAGATATTCTAGTATTACCATTTCGTTTTGTAAACATATCAACCACATCATGTGGATTTTCGAGTGATAAATTACTCCTTTCAGATGACAAATATATGACCCCTACGTCTGACAATCTTTGGTTGGCGATTTTGTTTCTCAGATAATGTTTTATATATTGGAGAGCCAAAATATTGCGTTCATTTTACACGGAAGACACTGGTAGGGTGAGTGCTATCTTCACTGCTTTTTGTAAATTTGGCAGTGTTAAGTGGGGAATAATTGCCTTTTCAAGTACAAGACAATCTTGTTTGAAACCATTCAAATCAGTATTAACAGTGTGGATGGACATTTGCGAATGGTAGCGACAAAACCAGCGCGTGTCACTAAGACGAACGACTTCTTCAACACGCTCGTTAAGCCCCTCCTGAATTTCCACAAACAATTTATGCACACGTGAACGGGACATAAACACATGTAAAGTTTCAACTAGGGCGAAAAATTCACCTAAACATTTAACACTTCTGCACACATCAGAGAGAACCAGCTATAATCTATATGCATAACAATGAATATAGAAAGCATTGGGAAACTGCTCCCTCAAACGGGTTTGAACACCAGATGGATGTTCTGACATAAAACTTGCGCCGTCATAACACTGTGCAACAAAATTAACGCTCCATAATCCAAGTGAGTTTATTTCTCTCACAATTTGTTGGGTAAGAGCTAAGGCGTCTAGTTTGTCTGCCCCATGAAATTGGAGAAATTCCTCTTTTAAGACATGAATGCAATGTGAGAACAAATGGTTTCGCACGCCGAAGGCACGCTGAGATGGTTTGAGGTAAGCCCCTTTCGACCATTCTTTGAAGTAATTAGTTGAAGCTTTTTCACAGATGCCAACCATGACAGGAAGCAGCAGAAGAGGAAAGACCAAGGGAGGAGGCTTTGGTGCTCTTATTGGCGATCTGGTTGAGATGTTAACCTCCTTTGGGTGAGGGCCAGTGTGAGAGGGGGCCCTCTCAAGGTGCTACCTCTCCCCGAGGGTGATGTTGTGTCTTTTTCAGGCGAGTATATTCTGCCACTTGTTAAATATTATTTCTGAGGTATTCATTGGCAAATATAGTCTACCTCTGGCAATTGTCGGAGAGGTTGGGCTGGTTTCTGCGGGAAGGCTTCTCTCACAGGAGTAAACCGAGACATGTACAAAACCAACGACTCTTTTCGGAGTCCACCCAAAGAAAGACCCGAACTTAGAGTGCAGGCCTGCATGTTAACCTATTTGGCCGGGGCCTGAATGCGCTCTAGTAGCCTTTATAAAAAAGGGCAAGAAGAGGGGCGCAGGACCAACGATCGCCTCCCCGAAGGTGGGTGACCACCTGTGGGGATGGAGTGAAGGTTGATCAGAATCCGTAACGGTTACTGAGTATCCATAGCGGTTATAATAATTCCTTAGCGGTTATTGGGGAAAAGAGAGGAAAAAAAAAGAAGTGCGTTTGTGTTAAGTGGCTGTCTTTGTCTTGTAACTTATCCCTATCGGCCATCTGGATTAAATTCGTTATCAATGACCTTAATTAACTGCAGTAACAAAATATACCCTATCGACAACAAGCCTACATAAGTGTAAATGTAACTTTATCCCTCTGGGGCAGCTGGATTAAGTAGCGTTATCAATGGAATTAGTTGATTTTTTTATAATAATTTTTGCTTTGGTGCGCACAAAACCATAAAATTAAATCTAGGTCTTCTAGGCAATGTTTGGACTACTCCCACCCCCCCCCCCCCTCCCCCGGTTCTGACTTCTGTGCCAACAGTAATAGTAAAGAATGGGGCTGTATCATGAATCCGGGGGACGTTTACAAAACGGGCAAGACGGGGAACTCGGTCGGGACCAATGCTCGTCTCTCCAGGGGTGGATGACCCTGACCATGGAGATGGAGTGAAGGATGATCAGAGTCCATAACGGTTATGAAATATCCATAACGGTTATAATTTGAATAGTCGAATTCAGGGTCTCGGTAGACTTCGGGGTGTTCATTGTTGAAGCTATCTATAGCGTGTTTGATTTTGTCGTCATACCCAGGGACTTCATGTGGGCGGTGAGTTTTCTTGAGTAGGTCGGCATCCCGGCGTTTGGTCGACGGAGACTTCTTTCTGTTTCTGTTCCGCAGGCTTTTGTTGCTTCAGTGGTGGTGGTGATTGGTGCTTTATTTCCCTTCTTTTGATGTGGACCAGTGTTGGCGGGCCCGCGAAAGGTGCTACCGCTCCCAGAGGTGGGTTTCATCCGATACTTGACGGTGAGCTGAACGCAGCCACTCTGAACATGGGCATCCCAGTCGAGAAGTGCACTGGCGTCCAACATCATCAGGTTATCCTTAAGTTTCTTCGGCAGGAAATCCCTGGCTAATTAGTTTAAGAATCTAAAATGCACCCGTAAGCTTCAATACTCAGTTTCAAAACAAAGTACAGAAAATGGCAGAATGAAATTAATTAAATAATGGTACCGTTTTCGCCATCCCAACTGGTGCCATTTTCGCCAACCTATGGTGCCGTTTTCGCCACCATTGGTGCCGTTTTCGCTCACTTGGTGCCGTTTTCGCCAGGTGCCGTTTTCGCACGGTGCCGTTTTCGCTATAACCCGTGGGAGTGACTTTGTGAAAGTTTGAGATTTAAGGATCAATTGTGGGTAGGGGATGGTTCGGAGGTTAGTGGGGACTTTCAGAGACTGAACAAAGAGCTGGTTTGGGGACTATTGGGGGTGCTGATGTTGGACTGGTGTGGTTTGGCTCCTGAATAGCAGAAAAGCATTTAGGCCTCTTACTTCCAAGCTCATACACAACGGATTTATCGCACCTATTTGGGCCCCTATTCCTATATGGCTCCTATTTCTATAGGCGCCCTATATAATAGATAACAGAAGGCCTTTCAGCATTCCATATATTCTATTCTGTGCAATATAGTAATATTACAATATACATTCATCTGACAAAACAAGATTTGATTGCGGCTTTCAAATATACATGACTGATTAATGACGTGTAACACATATCCATGAATTTTTCACATCACGGGTGCAGCAACAAAACAGCTAAAAAATATGGCATTCCATCTTTGATCTGGCTGTAAGTATATATGTGATTATTGTTCACCACAAATCCACGGTTTCCTCCTGTTCCACTCTGATGCGTTTTCAACAGATGCAGATATTTGTTCCCGTGAGGTCGTTTTGGCGTTTATTTATTTCTTTGGAACTGAACTTTTAACTCGGACCGAAAGAGTAGTAGGTTTCGATTCCATCGCCGCTTCATTCGTCCTTGAAAATGCCAGGTGTTCTTTTATATATTGCTTTCCGGATGCTGCTGCCCGGCCCCTTAGTTGACCATATATCGCCACAAAGCTTGGTTTGAACAAAGTCTTCTCTGTGCTCATCGCATGATTCTGACAGCAGCCATTGATGATACTCTCTACAAAACTGTTCTTTCTTTTCCGGTTTTATCACTGTTTATAAAGCGAGAAGCTTCGTCGTCATTACAGAAAATAATATGTATGTCTTTTTCTTTTTTGTCACTATTTTTCCGTATCCATTGTTTCCAAGGAGTTTCATTGGGTCAGCAATTATTACTTTATCTGGATTCCGATCACCATATCTTCGGGCCTGTGATACCTCTTCTCCAAATTTCTTGAAACACGCCTTTAGTTCGGACTGTATGACATGGTAAATTTGTGTCACCTTGAGGCCGTGATCGAGGTACCATTTCAGAAGTGGCATTGCAAGCAATATCTTCGCGTGATAACTCCCGATCAAACTTCTTCTCGGCTGGCTCATGACGTTGTTTTCTTGGCAAACTTTCTCATGTGATCTCTGATGTCTTCTATACTGATGGTGGTATTTTCAAAGATGGGTGCCATTTCTTCAACGTGGTGTCTTAGGTGGTCTGGAATATAAATGTCACACTCAACTAATCCGAACAGATTGCCCGAAATCACATACTGCGCTACTTCACTCTCGTTCATTGTCCCTGTTAGAGAAACGATCTCAAGTTTCTCTATGAAACGGTTTACCACAGGGTCCTTTCTCATTTTCCACCACTGACATTCCCATATTTCAACATGTTTGTCTTCTTGATCAGCAATGTATTTGGAGTTCTTGTTTTTCTCGACATTGTTGAAAAGAATTGCTTCTCCGTTTCTTGTTGTGTTCAGTCGACAACTGTGGCCACACCAGAAGCAGCCGTGAAATTGGTAGATAGTCTACGTTTCTTTTCACCAGCCGTCTATGCGCAGATATCTCCTTCTAATTTGTTTCTCTTCTCCATTGAACTGATGCCGGATTTCAAGACTGTCTATTGTGGAGATATAGTTCAACCACTACTGTGTCATTCTGCCATACCTGTGAAAATACTCCGGTTTAGAGTCACGATTTTTACGTATTCTTATGTGCATTCCAGTTGGCATCTCTTGCATTAAACACCACAAGTAAAGTGCGTTGGCATCATAACCAACTACACATCCACACCATTCTGATAAGACTTGCTGACGGTCGAAAATTCTCGAAGGACCTCCTACGATGTTGTCTTTTACCAGGTGATGTAAATCTTTGTTCTTCTCGTTGAAAATGGTAAAATGGGTGTCACTCTCGATCTTGTTGAATAAATACTTCAATGTGAGTCCGGGTACACTTATTCCATCTTTCATCATATCGATTCCGCGATCTCTGTAGAAAGCAAATTGTTTCTCTAGTGCTTCTAGGAATGGCTGGACATCACGATTGTTATACCAGATGAGAAAATCGCGAAAGGTATTCATCTTGTGCTCTTTTCATACTTGCTGACAATGTCGAGGAATTTGAACTGTCTTGTTTTAAGGCATAAAATTTGTTATTTCTCTTCACAGTGAATCCAATGTCCTGTTTTGTTTTCAAGAAAGTAGGTAGCTCGCACTTCACAACGTCAAAATCGTGCTTTCCGGATTTGAATCCCACAACCGACATTTCCTTCAGATACGCATCAAACTGGTAGTGTAGCTCCTCCAAGGGATGTGATCTGGCATGTCCTTCTTCATTTAACAATGGGTCGCTTTTCGGTGCTTGTGTAATCTTTGTATTGAGTACATCAAGGTAAGGTTGATATTCTGACTTTAACATAGTATAGGCCTGGTTTCCGATCTCTTCCAAGTAATTCCTCTTACGGATCACCAGTTCTTGTGCATTCCCTTCTGTGATAAAGCAGATTGGTTCTTTAAATCCTGATACATTGCTGCATACACATACGTTCAATGGAACATGTTGGGCCTCCTGGGTCAGTTTTTTCACTTTTTGGAGGTAAATTAGGTATATCGAAATAGCATTCGATGTCAACGGTTGCTCGGTATGGATAATATCTATTTTCATCTGGAACTGAAATGCCTTCATCTTTCAAGAGTTCAAAAACTGTTTTCGGAACATGATAAACACCGCCAGTATATTCATATGCTACTTCATTTGTACATGTTCCCTCATGCCTGTTGAGTTGAAAGCCAGTCTTCCACAATTTGTCACACTTCCCACGGGTAAATGATTTGCAGCAAGGATTGATGTCTCTGATATAATTGAAATGTGCTTCATGAAAGTTGACATACGTTGTCTCACTAAATCGGTAGAGTGATCATTGAACTTGACTAGCATTTGGTTCTCCATCTTCATTGAGTTGCGACTGCTTAAAATTGATGTTCGGATTTGAAAAAAGTTCTCTATTTCAGGTAACTGGCGGAGATTCACTCCTTTGAAAGTTTCCGTGTCTTCATCTGTATACTGTAGGAACAGGTGTTTTGTTTCAGTGTTCAAGTTGTGGTAGGTGTCTCCTCTTGAAAGGGCTAAGCATCTGAATAAACAAAGATTATCGACATATTTTGTACCGGTATTCTTGTCTTTCAATAAGGCTATTATGGCTAGATTGTCCATGATATACGCAGGTAAATCTGTGACACCCCCAATTGGGCGATCTCTGATTTTATTGATGTAGAATGTTATGTTGGTGACTTTATATTTAGTCCATTAGAATCTGGTTGCTGTTGTTTTGCCCACGCCAGTGCATCTTCTTTGGAAACAATCTCTCAGAAATTTTCAGAATCTTGGCTCGAAACAAGACGTGGTGTATTCAAGAATCTGATATTGTTCTGGGATGCGTGATAGCATCGGAGGACATCAGTTTCATTATTTCTTAAGATGAATCCGTAGCTCAGGTTGATTTTGAACTCCATCCTTGTTGTTGAAAAATTGTTTCTGTAAATTCACTGGCCATAGCAGTGATGTCGGAGGTCTGGATGCGGAAATTGTAAGTGTCTTGAAGTTTTCTGTTTGTGATATGGTGGGTCCGTATAGTGTTCCAGTTCACTTTATATAGAGCTTTCTTCTCAACACATTCCTCTTCGTCTAGTAGTCCAGGTGAAAACATTGCTGGATCACACTCCATGTTTGATATTCTTGATTTCTTCTTATTCCCAATTGATTGCTGTTGGTCGTTGCTCGATTGTTCTCTTGTCAGGCTGGTCGGTTGATTGCATATGTACAGTGGTTTGAAACAGTTCATTGAATTCCCGTCGAGGCTTTTTCCAATACTCCAAGTGGTGCTCAAGATCTTCATAACTGGAATACTTCAGTAGCAGTTGTGGCATCCATAAATCTTCTTCATATGCACAGTTCTGACATGTCGCTCCAAGTTGCTTCTCTTCATGAATCCTCCTTTATATTGTTCGCATTCGAATGAAGTTAATGTCTTTTCGGCGTCTTTTTCATCAAACATTAATTGGAGATTTCTTGTTGAATTTTGTATCTTCTTGTCTTCTTCCTTTACAGGATGGCTGTGCTTTGTTTTCAGGTGCAGGCGATAGGGTGTGTGATTGCGGAATTCTCGTTGCCAGTCTTTGCAATACCATTGACATGTGCATTTCTCTAAGTCGTGCTCCAGGTCTTCCTTCCTCTGGCATTTGCGTCTTCTTTCTTCTAGGTGTACTGTCCTTACATGTCTCTCCAAGTTGTTGTTCCTGGTGAATGCCTTTTCACACTGGTAGCACAGGAAGGAGGCTGCCTGATATAATTGAAGAAAATTTCAAATTTGCTGAGCTTCTCATTGTGTAAACTCGGGGGTGGGATGGCAAATGACGGATTACGTGGTGCGCATCGCCGTTTATACCTACTGGAAGCGATTCTGCTCACATTAGCAACCACAAATGGTGTTGAAACGATAATTTTCGACCGTCATCAAGACAGAGAACTAACAAAAATTAGATCTTATCATTATGGAGAGGAAGCCAAAACGTGTGGAGGTGTAGTTGATTATGATGCCAACCCACTTTACTTGTGATGCTTAATGCAAGAGACGCCAATTGGAATGCACATAAGAAGACGTAAAGAACGTGACTTTAAACCGAAGTATTCTCTTATGTATGGCAGAATGGCGCAGCAGTGGTTGAACTATATCTCCACAAGAGACAGTCTTGAAATCCGGCATCAGTTCAATGGAGAAGAGAACGCATTGGAAGGAGACATCTACCCGTAGAGGGCTGGTATAAAGAAACTCAGACTATCTACCAATTTGACGGCTGCTTCTGTCATGGCCACAATTGTCGACTAAACACGAAAAGAATTGAAGAAGCAATTTTTTCAACAATGTTCGAGAAAAAGAAATGAAAGATCGTCACAAAGAGACTCTCAAGAACTCCAAATACATTACTGATCAAGGATACAAACTTGTTGAAATTTGGGAATGTCTGCGGTGGAAAATGAGAAAAGACCCTGTTGTAAAACGTTACCTCGGGAAACTTGAGACCAATACTCTAACGGGGACAATGGACAAAAGTGAAGTAACGCAGCATGTGATTTCGGGCAATCTATTCGGATTGGTTGACTGTGACATTCATGACACCACTTTGAAGAAATGACACCCATCTTTAAAAATACCTCCATCGGTATAGAAGACATCGGAGTTCACATGGGAAAGTTTGCCGAGAAAAACAATGTCATGAGCCAGCCGAGAAGTTTGATCGGGAGTTATCATGCGAAGAAGATAATGCTTGCAATGCGACTCCTGAAATGGTACCTCGATCACCACCTCAAGGTGACACAAATTTACCAAGTCATACAGAACAAAACTGAAGGCGTGCTTCAAGAAATTTGGAGAAGATATATAATCAGAGGCCCGAAGATATGGTGATCGGAATCCAGATAAGGTAATAGTTGCTGACACAATGAAACTCCTTGGAAGCAGTGGATACGGAAAGACAGTACAAAACAAAGAAAAACACAGAAATATTATTTACTGTAATGACAACGAACCTTTTCGCTTAATAAACAGTGTGCACTTCCGACAAATGAACCCTTTGAGAGAAACATTATACGAGTTTGGAGATGAATAAGAAATGGATCGAGCTGAACTTACCACTTCATATCGGCTTCTTCGTGAACTAATATGCAAAGATGAAGATGTTGCAGTTTTACTATGATTTCATTGATGCCTTTGTAGATAAACATGATTTTCAGTACTGTCTCATGGATACAGATTCTAGATACATCTCATTGTCTAAATCATCTCTGGAAGAGGCGATAAAACCGGAAAAGAGAGAACAGTTTTATAGAGAGTATCATCAATGAATACCGTCAGAATCAGGCGATGAGCACAGGGAAGACTTTGTTCAAGCCAAGATTATAGGCGATATATGGTCATCTGGGGGACCGTGCTGCAGCAACCGGAAAGCATTTAATAAAAGAACACCTAGCCTTGTCAAGGTGGAATGGAGC
This sequence comes from Pictodentalium vernedei, assembly GCA_031216915.1. NCBI lineage: Eukaryota > Metazoa > Mollusca > Scaphopoda > Dentaliida > Dentaliidae > Pictodentalium > Pictodentalium vernedei. Next base: position 356,847,353 of record CM062296.1, read on the forward strand.
GAAGATGGAATCCTGGGTCCCTGTAGCAAAACCTACTTTTGTTTCGGCCCGAGTAACAAGTTCAGTTCCAAAGGAATAAATAAACCTCAAAACGACCTGACGAAGAACAAATATCTGCATGTGTTGAAAACGCAACAGAGTGGTACAGGAGTAAACCGTGGATTTGTGCTGAGCAATAATCACATGTATACTTACAGCCAAATCGAAGATGGACTGCCATATTTTTAAAGTTCAAGATGATGGAACCTCGACCAAACCACCGGATATATAGACATTAATGCACTTTGACCATTAGCTGTTTTGTTGTTGTACTCTTCATGTGAAAAATCCATGGATATGTGTTACACGTCATTAATCAGTTGTGGATATTTGAAAGCCGCAATCAAATCTTGTTTTGTCAGATGAATGTATATTGTAATATTATTATATTGTACAGAACATGTATTGGATGCTGAAAGGCCTTCCGTTATCTATTATGTATGACGCCTTTAAAAATAGGAGCCATATAGGAATAGGAGCCCAAATAGGTGCGATAAATCCGTTGAGTAGGAGCTTGGAAGTAAGAGTCCTAAATGCTTTTCTGGGATTCAGGAGCCAAACCACAACAGTCCAACATCAGCACCCCCAATAGTCCCCAAACCAGCTCTATGTTTAACTCCGAAAGTCCCCAATAGCCTCCGAACCAGTACCCTCCCTCCCCAATCGAGACTTAAATCCCAAACCTTCGCAAAGTCAGTCCCACACCCGGTCCATATCTCGTACTACCAATAACAATTCCTAAACGCAGTCGAAGGGTTAGTAGAACTTAGGCCAATAGACCGTTAATCCTATACTACTGTTCTAAACAACCTAGTATAATACCGCCTAGTCTGGAATTCCATATTACCTATACCAGTAATGGAATAATACAAAGGTCGATTCGTAGTACCACAAGTTAACAGGGGACCTACATGGGTATATACCACCAATATTACTCCTCGATATCCCCTCCTCCTCCCTTACGAAAAGCTCGACACCCCTTGACCCAAATAATGTTACGTTTGATTGTACAGTGGACAACAACTCTGATCCAAATAGCGTTCTGTTAGATTGTACAGTGGACAACAACTGCGGTCAACGTCTCTATGACGTCGCGTGCGTATTATGATGTCACGACGGCAATAGCAACGACAAATGTTTCACGGGGGAAACTTTCAAGAAAACCCAACTCCCCCTTCAATTTTCCACCACATAGCCGTGCTGTATACTCATAGCCCCGTGTGCAATATATCACTATACATACCATAGTATACTATATATGCAGTACGTATACCGTTTGGCGGATCTAGATGCATGGACCTGACGTTTTGCACCAAAACACTTGCTCTGGCAAAAGGCTCCAGTTCCTATGGAAATTTAACACTAGCTGCCCCGTCAAAGCTCCGGTAACCAGGGACGATTCATACGTGCTATACTACTGGCCAGTCTTCTTGTTATTTTTTGTCGAGATTACAGTTATTGTCGATTCATCCCACGTAAATGAAATTATTTATATCATTATTGTCCAAGAGAAATGGTCATATTGTTCACAATGCCTGCTGAAAATGTTTTAAAGTTTGTGTTATTGACTTTAACAAAGGCACAGAATTCATACGAATTCCAGCAAATATCGACAGGCAATTTGTTTTGTATTGCGATTTTGGTGACCTAGAAACTTGCTCGTACAAGGTCATTCATTCGGAATGACGTCACTCATAGACGCTTTCATATTCTGTCTACATTGTTCTTTAGTTTGAACTGCATGTCAGTCATTGCCATGTCATACTTTAACCCATCGGGTTATTTAATCAATATTCAGTTTGTTGACGTAAAGAAAATAAATAAAGTTTCTTCTGGTGATAGGTCGGTGCACAGGACATGAGTTTCTACGGAAACAATAGAAACTCGGATACAATAGACCGCTAACATGCACTTTACAACATCAAAACAAATGACTCATTGTGTCGAAATAGGCCCATGTTTTCCCAGAAATATGACTGGTTCCATTCTTACATTAAAAAAGTGCAAAAATCTGTATCCCACACGTGTGCGATAAAAGTTTATTTTTATGACACATCCTAGAATGTGTGAGCAATTTTCAGACTCTACAAATCTAAATTTAAATGGGTGTGTAATAAAGGCTTTAGTGCACATAACAGTTTTATTATATTCAACATATGCTAATACACGTGATCTTGAATGCTGAAGAGAAAAACTAGTTTGAACAACATACGTGAATACTAACTTTCAACCCACCTTCAGCAATTACAGTTCAACTGCACCATTTGACATGTACATAGTATTTTATTCGACAAATGTGTGGGACAAAGAAAAAACATTCATGCGATAGGAAATTATTCATTGAGTAATGAAAAGTCACCGACAAATTATTCGCAAGCATATCGTTTTCAATTGAAGAAAATCTAATTATTAACTGTTACCCTCAGTGTTGGCATGTAGAGACATCAGGAGAGCCTGAAATGTGACCACTAATGCTTTATTTGAAAACTTGTCAATTCATTCTTTCAAAGATGTAATAGGTGACGCCAACTGGCGAATTTACCACAACTTTAAAAATTCTAATCGTTCATTTCAACACATTTAAAGTCATGACTAGAAAATACAATTCTAGAAAATAGAATTGTAAACGTTTTAAAGTTCTGACCCCAGAAGTTTCATTTGAACAAACTTGTAAATAATCCAGCACAGAAATCACACGTTTTATATAAAACCTGGAAGAATCACCAGCGGTTATTTTGGAATAGTATTTTTAAAATAGAATAAAAAGGTACTAGGCCCCGTGATCAGATTTAAACCACGAGTGGAATAAGGGGGTTAAAACCCTTATTCTACTAGTTACCGGCACTAGCACCTATTTGTTTTATTTATACTATGCTCTTAATAAATAATCGACTTTGTCACCTAAAAAGGAGAAAAACGACACTTTCTATCGTGAATACATGCACGGTTTGTTTTGTTTACATCTGCGCCGGTGGGCAGTTCTACCGACTACAGGTGCATGCTTGATTGACAGCTATACACGTTGTCAAAGTTGATTGAATTTGCCTTGCTTTTTCAGTCAAATTATTATTAACAATTCTTAAATTTTATTTTAAGTATTTAATTAGTATTTTAAACTTGATAAGTCATTGCACGCTGCATATAGTACTGCAAAACGTCGTATGTTTGAATGAAACATAGCGAAGTGTGAATGCATCGAAGTTGGCAAATTACGTCATGTCACGTCATGGATGAACTTCCTACTGTGGGTATAAAAACGTTTAACCGCAGTAGAAGCTTTTCACTGGTAGTGCGATTGAAAGCTAAAATTTAGCATACAAGCTTTTCACAGGTAGTAACATAGGTGAGCATAGTATAAATGTTTTTTTTCCCATATCCAAGGTGTAAAAAGTGGAGGTGGAGGCATCGTGACAACCTCGAGTATCACCCTTGGAGTTCGATTTGAAGGAATTTGTTCATCATTCTTACAGAGATGTGACGTTCCACACACGGCGTTTCGAGCAGTTGTTCGCCAAACGATCTTAAGTCTGTTATTCTGAACTCAAAGTGTTACATTATGAAGATACCGTAACAACACAAAATATGACCCCCATGGCTCCACAAATTTATCAATTAACTCTTTTGTACATACACTACCTCCATCGATTCACACAAAGAATATTTGTTTTTAAATTGATGTTTGAACCCCACCCTCAACCTCATGAGGAAAGGGAATCTGATTTCAACAAAAGTAACTTAAAACTTTCCACCCAGTATCAATACCACATTTCAATGAATATACCCTACACAGAAATAGATAACGGACAATGGATGCGAAGTGGTGACTATAGCTCAGCCTGTATTTCACTCACCCAGCTGAAAAGTAAAGCAGTCATATTCGCGTTTGGTTTTATAAATAAGACTCGATCAAGCGCATTTCTACACGTGAGCGTGGCTGCCTCCTATTGCCCCCTTCTTCGGCTTCACGTGCAAAATTACAGTATCACTTTTGATCACTAGAGGTTTTCCCAATAACATCAAACCATGCTGTTTGTACCGAAATGACTTTGTGGGTGCTTCAGATTCAATGTCATATTTCCATCAGTCTTTTAATATGGAGTGTACTGAATAGTCTGGGTGCAGCACACCAAAATTGGGCGATAAGAAGGCACTCATCATTCACTTAGCTAACCCCACAATTGATGCAGACAGAGCGTGTTCGGACATCTCGAGAACTTTCCCCGATCGAGGATCGACCCCGGGACCTCTGGCATAAGTGCGTTGGTCTGTCATGCCAGAGGTCCCGAGATCGATCCTCGGTCGAGGAAAGTTCTCGAGGGTCCGAATACTCTCTGTCAGCATCAGTTTTAGGGTTGATACTGTCACAATATACCATCCTATCGGGATGGAGATGTTCTCTGTGTAGAGGGAGATACACTCCCTGCTGGCTAAAGGTCCCTTCATAGTATTCGAGAAGAGCGAGTCCACGAAGTTGCCGCTGCAGAGATAATCCTGTGCACCTGCGCCATTGTACCAAGGGGAGGCATTAATATAAGTTGCATCACTTGTTCGCAAATCCTCGTAAAACAAAAAAGTTGAAACAGAAGCCATTTCAGTTCATGAAATTATGACATATCATGTTCCTGGGCAGGAACAGGTATCTCGAGTTAAAAGAGTTAAGTTCAGAAAACAATGTATAGCAAATTACAATCATCGTGCAAACAAAAATTACTCCTTTAATCATTTCAGTGTTAGCTCCACATGGATGTTGTTTGGAGGAGGCCGCCAAGATACAGTTTCCATGTGCTATGAGTGAGCTGGAAGGCTACATCAATTATTTAGAAGAGAACCCTCTTAATGCATCAAATGCAGTATGTAACAGGTTGGTACTTTTCCTCAGCATTGTTCGTGAGCAGGATTCAGTAATTAAGCACACACAGTTTTGGAGTGAGCAGGGACGTTTATTTCATTTGTAAAATTGCCTGTGTTGGCAGGAGATGGCGGCTGTAGTCCTTGGGGCAATATTGTTTAACTTTTCCAGCACTGTCTTTTCTGTTTGTAGAAATAACTGACTGGAGTGGAACAATTAGTGTTTCAAAAGGCTTGGCAATTTACCGGTGGGTAAATTACCACGTCTTTTGAAACGCTAATGATTTGTTTCATGGATTTATATCGACAGGTAGAAAATACAAATATGAAAACGACAATTGTACATTTTTATAGTATTGGCTCCATGATGTTCGTCTACCACAGTTAAATGGGCTAATGAAAGCAACATGTCACAAACACAGCACATTTTGTTTACTATTTGCTAATTTATTAGATAAAATCGGCATTATTTTGAAATGAAACTTCGAAATGTTTCGAAAACAATTGTGAAACACATGCAGAACATTGCATCTGTGCGCTTCCAAAAGGTCGTATCTCACAATTCGGTTCGAAATTACTTTTTGACAAATTCTGAATCTATGGATCTCAATACATTAAAGGCACAGGAAAAAGGGGGAAATCAGTTTGTTACTGATATGTGGACATGAAACGAGCGGGAAGCGATGATAGAAAAAAACTACCTTGATTGATACAGGTCATCAAATGACACTAAGATCATTAATCTTGTGCCCCCCACCCCCCCCCCCCCCCCCCCCGCAAGATAGAGACGGGGGCCGTTTCATAATGGTGGTTGCCTTTAAAACGCTGCAAATTAGTGTTGTTACCGTGCACAGCAACAGGATTTCACATAGTACATACGCCGTAAATTAAATGAAGGTATAGCCTATAGGGTCGATTCTAAAAGTACGACTCTGTAGATTTTTTCATTGCGTGTTTTAAGTTTAACCCCCACCATCCAAGGATACACACATGCACGCCCATCATGTGTGACGTGAGAGGCACCATGTATGTATATTGTTCATTTCTCACCCCTATCAGTTACAATGATGTAGCGTTCACTTAAAACAATAATACATAGACTACAAAGAATATGTTGTGTGGAAGTGAGGGTTTGAAATTATGTGTATTTGGTACACTGTGGACTGTGCAACAGTCTCACAGGTAAACAATCTAAACATATCAATACATACACAACCTGGCACTTATAACAGATAACCATAAGTGCTACGCCAACATAGCCAATCCTGAATTTAGTTGATTTAGTTCATAAAATTAACATTTATGACACTCGTGATATTTATCAGTTATTAAATGTTGAATAGAACCAAATCAGGATTGACTACGTCTTTGTTAAGACATATACTTATTTACCCTATCGATGGGAAAAACGACCTCTCCTCCTTGCGTTCTTGTGTGCAAATTCCTTCACATACAGAATAGATAATAGATTCTAAGAATAAGAATGATGCAAGTGAACGCGAAACTGAAACTAAAACACTGAAACTGAAACTAGTCACGACCAAGGACTATGAACGACAGGACGGCTCAGAGACGCTCAAAGCAGTAATGGTTCTGAACAGCGCCCTCTAGTAGTTGGAGTCATTTTGAGAACAATGTCGTCTTGCGAATGTTCTGATTTCAACGGCGATACTTACATAAAAATACGACAGAAATGGGCAATTTCTCTTTTCGCAAACGCATGCTAATAAAAAGTTATTTTATGTAGGAAAGTAAAAACCCGTATCAATGAAAAAGATATTGATTTTATTCAGTTTATCGAGATTATGTGTGAATTTATGCAGGAACACGTTTTCACATTGAATCAGCTCCGTTGACCTTCAGGCGTGTCAAAAGTGGAAAAAATTATTTTTTTTTGTCATTTATCTCGTCATTCAATCATGGGTAATTCTTTTTTTAAGTTTTAAAATGTTAATACGAACAAAACATCAGCACCAGAATAATTAAAGCTTATCCGATAGGAAAAAATCTCGAAAGATGAAAGGTCCGCCTTATTCTTGGAACATTGTAGCAAAAGATCTGCCAATCCAAAGGCCGTCGCACCGAAGAGAATTTAAATCATAATAAACCGATCATCATGGATCATCTGCGAAGAAATGGATTTTTATATATGAAACTGGACTGTCTCAGTTAGCTATGACTACAGGTATTGTTATTAAACATTAATGGAGTTTTAGCTTTTGAAGTCCACAACTTGCATAAAACTAAAATAATTGGGAAAAAGTTATTGTTAATTTGTTAATGACGTTATTATATATTGTTCACTATTTACTCCAGCACAGTTGTCTGATTCACAAATTTGAATTCATTTGATATACTGGATTTAAAAAGGAAGAAAGAAAATAATTCACGTGGAGCAAACTTTGCATTACTACAGAATTTAATAGCCTGAAAATGGACTGATATTTATCCTGGCTATTCATTAAATCATAACCCGCTGAGTATTTTCAATATATTTTTCATCAGATCTAGTCATGGCTGATGTGAAGCAGCCATGATTAGAGTTGATGAAAAATTCATCTATATTCTACATAAATTATTAGCGAATAAATGCATTTAATTTACAAGGGCTAACGTTTATCAAATGTCCCCAAATTCTACTTATATCAATGGTAAGCAAAATCCTGTCCTGGGCAGAAATATTCGCCAACAGCATGAAAGCCGTTAATAGTCAAGTGCAGGAGATGAACGTGTGCAAAACACAATAAATTAATAAATCAGAATTTTCTCCAGACCAATCACACCCACTTGACTGTCACACCGTAAATGATGATCACACTAAAAAAAACAAATTTCAAGGTGCCTGCACAGTGCACATGTACTTCAAACATATACTTGAGAAAAGAAAATACCATTAAAAATTAATGGTATTATTACTTATTTACATGTATCACAGTAGGCCCAACTAATAGGCCCTGTTGCATCAAATTTTCTAATTTTATCATCTGTTTCATTTTTGACAAGTAGGGCTAAAATATACTACCACAACATAAGAAACATGCCTTGAAAATTAAACCTATTTTACAAACACATGTTCTAGTAAAAAAGAAAAAATCATAGATATCAGAACTGAAGCCAGGTCAAGGAATTTGATTTGATAGGAGATTCAATAAAAGCAATCTCAGTTGTAAATCTGCAGCAGCATGCAATCAATTTTACATCTTTTCCATTCATACATTGTTGATTAAAATATATACAAATGATTGATAAGAAAACAAATGTGAGGAAACATTAGAAAATGTGAATGTTTAGGTTTGACTGGCAGTATAGTATCACCATCAAAAAATCAAGAGTAGACAAAAGTGGCAATATGAACTTTAAGGATCCAGGACTAAGGATTTATACCAGTGTAAAAGTAGTGTGCTTACAAATACATATTTATGGAAAATAAAAGATCAGTTATCAACTTACTTTGATGATAATTACTGATACCACATGCTTGCCCATATGCAATTTTACAAAATGGCTTGAGATTCAGAAACTCTACTTTGTGGGGCATTTTCACCATTATGGTGAATTAATATCACCACAAAATCAGGGGAAGACCCAAGTATTATTATTTTGTACAAAACAAAATACAACATTTCTTTAACTTCAAACTCTTTTTACAACTCTTTTCCAATCTTTCCAACTTAAAGTAAAGTCATGCTAATGAAAAATCTGTATGTATGTGTGTGCAACCTCTCAAAAGGGGAGTGGGGCAGGGGTATTCCAAGCACAAGAATACAACAGAGGGGTTAGACCACTCTGACATGGGGCTGTGTGATGACAGTTCCACCACTAAACAGTCCCCTTTCTACACTTCCAACCATTTGGAGTGTTTTCTTCATAACGTAGATTCATCCCCAAAATGAAGGAAACTTGACGTGCTCTTTCCACCAGTGGGATGTGCCATACTGTGATTTAAAAAAATTTTTAAAAAAGGTGCCCATGTAAAAGGCTCCCGATAATTATCTAACTGTACTTTCCACATGCTCTCATGAAAAAGCCGATTAGGTACAAACAAAGGGCATAAACAAGGAAAAGTTGAGGGAGGAATTTGAGTGCACCCCCCCCCCCCCCTCCATACAAAGGCAACTATGAGGTGCAATTTTATGTATTTTAGGTGATAAACAATTGCATTTTCAACATTGTGAACACCTTCTACTACACCAGTTTCCCCAAACATGCAAAAAATAACCACTGCAAGCTCTGCAACACCCACTTAAAAAGACTTGCTTTGCAAGTTCATATCATGCTTCTGTAGAAACAAACAAATGAGATTAAGTGGGACGCTTAACTGCCTGTCTTCGGTCATCCAACATTTTTGTTAGCATCTCAATACAGAAAGTGTAAGTTAGCATTCACTCATCACTTATTGTTTTTTCAAGAAGCTGACCACAGTGGAATATATGCATATCAGTTTGTGTTAGAGAAAATATAAGAAAATATATTAGTTTTATTCTAATTCACTAATTGCATCTTCAAATAAAAGACAAGACTTGCAAATGTGGAAAACCTAGTTGTTTGGTTTTGTGTGTTACATGACGAGGAGCTTAACTGGTTGAGTGCTAGAAGCCAGTATCAGGGCTTTCAAAAAAATGAGGGTACCAGGGGAAAAGCCAACATTTTCCTTTCTCATTTTTCATATTCAGTCAAATGCAAACAAATATTTTGTTTATATAAATGTGTTTTATCACAAATTATTGAAGAGTGCAGATTGGCACTCTTCAGTAATTTGTAATAAAACAAATTTTGCTGAACAAATTCAGACCACCAAAAAAATGTAGCCCTCAACCAATTAAGAGGGGGATTGCAGACTGTACTGAGTTAAATAGGCATGTGTTTTAAAACTGTGTAGTACCCAATGTATAGACCTATAGTTAGTTAGTCCTATCCCTTAAAACCTCCTCCTGCCTCCTTTCATGGGTGAAGTATGTAGAGCGATTAACGGCCGGGGTGTCCTGGTTGGGGACAGTAGTCACTTTGCATCCAAGACCGTTATCCTTTCCCAACACCCGACGATTTTCTCACCACTTCCTCCACAATTTCAACTTTAAAAAAACGGTATACTTTGTTTAAGACAAGCATCAGAATGCCAAAGAGACTTTTTGAAGTCCATGCCGTGGTATTATTCATCCTATTCACAATAGATGCAGAATATAAGCAAAACGAAGTTCGTTCGAAAAGAAAAAAAATGCGCGACAATAGGAGATGTCATAAATTCGTCTCGTCGTTTCAGTGATCAAATCTTTGCTTTATCCTTTTAAAATGTATTTTTTGTACATGTGTGTACCTCGTTTAAATAAAACTTACTTTTCGTACATTATGTTTTCTCTATAACAGCCATATTTCTCGATATTTCAAAATGAGTATACCAAACATGAAAGTAAATTTTCAAGCGGCGAAAAGCCGATTTTAGTGTTATTCTGACTCCATCTACTAGAGGGCGCCAATCCAAAAAAACATTACATAAGCGTTCTACACTGCTGGGCCGTCCCGTTGTTTATTGTCCTTGTCACGACGTATAGCCCAAGAACATTAGGTTTCACTGGGGAAAAAAATCGGAGAAAGCTGATTTTTTCAGGGAATGTCGAGTACATGTCACTGAACGATTAGACAAAAGTCCCCTAAAATCCCAGTTGAGCTTTTTTTCTACAGCCTTTTTTCGAAAACGCGTTTGAAAAAAATAAAAAAAATCGCACGAACTTTGTAACCTCGAATTGATCCAACTGTATTTTTTGTTTACGCGTATTTCGAGCTACATAATGTCTAATATACATTTACCTAGAGGAAAATGTGCATTCTGTGGCAATTTCTGCGAAAAATTATTGAAAATTCACAAAAAAGTATCGGATTTACGCAAAAAAATGACGATTTTCCTAACGGATTTGCCCAAAGGGTCGTAGTACAGAACGGGATGTTAGTTGGACAGACGATAAAAAATCCACCACCATTTGAAGACTTTTATCATTGCTTACAAAATAGACATTATGGAAGACCCCCTCTGCTTCTGGCCGAGTTCCCCTTTTGGCATAAAATTCGTCAGCATGAGAACTCAACTATTTTCGGGCTTGGGACCGAACAGACACGTCTGTGTCTGGCAGCATTAGATCAATAAATAATATTTACAGAATGTACAAAAATCAATAAATAATATTTACAGAATGTACAAATCAATCAACATGGATTAAGTTACATTGACTATTATCAACGCTATATACAGAAATGACATGACCTATATACATATTATTCATCGAACTCAGAAATTTCCGACAGGACAGTGTTTCTGTGGTTGTTACAAGAATCCGAACAGCAATTACACAAACCTGAGCAAGAGAGTCCTGCCTTCTTACACCCACACCTTCTTGTACAGGCACTCTTGCAACCACAACTGATCAGATTCAGTAGGTTATCGGGTGCACATGGCTTTGTGGCTGCAGTCGGTACAAGAAGTCCATTGTCTAGCGACCACCCCCAATCCGTCGGAGGAAGCGAAGTGCCCAGCCATTGTTGGACCTGGAGATAACATCTGTAGACATGTTGTTGTGCAGCATCGCTGCTTGGTGGGAGTGAGGCTAGGTCGATGGGTTTATTCAGTTTAGATTTTGCTACATAACGCTTGTAAGTGACATATCTATATTGGTCGAGAGAGGAAACAGTTTTACTCCCGTATAAGATCAGGAGAAGTTGTTCCCCGGCAGCGGCTACTGCACTTGGTGTACTGTCATCCGCCAAAATTGTGTTGACATACTGTTGTGAGTCGCTAGTAACATCGGAAACAATTGTACTGAATACTTTCTTCTTACCAACTCGAAAGAGTGCAGAAGTAGTGTCACAACCACTTATAGAATGTGCTACAAGGAAGTTGCTTCTATGGTCACCCATTTTGGTTGCTATTTCACTAACTGAAACTAGTAAGTTTGGGGTAATGGAATACATCATGTGAATATTACATCCCGGTTGAACTCGAGAGGTAAGAATGACTAACAAGTCTGTGTCTGTTCCCACAACGACAACATTGTTGTCATCTTGAGCGATGTCAAGTGCAGTTTCGGCTATCAGTACATCAGCATCAGCCTCGGCCTGCTTGGACTGAATATTGATAGCAGATAGCTCCTGCACTAGAAGATCGATCAGTTGGGTTTTGTTCTTGGCATTTGAAAGGAAATCGGATTGGGGTGTGGTGGCTGGTAACTCGGGTGAGATATTGATATCAATGGAATACCTGTCTTAAGATCTACGGGCTTGTTCCATGCCCTTTGTCGACATTGTAAAAGCATAACCATCAAAAACAACCACGACGTTCGCCCCAAAATGTCTCACTAGATAATTGGAATATGATGTACATATGTCCTTATATGACGACTGTTTAGGCCATACAACTGCCCTCAATAAAAATCCACCATCTACAACAAACAGAGAATGTTCTGGGATTTTAGTTTGCTCGGAACCGTATGTTTTGAGGATCTTACCGAGCGTGCTTTTCTGTGTCTTCCTCATTCCAGCAGAATCAAACAATGCTGGTGGTTTCGGGGCGAGTTCATATTTGAGATACTCTTCCATCTCTGCTTGTGACTGAAAAACACATGTGATGCGGTTGAACAGAATTGTGGGGTCAATCACTACCTTACTTCCACGGACTTTGATGCTATTTGCCATCGATGCGAAAGACTTCACAGTGTCAACACGTCGTAGTTTGATGCTGTTGAACGTTTTGCTTACAACATTCGATACGCAACATTCACCAATTTTGCGAATTTGGTCACAGTTCACAGTTTCTTCGGCCACATGCCCGGTCGCTATAGAGACTAATTGTAGTGGATCTCTATTCTGAAAGGGGGAATGCACTCTGAGCCAGTTCAATAATTTGGTGATATCATTGGCATCAGTCAATTGTGAACTTTGACGGAGATCCCGATGTTGTTCGCCATGACCAGTGTGAACATGAACAAAATTGTCGAGAGCATTACATATCGAAAGGCAAAGAGGTAGTCCATGTACCCATTTCGCAACAGTGCTATCGGTTATTCTCCTGCCATGTGTGAGACCACCAGGGAGCTTGAACATTCTCATTAAACACTGCTCTATGGTCTGATCAGAATATATCCCGTCCCAGAATTTATCTGAGCGCCTTATGGTAAAGTAACCTTTCTCAGTGAACAACTTCAAATCATCCTGTTGCATTATTTCTGTTAGCTCATTCATTTGCTGCAAATAGAGATGAGAACTTTTTGCGTATGCAAAATGACCACCTGCGTGAAATACTGGAATCATATTGCGAACACAATATGTGTGGAGTTCCCAGTCGCCTGTGCGCTCTGCTCTCAAGAACAACTGGAGAAGACCTATTTGCTCGTAGTATTGTACCCAAAGCTTTCCTGTGCGTCCTACGGACGCATTCTGGAGCAGTTCGTGTAATTTTGACAGTAGATGGTTGACACTTTCTTGATTGACAGCGTCAGCTGTTGTACAGTCACCTCTGGCAAGTCCACAGAATATTTCATTGACTTCTGTGCAGTCTATGTTATCTAGTGTTCGGCTTTCTTCAAACACAAGTTTTGTAATGGCAATTTGTGTTAGCAAATGGGCACGAACTGCTCTTGAATATGCATGGCCACTGATCAAATGACGGATTGACCCACCAGCATAACCAGTCCCCCAAAGTTCATCCAAGCCGCTACCAGCCATGATCGAACCAATTGCCCCTAAATATGACATAATCATATGGAAGCCGCCGAGTCTAACGAAAACTTTTGTCAACTTATCTGACGAAGACACAATCTCCACTGCTTTGATATAACACCACATTATGTGATTTCATCGAACATGGAAATTGAAACAATGATGCTATAATACGGTATTTGAATGAGAAAAGTCGATGCCGTTTGAATTTGAGTTTAGGGGGTATGGTTAATATTTCACACGTTTTACCAGTTCATTATGGAATAAATGACTATTGTTATATATCATTATAAAGCCACTGCTTTTCTGCAATTTTTGATATATAATTTAACTCCCAAAGTAGTCGTAGATTTGATTTAATGGACGTTGTGTACCGTTGTGTGTATGAAAACAATAAATTTTTTTTCGTAATTTTGTACATTTTCGTGAATATTTCACCATTGAGTGTGAGGATTGGTACAAAGTTGGCATTTTCTGTTGGGGATATGTATTCTCAATATAATTCAGCACGATATTTATGATTCTCACCCTACTAAGGCGAATAGGAATGAGAAATATGGAGCTGGGTCGAATTTTTTTTTTTTTTTTTTTTTTTTTTCATCAAAAAAACGCTATAACTAAAAAAGCTCAACTCGGATTCGCGGGGACTTTTCACACTTTATCCGCAATGTGTGTCCCGGAAACATATAAAAAAATCAGCTTTCTCCGATTTTTTTCCTTACTTTCTCATTTTTATGTCTAATGTGCCTGGACTAGTAAGCCTTTTTTGCCAGCGAGTCGAGTCTGTGTGTAGCAGTCGCCACATTGCCACATTGCATTCACTTTGAGTCTTTGACATGAGACAACAATACACTTTGCTCCTTCTGTTTTTTTTTTCTTTCTGTCAACCCCATTCCTCCTATCTGTTTGTTTATTTCATTATATGTGTCATCATTTCCTGCTATCGTTTTTTATCTCTCTTCCTCTACTCTTTTTTACTATCTCTCTCTCTCTGGGACGTCCTTCAAGACGGGGACCCCCCTTCTAGCCGACCTCTCCCCCGCAATGCGAGCCTTGCGGTCCGATCCCATACGCCACTGTGCTCTTGATATCAGAGATTATTCAGTTTTGTATCTCTCTGTAAAGTGACTCGAGCTACACCATTTTAGTTGCCCACCGACGATTGCTGATTATTATAGAAAACTGGATATCGCATTACCTCGACTATTACATGTTTTTATATTACAACAAGAACGTATTTCACCCAATACTTGTGAAAACGTCTAGACAAAATACAAATCATTATTGATAGTATTAACTACACGAGCGATCTTTTGATTCAGAAAGAGCATGTTTTTACTTGCACTTCTCGACAACCGATTACACAAAACACGGCCACGATTTTCGATAACAGTAATTAACCGACAAATAACTAATTCAACGAAATAAATTAGGCATAAAACCTGTTACATGGATAGTTTGTTAAAAGACCTTTTTGTGTTCTCTGATTCAATCATTCATCAGCAATGTTGGCAAGACAAGATCATTTTTTGCCATGATGATACTTTATGATACTATAGGCCTAACATGCGTTAAACCTGAAAACTAAAACAAAGGAACACACAGCTGAAACACTGCTATGAACTCCGGCGGCAAAAGAACAAGTAGAATAATGAATGGGGATTATTAAGTCCTGTAGGGCGCGCGAACGCCGTACGGTGACGTCATGATGTTCCTTCATAAAAATCAACACATACACGCTAGTACTAGGAAAACGATGGATCGACCCAATATAGTCGGAGTGACAGCCGGAGAATGAAGTGACGTCATAGTCACGTGATGTAGTTACGTCATGCTCAATTATCCTAGTGTCCTGTGTTAGAGGCAATCTTGGGACATTATCCCTTAGTGAGCTAGCGCAGCGCATGTCGTTAGGGTGATATGTGTTTCCGTCGTCCATCTTGTATACTGGAGGCCGCTATCTTAGTTTTTAGGGCAGTACGTGGTTGCTATGTGCCCAAAGACCTACAATAGGATAGGGATGTTTTCTGAGGGTGCATTCTTTTGTATAACAGCAATTCTAGTTACCCAAATAGACCCGACAATCCTTCCCAATCATCACAAAAAACACCCAAAACAGCCGAAGTGGAAGAATCTCCTTTTTCCCTTAATAGGCGCGTTCTTTGTAAGAGAGCCAATCCAGTGTCCCAGAATCCTCGGTTAGAATCACACCGAAGAGTTCGGCAACTGTTTATTTGGCTTAGATTTCCTACTAAATGATTTGTTTCTACCAATTTATTTGAGAAAACAAGGCGCCATTTCTGGAAAACTTATACGGTGCTCTCCTGTTTCTATTACTCCCAGTGTTGCGCCAGACACATGCTGCTAATCTCTCAACAACTGGAGCTCTTCAGAACTGATCTCTATACAACTGCATTGCTTAGAGATTTTAATTTTTTTAAACAGACAATGTTCAACAAAAAACCCTCTTTCTCGATACTTTTCAATTATCCAACTCCCTGCGATCGCCGATTGCTGTTTGAAATATACAGTTTGATGTCTATGAAAAAATGAATTTGTTATAAAGTACAGAGCTTTTCTCTATCAATAATCAACAGTTTTCAGCACATATTCAATCAAAGAAGCACCGGGTCGTACCCGGTGCTTCAATTGTTTCAAATTGGAGATTCACTGTTAACGCATAGGAAAATATTGCCCACGCATAGATTTTGACCTTTTCTCGACGACAGTGCTGCACAAACTTAACATTTACAGCATATTCTGGTTGTTATTGTCAGAAAACAAGTCACTGTTGCAGTGAATTAAACAACAAATTCAATAATTATATCTCCCCCACCCCATATTGTAGTTGTGGCCATTCCCAATGAGATGCACACTATTTATTCTTTCAGTCCTCACACTACCTTAACACCCGATCGTTGCCGCTGAATGCTCTACGATATCACAAATGTTGATAATAATAACACTTTGGCCAGCCGCTGATTTGTCGCGGTTCTCGGACGAGAAGGCCATGGTTACCCCTGTACTCCCAACTGCCTCCCTATTCCCACGCTTCTCCTCTCCTCCCAACACTCGGAGACGAACTGCTTGATGATATCCCTTGTGGCATTCTTCCCAATCTCTCCGATTAGCATATTAACCCTCTCCTTTGAGTCTCCCCCTAACCACATGTCCTTCATTCTCCCATCCCACTTCCCCATTATACTCCCAGTGAATTTCATTCTTTTAGACTGATACTTTGGGCATTCTAGAAGAAAGTGTTCCAGGGTCTCCACCATGTCCAAGTTACACATCTGGCACTCCCTTTCACCGTCTTTCCCATTTTTTCCCCTCAGCTCCAGGGATCGCGACCTCAGCTTGAACCACAGTGACCCCCAAAGGTGCCATCAAGGTCCTCTTCAAAACCTGGCTTCTCTTTATCACGCAGGCCACCCAAAGACCTCTTTGATTTGACCCCCTCTCGCCAATTACGGTTACTATCCTCCATGACCCTTTCTCTGACGATTTTTTTCCCTGGTTTGCCCCAACGTCCAGGTCCGAGATCTCCAATGAGTAGTTCTCTACTAGCTCCCTCACTTGGACCATCCACCCCGTTTTGATATTTGAGTTGAAAATTCTCAGGAACATTACTTTACACCATCGGTTGTCGGGGAGATTTACCAAATAATTAAGATAACCGAGCTTCAACAGGTCTATCCTGTCCTTGATCCTCATCCACCCAAGCTCACCCCTGATTGCTTCTAGCGCTGCGGCATTACTCGACCCCGTTATCCATCGGCATGCATCGTTCTGCAGGATTTCCAAGCTCTTTACGGCCGTCTGGTTTAGGGGTACCACTTCCGTACCGTATGTTATACTTGGCAGCCCCACCATTTCCCAAATGGTTTTCACCACGAAAACCTTATTGTAACTGTTTCTCCCTATAAGTTTCGTTTGGTTAAGGATTCGCTTCCCCTTCAGAATCAATTTATTTGTGTGGTTCCGGTAGATGCCTCTTCCTATAATGTTTATATTTACCCCCAAATACTCGTAATCACCTGTCTCTCCCACACTGAGAAATTTGCTGCTCCCTTCCGGAATGCGGAACTCACCCACTCTCCACCTTCGAGTGGGGTCCACTTTGCGGCCCACAGGTATAACTTTGCTCTTGCTTTCATTAAGTTCGAGTCTCCATTTGCTCCCATATTTCCCAACAATTCCCAGCATATTCGTTAGCCCCTCTTCGCTTTCTGAGACTAGAACCATATCGTCTGCAAAAAATAGCCCTGGGATCTTCAAGTCCCCAACTGCTACCCCCCTCCTCGCTACGCAGGAGTTCATCTCCTAAACCTTTGATGTGCAATGCAAACAGGATTGGCGAAAGGATACACCCCTGTTTTAGGCCTATCTCCATAGGCACACGTTTCGTTGTAATGTTTCCCAGGCTAAGTTCACTCTGTACATCTTTATATAATGCTTTCATAATTCCAACAAACTCGCCTCCTAAGCCCATAGCCTTCAGCTTGCGCCACATACCTTCCCTCCATACTCAATCGTATGCCTTTTTGATATCCAAAAAGGCCATAAACATCTTTTTCTTTTTTGCTTTCGCGGATTCTATCATTTGGGATAGTGTGAAAAGATGGCCAGTAACTCTCCTTCCCTTCCTGAAGCCATTCTGGATTTCTACCAAAAAAAAAACCCTTCTCCTCAATCACCTCCTCTAGTCTCCCATACAGGACTTTACAGAAAACCTTTCCAATGTTGCTACTGACAGAGATCCCTCGATAGTTATCCAAAACGTCTTTTTCCCCCTTTTTGTGAATAAATGTCACTTTACTTTCTCTCCACTCCTTTGGGACCTCTTGATTTTCTATGGCTAGATTGAATAGGGCAGTTAGGCTTTCCACGAGTTCCTCTTCCCCTTTTTTGATAAACTCGTTAGGAATTTCATCCACTCCTCCCGCTTTTCCATCCCTTAATTTTGATATCACCTTTCGCACCTCCTCCGTTTTAATTTCGCTGCACACGAAGCTCGATAGGTTTTCCTCGACCTGATTCGGACACTCTGGTGGGCTCCCCATGCCCCATCGCTTATCGTTTACCTTTTCCCAGTGCTTGACTAGTTCTGATGCGACTTGATCTTGCTCGTCTGCAACTATGCCATCAACTTTAATACTCTGTGGGTTACTTCCTTTGTTACGTTTATTCACCCATTTCCAAAATACGTTCGAACTCGACCCCCCCCCCCCCCCTGTCGTTCTTATCGTCCTAATAAGACTGCTATTTCGTACTCTCCGATTGTCGTCTTTAATTTTATTTACTTTATTTCGTGCTTGGTGGTATTCTTCCTTAGCAACTGTGGCCTCATTGCTTTCCGCCCCCTTAAGTTTTCTACCTCTCCTGTATGCAGCACATTTAGCTTTTCTTCCCTTTATGGCCCTTTTCAGTTCTCGTTCACTCTGTACCCAAGTTCCCGTGTTGGCACCCTGACCTTTCCTACACTTTCCTTTCCTGCCTCCACCAGGCTCGCAACAATGACGTCGGACATCTTCTGGACACTGCCCCTCTTGGGTACGGTTGCAAGCTTTGGTTTCAGTTTTTCATTGAACTTCGCCCAGTCAGCATCTTTTTTGAGTTCCCAAATCTCCTTAGAGCTTCCTTTGCTTTTTACTAGAGTTTTGGCCCTGATCGTCACCTTAATCAAATTGTGATCACTATCCACCTTCATTTTACCCTCATCATCCACTTCTACCCCTATCACCTCCCTCCATAAATTAATATCTGTGAGGATGTAGTCGATTATTGATTTTCTTTCGCTCCTCTCCCAGGTCCATTTCCCCTTACACCTCGCGTCCCTGTTCAGAATCTTCAGACCGAGCTCGTTTGTGAAGTTCAACAGCTTCCTTCCATTCCTGTTGACTTTATTTTCCCCACCCTCTATGCCTTCTTCATCATTACCAATGTGGCCATTAAAGTCACCCATCAGAATTATACCGAGCCCCTTGTTTTGTAATTCGGTGATATTGGACCTTAGTGTTGAGTATATCGAATCATTGCATTCGGGTTGGCTTCCCTCCACCGCACAATACACAACCCCAAGGGCAATACTTTTGTTTTTCAGACTGATCCTTACCCATCCAATTTCTTTCGATACCTCAGCCGGGGTGCTGATGTTTTCCAGGCCTGTGATCAGCGATGGTTTTAAATCCTCTTTAATGTACATGCCTACCCCTCCCCCTTTTTTCTGGCCTTCCGTTCAGTGTTGATGAACTTCTTTATGGAAAACTCGGCTTAACTATAAAGCAGAAGAAAATTATATTTGGGGCGTTGAGTCATTTATCTTATCGTCAGGTGGATTTGAGTAACTCCAACCCCAACCCTTTGTCAGTCCATACTCAAGTCCATTTACGTGAAATACGGGAGTGGGGTGTGCTCTTTGATGCAATGACGGCGGATAGTGATAATAACCCACTGTCAGCAGGTTAGCTTAGATAACGGCAACTTTTCATTCACCTACTTTCAACTTTCATTTTGGTTGATGAAACTTTTCTTTATTTTTATTGATGTATCTATGCCGCAAATTGTAAGTTTAGTTTTCGAGGAGAGGAGTCTCGTAAGTTGTTATAACTTGTTCTCCAATCCTTTTTGCTGTAATTAGTGGCAAATAAAATATGTTTAAACTAACAAGTTCTGATACTGTATGTCTGTTCCATGTTACTAGTTTTTGTACTAGGCATTTATTTGATGTTTTATGATGTGAAATTTGTTACGCTCAGCTGTCACCATGGTCATAATGTTGCACTTTGCATGTCATTGATTGACCGACGCCATCTTGAAGGGAAGTGGGCGATCCGATTCACTGACGATGTCCTTCACTGACATTTCGACAGTCCAGTTGTATAATGTTCAGTGGTCATTTTTAATTGCATGAGCTTTAGGTGTGAAGGCAGCAATGGAAATATTCATCCTTCCCGAACAGTTTTGTCTGATACATTTTTGGAAAATGTCTGTAATAGTCTCTGGCGTCATCGTGCCCCCATGTAGGCAACCGGGATAAAGTGCCTGCCTTGCCCAAGGACACAACGCGGATCGTCCCGGATGGGAATCGAACTCGGGGCCTCTAGCATAGAAGACCAACAGTTTACCACTGAGTCACCGCGCTCTCTTCTTACCATTAAAATGACTCTAGCTCAGACACATTTAATCCAAATTTTTCCCTGTAAATTGAATTGACTTTTTCATCAATGATTTCTGGAGTTAAATTTAGATGATTTTTTTATCACATCCAGTCATGGCTGTTGCAGAGAAGCCATGACTGGATGCGATAAAAATGTCTTCAAAATATTCAGTGGGTTAAGACTTAAATATGAGTATATGGGTATATTACAGGCTAGTATTGGCCATTGTGTTGGGTAAATAGTTGCTACAGATGCGATTTACACTATACAGTGCACAGGGTAAGCAACTCAGTTTATAATGAAACGTTTTTTTTATAATGAGAGTGTGTGGCTAACCCTGTGCAATGCACAGGGTTAGTGACACCTTCTGGTTATAGAAAAGTGGTAATTGCTGCATCACACACCACACAAATATTACACTCATTGACGCTATGCAATGCATAGGGTTTAGTTGCATAATAGAGATGATCTTGTTTATAACCAGAAAGAAAAGAATGAGGAACCTTGTGCATTGTTCATATTTAGTTGGTAAGCGAACATACACTTAACCATAGGCGTTACACAGAATTAGCTGATAGGTTGCCATATCACTGACTTGAATATGATAGGTTGCCATATCACTGACTTGACTGAGGAGGTAAAATGCACAGGGTTAGTTGGCTACATGGTACATAGTTTGCAGGATTCAAGGAACTAATGGAAATACTTCTACTGGACTGTGAAATTTTTTTTCAAGGGGAATTCCAAACATGAAACATAATTCTGTTTTCAATTCATACCTTGTTCTTAATGAAATATGGTTTTAAAATGCAAATTATTCTCGTAAGAAATGTATCTCAAGTTCATTTGTATTACATGCAACTGGAATCAAACCTTGTCTTAATTAAAAGGAACAAACAATTATTTTTCTGCAACTTTCTTTGTAGATATTCTGTCTGTTCTGTGCATTGTGCGTATAAATCGCAAGTAATAGCAGGATGCGCTGACGAAGTCCTCAGCATTACTGGCGCGTCATTCGCGGCTCTTAATTTGACCTGCCCAAACACAGATTACAATTGTACTGAACCTATTTGGGCAGAAGCAAATACTAACTGCACCAACACACAGTCGATGACGATCACAAATTCTATTGCTGCAACTTCCAGTAGTACAGTAGAAGATTCATCTACGGGTATTTCTCCTACAGAAAGCTCTCTCGGAACACAATCATCAGAAACTGCAACAGCTACATCACAAATAACGACCAGTTCATCATCAACAAGTTCACGTAAGTACAATTTATTTATTTATTTATTTATTTATTTATTTATTTATTTATTTATTTATTATAAAATGGTTCTATTCAGGTGTGATATTGGGCCAGACATTCGTTGTTGATGGATCAGAGAACACAAAAAGGTTCTTCTAACAGGTATCTTCCATTTGAGGATTGTCTTCCCACACATTGCACCACTTTCTTTGTCAACATAAAAAATCCTCTTTCTTATCCCACTCAACTACCAAACCGGGATTATTGCTCTATACAATGCTTCTGGTTATACTGCTTGGAAGTTCAGTCGGAAAACATTGTCGCAGTGCTAGAAATGCAGTTTACTTGATAACAGGGGAGGGGAAATTAAGTCTGAAGTGTGTACAGTGGAACCCTCTTAATTGAATAGCCACTTTGCCAATGGAAATAATTCAATTAACACAGGTAATCAATTAACAGTGATTGTGTCAATTTCCAGTATTCTAGAGATAAACGTAGCATTTATTCGGTTATATCATGTTTGACAGAGCTCCTTGATCACTGTCAAACTAAATATAATAGATCAAATGCCTGTATTGGATGTACTGATACCAAATAGATCTATAAACACAGGACAACTGGGGAGAGGCAGGGTAATTTCGCGATAGGTTGCAAGATTTTTTATTCAATTAACAGGAGTTTACTGTATAAGCTATATTCAATTAACAGGTCAATTTTGTACTGAAGGTATTGTAAATGGTTTTGTGTTAGGAAATTATATTTAATAAAAAGGGTTATTCAGTTAAGAGATATTCAATTAAGTATGCTCCACTGTATTTGCATCATTTCTCTCTTGCCATACTCGTTCAAACTGAATTATTGTTTATATTAACCATTTACCCAACGCAGACGATATCAAAATTTATTATTTTTAAATACCATTTTTTTTTTTTTTTTCAAACTTTCAACAAAACCATATCATGTGCCCCTCATTGGAATGAGCTCGATGAGCTCATTCCAACGAGGGGTCACATGATATGGTTTTGTTGAAATTTATAGAAAATTAATATTTTTTCAACTGCTGAATTTGCATATTACGCGGGCGAATGCGGCCAGTTTATTGGGTGAAAGGTTAAGTACTCAGTTCAATTCCGTTGACATTCAATATGATCTTCCACCTCTCTCAGCCATCTCACATAAATTTCAGAAATCAAATTATTGCTCGACTTGAGATCTGCAGAAATCCTGACATAAAACGTCATAGAAGTTAATGAAGTAAAGGTTTTGATTGAGATGACTGCTGTGGTCGATATCTCACGACCCCTCTCACCCCAAACATCATCCCTCGCACGCACATATAGGGACCGATGAAATAGTGCTGTCTGTCTCCTATTGGTCCCATGTATTAATGCGCGTACTGGTTAGACTATATCATACCGTCGTATGGAAATTGGGAGAAGATGGACCTACGGCTTGTTTTTGAAATGTACAGCAATTTATTCATATCGCAACAAAAGGTATATATTTCGTGTAGAAATATTTCGGCAGGGACCAGTGCATAGATGCGATGCACAATGCACTTACATTAATTAGAACCGTCTGTATGATGGGGTTCTGAATCATTGGCATTCAAACTACGTGTACTCGAAGCTATCGCCTTTACTGTATTTCTTCCAAAAAGAGTGTGGACATACGGACATATTCTGTTCTTAATATTCTACTGGTTACAACTCATCCTGTAATTATCTTAGCGCCAGGAGTAGATTAAAACGAGAACTGACCAGGTATCGCCAAAGTGGACAAAGAAAATAAGAAACATCATCCCATGAGAGGAGCAAGGCGCCATCTCAATGGCATAGCTGCGGGCGGGGATCTTTGCCCTCCCCTAAAATTTTCGCTGCCCCCTCACCACCTCAGACCCCAAAAAAGAAAATGATAGGCCCTATGCAGCTTTTGCACAACATAGAGCCTCAAAATGGTTTCCAATATAGGAGGAGCTACACATGCTACAATTGCCTCGTTTTCGCGAGCACTGAACTTTGCAAATTTTTCTTGGGGGTGGGCTAGTCTCAAGTAGGGCCCTCCTGTCATTATTCCCTCCTCCCACTTCCATGGAGGGAAATGGAAGAAGAGTTACGAACCGAAGGTTCCAATTTAGGACTTGGAGAAGCCTCCAAACTTAAAAAACAAAAACCTTTCAATATCATCTTTGCCCCACCCCTAAAAAGAAAAATGGTGAGGGCACCCTCTATTATAGAATACAGGCTATGCGCCTGCAACATCTGCATTGCTTCAGCATTGCAGATGGCACCTTGTTCGCTAAAAGGGCTTTAAATTGTGCAAATTAGATGCAATGCAATCTCCGCTATCGCTTCATATGACAATTTTTATGAATTTTCTTACTTAATTTGTGTTATCCATTTACACTGGACACGTGGATCCAATTGGTTTTTCCTCAGAAAACACCAGGATGAGTTGTCACCTTCAGAAAGACAATAATAAAGAAATGAATGAATTTCAAACTTCTCCGGGATTCCAACTATTTCGAAGACATTTTGCTTGCCCGCACAGCTTTGTGTTAAATACCTTCATCACCAGTAACTGACGATTATGGTGACATGTCCAAAGTTAATCAGGTCCGAAAAGAAACATCTCTCTCATTTGTGGCAGTCATGTGTGTGTGGGGGTGAGGCGGGGTATTTTCAACTCTCACGGCTATTTGGTCATGTTATTGTGAAACACCTCATAACAGACCAGTGTTGCAAGAGGAGTACCTTCTTCAGCAACAGAACCAGGGGACGCATTTTGCTTAAACTTGAATTGATCCTCCTGGGGATGTTATATACCAATATCGAAAAATGGTGGTCGGTAGTGTTTTCAGCAGCTAAGTAATATGTTCTCGGGACCATTGTCCATGGTCGATGTCATTCACTTCCAGTTACACTGCCACTATCTCATCCATTGTGTGACATGTATTATGTTTCCTGTGTGGAAACAGTTTTAACTATAAGCATACAAGCTTATTGCTGAATCCACCACTCCGTGTGCTATTGGTAACGCTGCAGTGTGTATTTTTCTGAAATAAATATTGTGACATGTATGGATTCCCTAACAGTTCATCTTAGTTAATTTAGGCGCTTTAGTTTTTATTCGCATGGTTTTATATGAAATGAAGCTTTGTATATCTCATCCACCTTCTCCACTTCCATTTCCAGCCATGTCCAAACAGTTCTGAGTGTGGTAATAGGAAACTAATTTTAAAGTCACAACTTGATGTTATACTCCTAAAAATATGAAAAAGATGCATTTTGAGAATCGTATCTCTTAAATAAACTACCATATATTCAAAATGTAGGCTGCATCCGCACTAACCATAAATATGGTTTGTTAGTAAAAGTAAACGCGTTATTAAGGATGCACAACTCCAATATCAATATGTACCCTGATAACTTGTAGTTCAATTTAGACTTGGACCGCACGGGGCTATGTTGAAGATTCTTCAAATCAAAAGAATACAGATTACTCTGTGACATTAATTAACACAGTTCTTCTGGACATTTTATAAATGAATTAGACATATCGATTGCAGTCTGCATGTCTGATAAAGCAGGGTTCATTGTGTCAAGTATGAGGTTACATGTATTTCAAAGATTTTTTCCGGGATCTTTTCAAGCCATGTTCCTCAACCTCAAACAATCTTGTCACACAGACTGCAAAAATATCATATCAAAGAGCACCACTTGGATTTTATTATTATTATTATTATTATTATTATTATTATTATTATTATTATTATTATTGGATTTTATTATTATTATTATTATTATTATTATTATTATTATTATTATTATTATTATTATTATTATTATTATTATAGTAGTAGTAGTAGTAGTAGTATTTAAGAGAACACTGAAGCAGGTTTTATATTGAAAGTAAGTTACTTGATATTTAACCCTTTACCCAACGTAATGGCAAAAACCGGCCAGCGCTATTCTCAAAAATCGCCAATGAATTTTCATTATTTTTTTCTCAAAAACATAGGTTATTACCCCTTGTTGGAACGAGCTCGTTGAGCTCAAGCCAACGAGTGGTCATAACCTATGTTTTGGGGCAAAAAAATGAAAACAATTAGTTATTCACGAATTGTTTTTTTTTTTTTTTGCAAATGTCGTTGGTTTTCATGATGGGTAAAGGATTAAGAATGATTTCAAGTTTTGAATGTTGTCTAGAAATTAGGACTTAGACAGTGACTTCGAAGCATTCTTAAAAATCAGAGACTTTCAAGGTTAATGCACTAATTTAAAAGAAGAGCACTACTGGGTAGAGTGAGGATGTTAAAAAGGTGATTGAATTATGTTGCACGTGGGAACCCCAAGGAGTGAATCAGCGCTTATTTGCTGTGGTAAACACGCTCTTTTTTCTGGTAAAATAGAACCCGCTCACCAGTTCCTGGAGTGCAAGTCCTTTAAAATGGGCAACATGCATGAGTATAAAGGACTGGCTGGATTTGGCTTTATATCCATATTGCGGTCACGCTTAGCCATTGTGGAGAAACGTCTGCATCTTGAACACTCATAAATAAAATAAATTCTGAAGTCTATGGTTGAGACCTGATTTTGAGAACTTTCAAGGCCTTGAGCACACATCTTTCCGTTCAAAGACACTCAAGGTTTTTCAACCACCAAATGGACCCTGTAAAGGCATGTGTTGAACATGTGTGGTTTTAATATTTAGATATTTTTTTATTTATTTTCAACTCAACTGATTGAAAGACACTTGGCGTCCGGCGTCTGTAAACTTTTCATAATAGTTTTCTTCGGAACCACACGAGCAAACCCAAACAAACCTGTCAGGAATTATCTTTGGGTGATGCCCTTCCAAGTCTGTTTATTCAATAGAAGTAGCTTTGCCCAATTGTCTGGGGGCAATGCTCGAAAAACCCTAAATATACGAATGAGTAAATTTCTGTTCCTTATCTCATATAGTTTTTTCGTAATCGAGAAAAATTAGTGATGGTGTGAAATCGCGAAATTGACCCACCCTCATAGACACCTCTTAGTTTATGTCATATCCGGCCAGGATGATTTCTTGTTAATATCTGAAAATCTACTGTCGAGATGTCCAGGTACGTGAAAAAACGGTATCCTTCGGTCCGGGGGTGGGGGCATAGTGGGTGTACCTAGCTGTCCGACTATTTAGGATGAAACCATCTTTCTATTTGAATGCCCGAATGCCCGGGTTGTATCTTCCATGTCAGTTCAATGGTAGCAATTAGAAGAGCCCATATTCATTATTTGGGGTAGGTCAATTAATATTTTCGTAGTGTAGCCACAGGTATGCACGTTGACAACTTGACAATTTCGATTGGTCTACCGCACATATTCGCTTCGCAGCTATCCTCTTTGATAGGATGATGTAGCACCATGTTCCTGGGTCATAAAAGCGGCCCTTCGGGTTCAAAGGGTTTTAAAAAATCCTCTTTGAAAGTAACCTCCTCACTTTAACTATCAGAGACTGCCAAAATTCCTCACTCAGTTCAATTTTCAGAGGCAGATATAAAGTTATTTATTTCATTGATTGTTTACCTCACAGAACTAGGAGACGGCATTTGCAAAAAGATCCCCTAAATTACTTTTTTACTTCGAAAACATTGCTTATGACCCTCATAAAAAGAATTCGAAATTCATCACCATTTGATATGAAGTTTCTGGACCTCATTCACTGAAATCATTCCTAGCCTGAGTAAACCTTGGTAAACCTTGACTGGGGTTGGTATTAATGAACTCGATTCAGACAAAAACATCTAATTATGACTCATAGAGATTCTTTATATGACATTATATTTATTTATTGGTGTTTAAGGTCACATACTTATGCACAATGGCTAATCGTGACCGTGGCAGTTTTACGAGTGGAGGAAGCCGGAGTACCCGGAGAGAACCATCGAGCAACGACGAGCAGCGGTTAGCTCTCCAACATCGTAACTCTGAACTCGGCACCGCAGCACAGGCAGGGTTAGATTGGTTGAAGACATGCGCACCATCGACGTGCAGTGCGCCTCAGTACACAGCGTCATCGTGCCCCCATGTAGGCAATCGGGGTGAAGTGTCTTGCCCAAGGACACAACGCGGTTGCCGCGGGTGGGATTCGAACCGAGGATCTCTCGGCTTGCAGCCTGCACCTCTACCAACTGAGCCACCGCGCCTCCTCTTTATATGACAGCCTCATTCAGAAAATATATTATTCTTCAATATTGTTCGGTGGTTTATAATTTAATTTTCTTCAACGGTATTCGATATTTCTTTAACTGTCTGCCTCACAAGACCTGCATTTGCAAATATATCAATAGCAAAATTTTCATTTTACCTCAACAACAGAGCATATAACTCCAAGTTGAGCACGTCCCAATGACGGGATATCAGCTGTGTTTTCGTGGAAAAAAAATCAATTTTTTGGCGATGTTTGTGATTAGTGCAGACCATTTCGGTCATTTTGTTATAATGTTACTGAGGAATTATGTCCACATCCGAAAATTGAATTGAGGGGATTGAATTTTCTAAACTGAGGGGATTTTGTCAGTCTCCGAAAATTAAATTGAAGGAATTAAATCTTAATGGCTTTTAGGGGTTGTGTCCTAACAGGAGTCTGTCCAAGGGAATTTTGTCTAGTAATTACCCATCAAGACATGTTCTGCTTGGACACTTGCCACCACGATTTATCACTAGTTTCAGACATTAGCTCCTCCCTAACACATCCCTCCCCACCAGTTCAAGTTCAAACTTTACCTAAACTAACCATTCTATTTTTCTATTATTCAAACCGTTTTCAGGCTTTTTTAGGCTTTTTATGATTTTACTGACAAAATGGCAGTTATTAATTTTGGTGGGCTAAATCAGGAACTGAAGCTCTTTTTATTGTGATACTTCATCCAAACAACAAAATTGCCATTTTAGGTTTCCCCTCTGTTGTTTTCACGGCAACATTATTTTAAATGTCAATGTTTACTGAAATGAAAACGATGATACATGTTCCTTCCCAGTTCATATTTTTTTCTCAGCAACTACACTAAATTAAAACATATTGTCTATGAAATTATGGGGCCTGTCCCACTTCGGCGATTGATAAGGCGACTACAGGGGACCAAGCTGTCGCCACAGGGTCGCCGGGGTGTCGCATGTATGGTCGTGAGTAGCCTCCTCAGTCGCACAAAGAGTCGGAGCGTGTTATTCAAATTGTTGAAAAAATGTTCGGCGACAGTGGGTTCGACGCCAGTGTGCGTAACTTGACTTCTACTGACGTCGGTGCTCTCGTAGGTTGTCTCCAGGTGATGTAGGTTGTCGCTGGTGATGGCCGCGGTGAATTCCATCGGCGACTACCTACGTAGGCTCAGCCATCTTTTTTGTCATACTAGCTCAGTCTGAGTCTCTTCGGGGACAAGGATTCAACTACGCAGACCTCTTCTTTGCCTTCTTCGCCAGTCTTCTTGTCCTTCTGTTTTGCTGATCTTTCAGCATGAGGGCTGTGGATTCTTCTTCTTGTAACAGTAATAATGTAATCTGATGTTGCTCCATGGTAGTCATGATGCCTAATAATTGCAGTTTTGTTCAGATGCCTTCAATTGTCTTCATTTGTCGCCGATACGGTCGTAGCTCATCGTAGTTTGTCGCGGTTAGATGTAGGATGTCGCCTGTGTGGTCGTTGGTTGTAGTAGGTGTGGTTTTAGGTTGCCCTGGGTGTGGTCGTAGGTGGTCGTCCTTAGTCGCGACGATTGGTTCACCAGTTGTCTTTAGCTTGCCGTGGCCTGACGTCAACTAGGTGGTGGGTTGTCGTAGCTTGTCTTAGACCCTGTGGTGGTGGGGGGGGGGGGGCAAATTCCGGGTTTTTGGCGACTTGCTACGACTATGGCAGTAGCCAGTAGTCGCCTACTAAATCTTTCCAGTGGTACAGTCCTTTATTTGTTGTCATTTTTTTTATTTCAAGACAAGAAAACAAACAAAAACATAAAACAAAACACAGTTACAGACCGTTCGACAAAAACGATCATGGTAGTCTTGTGTAAATTTTAATAAATTTCCAATCTGCATTAAAGTTGAATTATAGCACCAAAACTGCGCTTCTAAGAGTACAAAACAACCTTCTCTTATCCATGGATAAACATACAATTTCCTGCCTTGTTTTGTTACACTTAACTGGTTGAGTGCTAGAAGCCACTACAAGGGCTTTGAGAAAAATTATGGTACCGGAGCAAAAACAAACATTTTCGCTCTTGTTTCATTTTCAGTCAAATGCAAATAATATCTAGTTTTATATAAATTTGTTTCATAACAAATTATTCGAGAGTGCCATTGCCATTCTCCAATAATTTATAATAAAATAAATTTTGAATAACAGATTCACTCCACCGAAAAGCACTGCCTTCGACAGCATAAACTATAAAATTCTAATTGAAACATTGGAACAAAGAATAGTTCTCGCATTGCGCTTGACTGATTTGCATAGTATCACTGATAACGCACACAAAGCGAAGTCAGAACAAAAGTGATACTGCTGTTCGGAGATTTCCAAGGGTTATAAGTATTAGGTTCATTACTCTACACTATTCATGTTCTCTCTGTTGGTGAAATTATCCAGAACCATTGTCTTGATTTGAATTGTTACGATGATGACACGCGGTTGTTTATTAGTTTCTCTCACGACATAAAATATGATGCACGCGATAAAAAACACTGTATTTCAGACACCAATCACAGAAAACGTCCTCAAATTGAATAACGAAAAGACAGTAGTGATATGCATAGGTCTACCACATTGACAAACGAATATATCCAAACTGTCCCTCAATATTCAAGATTCAACGATTGCCTCGAACAGCAATGTCAATAATCTTGGTTATTTCATGGAAGAAAATCTGACAACTGATGAATATGTTAAGCTCATTTATCAGAGTTAATTATTTCATCTAGGTAATATCAGTAAAATTCTATCTTTCGTTGACACAAGAACACCATTGCAGCTTGTTCATCCCTTTGTTGCTAGCTTATCTAAAAATTTTTTTTTACTTAATTAGTGTTATTTAATACACCTGATAGTTGCATTAATTGTATATATTTCTCAGTTCCAAATCATTTCCCATATACCCAACGGAAGTGTGTCCTGTTGATTTTATATTGATTGAAGAAAAAGTCATCTTCAGTTGAATAAAAAATGCTTATCAACTATAAATTCATGTGGAAAATATAAAATTTCACCAGCTTCAGTAATCCAGTTTTACCATCAAATCAAGGAATAAAGTACATTATTCATTTGTCAAGGCATGGTAGATTTTCTCAAGATACCAGAAGATACGGGTAATCCGTTATTTTCATTACTCTTTATTTCCACCCAACGGTTAGGTTTGTCCCATGTTTTCAGACCTCATAAGATATTTTCTCTATCTTTTATTATTTGTTGGAAATTGTCTAACAAGAAGCAAGTTACTAATGTTAGAAATATCTATTTGAGCTCTACGTAGAGGCTATGGAATGAGTGTTTCGTCATACTCTCTTTATGAAACAAGTCTAAGAATTTTCCGTTTTGCTGAGCCTCTGAGGAGGCATAACAGAAAGTTGGTAGACGAGTTTCATAAATAGAATGTAACCAAAACACGAATTTCATATTCTGTTTATCATATGGCACCACAGTTACCAAAACACATCTTTTAGATAGAGAAGGGTTAAAGAATGGAATTTCACTCTGAACTTCATGTCTTTAAATGTTACGCATTTTAGCTGCATGCATTCATACATCATACCCGCGACAAAATATACTTCCACAATTTGGCCTTATAAATACTAATTTTAAAGTATTTATAAATTTCATATCATTGCGATTTTAGTGAATGTTTATAAAAATAAAAGCAGGCATCGTAGCTTTGTTGATGTTTTGAAGTAGTTCCATTTACACGCGCATTAATTTGACACAGATGTTTTGGTAATAGCCAATCAAAAAGTGTTCTTTTGAAATTGACCAATCAAATCAACTGAAGGTGTTTTGGAGCACTAATTAATATTAATTGAAAATATGAAGCGGTACAAAGCCGAGAAAACGGAGAAGTTATATGATAAAGTAAATTTCTGGCACCCAGCTTGACCTTTCACCAAACGTAATGTATATTTGGTTAGCAATATTCACGAACATTACCTTTCATTTTTATTACAATGTTTTGAGTGCAAATTTTTTTTTAAAAAGTCCGTTATTTAAACCTCTGCACATTGATGTCAAAATACAGAAATTTCGAGAGGAACATTTCTCCCATAACGTAACTAGGAATTTAACAAATTCAGTCATGTTTGACGGAGAACCAGGGGGTGCACAGGGGACACGTGCCCCTCCACTTTTTTTCACAGACACTTTGCGCGGTTATACAACGAGTTTTAAAACTAACACATGCAAACGTGTCAAAAAACAGATATTCCTGTAATACAGTATTTGCAAATCCAAACAACATTTGGCGAAGGAATCCCACTTTCGGTCTCTTTGGTCCTTTTCTTCTACTTCAGTCATCTTCCAATCCGAAGCCTAGCCTTCGGTTTGGAAGATGATTGAAGTAGTATAAATGGATAGGGCAGTGTCCAGCGCGGGCTCATCTAAACGAAAGACTATAGTGTTTCACGGTACATTTACCAATATACGATTTTAACATTTCTCCCAATTGGCTGAACCATTGTGGCTTAGAAAATTTGTTCCCCTCCACTTTTACCGCCCCTCCGCCACCTCTGTTGACAGCAGTGTGAGGAGGGTTAAGAAAAACATCAGCAGCTGTCCACCAGTTATGTTAGGTAAAGTGTTAACCTCTTCATAATTTTGGGAAGCACTTCATATGCAGATGGGAGCAGAAATGCAATATTTTAAGAATTTGTTATCTTACAATTTATTGGAGAGTTCAGATGGACACTCGCTGAAAAAAGTTAATAAAACAAATCTAAAAGAAAATAATTTTACAACCTAGTGTTATCTCTGGGAATGCTCTACTGGGTAATAGCTTTAGCTGACTTATTTTCCATAATTCGACTTGCGGTTTGTTGAAATGAGTTGACACCCTGTTAACTCAACAACTCGTACAAACAAAGGACTACAACAAATGTTTTGGATGCGTGTTTGCTGCTTTTATATCTCGATCGAGATGGAAAATCAGTTTTGAATGTCGTACCATATGTATTGTCGTACCATATGTATAGCCCTTAGTTTGTTGAATCATTGTGAGTTTTTTTTCATCTTTTAGTGCAGTAACTCATACAAAAGGTCAATAGATTTCTACTTTTGGTATGTGAGTTTACTACTATAATATCGCCGTTCTGTGAGTATATTATAGCATTGCAGATAGCGCCGTGTTGCTCTCAAGAGGCGATATTGTGACAGCATTTGAAAACCGCTCCGTCCGTCCGTCCGTCCGTCCGTCCGTCCGTCTGTAGACATAATTTTGTCCGGAGACTTTCTCGGACATTTATGTACCAATCTGCTCCACACTTGGTATGAATGTTCACCACCATAACCTGCGCACCTCAGTTTATAGTTCCGCTCGAATTATTTTTTGCCAGAATTATATCCCTTTTCGACTTAAAAAGCAGGCCAAGAAATTTGTCCCGACATTTTCTCAGATGTTTATGAATTGATTCCTTCAAAACTTGGTATGGTTGTTGTTTACTACCATGGAGACCTGTGCACTTGTGATCATTGTTTCAATTGGACGTTTTTTGCCAAAGTTATATCCCTTTTCGTCTTAGAATTTCTAAATTTTGTCCTAAGATATTCTCAGATGTTTGTGTGTCGATTTCTTTGACACTTGGCATAAATGTTCACCATCATGGAATTCTGCGCACCTGAATTATAGTTTCCATCGAACTTTTTTTGCCAGAGTTATGTTCCTTTTTACCTTAGAATGCCTGAATTGCCTAGATTTTTGTCCGCAGATGTTTATGGAGCAATTGTATTGAAACTTAGTACATATGATCACTACCATGGGAAACTGTACCTGTTTGATCGGAAACTATAGTTTTGATCGGAAACTATTTTTCTCAGAGTTATCTCCCTTTTCGTGTTAGAATATGGCAGCGGGGGTATCGACAGGCCCATCTGGGGACAGTCGCACCTCTAGTTTGACCCTTCCTAAGTATTAGTTAACTTTTTGTGATTTTTAATCAGTTAGCACAATATCTCGAACAAAGGTGAATCGATTTCAGTGATTTCAAGTATCTGAGGCTGTTGCTAAGGTTCCGACCCACAATTTTCCAGGTAGTTCCAAAAATGACATGTCATACACTATCTTCCGACGCGAATATTCTTTAACTTAGTTATCAAACCCATAACATGTATTACATTTCCTAAATCTACTAAAACATATAAAACTATCTGACTAATTAGAAATGAACAACCTGAATGTGGGAGAATTTATTGTCAAATGCAAGACTTCAGCATGAAAAATTGCATGAATAAAGGTTAATACCAGTCATTTTCAACCACCTAACAACCTCAGAAACAGACTTTCCCCACTACCTCCATTTACCTAACCCTAACCTATAACTTTCCATTTCTAAAATGTGAAGAAGACTATATGTTTCCACTTAATTTTTCAGTTACATGCCTGGTAACAACTGCGTATAAAAATGACATTTTATAAAATTGCTAATTTTTCGAAGCCACCGTTTCACTTAATTCCTCTGGTAATTTACTCACATGCATCAGACTCCAACTCTGTGACCAAAACTTCAAATTCTTTTATCCAATAAATAACCTAATGTAAGCATATGTCTAATACCAAACTATATCTCCCATTAACATGGCATTAGTTTCAACGTATGCCCTATGTTTAGAATTACACCCCTGTGCAATAAAAACTGTAGTGCGGAACCTAAACAAAATATGTTGATCGAGTTTGAAAATCAGTTCCATTTTTACCACAGTTATGGTCCTTGCCTTTCTTTTCATTCTTGGCCTGTAAACACAATACCACAAAAAAACAAGCATGGATTTCAACAATTTTTATATCCCTCGCGCCCTTATGCAACGGGGTTATAAAGTTTTGTCCCTGTCCATGTTTCTATGCATCCATTCGTAAACAAGGGCATGGGAAACGTTTCGAACTTGGGGGAGGGACACGGCCATAGAAGGGCTCCCACACAGTGATACATAACAGCGGTAACCCATGTGCTTTGTCGTGGTAGGAATACAATACACAAAACTACATCTTGGCCTAACGAATCTCTACACCGAGAAGTATCTACATTTTTTGTTTGGCTCTATGTGAAGCGCATGTCGTCCCAGTGGGGCCATTTGTTTAATATGGAGCCAACATTTGCACTTTTTGCTACTTCAAAGTCCATGGAAGAGAAAAATCACACATGCAAGAGTGGAGAGCAAGTTTGTTTTGTTTCGAATTACTATAGTTGAGTCGTGAGGGGCCTATGCCTCCACATAGAAACTCTGGTAGTTATTATGGTGTAAAAAATAGTATTGTATTGATACAGAAGCTCTCTCTCTCTCTCTCTCTCTCTCTCTCTCTCTCTCTCTCTCTCTCTCTCTCTCTCTCTCTCGCTCTCGCTCTTGACCTTTGTTGATGGGGTGCCCCCCAGATGCCACGTCACAGTACGTATATCTGCTTACTTCAGCACGTTTTCAAATTTTCCAACCTTATTTATGATTAAAGTCAAACTGGCATTTCTTTCTTTTTTTGTAGTTACTCTCAGTGTTATGGCCTTGGTGAAACAAATCTTTGCTATTTTTGTTTAAACGCGATAGGTTCCCCTCCCCTAACCCACCATGGCGGAGTGCTTTGACATTTGGCAGTTGTTCTCATAATTATTACATGAAAGGTGAGTGCAATTTTCAAATTTCTAGCATGTTTAACTCCATAATTATAACCCTTATCTGTGCAAAAACCTTGTTAATTTATTCTTCCAGTAACCTAGCCCTATTTTCATATAACAGACTGATTTGAAAGTCAAACGGTTCTTTATCATACATGAGGGCTCAGTTGAATTAATTTTCTAATTTTTAATGCACATAACATGTCCACCGATCGTGGGAACAAAAAAAACCCCAAAGTCTGGCACAATCAGTCAGCATATTAGGGTCAGGCGAATGGCATTTTTTCACTCGAATCGAATATCGTTTTGGATAGGGGTATTCGTTTCACATCGAGTCGAATATCCATTATCGAACAGAATACCATTCTTCACACTGATTGGTTTTGTCATGTTTTTCAGGATAACTATTAGTTCGTACATCATGTGTGTGAATGTACTCTTAAAATGGCATAATTCGACCTCATAGAACATATCTGCCACCCGGTCGCTGGTAATTGTATTGGATATATGCATGGCACAGAAAGTCCACATTGTGTATACGGAAGTGCTCAGTGCATGATAATGAGTTCGCATGCATGGGGAAAACACCATTCGGGTCAAACGTTAAGATAGAGTACTTTCCCTTTTCTTTGGGCCAGGTTATCGGAAAACTTTCGGGTCAGGATCTTGTAGTATCTGGGTCAACATAACGCTGAACTACATGATAAGGTTCTCGGTCCTGCTCTCAGAGAACATGAACTTGTATTGTTTTCTTTCACTCATCAATCAAACTGTCTGTCTCAAAACGCTACAAGAGTCGGAAAGATTGTTGAAAACTTGAAATGGAACAAAGAATGACGGAAAGAGAACAGTCTATGTCTATTTATTCCTTTTGATCTTTCGCAGCGACATCACGGAACTCAATCACTGGAACTGAATACTGAATGAACAAAAACAACAATCATCTCGGTGATGACTGGGAAGTTTAAAAATTTTGCTTTGTCGCGAATATCGGTGAAGATTTCGAATTGCATCAAATAAGCCGGAGAATTTCGATATCGAATATCGAAGCTTTGCCAGACCCTAAGGCATACCTTTGTTATTTATACTTCACTATACTTTGGTAAAATTATCTGAAATTTTGAGTTTTACTTATGAGAGTGAAAAGATGCTTTTCAAATTTCTAGTGGAAATAATTTGTATTTATGGCCCATGATTATGCCAAAACAATTTTAATTTGTTCACAAAGAGTTTACATTCCTATGGCAGTTCATTTCGAATCACAAAAATTGAAGCCACAATTTTCACACTCCTAGGGTTAGTAATTCCACAATTACCCCTGTGCTAGAATGTTACTTTTGGCTTCCCATTGGCACATTTGACATTTCTCAGTATTGTGGTTTGAAATTTCAGAAGTTTCTTCTTGGTATTATGGATTGAAATTTCAAACGTTCTCTTTAGGGGCCAGCAAATCACTCTTTTTCAATTCGAATCAAATCTTGATTGAATCAGATTTATTATTTGAAATTGAGTTGGGCACGTTTTGAAGCTGACCGATTATGGAGAGGGTGGGCTGCTGTTAACCTGGTTTGTTCCGACTGTGATAGCACAAGTCCCGACTACAATATAAAACTACATCATCAAAGGCGTGCCTTAAAGTTTTAGTTAGAATATAAGTAAGGATTACAATTAGGAAACAGGAACGGGTGCGAGAATTACCAGGACTAGGCACTGCACAGGGCTGGCCGCCAGAAACAGTTCACCATCAGCATTGTTTGAGAACTTTAAATTTGCTTTTAACAGTCATAGTGACATAAAGTGAGACTGGAATTAGCTTGGGTGGTGACAGGCCTACAGATGCCATTTATTTATATTAATATAGCGAAAATTATGCTCAGTCTTTGTATTCAGTATTATTTAACTGCAATTTCCCTCTGAACTATACGTTTTGTGAGACAACATAGATAATTGGCACCAAGTTATATTCCTGTAAAAAGATTCCAAATCAAACTATTTGAATCAAACAAAATAGTAACTTAAACCTTTGAACCAGAGGGGCTGCTTTTCCGGCTCATGAACATAATACGTCATGCTTTCATTAAGTAGGATGTCTGTTAATCAATGTTTTTAACGTGCAGCCCTGAGGCGGCACGTTGTGAATATTAATTGGTCCCCTCCAAATAATGAATGTGGACTCTTCCAACAGCTACCATTGAA
Source organism: Pictodentalium vernedei (assembly GCA_031216915.1). Classification (NCBI taxonomy): domain Eukaryota; kingdom Metazoa; phylum Mollusca; class Scaphopoda; order Dentaliida; family Dentaliidae; genus Pictodentalium; species Pictodentalium vernedei. Next base: position 356,885,368 of record CM062296.1, read on the forward strand.
CTCCCAGGGACGATACAGCCGGTGTCCAAAGAGTTATGGTAAATCAAATCGAATCTCAAACCTTTGTAGGACCCTATTTTTCTAATTAAAAAATAAGGACATGTGTGGTATTTAGCGTTTTCATTCCAATAAAATCGTAGCTATGTGCTGTCAGTCAGAGTTGCCCTTTCCTCTGTCTCTAATGAAGAAATGTTATATGTAGTTATCACATAAAATCGTATTTGAAGTGTGGTAAATGATTTGGTTTTTAATTATTATATACAGTTACCAGGGTTAATCTGTCATCTACTATTTGATTATGGTTGCCCCCACTTGACTTGAACATGTTGTATATAGTTACAGTTTCTACATCGATAAACTGCAGTGACAGCCAAAATGTGTCATATAGCCTGCTGATGTGTTATCCCACAGAATACACAAATCAGACTGTAAATCAATGGAATATGGGCGCTTTAGACTTGAATGGCTACCTTGCGTATATTGACCAACATGGATATACAGCATTAAAGCCAGATTATCCTGCTTTTCTGGAAGGATGCATGTACGTCTAGTTTTCTATAGCAAAGATGAGTGTTCATTAAATCTGTGATTTTTATTATATGCCAGGAGCCAATACTGAAAAACTTTTACAATCCTATTTTCTAGAATTTTCTACCTATTAATATAACTGACTAAAATGAATCACTAGCATTTATAAAGATATGGCAATTTGCCGTCTGGCAAATTACCAGATTCTTAAAAATGCAAATGGTTCATTTTAACCCATTTAACGTCATAACTAAAAATACAATTTCAGAAAATACAATTGTAAAATTGTTATAGTATTGGCCCCAGATTAAAAGTTAGTGTTCAATGTTAATGTTCGATTTATAATCTTTCAATATGCACTGTTATGATAGAAGCAACGTGCTTAATACAATGATTTGAGATAGATATCAGTGTGTGTTTTAGTGTTTGGATGTTTACTTGAGGTTAAAACATGTTTACATTAACCCTCTGCACCCGGATGTCAAAATGGCAAAGTTTTCAGCAGCAAATATTTCCCTTAATGCAGTTTGATATTTAATCAAATATAACTTGTTCGACAGATCTCAATGAGCTCTGTCACACAAGATATAATTGGTTAAATTCATAGTTAAACAAGCAGAAAACAGAGAGATTGGACAAAATTCTGTTGCACTACCAGTGGGCCCAGGTGTTAATTACGATTAAAACATCACAATGCTTATAATAAACAGAATTAACCCATTTAGAACTGCAAGTTATTGCACATCCATTAAACTTTAAACCCTTTTATTTAATGGAATCGCCGTTATGACGTAAATGTTTCTGTATTCAACTGGTGATGTACAAGCCAAAACTTTTTTCCCAGCACCGTAGTAGGTATAAAAGGCCGATTCACGGCCACGTATACACGATTTCGTACATGTACACGTACATCGATGTACACCTCCATAGGATTTAGTGTTAAAATCGTGTACAGGTACACGATTTGTCGTTTTTTATGGTGGTACAGAATCGGCTTTGCCGATTCTACATCACTGGATTCTATATACATATCGCTCAAGAGTGAAAAAATGTATGAAATTTTAAGGAAAAAAAGGTGTACCGTCTGGTACAGAATCGGCAAATGGGTTTCCCCCATAGGATTCAGTGTTAAAAATCACGAGCAAAAAACGTGTTGCCGTTTCTGTACCAGCGTCGAAAAGTGGTTTACCGATTCTGGACCATCCATGTCTGTACACGATTTTAACACTGAATCCCTATGGAGGCGTACACGGAAACCCATTTGCGAATTCTACATCAGAAATCGACTTATGTACGGTACATGGAAAAGAGGTGGTACTGAACCGGCAAACCCACTGCCACGATGAGAGTAAAAACTGACACTCATGTTTTTGTTCTGGCGTGAATGAAAGGTTTTCGTTCAAAAGAGTCGACTATAAAGATGAGTGTCAGTTTTTGTTTCTGGCGTGAATGAAAGGTTTTCGTTCAAAAGAGTCGACTATAAAGATGAGTGTCAGTTTTTGTTTCTGGTGTGAATGAAAGGTTTTCGTTCAAAAGAGTCGACTATAAAGATGAGTGTCAGTTTTTGTTTCTGGCGTGAATGAAAGGTTTTCGTTCAAAAGAGTCGACTATAAAATATGATCTGTAAAAATAGACATTCATGTTTTGTTTCAATGTAAACGAAAAAAAATTGAGTTTAGAAAAATTAGAAAAAATCGGAGGTAAAAAATCGTTTGTTCACGTTTTGTCACTGTTAATTTTGTGAAGTAAATTTTAATAAAACACTTTATGGAATGTTTCATCAAATAAAAAATAGTTCGTAATTGACACTCAAGTTTTTGTTGTGGTGTGAATGAAGGTTTTTCGTTTTAATGGATCGTATTAATAATAGATAATAAAACGCATTTTTTCCACTCAATTAGGTTTGAGTGGTAAATTTTTAATATATTCGTGATAATGTTCGAAGATGTGAATGAAATCCTTTTAACGTTAAATTAGAAAACGGTTTCTTTATGTGCTAAAATTTTTAAACTTTTTCAAAGTTTTCTTAATTCAACATTGAGTGAATGATTTTGAGATATGAATGAAAATCCTTTTAACAGACGGTAATTATTCTCAAATGCGTTAAATCAGAAACCGGTTTGTCATGTGCTTAAACTTTCAAACTTTTCAAGTTTTCCCAGTTCAACACTGAGTTGAGATATGAATTTTTTTAGTTATTATATTAAAGACAGAAGATTTTTATTTACTTAAAACATAAAAAAATAATTATACATTTAATTTTCAAAATAATAAATAACTCACATTAGCATACTCAAAGGAACATTAACAATTAAAAACGAAAAATGTTTTTACAGATGGATGCTAAACGTCGAGATCAAATTTTAGGCGAATATGAACGTGCCAAGAAGAGCATTCAATCGGCTGACAGAAGCAGACGTCTCGGAGAGATGGAACTCAGACGCGAGATCACAAAAATATTTAAACCCGCGACTATCACCACTGACAGCATTGTGTCATCTGAGGATGGTGGTAAGAGAGATCTGTTGTATGGAATTTATAAGGATTCTGATGGTAGAACTTTTGTGGGCGACACAGAAGTGTGAGAGGATGATGATAATTTAATCGTGGGTTCGAATAGGTACGAATTAACTCCTGGACTGCGCAAATTGCTCCTTTTCGACAAGCCTGGAGATTACACGGAACAGGATTTTGACAATTACGGCGACATTCGGGTTCAGACCCACGCCATGCTGAGAAATAACGATGCCAGAGAGACTAGACCCAAAGCCAACAGAGGTTACAAGTGGACGAAAGTGGTGAAACCCATATGGGATATGAATAAGAAGTTCGTCGAATCGGTGACTGGTAAAGGGGTGAAAACCACTTTTCTTCCGAGCGATTCTGACGCCCTGTCTCAGAGATTGAGATTGTTGATGGCGAGTAGACGCGCTGGTAACACAGGATTACATAATGAGATAGTTAGCATATGTGACGAATTGTTAAGACAGAAGGTTTTGAATAAAAACCATTATAAAAGGCTGATGAACGAATTGAAGGATTGATGTATATAATAAGTAGAGAGAAACAAACAAACAAACAAAAATATATAAAATAATAAAAACAGTAAATTTTTACACTAGAATAATAAAAGTATTTAAACAACGAACGATTTACCAGTGAAAAGACAAAATATATTATAAAATAAAAAAATATGTTGGTGATAAAGAACAGGGGATATGTCAGAACTTACGTTCAAGGCAGTTCTGGCATCGTCGATTCTATAATGCGAGCGTTCACGAGCGATGCGGGTAGAAAACTCGCATCGACCGCGTTTGAGGTCGGTAAGAAGACGGCTTTGGATGCTGGTAAGAAAGCCGCTTCCGAAGCCAGTGGTAGGGTAGCTTCTGTGGCTGGCAAGAGGGCAGCCGACGCGTTGATCGACAAGTTGATCAGTCCACCGGCGAAGCGAGCTGCGTTAGAGCGAACGCCGAAAAGTTGGAAAGATTTTAAGGATGCTGTGGTACCCATACAAGATTTAACCAAAATGACGAGTGGATCCGGATTGAAGAGAACTCGCGACGGTGTAATATAAATAAATAATAATATTAAAACAACTGAGTTTGAAAAAAACATAAAAATTATGTTTGAAAAAAATCTAAAATAACAAACAAAAAAAATAAACAAAGATGAACATTAAAGATATGTCTTGGAACGACGCCGCGACCAAGAGGTCGAATAACGAGTTCTTTCCCAAAAGCATAAGAGGCTTGATAGTGGGAAAATCGAATTGTGGAAAGACCAATCTGTTGATGAATCTGTTGTCCCGACCCGACTAGTTGGATTACGACAGATTGTTTGTGTTTGGCAAGAGCTTGTTTCAACCCGAATTCAGATTGCTTCGAGAGTGCATGGATCGTAGATTGCCCAAGGACGTCATAGCCAGAATCTTTGACAGTAGGGAGGAATTCGACAAAAGTGAAGCTCCTCTTTCGACCATTTTGGGCGGTGCAGCGATGGAATTGATGAAAAGAAATGCATCTTCGAACGTCGAGTGTCGATTTTATGAGAACGCTAGCGACGTTCCGGATCCTAGAGAACTGAAATCGGAAGATAAGAATCTCATGATTTTCGACGATCTGCTTTTGGGGAGACAGAACCGATGCGAATCGTATTACGTTAGGGGTCGACACAGCAACGTGGACTGTTTCTACCTGTCACAGAATTATTTTCGATTGCCCAGACAGACGATAAGGGAGAACACTAATTTTCTATGTCTCTTTCGCCAAGATCTCAAGAATCTCAATCACATCTACGGCGATCACGTCGCAAACGACATGAGCGTGGCGGAATTCAGGAGATTCTGCAAGAGTGTTTGGGATGGAGGACTTTACAATTTCGTCATGATCGATTTGACTAGCGAATTTAATCGCAGAAAATATCGGTGCAGATTCGACAAGTTTTATGTTTCTGATGATAATAAGATAGAGCGTGAAAATAAAAAAAAAATTAGAAAATAATAAATCTTCAAATAATTAGTTTTGAAAAAATAAAATTAAAATTTAATGTTCGAACAAGGAGAATTGTTAGAACGGATAGCCGAGAATACGGCTGCAAAACAATCCATTCAAATCGTGGTGAGTGGCGATTCGACTCGATTTGCTACGAAATTCGAACCTTCCATCGAATTGAATAGAGAGAAAAGATACGAGATGGCGTTGGTGAATCTGGAAACTTATTATTCCTTTCCCAATGTCACCGAAAAGAATAACTCGTTCAAGTATTCCGACGGAGTGGATTGGTTGGAGATTCGAATTCCCAAAGGAAGTTACGACATAGACGATTTGAACAATTACATTCAGACGCGAATGAAGACGGATGGAAAGGGAAGCAACAAGATCAGACTAGCTCCCAACCCTAATACCTTACAGACGATGTTGGATTTGGAAGATAATTTTCGAGTGGATTTCAACACGGATGATTCTATAGGCAAGATGTTGGGATTTGATCGAAAGATGTATCGAGACCACGCGGCATCTGAAAATACGGTCGACATTCTTGCAGTCAATAGCATTCTGGTGAACGTGGATGTGATTGCTGGAAGCTATGTGAATGGTAGCGCTCAACCGACGATTTATTCCTTCTTTCCAAACGTGTCGCCGGGATATAAGATCGTGGAGCGACCTCGAAATTTAGTTTATCTACCAGTGATTTTAGACACGTTGTATAGTCTCAAAACCACGTTGACGGATCAAAATGGTGAACTGTTAGATCTTCGCGGAGAGAGGGTGACGATACGATTTCACATAAGAGAAATATAAAAGCAAAAAAAAAAAATTGTGTATATATATAAATAACAAAAATAAAATAAACGCAATATTAATTTTACAAAAATTATTTAATATATATAATTATCATTAAAACAAGAAAACAATTGAAGAAAATATTGTAACGGTAAACCAGTGTTTCAGACCTGGCATGAATAACAGTTTGTGGTTGTCATTCAAAACCCTGACTGCTCCACAGATCTATCGATACTAAATTACTAAAGATAAAGATAAACTACGCAAGACAAATGGGTTAGGAATAAAATAACGGATGCACAGACTTCCAAGGGATTTGGGATATATAAAACTGCTTAAAAGGGAATACAACTGAACAAATTAAGGGAGATAATTCTGGCAATTACTGAAAGTGAGAGGAGAAATGTGCAAGGTATGGATTTCCCCCTTTTAAGCTCAAAACTACCCTGGGCAATAAAATGTTAGGCTTGAATCCAGCAAAAGAAGAGAAGGGATGAACGATTACTAGAATCAGCCATTATAAGGATGTAACTGAAATATAGGTGAGGCAGTGAAGGGTAAGTTTTGTATAAAAATAACCAAAAGGCATCAGGATGACAATCAAACCCAGAATAGACTACATGTGCACTATGTAGGTCATTCTGGCACTGAGTGTAAGGCTGATTATATTGGAACCTTCTTTTGCTTTCAACAATACCTAACAGGTCACCAGGAATTGTCAGGATACCGACACCAGTAGACAATGTCTACAATTAAAATAAGAAAAATTTTAAAGTCATTAAATTTATTATTTGTCTGTCAACGTATATGCAAAAACAGCCATTAAAACAGTTTACAAATTTTATACAATCACATTCAGACCCCACAAGACAAGACACCGACATAAAACAAGCACAATGCAAATGAAAATGAGACAATGAAATGGATAATGGATCTAATATAAAGGAAGCTAAATGATTTGATTGGATGATGGCCGATAGGCTTCAGCCCAAGGATGAGCGAATTAACGGTACTCATCCTTTAGATGATGTTTATCGGTGAATGAATAGTCCTTGAAACCTGATTTACTTGACTACAAAGCCAACATGCACAGTTTGCAAGGCTCCGCATGAGGCCTCCGGCTCCCCATGTTTCACTATACTCCACTGGAGAGACGGGAAAATAACACCGAAGCCCACACGTATATGTGAACCAAACGTGAGGCCTCCATCTCACTGCATTTACTGGTGAGATGGGAAAACCACCAAAGCTCAAGTGAACAGTTAGCTAGGCTGCTCACAAAGCCTCCATCTTACTGTGTAACAATCCACTTGCAAGATGGGAAGACGATCAAACGAAACAGAGCAATAGCTCTAAAGACTGTCCCAATGGTTGATCTCCCACAATGGGGGTATTATACTCCCATTATGAGGAATCGAGCATTAGGCACTACGAAAGTGTGTACAGTGTCCCGCCAAAAGGGCGCTATACACTGAACTAGAAATTATATCCTAACTTACACAATACCGGTCCAGGTAAAACTGGAGTAAATTGACGGAAAAATGCTTATCGAATCACCGCTAGTCAGGATGCACCTCAGCGGGAGGGACAGTAGGATACTGTTCCTCTCGCCGAACTGCATCATGACCAACGGAGATTCGAGAGACTGGGCTGACCATACAATTTTTCTTGGCACATCCCAAATATGGGATAAATTCCAAAAACACCTGTCAATATTATTAACAGAATCTCACTTTCATTAGCAAGACAAACTCAGGATTGTTTCTCCACTCCTACACTTGTAACTGCAAGTAACCATATTTATGACTAGACACCACCAGTTAACATAACAAATAACATATTGTCTGGTCATTCAATGTATTGCGCCTCGACAGGAGGGTCCTTAATAAGGATCATCCTCTCGGGAGCAACACCCCGAACAACAAATCCTAACAAACTGAGTTTTAAATTAACAACCTCCAACGCAATGAAAATGATTAGCCTTATTTAAGGCAAAACTTTTATTACCTGTTTTCTAATTTTTGAAGTTGTCAAGAATCGCCAACGTACCTTCAACACGTGCTCAGCGCCACTGTAGCTCTAGGTGCAACACCACCAGGTGAAACCCCAATGGAGCTCCATCAGACGTTGTATCGCACATAGAACTAGAGTGTAAATTAAATAGCAGAGCAGTGTACATTTACTTGAAACTACATTGTACATGTTTAACCTTTACTATAGGCATTACACAGCTTTGTTAAGCTTTCACTCTCTCACACACGCCTTACCATAGTGGGCAATCTCTCCTACAAGCGATATTATTAAGCCAACAACCAAGTCACATGTCCAGCCCCAGAATAGTATTCGCCAGACATTCCCTTGTGACGGGTATGAGTACACATAGTCAGACCCGTCACTGTTTTTAATTAACAACAGGAAAATGTTGGGCGAATAAAATCCAGCCTGAACATGTGGCCGCTGACCCCTAGGCTATGGTAAGTTATGAACATTGTTCTATTATTACAACGTTCCCTCACCATGCATTGATTTTATTAAATTGTTTTATTACTAGACATCATAGAGAAAACCTAGGGCCTCTTGGCCCTGTGAACTGGCCTCTTGGCCATGAATAGCACCCTGGCTTCTTAGCCTAAAGTACTGCTATAATTTACTTTCATATTGAGGAAATATGTATGGCCTCTTGGCCCTGTGTACTGGCCTCTTGTCCCTGTACACCCATAGAAATAAACCCTCTAAAACTTAGGGTGGCATTGGCTGCTTAGCTCTGTGCTCCCCACTCCTTGAATAAAACACCCAGATACTTCTGAACTGGCCTCTTGGCCCAGTGAGCTTAACAAAGTAAATAAATAAGTTAAATACTAGGGACAATGCTAATTTTGTAAACCCTGTACACACCTCTTGGCTCTGTGTACGCCTACAGAAATAAATTAAGAAAGAAATATTTGAGGGGCAAACGCTGTCCTACCGGGCCTGTACACTGGCTTCTCAGCCCTGTGTACTACAAAAAATGAGTAAACACTGGTCAGAAAATATTAAAATACCGAAAGCGCTGGCCTCTTGGCCTGCGTTCCCTAACGAAAATAAATAAATAAATATGTGAAACCTGCAAATTACAGAAAAGGCTGGCCTCTTGACCTGCGTTCCCTAACGAAAATAAATAAATAGAAAACCTATTAATTACTGATAGCACTGGCCTCTTGGTCTGCGCCCCCTAATAAAAATAAATAAATAGGTAAAACCCGCAAAATCACCGATAGCGCTGGCTTCTTGGCCCTGCGCTGCCTAACAGAAATAAATAGAAAACCTATTCAGTGCACTAGCCGCTTGGCTCTGTGCGCCCCCCCCCCCCCCTAAAATAACACGAATAAGTAAAAAAAACTATTGCGAGTGCCTCTTGGCTTCGCAATAATCCTTCATCATGAAATTGAGACTCACAAAGAACTTCTTCCGTACGCTTCTTGTCGCTATTACTTTGACGGGAATCAGCCCCGCTTGAACCAGTGACTTCTGCTTTTATACTCTACAAAACCCGCGGGTCACATGACACCCGTCAAAACACGCCGGAGTTGACCCCTGCGTGTTTCAGCGGGACTCAGGCAACTGAGCAAAGGTCAACGCTAAAAAAAATGATAGAATTTGATTAATAAGGATGCTGGTGTGACCCAGCATTGACACCATTCAAAACCCCAACACAATACTGAGAAATTTATAGGACAAATAAACTGGAATAACTTTATGCGACCGGCGAAACCAATAAGTGCAAAACAAACTGATTTCCAAGTTGAAAATTTCCCAGTACGCATTGCGAAACATGACAGCCTTCAAGCGAAAACACGCCGAAGCGTTGCATATGAAAATGTCAAAATACAAGCTTATGGAATTATTTTTCAACAAACAAAGTCCACCAAGTATAAATAAGGTGTGATATGATTAAAGTGAGGCAGTCACAGTGGTATACACCCTGTGAAAAGAAAACAATTGTCCCAAGGTGACTTACGAATTACCGAAAAGACCTTGTTAGGCTTGTACAATTATTTTCGCATTATCGCAAGTTGTAGCACAGGTTTATAAACCTTTTCCGTCGGTATTTCCGATGGAAACTTGATAAAAAAAATTTTTTTTTTTGAAAATAGCGTGAGGCCCGTTTCGCCACACTACCCTCTCCTTAGACTTTTGTGTCCCCACAAAACACTTAGTGACTTACCATCATACTATAATTATAAAAATTGTGAAGACATAGAAACACAACAATATTTTTACACTTAAGTTGGTCTCCCAGTTCCAACTTCGATGCTATAAATATCTACTTTAATAAACGAGAACCTAAAAAAAAATTGTAAACCAACATTCAACAAAATTGTCCCGTCAGTACCACCACATTAGTCTCTCACTCTTCACTCTTTGTTTTAGAAGTACTAGAACTGTGTTTATGTTTTATGGGTATTTTGTCTGCGAATAAGTCTTTCCACGAGGTCTTGGGTCCATATTTAGATTTTTTACCACTGTCCTTACCACTGCCTGAACCACTCTTTCTCTTCTTTGAATTACTTGTGCTGTCAACTTTAGTTTTAGTATCAGTTTCCTTATTTTCACTTGCACTTTCTTTGACAATGGAAGTTTTTAAAGTTTTTAAAGTCTTTTCTTGTTCTGATATAACGTCTGTAGCCTTGATCAAAGCCTCCATTACAAGAGTTATTTTCTTTTCAAAAATATTTTGGAATGATTGTAATTGTGTCTTTAACAAGTGCACTTCTTCTTTCAGTTCAGTAATTTCTTTATTTTTCATCCTCAAAGTATTATTAATATCAAAGTTTGTGTTTTCATCAGTGTTTGTGTTTTGATCTTTCAATTCAACAATTCTATGGTCACTTACGACTATGGATTCTTCTTCAAAACTTGTTTGATCCAAATTTAATGGCTTTACTAGTTCTTTTAGGAAATCATTATCTTCATTGACTAACTCCGAGAAATCTACTGCTTCCAAATCCATTGCTGGTTCAGTGTTAATATCTTCTGATCTTACAATTTCTTCTGTTTTACTTTCATTTTTTACCACTTTTTTCCTTTCACTCCAAACCTTAGATGATTCCTCTGGCGATTCACGAATGACATCTTTACCCTCTATGATTTTGTATGGCCCTTCATTTATATGTTTGTACCTAGTGTCATCTAATATAACTCCCATGCTTCTAAATTTGTTGATTTTCTCCTTATGGGCTGGAAAAGTCGACTGATGTTTGTCAAATAGTTTCTCATTCAATGCCTTATATCCGCATAAGGAACAGCTAAAAGGTGCTTCTTCTGACTTGATGTGTCTTGCCAGGAAATGATTGAAGGTCTTGCTCTTTTCACCTGCAAACCTGCAGCGTCCACATCTCCACAACCTCCCTCTGTTGGAGCCACTCATCATCTATAAGCAAAGGAAAACTTTGTTTAAACTTTCAGCCAGGGCAGTCATCTTTTAACACTTAGACACTGAACATGTAGTACACTTAACATCTAAAAGTCATCATTTAATGTAAAAAAAAAGGTGGGCATCTCTTATTAAAGGCTTTGACTGCTGTCTTTGTCCACTGGGGTATGTGGTCTCCTCTGTAGGGCTTCAGTTTATTGTGATTGACTATTTTACCCTTGAAGGATTTACCCATCTGTATCAAGTAATTCAAATCGGATATCTTCTTTAACACCACACCTGGCCCCACGTACATAGGCTGTAATTCTGGACACACACCTACTTTACATGCTTCATTCATCAACCACACAAGGTCCCCTGCTTCATATCTGATTAATTTAGAATTCACATCGTACACCTCTTTCTGTCTTTTAGCAGCTTTGTTAAGTTGCTTTCTAGCAATCGCATGGGCAGCATATAGTCTTTCTCTCAATCGCTCAACATATTCGCCATACGAGCTACACACTTCCTCAGTCTCACATCTTTTCAAGTTGAACATAAGTTCTGAAGGAAGTCTCACTTCCCTCCCAAGCATCATTAGACTTGGGGACATCCCAGTGCTTTCATGAGGAGTCGCCCTATATGCGGCGGCTAAACAACCTAAATTCAAATCCCAATCGGTCTGTTCCCCTTTCAAGTACGCTTTAATCATCCTGAGAAGGGTCCTATTGAAACGTTCGGCTTGGCCATTTCCCTTCGGGTTTCTTGGACTGGTTCTTGTCTTCCTGATCTCCATCAAATTACACAATTCTTTAAAAACATCACTTTCATAATTTCGACCCTGGTCAGAATGTAAACTCAAAGGGCACCCATACCTTCCAATCACTTCGTTTAAAATTTTCTCAGCGCAGGTCTGCGCTGATTGATCTGGGACAGGAAATATTTCCACCCATTTTGTGAAATGGTCAGTAACATGTAAAATGTACTTGTGACCCCTGGGAGTATGTGGAAGTGGACCAAGTATGTCGGTTGCAAGTCGATCCAGTGGGGCACCAACACTCATTTTTCCAAGTGGGGCTTTGTTTCTCTGCACTGGTGGCTTGATTGCTTCACACTCATTACACTTCATCACCCAGTTTTTAACATCAATTCGGAGTTCAAACCAATAGAAATGTTGTAGAGTTTTCTCAATGGTCTTTTACCACCAAGATGTCCTGAGAGAACGGTGTTGTGCATTTGATACATTACTTCTTTTCTCAATCTTTTGGGCACAATCAACTGCAATTGTGATTGCAAGCCATCAGGTTTGCAGAAACGTCGATATAGTACTCCACCTTCCACTTCAAGTGAATCCCAGATGTTCCAATAATGACGTGCAGCTGGACTTAAAGCTGTTACTTCTGAGTGAGGTGGCCGTTCACCCTTCAGTTTTGCTGCAAGAATTGACTGGGTGTCCTCATCTTTTTCCTGCATCGATTGAATTTCAGGATTAGTGTACTTTGAACCAAATTGCAAAAAGGTTTCAGTAACCTGCTTGTCACTAGTACCACTGTTGGGCTCATCTGATAAATTGCTATCTTGTAATTTGCTTGCTGCTCGAGTCCTAACTGAGCGATAGATTGCCGTCTCTGGGTTGGGAGAAATATGTTCACCCTGTGTTGTTTCCATAGTTTCCTCTGTTCTTACCAGTGCTTGACCCATTCTTCTCTTGCACTTTGAGCATGGCCCACACTTAAGTGCTTCCATCATATCAACCTCAGAACATTGGCAATTCCAAGGATTGGGGCACCGCGACATAGCATCTGCATTGCCATGTTTGGTTCCCATTCTATAAGTGACAGAGAAATCATAAGCTGACAATATCTCAATCCATCTGGCCACTCGTCCTTTTGGTTCCTTCAAAGTAAATAGCCATATGAGAGCCTGATTGTCTGTTCTCACCTCAAATTTTCTTCCTAATAAGTATTGGCGGAAGTATTCAATAAAATATCTAAGAGCCAGAAGCTCTTTGTCAGTGACACAGTAATTTTTTTCGGCTTTATTTAATGTTCTACTGGCATATGCTATGACTCGCTCTTTGCCCTCTTGCACTTGACTTAGTACACTCCCAATGCTTTCGTTACTGGCATCACAGTCTAGGATAAATTTACCAACATCATTTGGATATGCCATGATATCTGGACTTATCAATGCTCTTTTGAGCTCTTCAAAAGAGCTTTGGCACTTTTTATTCCACGTAAATTTAACACCTTTTTTGGTCAAGTCTACCATAGGCCTTACAAGCTTGGCAAAATCCTTTATAAATCTTCGATAATAACTTCCCATTCCAATCACCTGTCTAATTTCTTTTACTGCCTTAGGTACAGGCCACTGCAATATTTTGGCTACGTTTTCAGGATTGGGCATGACCCCCTCCTTAGAGACTATATGACCGAGGAATGTCACCTTCTTTTGCAGTAGAGCACACTTGTTTGGTTTCAACTTCAAACCAGCTTCTTTTAACCTCAATAGTACTTCCCTTACTCGAGCCAGGTGTTCATCTAAATTTCTCCCAAATACCACAAAATCATCTATATAAATGAGGCACGTTTGCCACTGGAGTCCTTGCAGGGCAAGCTCCATAGCTCTTTGAAAACAAGGGGCTGCATTACAGAGACCAAATGGCATCATTTTGTACTCAAATAGTCCATACTTGGTAACAAAAGCTGTTTTTGGTATGTCTTCCTTTCTCACAGGTACCTGATGATAGCCTGATGTGAGATCAAATGTTGAGAATAAGCTTGACCCCGCCACAGCGTCTAAACAATCTCTTATCCTGGGTAAAGGGAAAGCATCAATTTTTATTACAGCATTAACCCTTCTATAATCAACGCAAAGTCTAAGTTTGCCTGATTTCTTTGGAACTAGCACTATTGGTGATGCCCAAGGGGACATGGATTTTTGTATGACATCTTGCTCTTGTAGCTTATTGATCGTCTTTTTCAGCTCCTCGGCATATGCCATGGGAACTCTCCTCGGCAGCTGTTTTATGGGAGGTGCATCGCCTGTAACAATGGCATGTTCTACTAGGCCAGTTCGCCCCAGGTCATCATCATCTTTAGAGAATACATCTTGAAAGTCAGATAACAACTTTCTTACTTGCTGAGCCTCTTTTTCATTACAGTTCAGAGTGCCTTCTTCATACAGTGTTCTAAGGTGATCTGGCACTGTTTCATTAGTCTGACCCTGGTGATCTTCAGTTGAAACTTCATGTTTTGGTAGATTTCCCACCCTAAAACCCTGACTGGTTTTGATACTTCTTATGGCACCTGGGTTTTCTGACTCAGATCTATCCTCGCAGGATAGTACTTCAATAGGTTTCTGGGTCAGGTCTTCTGCAAAGCCTACTACGACATCCTGATTGATGGATGTTTCAGTCACTGTGGGGTTCATAAGTCTGTCCTTATGAGTACAATTTTCCATGGATGTTAAACTGCTAGCCATCAAAAGTGGGTATCTCTCAGTGAATGTTTCTGCAGGTTCTATAATAGCTTCATTAATGCTTCTGTCATTATCTTTCCTTTCAATTAAAACATCAATTATGGCCTCTGTATAAGGAGGTATGTAGTAATGATCGGCTGCAGTTACCCGTCCAATTCTACCCGGCACTCCCACTTGAATGCATTGTATTGGGGTGCCTTTTAAATAAATCAAGCCTTTACTTAATAATAAATCTGCTGGCCCCTCTGCTTCATTCTGCAGTATATCAATACCCAATAGAGCATCATCTTCAATGTCAGCCACAGCTATTTCTCTCCTCAATTCACATCCTCCCAATTTAATATGAAATAGTCCCCTGCCATAAAGGCTGAGTGGCTTTCCATTTGCCCCTGTTAAATTGCCTGACTTCTGTAAGTGTGGTCTTCTACTAAAAGGTATTTTGTCAAATACCCTTTTAGACATAATTGTCCTAGTGGCCCCCGTATCTGCAGTAAAAATGGTTTTAATTCCTTCAATTTCTCCCTTCACATAAACCCCTTCATATTGCGGGATTTCAGTATCGTCAATGTCATCGTAATTCGAATGGTCATGGCTCGCTTCACTTCTTACAGGGGCTCTTGTACAGTTAACTGACCGCTGCCCCCTCGTGTCAGTCCTTGGTAGTTTAAAGAGCTGTTTTGTGCATCTTTCCAAGACTCTCCCCTGTTGGTACTAGAGTTTCCCTGTATAACCGGTCTTTTGTCAATTTTAGCTTCTCTGTCATAGTTCCGGTTTCTTACTGGGCAATTTCGCAAAAAATGACCTTGGCCTTGACAGTAGTAACAAAGAATGCCTCTATTTGCACCCTGCCTATAATTTTGGCTTGCATGCATTTCTCTTTCTAGTTTGTCTATACGATCCATTAATGCTTGGAGAACTTCAGGCTTCATTTCATTCATCTTTTTGCTTACCCCCTGTCTTGGCATTATGCTCTGCATCGCCTTTGAAGCTGGTTTACCAGACCTCATTTCAGACTGTTTTGCATCTTTATTTTCAGGAGTTCTAAAGACCCTGTCTGACAGGTCATCTCCTTCCTTTAGTTGCCTCATAGGCCTTTTCGGGCGTCTATCAAAATAGGGTTCATGCAAAGCAGAAGGTTTTTGACAGGTCTCCTCAAAATTGACCACAAAACCAACAGCCTCATCAATATCCACTGGCTCTTTCACAAACTCTACATGAAATCGGGCTCTATCATCAATAAGGCCATCCAGGAAACGTCTTAACAGGTCTTCATTTCTGGTTTTTCCAATTCTTTTGGGGTGAGCTCTTGCATATAAGCTCTTGAGTTGTGCAGCATATTCCTCAACACCTTCTTTAGGGTACTGGTCCCGCTTACTAAATTGAGCCACACAGGTTTTGGTTGTTTCAACAACCCTATATCTGCTTTCCAGTTCTGCTGTGAGTAATTTATAGTCATCAATGACCCTTTTAGATAATTGGCCGAACACAAAGTCCCCTGCTGATCCCTGCAACCTTGGCAGGAGCTCATCCAGCTTCATGCTATCTGACCACCTTTTCCTGTTGGCAACAGCATTGAAACGATTGAACCAGACCTTCCACTGCTCTTTCCCAGTGAAAACCGGCAGTTTTGCATTTGTGTGAGAACTAGCATTCAACTCTCGAGAGGCATCACCACATACACTGAGGCATGGTTCATCATGTACATCATACCCACTGACTTCATCTGAGTCATCATCGGTTATATACCCCCTTTCGACTTTCCGTCTCACGTTCATTCTCTCAGTCCTTGCATCTTTGTCGTCAAGAACTCGATCAATGTGTCCGTTTTTAGAACACAGGCTAGACATCACCCCCTGCATCATTACTTGTATGTTTTCTGCCACACTTTCAGACATCTCTTTCACTGCTTTCGTCATTACATCATTTATAACTTGGGAGACCTCACTCAGTGATTATCCCCCATTTTTGTTTTAACCTGATCAGGGTTAACATCTCCCTCAGCCATTCGTTCCCCAGGCATTATGGGTAACTGTGGATTACTTAGCTCAGAAAGGTTTCTACATTTAGCGACATCATTTTTCTGCCCAGTTCTGGTGTTCGTCATTTCTCTATCATCATTATATACAATTATAGTGGGGATCCCTTCCTTTAATAAGATATCACTAGGTGGGATCCTTTCATCACTTATATCATTTAAGCTCTCAGACAACATTTCATTTTTAGTCCCTCTTTTGCTTCTCCTTTCCATCATTAAACTTAGCGTAAAATCGTTGGTTTTATATTTTCCTATACAAACAAACAATCCTGAGTACAGTATCACAACAACAATAAACATAAAAACATCACGCAACTCGGCATGTGCTCGCACCACTGGATTCAATTGAATGTAACTGAATCCCACTTCCAAGACACCAAAAATGTAACGGTAAACCAGTGTTTCAGACCTGGCATGAATAACAGTTTGTGGTTGTCATTCAAAACCCTGACTGCTCCACAGATCTATCGATACTAAATTACTAAAGATAAAGATAAATTACGCAAGACAAATGGGTTAGGAATAAAATAACGGATGCACAGACTTCCAAGGGATTTGGGATATATAAAACTGCTTAAAAGGGAATACAACTGAACAAATTAAGGGAGATAATTCTGGCAATTACTGAAAGTGAGAGGAGAAATGTGCAAGGTATGGATTTCCCCCTTTTAAGCTCAAAACTACCCTGGGCAATAAAATGTTAGGCTTGAATCCAGCAAAAGAAGAGAAGGGATGAACGATTACTAGAATCAGCCATTATAAGGATGTAACTGAAATATAGGTGAGGCAGTGAAGGGTAAGTTTTGTATAAAAATAACCAAAAGGCATCAGGATGACAATCAAACCCAGAATAGACTACATGTGCACTATGTAGGTCATTCTGGCACTGAGTGTAAGGCTGATTATATTGGAACCTTCTTTTGCTTTCAACAATACCTAACAGGTTACCAGGAATTGTCAGGATACCGACACCAGTAGACAATGTCTACAATTAAAATAAGAAAAATTTTAAAGTCATTAAATTTATTATTTGACTGTCAACGTATATGCAAAAACAGCCATTAAAACAGTTTACAAATTTTATACAATCACATTCAGACCCCACAAGACAAGACACCGACATAAAACAAGCACAATGCAAATGAAAATGAGACAATGAAATGGATAATGGATCTAATATAAAGGAAGCTAAATGATTTGATTGGATGATGGCCGATAGGCTTCAGCCCAAGGATGAGCGAATTAACGGTACTCATCCTTTAGATGATGCTTATCGGTGAATGAATAGTCCTTGAAACCTGATTTACTTGACTACAAAGCCAACATGCACAGTTTGCAAGGCTCCGCATGAGGCCTCCGGCTCCCCATGTTTCACTATACACCACTGGAGAGACGGGAAAATAACACCGAAGCCCACACGTATATGTGAACCAAACGTGAGGCCTCCATCTCACTGCATTTACTGGTGAGATGGGAAAACCACCAAAGCTCAAGTGAACAGTTAGCTAGGCTGCTCACAAAGCCTCCATCTTACTGTGTAACAATCCACTTGCAAGATGGGAAGACGATCAAACGAAACAGAGCAATAGCTCTAAAGACTGTCCCAATGGTTGCTCTCCTACAATGGGGGTATTATACTCCCATTATGAGGAATCGAGCATTAGGCACTACGAAAGTGTGTACAGTGTCCCGCCAAAAGGGCGCTATACACTGAACTAGAAATTACAACCTAACTTACACAATACCGGTCCAGGTAAAACTGGAGTAAATTGACGGAAAAATGCTTATCGAATCACCGCTAGTCAGGATGCACCTCAGCGGGAGGGACAGTAGGATACTGTTCCTCTCGCCGAACTGCATCATGACCAACGGAGATTCGAGAGACTGGGCTGACCATACAATTTTTCTTGGCACATCCCAAATATGGGATAAATTCCAAAAACACCTGTCAATATTATTAACAGAATCTCACTTTCATTAGCAAGACAAACTCAGGATTGTTTCTCCACTCCTACACTTGTAAATGCAAGCAACCATATTTATGACTAGACACCACCAGTTAACATAACAAATAACATATTGTCTGGTCATTCAATGTATTTCGCCTCGACAGGAGGGTCCTTAATAAGGATCATCCTCTCGGGAGCAACACCCCGAACAACCATTCAACAAATCCTAACAAACTGAGTTTTAAATTAACAACCTCCAACGCAATGAAAATGATTAGCCTTATTTAAGGCAAAACTTTTATTACCTGTTTTCTAATTTTTGAAGTTGTCAAGAATCGCCAACGTACCTTCAACACGTGCTCTGCGCCACTGTAGCTCTAGGTGCAACACCACCAGGTGAAACCCCAATGGAGCTCCATCAGACGTTGTATCGCACATAGAACTAGAGTGTAAATTAAATAGCAGAGCAGTGTACATTTACTTGAAACTACATTGTACATGTTTAACCTTTACTATAGGCATTACACAGCTTTGTTAAGCTTTCACTCTCTCACACACGCCTTACCATAGTGGGCAATCTCTCCTACAAGCGATATTATTAAGCCAACAACCAAGTCACATGTCCAGCCCCAGAATAGTATTCGCCAGACATTCCCTTGTGACGGGTATGAGTACACATAGTCAGACCCGTCACTGTTTTCAATTAACAACAGGAAAATGTTGGGTGAATAAAATCCAGCCTGAACATGTGGCCGCTGACCCCTAGGCTATGGTAAGTTATGAACATTGTTCTATTATTACAACGTTCCCTCACCATGCATTGATTTTATTAAATTGTTTTATTACTAGACATCATAGAGAAAACCTAGGGCCTTTTGACCCCTACTTTAGGCCTCTTGGCCCTGTATATGGGCCTCTTGGCCCTGTGAACTGGCCTCTTGGCCATGAATAGCACCCTGGCTTCTTAGCCTAAAGTACTGCTATAATTTACTTTCATATTGAGGAAATATGTATGGCCTCTTGGCCCTGTGTACTGGCCTCTTGGCCCTGTACACCCATAGAAATAAACCCTCTAAAACTTAGGGTGGCATTGGCTGCTTAGCTCTGTGCTCCCCACTCCTTGAATAAAACACCCAGATACTTCTGAACTGGCCTCTTGGCCCAGTGAGCTTAACAAAGTAAATAAATAAGTTAAATACTAGGGACAATGCTAATTTTGTAAACCCTGTACACACCTCTTGGCTCTGTGTACGCCTACAGAAATAAATTAAGAAAGAAATATTTGAGGGGCAAACGCTGTCCTACCGGGCCTGTACACTGGCTTCTCAGCCCCGTGTACTACAAAAAATGAGTAAACACTGGTCAGAAAATATTAAAATACTGAAAGCGCTGGCCTCTTGGCCTGCGTTCCCTAACGAAAATAAATAAATAAATATGTGAAACCTGCAAATTACAGAAAAGGCTGGCCTCTTGACCTGCGTTCCCTAACGAAAATAAATAAATAGAAAACCTATTAATTACTGATAGCACTGGCCTCTTGGTCTGCGCCCCCTAATAAAAATAAATAAATAGGTAAAACCCGCAAAATCACCGATAGCGCTGGCTTCTTGGCCCTGCGCTGCCTAACAGAAATAAATAGAAAACCTATTCAGTGCACTAGCCGCTTGGCTCTGTGCGCCCCCCCCCCCCCCCTAAAATAACACGAATAAGTAAAAAAACTATTGCGAGTGCCTCTTGGCTTCGCAATAATCCTTCATCATGAAATTGAGACTCACAAAGAACTTCTTCCGTACGCTTCTTGTCGCTATTACTTTGACGGGAATCAGCCCCGCTTGAACCAGTGACTTCTGCTTTTATACTCTACAAAACCCGCGGGTCACATGACACCCGTCAAAACACGCCGGAGTTGACCCCTGCGTGTTTCAGCGGGACTCAGGCAACTGAGCAAAGGTCAACGCTAAAAAAAATGATAGAATTTGATTAATAAGGATGCTGGTGTGACCCAGCATTGACACCATTCAAAACCCCAACACAATACTGAGAAATTTATAGGACAAATAAACTGGAATAACTTTATGCGACCGGCGAAAGCAATAAGTGCAAAACAAACTGATTTCCAAGTTGAAAATTTCCCAGTACGCATTGCGAAACATGACAGCCTTCAAGTGAAAACACGCTGAAGCATTGCATATGAAAATGTCAAAATACAAGCTTATGGAATTATTTTTCAACAAACAAAGTCCACCAAGTATACATAAGGTGTGATATGATTAAAGTGAGGCAGTCACAGTGGTATACACCCTGTGAAAAGAAAACAATTGTCCCAAGGTGACTTACGAATTACCGAAAAGACCTTGTTAGGCTTGTACAATTATTTTCGCATTATCGCAAGTTGTAGCACAGGTTTATAAACCTTTTCCGTCGGTATTTCCGATGGAAACTTGATAAAAAAATTTTTTTTTTTTTGAAAATAGCGTGAGGCCCGTTTCGCCACAATATATTTTAAAAAAAGAATTATGACAGAATACGTGATTAAAAACGTGAACATATCCGCAGGACAGAGGAAGAAACTTAAGAGAGCGTTAACAACTCGAGGCGAGGCGGTGAGATTCAAATTCACTCACGAAGATCTGACGAGAGGTGGTCAGGATTCGATCGCCTGGACCAGAAGTCAAATCAAAAGGATGGAGAAAGCGATTTGTGATGGAAGAGGGTTGACGGTGAGATTGAGTCCCGCTCAATTGAGATACAATTTGAGAATGAAAGGTGGTTTCCTATCGCTATTGGCAGGAATCGCCGCAAAATATTACCCTTTGCCACAAAGGCATTACCCTTTCTCGGAAAGACTCTCGGCGTGGGAGCTCTCACGGGACTCGCGAGTTCAGCAGTTGAGAAATTCATGGGTGGCAGCGGACTGTTTTTGAAGAAGGGAGGAGCCTGTGTCGCGTCCACGTAGACAACAGCGGTAAAGGATTGTATCTAGAACCCGTTAGAGGTGACAACTCTTTGAGTGGAAACGGTCTCTATCTGAAGAGTGGAAAGAACGTTGAGCGACTCGGCAAGGGTTTGTTGTTTGGTGAGAATTTGCCATTTAAGAATATACCAGTTTTGAATATGTTATCATAATGTAAAAAATTATATAATTATATAAAATATAAATCATAGAAAGTATAAAATAATATATAAAATGGATAAAAAGGCAGAAAAACAATTAGACGTTAAGGATGAATATCGCAAGATAGTGTGGGAAAAAGATGTGGAAAAACAATTAGACGCTAATGATGGATATCTTAGGAAAGAAGTGATGAAAGAGTTAAATAAAGATCAGGATAGATGGCTGAAATTGAAAAGAATGAGACGCTTTCCACCGTCACCACTACCTTCTGAAGAGAATGGTAATGATGCGAGTGTTACCAAGAGATGCACACCATTCGTTCATAATTATGATTCGGATAAACACATGTGTTGTTATAAAAACGTAGCATATCACAAAAAAAAGAAAAGAAGAATCGACGCTGAAATTTAAGAAAAAAGGAAACGTTATTATAATATATGGGTAATAGTGAAGAAGGAAAAACAAAAAAAAAAGTAATGAGATCATCTTTAGATCTCATTACTTTTTTTTTTCCTTCTTCTTCGCTAAAAATCAATCTCTCTATTGTTTATATTTCCAAGTCCGTTATTAGCATGTTGACACTCGTGTTTTCTCCTTTTTCGCAAATGTGTTGAATGTTTATCTTTACTCTTTTGTTACTTCGGTCAACGCGCTCTCACCACCCAATTTGTTCACGAGTTCGAGTGAGATGTTTGGAAATATGTAACTTCCATAGGGCAACGTCAAATCGTCCTTGTCAAATTCTCTATCTTTGGCGATGACGATATTCTGCAGATCGCTTTCGTACTCATAAAACAAATCGAGCGTGGCTTCGTCCAATTTCAAAGGCATGTGATATTTGTCGTATTTGTGCTCTAAGCCCTTCGTCTTGACCTCATTCAATTCGATGGGATCGTGTCGTTGTAATCTATAGATTGTAAAACCGAATTTCTTACACATTTCGACTCGTTTCAATTTCAATTCGCATCTTTTAGGTGTTGTTGTCATGATCAACTATTTGGGTTTTTTTGTTTTATGAATTCTTGCAAATAATGTATATTTTAAATTTTGTATTTAAATAATAATTTGTTAAAAAAAGTTTGTTTTTTTTTTTTGCTCTTTATATATATAAAAAAAAGTTGTTTTTTTAATTTTTAATTTTCTTTAATGTAATATGTTTTTTTGTAAAAGTTTTTTTAACATCCTTTTTTCTCATATTAATTCAATTTTTTTCACGTTAAGGAACAAAAAATTGATTAATTTCATCAAAAAAAAAATATATTTTTCACATGAAAGAAAAAAAAATTGAAATTAAAAAAAAAAACTTTTTTTTATATACAAAGAGTAAAAAAACAAAACTTTTTAACAAATTATTTTAATACAAAATTCGAGAAAAAAAATATTCTTACAAATGGAGCAAACAGATAAAAAAATGGCAAATTTAAATGAGAAAACCGTACCTCAGTTAAACGAGATTTGTAAACTATTAAAAATTCCACATTTCAGAAATCATAGAACTAAATCAAAAAAAATTGAAGTCATACAGAAATATTTGTGAAACGATGGAAAGGCAAATGAAATGTCGATAGCAACGACGTCAAAAAATGCATCGGCTGTGAAAAATGAGAAGAAGAAAAAGATAGTAAAAGGAATCGAAATGCCGACGTCGAAAAAAACCGAAAACGTTTCGATTGTGAAAAATAAGAAGACGACTAAACGAAAAGCCGTTGAAGAACTTCAAGTTTCAAAAGAAAAGAAAAAAAAACGAAAACGAAAACGAGTGATGCACTTCAGATTCTAGACAAACGAGATATATCGAGTGAAATTCGACGAGCAATCAACGAAGGGAAAGGAGAAGAATATATAGCACAACTCATCATGGAACTATTCCAATCAAAGCCCGTAGAACGGGAGAGTGCGATCAAAGCCATTTTTAAAACTTTCAATGTGGTTCCCTCGATCCGAAATTGTTCATGGAACGGGTGAAGAAAAAAGTATTGGATTTGTTTCGCAAACACATGAACGTGGGACTAAAAATTAAGATGATACTCCATTGCGTGATGAATAAAATCGACGTGAAGTCCGGCGAGAGCATCGTGAAAAATGCATATTTCAGATCTAACGTCGAACCCGTATTTCGAGGTTCAGATTTATCGGACATTTTCGAAAAGATGAAAGACAATATGTTGACGTCTCTCACGAATTATCAACATGAAGGTAGTAATTGGATGTTCGATGAGGTGTTGAAACTCGAAATTCATATAACTGAAAACGATTCGTTGAAAGGGTCTTCCTACGTGAAATTACTGTATTTCTTAGCTAAAAAACACTCCGTGGTCAATGTGAGAAATAAAGATGATCAGTGTTTTAAATGGGCAGTCACCTCCGCTTTATACCCTGTCAAAATGCATTCCGATAGAGTTTCTTGTTACGAGGAGACTTCTTAAAATCTCGATTGGACTGGAGTGATTTTTCCAACAGAGTTAAAACACATCAAACATTTTGAGGCTCAAAATCCCACTGTAGCGGTGAATGTCTTGGGATACGACGATGAAAAACGAATGATCTATCCTGTCAGACAGACTTCGTATCTCGAAAGAGAAAAGACGATTATTTTATTATTGATTTCGAATGGTGACAATCATCATTATTGTTGGGTTAAACATCCGAGCCGATTACTGTCGAGACAAAATAATAAACCTGAACATAAGATATGTTTATGTTGCAACTGCATGAATTCGTTTCAGAGCGAAAAATCGTTAGCGAAACATCAGAAATATTGCAACGAAAATCAAGGTGTCGCCGTCGAAATGCCCAAACCCAACACCATCGTGAAGTTTGAAAATCACAATAGAAGGTTAAAAGTACCATTCGTCATGTACGCAGATTTCGAATGTTTCACCAGGAAAATGAGTTCCTGTCAACCCAACGCTCTTCAAAGTTACATCGAAAGATATCAAAAACACATAACTTCGGGCTATTGCATTTACGTGAAATGCGATTTCGACTCGCAATACGACATGGGTCCCTTCACCTACACGAAACAGTGCGAAGATGACGACATGGCCCAAAGATTCGTGGAAGAATTAGAATCGAAAATTCAAATGTTATACGACAAATTCAAAACTCCGGCGAAAATGATCATCATGCGAGAGCAGCAGGACGAAAATAACAGAACCACCAAATGTCACATATGCAGACAATCGTTCGACGAGAATTCGGAGGAAAATAAGAAGGTCAGAGACCACGATCATTACACGGGTCTGTATCACGGTCCGGCTCACAGCAAGTGTAATTTAAAATATCGAGACGCCATTTTCTATCCGGTGATATTTCACAATCTCTCGGGTTACGACAGTCATCTGTTCGTGAAAAATCTCGGCACCTCCCACGAAGAATTAAATTGCATCGTGAACAGCGAAGAAAGATACATTTCCTTCACGAAATGGAAGCTCATGGAGAAAAAAAGAGTAATCGACGGAGAGACGTTGAAAGAAAAAACGAAATCCATTCATAGAAGCATACGCTTCATCGACAGTTTTAAATTCATGTCTACCACTCTGGAAAAATTAGTTGATAACATGAGCAAGGATGAATTTAAAATCACGAGCGAACATTTTGGAGAACGAGTAGATGTCATGTTGAGGAAAGGAGTCTATCCTTACGATTACATGAACGATCTAAAGAGATTCGAAGACACCGCACTACCTTCGAAAGAAGATTTTTATTCGAAATTATACGAATCCGACATTTTCGACGAGAATTACAAACACGCCAAAAACGTGTGGAAATCATTCGATATGAAAACCATGAGAGATTATCATGATCTTTATCTGAAGACCGACGTTCTGCTCTTGGCAGACGTGTTCGAAAATTTTAGAGACGTCTGTCATCGAAATTACGATCTGGATCCCGCTTGTTATTTCACTGCACCCGGTCTGGCGTGGGACGCTCTGTTAAAGACCACCGAAATCCAATTGGAATTATTATCCGACGTGAACATGTTGCTCATGTTCGAAAGAGCTGCGAGAGGTGGCGTCTCGATGATCTCCCACAGATATTCTGAAGCCAACAATCCATACATGAAAGAAGGTTTCGATTCGAAACGGTCGAATAAATATATACGGTATTGGGACGCTAATAATCTGTGTGGTTGGGCTATGAGTCATCCTTTACCGATTGGAAATTTCGAATGGGTGACAGAACAGGAAGAGATGCAAAAATGGAGAGACTATTCTTGCATTTTAGAAGTCGATTTGAACTATCCGGAAGAATTACACGATCTACACAACGATTATCCGCTGGATCCCGAACGAATGGAACCGAACAAAGGAGACGAGGAAAAACTCATTCCCAATTTATTTAACAAACGTAACTACATCGTCTACAGTGAGAATTTGAAACAATACGTCGATTACGGGATGAAATTAGTCAACATACAGCGCATCATTCGATTCGACGAAGAGCCTTGGATGAAAAAATACATCGATCTCAACACGAATCTCAGAATTCGAGTCGAGAACGATTTCGAAAAAGATTTCTTCAAACTCATGAACAACTGCGTGTACGGTAAATTGATGGAAAACATCAGGAAGAGAACCGAAGTTCGACTCGTCACATCTGAGAAAAGAGCTAAAAAATTAGTGGCGAAACCCAATTACAAACACCGAACCATATTCGACGAAAATCTAGTGGCCGTTCACATGCAAAAGACACACCTGAAGTTCGACAAACCATATTATCTCGGACCGATCATCTTAGATATCAGCAAGCGATTGATGTACGAGTTTCACTACGATTACGTCAAACGAAAATTTGGTGATAAAGCCAAACTACTGTTCACCAACACGGACAGTTTAGTTTACGAGATAGAGACGAAAGACGTCTACCGAGATAAATCTCTGGATGTGGCCGCGTGGTTCGACACGAGCAATTATCCCGTCGATCACCCATCCAACATTCAATCGAACGACAACAAGAAGGTGTTGGGTAAATTTAAGGACGAGAGCGGCGGTAAACAAATCGTCAAATTCGTGGGCTTGATACCGTATGCTTATCGTCTAGAAGATGAAGAGATCAAGAAGTGCAAAGGGGTTAAAGCATGTGTGGTGATGAAAAACATCTCTTTCCAAGAGTATAAAGATTGTCTGTTAGGAAGTGGTCCAGTGTATAAGACTATGATATCGATTCGAAGCGAAAATCACGACTTGTATACCGAAATAGTCAACAAGATTTCGCTGATGGCCGACAATGATAAGAGATTCCTGTTAGATGATAAAATAAGCACTTTGGCACGCAGACATTGGATTGCGGATCTACTTAGAGACAATATGAGTAAGGATGATAGGATTCCAGATATGAGTAAGGATGATAGGATTCCAGATATGAGTAAGGATGATAGGATTCCAGAAAATCAAGAGGAATTATACGGATTCGAGATTATGGAAATCGATAGAGACATTGAGAGAGTTAGTTTAAAAAGAAAAAGAAAAAAAAAAGAAAAATAACGTCATTTTAGTGAATTATAATAAAATAAATAAATAAAAAAATATATATATATGTATTTATGAATAAGAAAATAGAAATATCCGTAGAAGGTGTCGTCTTACCTAACGAACCCCTATCCAACATCGATCTGTCGAATGCAGCAAAGGATTTGAAAATCGAAGATTTTCTAGGCGTGTTTTCCAGAGATGCCTTGCCGAAGAGAAGACCTTGACAATCAGAATGCAGAATTTTAAATCTAGACGATTTATCGGGTGAAGGCACTCACTGGGTGGCGTGGTTCAAGAATGGGAAGAAGAATTATTATTTCGACAGCTACGGAATCTCTCCGCCGAAAGAAATAAAGAACTATTTCAACAAATCGATGGTTCGTTACAACACGGAATGAGTGCAATCACCAGATCAAGTGTTTTGCGGTCACCTGTGTCTCTACATTCTCAAGAGATGGTCTGAAGGAGATCGGTTTCAAGACATTCTCAATGATTTACATTAGAGAGAGATTTTTTTTTTATAGTATATAAAGATAAAAAATTATTTTAAAAAATTTTAATCGAATAAAAACGAAAAATAAAAATAAAATAATTCATTTTTTAATAAACTGCGTTTTGAAATATATTTTTTTAAAAAAAACAAAAAATCTCAAAACAACATGCCAGTCGATAAATTTGGTAGAAGTGATGACGAAAAAGTCAACCTAAGAAAGAAGAGGAAGACGCTTGAAGTCGACGATGGTTATGACGTTGCCAACTTGGACGAACATTACATTCGGAGATACGAACCTCAAGAGGAACCTTTGAACATGAACGATAAGAAGTTCTACAATCTTCCCGAGCCAATAGATCTCGCAGGTGCTGCAACTAAAAAATACATCGACAGGGGGAACGCCGATTTTGAACGAATCATGCTAGATAATTATGTGGATAAAACCATGACCGACGATCTCGATCTGAAATCTAAATGTTTGGTGAACGTCACAAATCCCATAGATCCCACGGATGCCGCAACCAAGAAATACACGGACGACTCTCACGCGAGATTCAGCGAAAACCTGAGAAATAGATAGGTTCAGAAAACGATGCACTCGGAATTGAATGCCAATTCTAACAAGATAACGAACGTGGCCACTCCCACGAATCCCAAGGACGTGGCGACCAAACACTACGTAGATCTGGAACAGAGAAAGTCTGACAGACGAGAAATGAAATGGGATCTGAATGCGGGATTCAACAAGATATTGAATCTGTCGAAGGTCGACAACACAGATGCGGACTCAACTGCGGTCAACAAGGGCTACGTAGATTCTGCCGTGATACGATCACAAGAATACCTAGAATCGCAAGTGGACAATCTCTACCTGAACAAGCAATCTGGTGGAACCATGGAGGGTGGTATCGACATGAACGGTGAGAATTTATTCGGACTCAGTCATGATCCCGAATTCGATTCCAGCGCAGTCAGCAGGAAGTACGTGGACGACAACTCGGTCTGGAGAAAGGGCGACATCATGGAAGGTAAACTAGACATGGGTGGACACGTGCTCACGAATCTACCAGATCCCATGAACATGACGGATGCCTGCACCCTGATTTCGGTGGTGGAGAAAATCAAATATGATAGACAATTGATCACTGTGTGGGCCGAGGAGGCCGGCACCTTAGATGAGGGAAAAGCTGAGTGGTCTTTCAGAAATGGAGGTAGCGGATCGAAACATGGTCAGGTGGGATATCCCATGCCATTGGGAGGTGAAATCCTTCGAATGAATCTGGCTTCCTCGGATTTGAATAACAGAGTGGTCATCAATCTCATGGTGAATGGAGTAGAGAGCGATAAGAGATACAGCATCGAAAAGACTGAGAATCAACACGCGAATGTTAGCACGTTCGACATGCCTCTCAAAGTGAACGCCGGAGACAGGATTAATTTCGTTACGAAAACCAATAATCCCAAAGCCACCACTTCCGTGGTGAGTCTACTGATCGAACTAGTTCCTTTGAACAAACAGTGAACGCGTGGAAAATAATGAATTAAAAAAAAAATAATGTGTGATTATTCAAAAATAAAAAAAAAAGTAATGAGATTTAAAAAGATGTTCAATCTCTCTAGATCTCATTACTTTATTTATTTTTTTTTTTTTTTGTTTTTTTTATAACTTTTTATTATTATATATTATTATATGATTTCTGAAATGTTTTTTTTAGTAAAAGAATTTTGTCACTTATGACGATGATTAAAATTACATCTCTTTTTTAATTTTCTATCCATTTATGATTACAATTTATACACTTTGCGAATACGATTGTTGGTTCATCACCAGATCTAGTTTGTTGAGATTCGATTTTTATTTGACGTTTCTTACAGTTGCGACATTTTAAAATTGTATTTTTTATAATTTCTTCGTTAGATCTTATGAGATCAAACTCTTCTTTTTCTTTTAAATGATATTCATTAAAATCACAATTATTCCATCCTTTTTTGTGTTACATTCTTCATATTCAATTTGAATCCATTTTTCCAAGCAATTTATTTTAACGTCGTAGTGATCTGAAGTGAACAGATGATTTGTTGTTTTCGTGTCAAAAACATCCATTTTGTTTTCGAGATTTTGTTTTTTTTAATTAATCTTACATCCTCATTTTTAATGTTTATTAATTTTTTTCACACACGTCTCTCGTCGAATGATCGACATCTTATTTCCATCCGATTCGAATTGTAATTCTCTGTCCGACAGGACCAGGGCGAAGGCTTCGGTTTTTCTCGGCACGTTCCTATCGAACTGCATCTTGATCTGAATATCTAAGATGCTACTCTTGAGTCGTTCACTCTGTTTACTGACATCGAATACGAACATGGGATACATCGACTTGTATTCACCGGGAGATATGTTAGGGTTGCTCATCAATTCGTCTAGACCATGATACTTCTTTCTAAAATCAGCGGCATCGCCGTACAGTCTGCAGAAATCGTTCTTGTGGAATGATGCATTGTAATTGATTGCTGGATATCTCGTGGCATTCAGAAACACTTGCATGTTTCTCAAATGGCAGTGATGGAACAGCGATGCATTCTTTTCCTGAAAGCCGTCCCCATCGGTCTGAAACGCAACCACGATGAAACGCGGTCTCTCGGAAGCAGATTTCACGCTCAATCTCCAATCGAAGTGATTCGTGGAGAGAGGAATGCTAGCCGTGTCGCACTGTCTCATTCTAAATCCCATGGGTAATTTACTCTTGGATTCTATGATCTTGTAGAGACGCGCTTTTTCCATGATCGAAGGCTCCACGTGCAGAACGAACCACAATATCTTGTGTAGAGTTATCTTACCCGCATCGGTCGCAGTGAGTCTCACTATTGCTTCGTCGTTTCCTTTTCGAATCAACGTCAGATTGTGTTTGAATCCGTACATGATCTTGTTGTAATCGTCCGCAAATCCGAAGATGTGTTTCAAAGGTATCCTGAACGAAAACGTTCCTTTAGGTCTGGACGTCTTGACGACGTAGTCGAATATCGCGGTGGTGCGCTAGCAGGGCCTATGGTGTCTTTCACCCACAACTGATTAAGTCCTCTGGATTTCGAAAAATCATCAGGATACGTCAAGAGTCCGAACATCGTGGTGGCCTGGCCAGGATGAAACACAGATTCTATCTCTTGTCCGGATAGCATGTATTTTATATTACTGAATAGATGCATGATGCCATTATTGGCTAGAGTAACCGTGTCGTCGTCGGCGTAGTCGCTCCCATCTTCGTTGGTGAGACGTCCCTGCACCACTATGTAACTCTCGCTAGGATGGACGAATAGATCTTGAGTTTCGACGTTGATTCTTATCTCTCCCACATTGTTCAAACTCGTTCTGGTCACCGGTTCGTATTCGTGAACCTCATATTCTTGAATTCTTTCATCTTTCACTATGCTTTGTGCTATATCTAGTATATTTGTCATTTTTAAAGGATTTTGGTTTTTATTGTTTATTAATTAACTTGCTTTTTTTATGTAAAAATAGTTTTAATTATTTTTATTATTATTTTTCTCTCCTATATATATATGTGTGTAAACAAGAAAATGTTAAAGAGAGTAAATAAAACAAATTTGTGTAAACAAGAAAATGTTAAAGAGAGTAAATAAAACAAATTTGTTTTCTTTATCAAAACTTTGTCTTCTGTAATTGTTGTTCGTAAAACTTTCCGATAATCTCTTCTCCATCCAAAGCTTCGATTTCGTAAGTCACCGGATCGGTGTGAAATATTTTGATTATCACGAAGATTTCTGAGGTCCATCGAGGAGTATAACCCTTTTTGAAGTGCTTCTTATAAGCGTAGATTCTCACTCGATCGCCGACCGCAAATTTCGGCGTTCTAGACTACTTCCTAATCTTAGATCTTTCAGGATATAGATTCGCGTAGACCCATTTTTCATTTCGAGGATCGCTAGCTTCCACGGGAGTCATCTTGATCGATCTGTGTCGCGTGTTGTTGTAATATTTGACCAGACCGTTCAGAGCATATATGTATTTCTTGGTCGAATTCGCCGTGAAGTATCTGTGCATCTTTTCCTTCATCGTTCGATTCCAATGTTCCACCACGCTGGCTTTCTCTTCGTTTTCGGTCGAGTAGAGGTCGACCAATCGATGAACGTGCTTGTTGTAGAATTCCTTTCCCTTATCCACCCACAATTTACTCGGTTTTCGAGAAGACGAGTTGAACACGCTCTTCAGAGCCTCGGCGATGCAAGGTCCCGATTTATTCTTCAAAGCACTGATCCAACCGTATTTGGAAAACACGTCGATGACCGTCAATAGATATTTGACACCCTTGTTCCACCTCGAAAACGATCTCATGTCGACCAAGTTGGCAAACCAAATATCATCCAAACCCTTCACGAACACCCTTCTCTTTCGAAATTTACGCACGATGGGTTTGTGTAACTCCTCGGCCAATTCGCTCGTCAATAATTCTTTCTTCTTCATTTCAGATGTGCTTTTTTTTAACGCCCCATCCGAATCGACGTTTCGCACCGATCAGATTGCCGACCAGCGAACGTTCTATCTTCTCTCTCCTGGTCGGATTCGATATGCCTCTCAATTTCCCCAACATGTTTTTATCGCAGACGTCGTTGTGAGTCTTGGTGTCGGGATGTCCGGCGTAGCACAGATCATGATCATATGCGGCTGCGTCCACCCTATTCACAGGTTTGCTCCAAGATTTAGGAGTCAGATCGGCGTTGAGTCCCGTGAAACTGTGACCAGGCAGATGCATTTCGAAAGGTAGATTATTGATCATTTTATTCATGATGCCTTTACGTTTGCTCACGTTCTTTTTTTTTGACGAATTGAGTCTTGATAGAACCACACACGTCACAAATTCCGCGAAGCATCTGTCTATCGTTTTTAGTTCGTACTTCCCGAGATTTACTCGTCTCGGTAACTCTCTTACACTTTACGCAATACATTTTTAAGAGTTATTTAAATTAATTTCGTTTTTATTTTATATATAAATTTAATATTTTTTTTTTAAATTCTGTTCTTATTATATATATATATTTTTTTTTTTTCAATCGCTGCTCTTGAGTTCTATCATCTTACTGAATTCCTCCCTAGCCTCTTTCCTCCCCTTTTCCATGAGAGAATCCTTCATCTCTTCTTTGATGATCTGACGAGTCTTGATTCTCACGGCTTCTTTCATGGCTTCGTATTTCGTTTTCTCACCCAATATCGTGAAGTATTCTCCGTCCGATATCCTACCGTCTTTCAACACCATCGAGATCATTTCGGATATCGTGTCGATCTTGGAGTCGGCCAAGACGCGAATCTTGTTGTGTTTCCTCGCCTTCAGATATAATTTCCTACTCAAAAAGTTTCCGAGTGTGCTAAACAATCCGGCGGCGAGAGCCACTCCTTCTACGGTCAACACGATCGGAATGCCGATCGCAGTCGACAACAATCCGATGCCGGCTGCGTGTAAACCCATGGAAATCATGATGAGTGTCGTGTCGATTGCGTTGACGAATTTCACGAAACGCGAATACTTCTTCTTAAGAGTACGGTGAGAATCTCTCTCTAGAGTTAAATACGCTTGGATTCTATTGATTTGATCGATGCGATACCTCTCTCCTCTTTCTTTTTCTTCTAGCGACGGTGCCGTCGGCAAAACGCCGTTTGGCTTCTCATCCTCGTCATCATCTAACGTCGGATACAATTTACTTCTGGTTCTCATTTTTGTATTTTTTTTTCTTTCTAATATTAGATAAAAAATTTATGTGTGTATTTATTTTTATTTTCTATTCTCCCGTATTTTATATCAACGAGAAAACTTAGATATATGCTGCATTGAACAATAATTTCATGATGCATCCCTTGTCTTCTAAAGTCAGACTTCTACGCGCCAATTTCAGTTCTTCCGAAACTGTAGGCTTGTCTTGATTCTTACAGAAGACTAATCTCTTCCAAAGCGTGATCACATCGTCGAATCTAACGCGTTCGAACGCCAGTTCCATCGTCAGACACGAATGATTCTCGTGATCGAAGTCTAGATGATCCCGACATGCGACACATCGTTCTAACAAGATGGGACGTAGTTCTTCATTCACGCAGATTGCATATGCTCTCATCAGCATGTTTAAAAGAAACCTCGCTCTAATAGTCTGGGAAGCGCACATGATTTACGTATATTTTTTTATTATCTATTCGATTTGATATATTTATTTTTTTTAAATAACTATTTTATTTATATTTTTTTTCTCTCCTATATATATCAATCACTTTTTTTATTTCCTCAGGAAACGTGGCAGTGGGTTTGCCGGTTCAGTACCACCTCTTTTCCATGTACCGTACATAAGTCGATTTCTGATGTAGAATTCGCAAATGGGTTTCCGTGTACGCCTCCATAGGGATTCAGTGTTAAAATCGTGTACAGACACGGATGGTCCCGAATCGGCAAACCACTTTTCGACGCTGGTACAGAAACGGCAACACGTTTTTTGCTCGTGATTTTTAACACTGAATCCTATGGGGGAAACCCATTTGCCGATTCTGTACCAGACGGTACACCTTTTTTTCCTTAAAATTTCATACATTTTTTCACTCTTGAGCGATATGTATATAGAATCCAGTGATGTAGAATCGGCAAAGCCGATTCTGTACCACCATAAAAAACGACAAATCGTGTATCTGTACACGATTTTAACACTAAATCTTATGGAGGTGTACATCGTTGTACGTGTACATGTACGAAATCGTGTACACGTGGTCGTGAACCGGCCTTTTATACCTACTCACCGTTTATACTAATTCCTTTCCCGTTGAATCATTAGTTACGCTTTGAAAAGTTTCCAAATTTCGTTATACAATTATCGATTGTCGCGAAGTGTGAAAATGAAAATGTCCAAAGCAAAATAAAGTCGGTTCACATACAAAGATAAC
Organism: Pictodentalium vernedei; assembly: GCA_031216915.1. Classification (NCBI taxonomy): domain Eukaryota; kingdom Metazoa; phylum Mollusca; class Scaphopoda; order Dentaliida; family Dentaliidae; genus Pictodentalium; species Pictodentalium vernedei. The sequence goes on from CM062296.1 coordinate 356,920,047, forward strand.
CATAATTGAAATAATATTAAATAAACAATCATTTCTAACCACAATATTCACCCAGTCCTGTGGCCGCCTCGTCTATGGATCTCATTATAGCTAAATTGGTCAAATTTATTTCGGTAAATCTTCGGACATCTTGATTTGCTTCGAACTTCGTTTTAAAAAAATTCTCCCAGCTGTTTTGCAAATCTGCCCAGATTTATACTTATATTTTTACTAACTGTAATATACACTAAACGGTTAGGCATGAATGGACACCAGCAGAAAAAACAGCGACATGAATTACAACAAACGCGCCCAATAGACAAGATAACGAATGTAATTTAGACTGGTTACTGGAAGGTTATTTTGATTTTTTTATTGATCCCTTTAATCAGTTCAGCTTTAAACAAAACAAATGGACTTATGACGTACGAACAGGATCATAAATCAGTGAATTAAACATGATGCTAAAATAAAGAGTATGATACTCAATTAATACTGTATGATACACAAACAATATAGTATGATACTGAATTAATTCAGTATCATACTCAAATAATTGAGTATCATACTTAATTATTTATGCAGCATTTATGAAATCATACCAAATAATATAGCATCATACCAAATTATGAGAGTATCATACTAAAAAAACAATTATGACCCTCCCGTACGTGAACCTGATTTCAGTATCATGCAATTTTATTTATGCTGCATTCAGGCAATCGTGCACAATAATATAGTATGATTCTAAATTAATTGAGTATCATACTAAAATAATTAACTATCATACACAAATAATATAGTATGATTCTAAATTAATTGGGTATCATACTAAAATAATCAAGTATCATACACAAATAATATAGTATGATTCTAAATTATTTGGGTATCATACTAAAATAATTAAGTATCATACACAAATAATATAGTATGATTCTAAATTAATTGAGTATCATACTAAAATAATTAAGTATCATACACAAATAATATAGTATGATGCTAAACTAATTGAGTATCATACTGAATTAATTGAGTATCATACACAAATAATATAGTATGATGCTAAATTAATTGAGTATCATACAGAATTAATTCAGTATCATACACAAATAATATAGTATGATGCTAAATCAATTGAGTATTAATTCAGTATCATACACAATTAATATAGTATGATGCTAAATTAATTGAGTATCATACTGAATTAATTCAGTATCATACACAAATAATATAGTATGATGCTAAATTAATTGAGTATCATACAGAATTAATTCAGTATCATACACAAATAATATAGTATGATGCTAAATTAATTGAGTATCATACTGAAAACCTGTCAATCAACACATTCTAACCAATCAGTGGCGCCGATACATACACGCTAGATTTTCTGGGGCCACATTTAAATAACACGATAAGCAAATGGAAGACCGATATAAAAATGAATCTGGAAGGTTTTCGTGAAGGCACTCGCGGTATCGTGTCTACGGTAACCCGTACTTTACAGTCCTCGATCAACGAAGCATCTTTTTTCAACAGCAAGTATGAGACTGGAAGCTTTAGAAAGAAATGTGAACAAAATGGTTGCGAGGTTCCCGGAATGTTCAGCCCTGTTACCAGTATTAACAGAGGCTGTACAGATTGTTGAAGAAATGAAAAGGTAAGAATAAATCTTCGAAAACACCACGTTTCGGAAAATTGAAACGTTCTCGTCGATCAAAATAAGGCAAGACGCGACACCTTGAAGGGGGTGGTGGTGGGGGAGTGGGTGGTTGGTGGTGGTGTAATATGTACACTGTTTGAAACAAGGCAATGGGCAAGAACATGGATGTTACGACGGGGGGAGGGGGGGAGTCTCACGCCCCGCCACACAAAATCCGGACACAGGTTTTGAACGGTTAGAAGTTCCCGCGGGACATGCCAAATTGCTGAAACTTCACCCTGCAACGTGAGTAGCTGTCATAGTAATTAGTGTCAAACACTCGTTTTAATTTTCCTTCTTTCAGCAAAAATTTAGTCTGAAAAAGTTTCCTGAAAACTTCGTGTGGTTGAAATTTTGCAACACTTAGAACACTTGAAATATCAGTCGAAAAATTATATCCCAAAGATTGCATGGGGTGGGTGCGCTTAACGCAAATTCATCTCCAATCGGTGGGAAATTTTGTCTGGCCCGGGTTGGGGGTGGGGGGGGGGAGGGGTGCTGTTTAAAAGTTTGAAGATGACAATATTCTCCACCGAAGACCCACTAAACACCCTGTGGCCACACCCAGACGAAGATTCAACGATGGGTTATTTATTTATTTATTTATTTATTTATTTATTTATTTATTTATTTATTTATTTGTTTATTTATTTATTTATTTATTTATTGGTGTTTAAGGTAATATATTTCAGCACAATGCCTAATCGTGACCATGACAGCTTTACGGCTGGAAGAGATTGACGGAGAGAACCACTGATCAACGACAAGTAACTCTCACCTCTCAAGCAATCAAATTCCACACAAGCAGGATTGGCATTGGTTGAAGACAGATGAACCATCGACGTGCAGTACGCCTTAGTACACAACGCCACCGTGCTCCCATGTGGATAGTGGGGGTGAAATGTTTTGCCCAAGGACACAACGCGGCTGCGGCAGGGCGCGGGTGGGATTCGAATCAAGGATCCCTCGTCTCGCAGACTTCCCCCTCTACCTACTGAGCTACCGCGTCACCTGATACACTTGTTAAATTAACAATGCATTTGCTGAAAAACAAAACACCGAGGTGTGCAAACAATTCAACTCAGGAATTCTTTTCGAAATCAAAATTAGTAATTTTGAGTGGATTGGTGGTACTCGTAGAGGTGGAAGCCTGACTCTCGTGCCATCGCAACTACACGCATACACACTTACATTCTAACGTAGATTTTCTTAGTTTACAATGCGAAACTGCCTCGAACCGATGTGGTATGGTAATAGTAACTCGGAGGTTACGAGTGACGCTTGGTGACGAAAATTTATTCATTGCAGAGATTGGGCTGTTTTATATTTTGTGAGTTGTGTATTAAGTAAAAATTGTGTCTTGTGTTCGAAGGGTCGATACAGCTCTGGTGGTAAATTTTTATACAAAACATGTGTGCAAACATGAAATTTATTTATTTATCGGGATAACGTCACTTATTGTCGGACAGTTTTACGGGTGCAGGAAGCCGAAGTTCCTGGAGAGAACCACCGATCAACGACGAGCAACTGTCGAAGTCCCGTTGGTGCTAAGTCCGTACAGGCATGGTTAGCACTGGTTGAAGACAAATGCACCATCGACGTGCAGTGGGCCTTAGCACACAGAGCCGCCGATTCCTCACGGGATTAACTGCCGTGCCCAAGGACACAACGCTGTTACCTCTGGCGAGATTGAATCGTGAACCTGTCGGTTTGAAGTTCATTACGGTTACCACTGAACCACTGCGCTCCCGTCCAAACTTCAATGGAGCTGAAATGGCCACTCCATCCAATGTAATATGAATGTATACAGTAAGATGTCATAATATAGTATACTGTTATATGATTTTGAACCGAAAAATTAGGCTGTACAAAGATGGTAACGGTAATTGTGATAGCTCCCCTTGCGAAACCCGGTAAGCGAAGTAGTGCTTGGTATCTGTGGTTAATCAACAAATGGGGTTGAAGTCGACATAAATAGGTGACGGGAGTAGTATGTAATGTGGTTTTGGGGCCTAGTTGGCAGGACCCGTTGCAGGACCCCGGAAGTGACGTCATGTCACGTGACGTATTGTCGCCATGTTGTGTTGTCATGGTAACCCGCGTGGGCGACCATGTTGTGACGTCATCCCCATAGTGATACGTGTTGTTAGTGCGCAGCGCGTGTTGTTAGGGTGACACGTGTTTCCGTCGTCCATTTTGTATACTGGTGGCGGCCATCTTGGTTTCTATGGTAGCACGTGGTTGCTATGTTACCCACTTTTTCTGCAATAGGACGGGGTATGTTCGATTGAATCGGAGTATTTTCTGGAACGACTTCCCTGGATAATTACCACAAACAACCCGACAAGTTTTACTATTTCGAATTCTTCCAGAATTCTCTGCTTCTATCTATATATGCAATAGTTATCGTTTATCTGGCCATGTTCCTTTATTCTAGAGTATACTCCAGTAGCGTAGAAGAGCCTATCTGTTGGAACAGCTTTGCTTATTGTTACTATATTTAGCTATTTCTGGTCTATTTTTGTCAGTTCCGACCCTATTCTAAGTACTCATGTTGTTTCATTTATCTAGAACATTTATAACCAATCAGATTGCTTGATTTCCCTTAACCTGTACTTTATCGTATAGAGTTATCTCCCCTTATGCAACGAAGTTTTATCCGATTGTCATCACATCTATATCCAATGGCAATATCCCCGGGAACCCCACATTTCGGCACCTCTTTTTTGAAAAACATATGACCTTCGGCACCCCTTTGTTGTCATATGTGCTTATGTGAAAAAGCACAATGAGCCCTAGCACAAAGGCACATGCTTTATGTTCCGATATGTGCTTATGGGAAAAGGCACAATGTGCCCTAGCACAATGGCACATACGGGTATTTGAGGATACCGATAGCCCGGCATTGCATTATTTGAGGATACCTATCGAGGATACCTTTTATAGGATACTTATCTGAGGATACTATTACCTGTACCACAAGACATACCTATCCCAAATATCCCTTATAAGCCATCGAACAGTTATTGAAAAGTCATTGCTCGAATGACTCGAATCCCATCGAGCAATGTGGCCCTTGGTACTACTGATCCACCAGGTTCTTCATATTATTGAGCGGTATTCTGGGTTGGGGTCAGTGCCTGGTAATACAGAACGGCAGCAGAGTATGGTTGGTATATTCCCCTGTAGGTCCCATCCTAACCGTTGATAGTATTAACCTACCAAATGCTTTGTATCAGCCTGTTATTGGTAAGGTGGTACGTAATACCAGTAGTTCCTACCCTATTCCGAGTACTTTTGTTGTTTTATTTATCTAGATTACCCAATCACTTCACTTTCCTGACACTAACTAACCAATTAGATTGCTTGATTTCCCATAGCCTGTACTTAATCGTACAGAGTTATCTCCCTTCTGTATAACAAAAACCTATATCAATGGAAATATCCCCGGCACCCCAATTTCGGCACCCCTTTTTTGAAAAACATATGGCCTTCGGCACCCCTTTTTTCTGAAATGAGGATAAAAGTCGTAGTAAATTAGACCTCATTGAGGGATTTTTAATACGACTCTTATCCTCATTTCAGAAAAAGGGGTGCCGAAGGCCATATGTTTTTCAAAAAAGGGGGTGCCCAAATTGGGATGCCTTCTGGAGAAACCCTTTTTTGTCAAATGAGGATAAGAGTCGTAGTAAATTAGACCTCATTGGGGATTTTTAATACGACTCTTATCCTCATTTCAGAAAAAAAGGGGTGCCGAAGGCCATATGTGTTTCATAAAAAGGGGTGCCGAAATTGGGGTGCCGGGGATATTGCCATTGATATAGGTTTTTATTATACAGAAGGGAGATAACTCTGTACGAGTAAGTACAGGTTATGGGAAATCAAGCAATCTAATTGGTTAGTTAGTGTCAGGAAAGTGAAGTGATTGGGTAATCTAGATAAATGAAACAACAAAAGTACTCGGAATAGGGTAGGAACTACTGGTATTACGCACCACCTTACCAGTAACAGGATGATACAAAGCATTTGGTAGGTTAATACTATCAAAGGTTAGGATGGGACCTACAAGGGAAAATACCAACCATACTCTGGGCCACATTGCTCGATGGGATTCGAGTCATTCGAGCAATGACTTTTCAATAACTGTTCGATGGCCTATAAGGGATATTTTATATAGGTCTTGTGGTACAGGTAATAGTATCCTCAGATAAGTATCCTATAAAAGGTATCCTCGATAGGTATCCTCGATAGGTATCCTCAAATAATACAATGCCGGTCCATAGGTATCCTCAAATACCCGTATGTGCCTTTGTGCTAGGGCACGTTGTGCCTTTTAACATAAGAACATATCGGCACATAAAGCACGTGCCTTTGTGCTAGGGCACATTGTGTCACATTATGCTTTTTCACATAAGCACATATGACAAAAAAGGGGTGCCGATGGTCATATGTTTTTCCAAAAAGGGGTGCCGAAATTTGGGGTACCAGAGGATATTGCCATTGGATATAGATGTGATGAGAATCGGATACAACATCGTTTTATAAGGGGTGATAACTCTATACGATTAAGTTCAGGTTATGGGAAATCAAGCAATCTGATTGGTTATAAATGTTCTAGATAAATGAAATAACAAGAGTACTTAGAATAGGGTAAGAACTAACAAAAATAGACCAGAAATAGCTAAATATAGTAACAATAAGCAAAGCTGTTCCAACAGATAGGCTTTTCTACGCTACTGGAGTATACTCTAGAATAACGGAACATGGCCAGATAAACGATAATTATTGCATATATAGATAGAAGCAGAGAATTCTGGAAGAAGTAGAAATAGTAAAACTTGTCGGGTTGTTTGTGGTAATTATCCAGGGAAGTCGTTCCAAAAAATCCTCCGATTCAATCGAACATACCCTCCGAACATACCCCGTCCTATTGCAGAAAAATTGGGTAACATAGCAACCACGTGCCACCATAGAAACCAAGACGGCGGCCTCCAGTATACAAAATGGACGACAGAAACACGTATCACCCTAACAACACGCGCTGCGCATGCGCACTAACAACACATATCACTATGGGGATGACGTCACAACGTGGCCGCCCACGCGGGTTACCATGACAACACAACATGACGCCACTACCTCACGTGACATGACGTCACTTCCGGGGTCCTGCAACGGGGTCCTGCCAACTAGGCCCCAAAACCACATTACATACTACTCCCATCACCTATTTATGTCGACTTAAACCCCATTTGTTGATTAACCACAGATACGAAGCACTACTTCGCTTACCGGGTTTCGCAAGGGGAGCTATCACCATTACCGTTACCATCTTTGTACAGCCTAATTTTTCGGTTCAAAATCATATAACAGTATACTATATTATGAAATCTTTCTGTATACATTCATATTACATTGGATGGAGTGGACATTTCAGCTCCATTGAAGTTTGGTCGGGAGCGCAGTGGTTCAGTGGTGACCGCAATGAACTTCAAACCGACAGGTTCACGATTCGATCCCGCCAGAGGTAACAGCGTTGTGTCCTTGGCACGGCAGTTAATCCCGTGAGGAATCGGCGACGCTGTGTGCTAAGGCCCACTGCACGTCGATGGTGCATTTGTCTTCAACCAGTGCTAACCCTGCCTGTGCGGATTTAGCACCAACGGGAGTTCGACAGTTGCTCGCCGTTGTTCGGTGGTTCTCTCCAGGAACTCCGGCTTCCTACACCCGCAAAACTGTCCAACAATAGATGACGTTATCCCAATAAATAAATAAATTTCAAGTTCGCACACATGTTTTGTATAAAAGTTTACCACCAGAGCTTCATCGACCCTTCGAACACAAGACACAATTATTACTTAATACACAACTCACAAAATATAAAACAGTCCAATCTCTGCAATGAATAAATTTTCGTCGCCAAGCGTCACTCATAACCTCCGAATTACTATTACCATACCACATCGGTTCGAGGCAGTTTCGCATTGTAAACTAAGAAAATCTACGTTAGAATGTAAGTGTGCATGTGTGGCGGAAGATGGGGGGGGGGGGGTGAACACGTGTGTGGATAGGGGGTGCATGTGTATGTATGTGTAAGGAAATACCTGTAAGTTAATGGGTACGTCAAAGATAGTGAAGTATATGCATGTGTGTGCAGTTATGCGTGTAGTTGCGATGGTACGAGAGTCAGGCTTCCACCTCTACGAGTACCACCAATCCACTCAAAATTACTAATTTTGATTTCGAAAAGAATTCCTGAGTTGAATTGTTTGCACACCTCGGTGTTTTGTTTTTCAGCAAATGCATTGTTAATTTAACAAGTGTATCAGGGGACGCGGTGGCTCAGTAGGTAGAGGGGGAAGTCTGCGAGACGAGGGATCCTTGATTCGAATCCCACCTGCGCCCTGCCGCAGCCGCGTTTTGTCCTTGGGCAAAACATTTCACCCCCACTATCCGCATGGGAGCACGGTGGCGTTGTGTACTAAGGCGTACAACACGCCGATGGTGCATCTGTCTTCAACCAATGCCAATCCTGCTTGTGTGGAGTTTGATTGCTTGAGAGTTGACAGTTACTTGTCGTTGATCGGTGGTTCTCTCCGTCAATCTCTTCCAGCCGTAAAACTGTCATGGTAACGATTAGCAATTGTGCAGAAATATTTTACCTTAAACACCAATAAATAAATAAATAAATAAATAAATAAATAAATAAACCATCGTTGAATCTTCGTCTGGGTGTGGCTACAGGGTGTTCAGTGGGTCTTCGGTGGAGAATATTGTCATCTTCAAACTTTTAAACAGCACCCCCCCCCCCCTCCCAACCCGGGCCAGACAAAATTTCCAACCGATTGGAGATGAATTTGCGTTAAGCGCACCCACCCCCAATCTTTGGGATATAATTTTTCGACTGATATTTCAAGTGTTCTAAGTGTTGCAAAATTTCAACCGCACGAAATTTTCAGGAAACTTTTTCAGGCTAAATTTTTGCTGAAAGAAGGAAAATTAAAACGAGTGTTTGACACTAATTACTATGACAGCTACTCACGTTGCAGGGTGAAGTTTCAGCAATTTGGCATGTCCCGCGGGAACTTCTAACCGTTCAAAACCTGTGTCCGGATTTTGTGTGGCGGGGCGTGAGACTCCCCCCCCCCCCCCCCGTCGTAACATCCATGTTCTTGCCCATTGCCTTGTTTCAAACAGTGTACATATTACACCACCACCAACCACCCACTCCCCCACCACCACCCCCTTCAAGGTGTCGCGTCTTGCCTTATTTTGATTGACGAGATCGTTTCAATTTTCCAAAACGTGGTGTTTTCGAAGATTTATTCTTACCTTTTCATTTCTTCAACAATCTGTACAGCCTCTGTTAATACTGGTAACAGGGCTGAACATTCCGGGAACCTCACAACCATTCTGTTCACATTTCTTTCTAAAGCTTCCAGTCTCATACTTGCTGTTGAAACAGATGCTTCGTTGATCGAGGACTGTAAAGTACGGGTTAGCGTAGACACGATACCGCGAGCGCCTTCATGAAAACCTTCCAGATTAATTTTTATATCGGTCTTCCATTTGCTTATCGTGTTATTTAAATGTGGCGCCAGAAAATCTAGCGTGTATGTATCGGCGCCACTGATTGGTTAAAATGTGTTGATTGACAGGTTTTCAGTATGATACTCAATTAATTTAGCATCATACTATATTATTTCTGTATGATACTGAATTAATTCTGTATGGTACTCAATTAATTTAGCATCATACTATATTATTTGTGTATGATACTGAATTAATTCAATATGATACACAATTAATTTAGCATCATACTATATTATTTGTGTATGATACTGAATTAATTCTGTATGATACTCAATTGATTTAGCATCATACTATATTATTTGTGTATGATACTGAATTAATTCTGTATGATACTCAATTAATTTAGCATCATACTATATTATTTGTGTATGATACTCAATTAATTCAGTATGATACTCAATTTAGCATCATACTGTATTATTTGTGTATGATACTTAATTATTTTAGTATGATACTCAATTAATTTAGAATCATACTATATTATTTGTGTATGATACTTAATTATTTTAATATGATACCCAAATAATTTAGAATCATACTATATTATTTGTGTATGATACTTAATTATTTTAGTATGATACTCAGTTAATTTAAAATCCTACTATATTATTGTGCACGATTTCATGAATGCAGCATAAATAAAATAGCATGATACTGAAATCAGGTTCACGTACGGGAGGGTCATAATTGTTTTTTTAGTATGATACTCTAATAATCTGATATGGTGCTATATTATTTGGTATGATTTCATAAATGCTGCATAAATAATTAAGTATGATACTCAGTTATTTGAGTATGATACTGAATTAATTCAGTATAATACTATATTATTTGGGTATCATACAATATTAATTGAGTATCATACTCTTTATTTTAGCATCATGCTTAATTCACTGATTTATGATCCTGTTCGTACGTCATATGGACTCTTCACCTTTGGGTTTAAACATAGGAATTAAAATTTATTTATTTAAATGAATTTTAACGCATGGCATGTGTAATAAACACAGAACGCGATGTGTGTTTGAATCAGTGGGTGTTTTACATAACAAGTTGGAATGGCATAATCATATTTCGCAAGAGCCATTCCAACTCGTTATGTAAAACACCCACCGATTCAAACACACACCACCTTCTGTCTATGAATCTAAGTTTCTGTCGCCCATGAAATAATTCTTGTACCTAATCAAAAAGGACAGGTATCCTCCGTGTACCTATTTGTGTATTTTGCACTGATAGTCTAATGCACGTGTCCGAATAGCACACAAACTAACAAAGCATTTGAAAATACCAAAGAATGTTCAGCATTCAAAGATTTCAGAAATTGTAAAGTTGTCGCAATATAATATTACAAAGAGAATGTGAGATCAGTTAGTGTTTGGGTTTATATATTTAACGTTATTTCTTTATATATTTTTTTATTTATTTATTTATTGAAATGTAATAAAACATTCAACAGCCGGGGACATACCGTGTCGGACCATTTTTTGATGGAGGAAGCAGGAGAATACGAAGAGAACCACACAGTAGCAAGTAACCACCAGACTCCCAGAATTTATAAGAAATAGAATCCGTGATTACAATTAATCTAAGTTTTCGAGGGCAGCTGAATGTCTTTTAGCCGCTCATGAGATAAATTTGGTAGCCACTCACAAACATTAGGTATCCTCTGTGTATCTACCTCTATATTTGTCATTGAGATTCTAGTTCGTGCATTCCAAGAAGTTAGCATTCGGTAACAAACAAAGCATTTGAAAATATCATTGAAACTCAAAGGTTCAGACGGTGTTAAGGTTCTGCAATTTAATCCTTTACCTAACACAGTTTTTTTTTTAAAAATAAATTAAATTTCACATTTTTAGAAAACACTTCTCACAATTTTTCAATAAAACCGTAGAAATATGGATATCATTAGAACCGGCTCTTGGTTTTATCAAGACATTTCTAAGATACTTTAGGCTGTCTTAGGCTTATTTTGGTAAATTTCCTGGCTGCTTTTGGTCGCTATGTTAGGTAAAAGGTTAATGTTACAAAGAGAATGTTGGATTGGTTAATGTCCTGTTTATTTATTTTGTTTATTTATATATTTCTTTTTTATTCTTTAAATTAAACAGCACCTTCAACAGTCAGGGACGTATTGTATCAGACACTTTTTATAGGTGGAGGAAATAGTACAATGCGAAGAGAACCACGCAGTGGCAAGTAACCATCAGACTCTCTAACATACTAACATAACACGGCTAGGGTGATTATTGGTTGATAGGTAATATTTTATATGTTCTTGCAGGAGAGTGAATGTTTCAGACTACATAACTTGTTACAGAAATGTTTGGGAGACATGTTACCAAACATTACCGAGTGATCTGGAGACAAGCATTATGAACAGCTATTCTCAGATGTGTGAGACTGCTTCATGTAAGTTGTGTAATAGTTACTGGGAAGTTTCTTGATTCTAATAACTGCTTCAACAATGAATTACCCAAATGTTTTTTTTCCCGGTGTGACAGAATTGTGTCAAGTGTACAGTACACGGAGAGTGTATTATCACTAAATCACACACAGAGTGGAGATTCCATCCAAGCAATAATTGCAAATTCGTTGCAAAGCATAACAATCACAAGCAAAATTCCAGACAATGGACCTCCTGGTTAAACCTGGAGGTCCATTGTCTGAAACATTGCTTCTATTTTTGTCCATATGTACAGAATTTGAAAGTGATATCTTGGGTGATAACTCCAATCCACGAGAGATTTAATTACAACCCACACTCCACTGCAATTTGTTTCAAACTGAAGTTTAGCTGTCTATTGTTAATCTGCCACACGAAAGCAAAAGGTCCTAGTATTTAAATCCAGTTGTGAAATTTGATCAAAGGAGGAAATTTATATTGTATGTGTTTATCATCATGTGTGCATGGTGTCTTCTAGGAACAACATATTGTTACATTAAATTTCATGGGATTTGGAGTTAATTCTTCCTACATGATATAGTATAATGTACTACAACATATATGGACTCCCAACCTATACCCCATTGATATAGTTTGTCATGAAACAAATTCAGTAAATTTCAATTTGAACGAACATCAGCGAATTCCTAACTATTTATTTATTTATTTATTTATTTATTTATTTATTTATTTATTTATTTATTTATTTATTTATTGGGGTTTAATGACACTTTCGAAAGCCAGCGTCACCTCGTGTCGGATAGTTTTATGGGTGGAGGAAGCCGGAGTACCAGGAGAGGACCACCGAGTAACGGCGAGCAGCAGCCAGGCTCCCTAACATACTAACTCCACACAAGCAGGAGTAGCATTGATTGAAGACAAGTGCACCATCGACGTGCAGTACTCCGTAGTACACAACGCTACCGTCGCACCACGTGGGCAATGGTGGTGAAGCGTCTTGCCCAAGGACACAACGTTGTGGGTCAGCAGGTGGGATTCGAACTGATGACCTCTCTGCTTGCAGCCTGCATCTCTACCTACTGAATCAGGGCGCCCCAAAGATTCCAAACTAAATATAACAAATAATATCAGGATGATGATTTTTACATCACATAGCTCCGTTTTTATTTGTTTTTCTTGTTTTTTTTTTTTTGTTTTTTCTTGTTTTTTATTTGTACAGCGGAGGAAAAAACACTGAAAGTGGGTCAAATTGACGGTAACATGGTTCGAGGTTTGCGGCACGGAGTCTATGTTCATCCTCGACACTCTGTCTGTCTCTCTGTGTCTCTTTCTTTGTCTCTCTCTGTCTCTGTCGCTCTCTGTCTCTCTCTCACACACACACTCTCTATCTCTCTCTCTTCCTCTGTTTCTGTCTGTCCCCCTCTCTCTCTCTCTCTCTCTCTCTCTCTCTCTCTCTCTCTCTCTGTGATCATAAACTCTGTGCCACAAATCTCAGGCCATGTTACAGCCAATTCATCAAAATAACGTATATGTTGCAATGAGCCAGTACCTGTAGCCCAAAAGCCACACCTTGAATGAACAGGGGGAATTGTAACGATAACAAGTCCAGTAAATAAACCTCTTGTGTACCTTAGGACGTCACTGGAACATAATCAATAATTAGGTCGAGGTCACTTCATCTTACTGCAAATCTTAAACAGGTATCTAATTGAAAAAAAAACATTTGGAACATTGTCTGCACATGTAAAAAGAATCTAGAAAAATGATGCGATTTGCAAGTTAGACTGTTGATGAAATAATTATAACACGGGCAACGTTATTTCAGATATGTCGCTTGGAGTCGTCAGACGGTAATATATGTTACTGAAGTCGTAAACATAGAAAATCTACTGGCGAACTCTCATCCAATCAGAGGGAGAGGAGGATTTTAGCCTTATTGTACCATCTTCTTTTGTGAAACTTCAAGCCACATCTTTCTGTCTCTGACGTATAATCACATATAGTATTAAGCATTTTTCAAACACGTAAATGTTCCTCTGTAACTATAGTTTTGAAAATTAAAAGGAGTAACTTTATGTAGAATTTACTTGTCCTTGGACAAAGTAGTTCATCCCGATTGCCGACGTGGGGGCACGATGGCGCGGAGTACTAAGCCGTACTGCACGGCAATGGTGCACCTGTCTTCAACCCATGCGAACCCTGCATGTCTGGAGTTAGTACATGAACAGTTGCTCGTCACTGCGCTGTGGTGTTGTTCGGGTACTCCGATATCCTCCACTCATAAAGCTGTCCGACACGAGATGACCCTGGCTGTCGAAAGTCCGTTAAGGCCAAATAAATAAATAAATAAATTGTAGAGAACGTACTAAAGAAACTATTGTTTAAAGATATTGTTTTATAAATCAACAGTTTTAAACAGCTGATGAACAATGTAATAAACGCAACAGAACTGAAGTGAGTGCCAGTGCTAGGTTCAGTACATCTGGGACTGGAATTTACTTTCAATATGCCGTTGTATTGTTACTGTATTTCTCAAAAGTAAAAGACAAAACTTAATGTAGAATTCACTAAAGAAACTATTGTTTGAAGATATTGTTTTATAAATTATAACATCAACAGTTTTAAGCAGCTGGTGAACAATATTTTAAAAACGTAACAGGACTGAAGTGCATGCACCTGTTAATGCAAGGTTCAGCACTGTCTTCACAGCTACTGGTCAGAACAGAGGACACGCAGTTCAATTACTCCTCAATTGAACTGAGATATTTTATGTAATATGATGGAACGGCTAGTGTTTTTTGTCGAGAAGGTTGCAGAAGGCATACAGAATGCAGTGCAAGTATTATTACCTCCTTAAAATTAATAATTTTTCGTAGATTTAACTTTCTCATAACTCAGTTTTCAGTCAGATTGTTGGGTCATAATTTTGATCATCAGTAGAGTCGACCAACATAAGATCGATATATAATAACAATAAAAATAATAATAATAAATGTAGTTTAAAGCCGAAAATCCTCACAGAGCTCTTGGGCTTAACACACAAAAAAACTGTATATATATATATATATATATATATATATATATATATATATATATATATATATATATATATATATATATATATATATCACTCTGCATTTCCTCTGCATTTCCTATTAACTGACTGTCTCCAAGCGGATGAATCACAATCAGCGGTCTTCATCGTAAGTTATATACCCGCTGGAACAAATGTGATTTGAGAGCTGATTTTTTTTATATTTTGAGAGCTGATTTTAAAGATGGGAGACTTTGGGATATTACGTTACGACTGAGACAACTTGAATGTGCTACTGATCCGTAACGAGAGACTTGTGTCGTTCTATTGTCTTCTGGTGTCTTGAGTCTTGAGATTTCTGAATGACTGTTCTTCACATTTCGCATTGCTCTGAAGTGTTCTGAAGAGTGTTGTCATTGAATTGCCCGCTGTGATGTTTAACCCAAATGACATAAAAAAACACAGCAGCTGGATAGCTAGATATAACTGATATTATTGTTACTCGAGCGATAGAACATTTTAGTATGTCGTCACTGGATACTGCAGAACTTGGGGGTGAAAGTTGTGAACATGTAAATGACTGTCCCTGAGTCGTCGGCGACGCACATGCGTCACGTCAATCTTAGGATATTCTCACCTCGGTCGAAGTGTTTAGTCTTTATGATATTCTTAGTGATATCACGTCTTGATAAACTTCTCAGAGTAGAGGAGCGTCTTGATAAACTAGACACAATAGAAAAATCTGTTAGAAAGATTGACCTCAGGTATGTGACAATGGGAAGGAATTCGCTTGAGTGAATACCAACGTCAGTAGAATTGAGCGCAGTGTGGAATTCATTTCCTCTGAATATGACTCATTAAAAAATTATATTTTAAAGCAACAAACCGAGATAAAATGAAACTCTTAGTAAGCTACCAACTGAAGTGTCTACTGAACCCAGCAGTCTGTGTCTGAAGAGATTAATTCAATCAGGGAAGAGAGTGATAAACTAAAAGACCTCATGACTGACTTGAAATGTCGATCAGTGCGTGAAAACCTCATTACTGCAGGGATTCCTGAATCCGAGGGTGAGAATTGCGAAAGAATACTGTGCGCTTTTATTTCAGAATAACTAGTTATGGACAGAGTCAACGAAATAGAGTTTTATAGAGTCCATCGTATTGGACAGAGAAATCAGAGGCTCGCAAACGCTCCATTGTTGCAACATTCTTCTTTTTTGTGGACCGCAAAGTTGTGCGAAAAAGCAGCAAAAACTAAAAGGAACTTCCTGTGACATTAATGAGCAATTTTCAGTTGAAAAAGAACAGAAGAGAAGACAGTTGTACCCTGTTTTGAGAAAGGTCATTAAAAGGCCAAGAGAGTCCGCCTGGTTAAAGACAAACGGTTTATTGACAAGAAACTTTATACTCCAAAATGTCAGCCCCAAACCGAAAATACTGACATAGTTTAAAGAGCAGAAACCACACTCGAGTCTTTGCAGAATAGTGCAGAAAGGCGCCCCCAACAAAACGAAGCCGGGTTTCATCAACACCTTTGAGATAGGGACTCACGAGTGATGCTATTTGTGAAGACATCCCCCATACGTTACGAATATGTAGCCTAAATGTTTGTGGCATTGTAACTAGATTGAAATGCCCAGTTATAGAACTAATACGAAGTTACATCACAGGCCTACAAGAACCAAAAATGGATGATGCTGACGTTATTTTCTTGCAAGGATACAAAAGCATTACAAACAATCTAAAAACGTTCACCAAAAGGCGGTCGGGGGGATAACTTTATTTTATAGGTTAGAATTGGAGCGTTACGTGTCTATTATTCCAACTGATAATAAGTGCATTTTGTGGGCAAGAATTTCTAAAAGGCTAACAAATACCTCCTAGGATTGTATGATTGGATTTGTTTATATCCCCCCCCCCCCCCCCCGAGAATAGCGTCTATGCATCTCCCGACTGTTTCTATGAAATTGAGCAAGAACTGCTTGGCAAATTCAATGGATGCTATTTTGTCTCCTTAATGAGCTATTTGACGCAAGAACTGCTGAATCGTGGGATTTGGATAACCCGTTGAGCTTGAGTATCCAGATCAGATTATGTTCTACTGATCTAGACACCCCGGTTGATTTAACAGGTGTTGAATGAAAAATCTTAAAATTCCTAGCTGGAATCACAAGATAAATGTATTAATAACATTGGTCCAAAGCTCATCGGTCTGTGTAAAGCCTGCAGGTTGCATATAGTAAATGGGTGAATGGGAAATGACGATGGGGTTGGGCACCTAACCTCTAAACGGAGAAGTATGGATGACTACTCCATCGCAACAGCAAACTTCTTATTGAATATCCAAATCTTTTCAGTACTCCTGCCAGATGCCCACAGTCCTATTGGATTTGTTATTAAGACAATTCATCCTTGCAGCTCCAGCGAGGAGAATTTAGAACAACAGGCCAAATTAACACCATAACCCATACCATAGGAGCCATGAGTCACCTGTACCAAAGTTGTGGTCAGCTAATAAGGCTGGTGATATTGTGCAAAACCCTCGACCAAGAACTGGTAGATGAACTGCACAAAATCATCGAACTGGTTAAGCAGGAGGCTAATCTATTTACTCAGAATACTGCCAATGAAATTGCGGAAACAATTAGCAAAATATTTATGTCCTTGGCAAACGTCTCATTTGGGCCCAAGAAAATAACTCAGTCCAAAACTAATCAGAAGCCTTGGTTCAACAATTTATGCAAAATAGCCAGGCGT
This sequence comes from Pictodentalium vernedei, assembly GCA_031216915.1. Taxonomy (NCBI): domain Eukaryota; kingdom Metazoa; phylum Mollusca; class Scaphopoda; order Dentaliida; family Dentaliidae; genus Pictodentalium; species Pictodentalium vernedei. The sequence goes on from CM062296.1 coordinate 356,937,522, forward strand.
GAAGTTCATGTGGCTAGAAAAAGATATTCTAAACACAGACGCAGAATCGAAGGCGTTCTATGTACAAAGGGCAAAATGTACAAACAGTGTATTAAACAAACAATCAGGGATTAAAATAGACATATCGTATGCCGACTCGGTGCATCAGAGAAGAGTAATCCCCGTGATTACTGGAATTTTTTAAATAGCGCCAGTGAAAAGTCAGTGCCCCTTGTATCAATCACAGATATGTATGATTTTCTTTAAAAAAACTCACAAGAAAAACCCGCAGTGCCAACTGGTGATGATCCCGTCTTTAGCGTAAATGTAGAAAGTGACGACTATTTAAATAGTAAACTAAGTGGCTCCGAAATACTTAATGCAATAAAAGTACTGAAAACAAATAAATCTGGTGGATCTGGCCATATCTTAAATGAACATATGAAAGCCACGGCAAATATCATGCTTCCCGTTTATGAAGTGCTATTTAATAGGGTTCTAGATACAGGAGTTATCCCTGATACCTGAATAACTGGCATCGTTTCACCCCTTTAAAAGAACTAAGGAGACCACGAACAATCTGAAAATTATAGACCCATCACAGTCCTTAGCTGCATTGGTAAACCTTTTACAAAAACCCTAAATACAAGGCTAAATGATTATGCCGAGTCAATTAATTTACTGGTAGAAACGCAAAGCGGGTCCAGAAAAGCATATTCGACCTTTAGACAATATTGTGTCTCTATACTTTATATCTGATAACACAAACTTCTTGGGTAAGCGGTTAAACTGTACATTTATTGATTTTAAACAAGCATTTGGTACTGTTTGTCATGCGGGTTTATGAAAAAACTGTTTGATTCTGGAGAAAAGGAAAAGTCTTGACAGTTATTGAAAATATGTACAGAGGTATCAAATCTAAGGTGAAAATTACAAATAATTTTTCTGTGTATTTCTACCCTATAATGGGGGTAAGGCATGGGGAAAATATTTCTCCGTTATTATTCTCAATCTACGTACCTTAGTGACTTGGAGAGGATTTTGTCTTCAAACAATGTTAAAGGCCGATCTATTGCAGAGACAAATCTGATGGAAGAAACTACACTGTATATTTTATTGTTGATTCTCCGATGCGTGGATTACACCGTCATCCTAGCTGAGTCCAGTACTGATATGCAGGTGATTAAATACAAATTTACAGAGTATTGTACTCAGTGGAAACTGAAGATTAACCCACAGAAATCAAAAGTAATGGTCTTTGCGGGAAGACGTCCTCCTCGATGTTTTATATGGCAAGGGAAAAACCGGAGTATGTGCATGGATATGAATACATAGGTTTAATAATCTCTAAGACAGTGTCATTCTTTAAAGCTAAGAAAGAATTGTTAGCGAAAGCCACGAGGGCTATGTATTCTGTGATTTATAAAATAAGGCATCTTTTTCTCCCATTTGACACCCAACTAGATTTATTTGAGAAACTTATCCGGCCTGTACTATTGTACGGCTGTGAAATCTGGGGATTTCAAAAAATTAAGTCAACCTAACAATTTCAGCCAAAGTTTCTAAAATTTATTCTTAAATTAAAGTCAGGTACGTCGTCAGCATTCGTTTATCTGGAACTAGGAACAACACCTATAGAAATCGAAATTAAATGTTGAATGATTGCTTAATGGTCAAGGCTGATAAATGCTGGCTTTCCTAAAATAATTTTAATCAATATAACTATCTGCCTGTACTAATGACCAGAAATAAACATTGCAATCAATGGCTCATTCAAATACAGAATATTTTGAACCATGCGGTTTATCTTTTGTCTAGGACTCCCAGAACTGTAATAACCCAGTCCTTTTAGTTGCAGAATTAAGAAAACCTCTCATAGACCAGTTCCGACATTGGTGTTGGTCGGACGTCATATCATCTACTAAATATAGTACCATAGATTGCACGAGCACAACTTTGAGGTGAAATACTACCTGTCTAATTTGCCCCAAGCTGATATTTTCACTCTTATCCAATTTCTAACGTCCAACCATCACCTACCTGTCGAGACGGGGCGATGGAAACATATACAAAGAAATGAACTTGTGTGTAAACTATGCACTTTGAATACCATTGGGGATGAGTACGACTATATAATGGAATGCCCAAAATTAAGAAAAGAAATACAAGAACATATACCCCCCCCCCCCCCCTTTGTTCATACTCGCCCATCTGCTTATAAATACAGAGAACTACTCTGCTGCCATGATGACGCACTCCCCAGAAACACGTGTACATTTATTGGAATCGTCAACAGTATAATGAAGTGACCTACAACGCCCTTCAATTTGTAACCAATCGATCATGAACTTATCCCAACCCCCCTCCCCCAATCCATTGAGTATACCATATCTCAATCGTCAATCAGAATTGATGAAACATATAGGTGGTTATACTCTGCGTCTTGTAAACTCTTTCAGTGGGGGATCTGATATACATATTATGGGTGCGTCGTGGGCACGCGCTCTCGTGTATATATATATATAATGTTAAAGAAAGGCGTGTGCGCGACGCACCCACATTGAATAGGAAGTACCACTACCGACTGTTATCATTCACTACCGACTGTGACGACCTTCAGACCAGCCATATTTTCGCCAGTTTCATTTTGTCTTTCTTCAGGGCTGTCTTACAGAGAGTCATTTCACACTACGGCTAGCATCTGTATAATATGAAATAAAACCCTTAAAATAAAATGGCAAGAAATTCCACAACTTACCGTGGCAAGCTGTGGAAAGTTATGCATACTATATGTGCACACTGCTAGTTGACGATAACCCATGTGCGCGGTTCATGAGACACAACAGGTAAAGTCCAGAGTGAGACATTGGTGACCCTTTTGAAGTTTCAGTTAAAATGTTCACGGTTTAAATGATTTTCCTCAAACTGACCATTATGTCAAATGTGTAAATATCTGTACCTCTCAGAGTATTATTGGCTTCCAGAGTGAATACACAATTGAATTGAATACAATCTGTAGTCAGAGTTGGTCACAGGGGCTTTTAATTGGCGTATTTGGATTAATTGTGAAATTTCCACTGTGAATGTTCAACCGAAAAATCAACCATAGCATCAACAATATTTATTACATTCTTTTTTATTTATGCACTTTGTGGCAGACGTGTCCACTGAAATTTCTGGAGTTGTAGTTGAAAAATCGGTGTCATTATTATTGTTCTCTTGCAGTGAGAAGCAGCATGCAGCTGCAGTTCTTGGCATGGCATTTGATAATTGTTCAAGTTTTTAACTGTTTTTATATGAATAGTTGTTGACAGACTGGATATTCATGTGGCCAGATATTTGCATAATTTGGTGCTGGAATATTTGCATCATTCAGTTCTTGGATTAACTGGGGTTTTTTTTTCACTGAGATTGAAATGTTCCTATTTGTTATCTATTGATCTAATGTTTTTCCTTAGAGTCAAGGTTTAACAGTCAATCCTGGTATCGTTTGCTTGCAACTACGCCACGTACAATTCCTTGGTCAAATTGTTTTGGGTTTATTGACGAATTGCATCGATGATAATCACTTCAAGTGTGTTTCTAGCAATGGTATCCCCAAAACACAGTCCGTAGTCTTTGGTTTTTGATAACACAGCGTTTTGGGGAGGACTATGGACATCGGAGAACAAGCTATAAAGAATTGTTTCATGTTATTTTGTATTAACATGTCGAATTAATTTGATATTTTGAATTACCAACTGAATTGCATATAACTTAAAAATATGACCTGTTAACTGCATATGGGTTAAAGTGTAAATTCCTGTTAATTGAAAACAATGCTTTGTGATCTCACCAAGACTTAACCTCCGTTTATCCAACAGTTTCATGAGTACTGTCAAACAAGATATAATAGAGAAAATGTCAGCTTATAACTGGAAAAAGGAAGTGGGCACATTCCTGATAGGGGTATGCAAATCACTCACTTTCGATTGGAATCGAATCTCAATTTGAGTCGAGTGTCTTGTTCAAAGTCGAATGAAACTTCGAATAAAATGAGCGATATCTTGAAGATGATCGATTATGTGGCTGTAAAACCGATTTTTTTCTGTGATAGCGCAAGTCCCGACTGATACAATATTCCAACTATGTCGTCAAGGCATGTATGCCTTCATTACAGGCATGCCCGTATGATGTAGTTAGAATAGTTCCCAGAAAGGATTATAATTCAAAAACCCCAACTAGTCCAAGAATTATCGAATTATCAACACTACGTTCTGGACAGGGCAAGCCGCTAGCAACAGCTCATCGCCAACATTGTTTGAAAACTTTAAATTTGCTTTCAGCAGTGGTAGTGACAAGAGAAACTGGAATCAGCATTGGTGGTGACATGGGTGAAAATACTTTTTATGTTAATACAGCGGAAATTACACTCGGTCGCAATTTTCAACATTATTTATGTGCAATTTCTGTATGAACTCATGTTTGGTGAGTTAAAGTAGATGACTGATGACACCAAGCTACAGTGCATGGAGGGTGGATTGTCACCAAATCACACATGGAGTTGAAGTATCACCCTAGGTGCTACTCTCAAATTCTGTACAGAAATACGAGAAGCACAAGCAAAGTTTCAAACAATGCACCTTCGGGTTTAACCCGGAGGTCCATTAGCTGACACTTTGCCGATGCTAATTACGATTTGCAACAAATTAGCATTTATTGCTGGAGAGAAATCATCACCCCAGGGGTAATTTATTGATAATACAACCTCTGTGTACTGTATATTCCCCTGAAAAGATTCAAAAGGAAACAAATCAGGCATCCTATTTTGAATCGAATCAAATAGCGACATAAGATTCGAAATCAAATCGAACCTTTGCTGGGTTTCTAATTCCAGATAATTGAATATTGTGCCCGGTAAAAAGTGCCTGTAAAATTGCCAGGGTTACTTTGTAATTGGAATGGTTCTATTGATGGATTTTAACAGGTTTTAGATAGATATTCTACACACATATAATAACTGGACTTATTAATTGCAGTTCTATGTAAGCATTATACGTGTCACAATTGACATTTTTGTGCTCACACAAGCTTCGTTGGTCAAGAATATGTTGTGGTATCCCAAGCATGTATTATTGTTATGGAGAATTTAATTTACTGTAAGATACTAACCATTCTCCAGAAAATCTTTGCTTCTAGTGTCTAAATGCAATCACGGAATGGCATGCCTATTCTAATAACCTAACTGGTTGTGTTTGAGGCTACAGATGCACGTTCATGTAAAATGTAATTCTGTTGTTTCAGTGCCAAAATTATTTCCAAATTCAAAATGTTTGGTGCGTGTCAATGAATGATTGAAAAAATTCTACTATTCAACTTTGCAGTTGCCATCCAACATGAGCGTTGCGTAGATGAGTACAATCAGTTTCTGTTCCCATGTTACCGAGACGAATTAGCACAGTATGCGTCTACAAATAACTCTTTTACAACAGAGGGCTCATGTAGGTAAGTATACATCAAGTTACCCCTTTACAACAGCATGTCGGGTGCCCCAAGAGACAAAAACTCAAAAAGAGAACATTACAGCCGAAACGTACTACCATGGCCCCGAAACGCTGGGTTTATAGACCTATTTCTCAAATATGATGTCCAGAATAACCTCCCTTGCCTTCAACATCTGTTGTAACTTGCGCAAGGCTCTCACGTCTCCGGTCTAATTCTGCTTGAAATTCGATGCTAGTATGGTCTGGAACCAGACGAGATCCTAAATAGTTCATAGTCTATGTTTTGATTTACTTATCTGGAATATCTCAGTTGGTCGTTAAAGCGGACCTGTGGTTCGCTTTTACGACCAACTGATATATTCCAGACAACTGAATCTAATATTACCACACACATACATTTGCTTTGAATTAAGGATAGAAATGTTGCTTAATGGAAAATTGATTTGACCAAATTGTTGATGACATTACCATCAGAAACAAAAAGTCACTACAGCCGTAGATTTATGACTATGATGGGTAGTTCCACTAAGTGTGTTAATATCTTGATGTTTAAATTAGATACTTATTAATTGAAATATATATAACTGGAGCATGAAATAATATATGTATATCTCTGTGAGTGAAGGAACATCACAGTATATGAACGGCTGTCTTCATGCAATCTCCTCCTAAAGTGGGTAAACAAACTGTCCATAACGGGGACATTTTCTTTACAAAATAAGACTGGTAGTGTTAGAGCTTGCACTTGCGCATCTCTTAAGAATTAATTTTTTTCAAGGGGTCATCCAACAAACCCTTTGGTCAAATTTCAGGTCACTTTCTTCAATGTCCACAAAGGGCGTATAACGCCAATATTTTATACACCAAATTACTTGATATGAAACAAAGATTGGATAGAAGCAAACAATTGCTGCGGAACTATGTCTTTGTACAATGAAGCACTTCCTAAAATTAGTTTGCTTTTCAGCAAGTGTATCAGACCAAATGCTCATGATAGAAATTACTCAATAGGTCTATTTTTTAATCCTCCTCGTACAACCTTGAGTAAATCTTTTTGAAGGGAACGGACAGTAAGGTTAATTCCTATCCATGGTGTGTAAAATCTCGAAAGCCGTTTTGTTGATGTTGTGGGTTGAAAAGTTCACCATGGGTCAAATAATACAGTTCAGAACAAAAAGTATGGGGTCACAAGAGAGTTCATTATTGTCAAATGAAGAATGTCCAATGTGCTTTTTCATTTTGCAGTGATTACACCAGTATACGGGCCATCAGTTAATCATATGCAGTCATTCATAAATTATTCTTCAATGTCCATGATATATTTTTTAGTTCAAACAATATTTTATTTCTAAATATATACAAGAATTGAAGTTTTTGTAAGGGTTTGGAAAGAAAGAGGAACAGCTTATAAAAGGTGCAGGTTATTTTGGTATTTTATTGTTGTTAATGTACTGTCATGGGTAGGCCTAGCACGATTTAACGGGAAGACGAGTAATAGGCGGAAAAACCCATGATCGATTACAGTTTCAAAATCAACAATTATGGGTTTTCATCACTCATTATCAATTATTAGTTATTACTCTCCTCCCAGTCGTGCTCGGCAGAAGTGTCAGAGGCTGTAGAATATCATTGTAATCGATATAGGAAAGAAGTATAAAAATACAACACATCAGCTCTGGTATTCTAGAAGAATGGGGATACAGATAACTGCCCTTCTCAGATTACCACGGAGTGGACTTCCCTTCTTAAATCTCAATGCGACTATTATTAGACTACTGACTGCCTCAGGTCCGCACCTGAGCCTAGGCTCCGCTTTGGGTCTGAGGTGACCAGGAGTCTGAATTTTCCTCTGAGAGCAGTAGTCGTACAGCATGACTGCATGCCCAAAGAATGTCCGGCCAGAAGAAGTAATGTTTTAAGTAAGTAAAAATATCGTTTTTTCATAATAATTGTTTCTAAATGTCACGGAGTACGATTACAGTCGAGTTTTATCGATTATTCTTCGTCAAAAGGCGATTGGGAAATTTCATAATCGTGCAGCCCAACAGACTGGGACAACCGATTTCAGAGCAAATGCGCTCAATCATCGGTGCTCATAAAGCATCCCATTTGCTCTTTATCCCATCCCGACCAAGAATTATTATGAAGCATATTTAGAAGCACAATGTACATAGATGGCAATGAATGAGAATGATTACATTACCTGTAAAAAATATGTAAATGAACAAAAGATGAAAAAGAAAATGAAGAAAGGAAAAGAAACAAAAAACAGAAAGCCAACCTGATCTAAACTCAACCTGAATGCACTTTCCAAGAGGAACGTAGCGAGGCGGGCTGTTTGCATTGAGGCAGTGGTTAATATGTACAGCATTGGGTGGTGGAAACGTGGTGAGGAAAATGCCAACCGATTGAAGTTAAAAGTCGCGTGATTAGTTGGTGTACAGTTGAGAGTTATATCTTCAAATAAGAATCATACCATTCGGTCTTGGAGAGGACAGGACTGCATAGTTCACACGTGAAGAAATGTAGACAACTCAGATTTATCAACGATATCGTCTGCTTAATAGCATAAATCGTAGACCACATTAAATAACAGACAGTTATCTTCATTGTTCAAACGTTCGGTGCCATACAGAAGATATGAAGCATCTCTGTGAATTTATCGTGTAATTCGGAACATTTCCAAAGACTCAACAGTTGTTTTTCTCCACATTTCTGAAATGGGGTTGAAGATATGTGATTTTAATGTTGGTTACACTTTAGACTGCAACATTGCAGGCGTTGTCTGCAGTGGTACATTTGGGCTAGATTTTTTACAGTCAAAACACTCGACATCAAACGACTAAGATTCATTTATTAACGTGTCGTTTGAGTCATCTTCAAATCAATGTTTCAACAGAGAATGGGGAATCATCTGTGTTTGTCAAGGTTCTTGCCTTTTAAACACACCTTCACGAGATTTGGAAAAATAACTTCATCTTTTGGTTCAACAACAAAAACATTAATTTAACTTAAATAAAATAAAAATATAACTTTGTTAAAGGATATGAATTTCTATAATATGATTTGTTTTTACAATATTAACATAGTGGTTAATCTTTCCCTATCCAAAGGCATGTGCACAACAAGGTATTTGAAATACTTTCGTCCCTTCACATCAGGTTTTTAGAACTGTAAAATCATGATATGAGTTTTTAAATACATGAGGTGTGTGTGTGGGGGGGGGGGGGGGGCAGAAATGGAATGGTGACACTTTCCTCCTCAGTTGTGAGGATGGAAGAGGGCATACTGAAAATTGGGAACCTTTGCCCGAAATATTGAGACCAACATGTTGTTTACTATAACTTACCACTATTGTTGCAATTCCTATCGAAGCACATGCACATTCTTACCGAAGCACAGACGACAAGATTCTCACAAAAATATCCCCATTCACCCATTGGTTACTAATCATGTCGAGAAAATCATGCATGAAAAGAACCAGTGGGAGAATGGGGATGTTTTTGTGCAAATCTTTTAGTTTCTATGGACGCCGATGGGTTAAAAACATATAAACGATAAATGTGATCACCAAAAATGAATAAATATGGATCCAAGATTAAGAAATGATGAAGGTATACGGCTAATATTTGCATTTGCCCTCCATAAACAATGGAACCTCGAATTATTAGAATAAATCGGAGGATTGTTGCTCGTAACCCACTTTCCACTGAACAGCAATTTGTCCGACTAGGTGTTTTTCGGTCTTTTCTTCGACTTCTCCCAGTTATTATGAACAACCCACCACACTTATTCGGTGCCATTTCCACTGACATTGGGTCCTGCTGGATACGTTGGGTGAATCATTTCTGAGGTGGTATAATGAAGTTCAGTGCTATCGTTTTCGAAAAGCGAGTTGTGTAAAAGACTCTGACGCCGATGGGGATTGAACCACTGCCTTGATGAGAGTACACTTCTGAGGCACCAATCGCATAGCGAAACTGGACCAGCGCCATGCATAACAGAAGTGCCGAATTCTGTATTCTGTACCTTAAGCATGAAATTTGAAAAAAGAGATTGATTCTCACTGATTTCATGTGCATTACATGGTATAATTCATTATATATATATATATATATATATTGTGGTCAATGGTCCCATCACAGGAACACCGGAATCTCAATTAATGGTCCATCCGTGAAGAGGCAACTGCTTGAATTTAATTTATATCACCAATATCAAGCAGAAATTGTACCAGGCATTGTCCTAACACCACACCACTTGATTGAAAACTGTGAAGTGTTTTGGAAGCGGATTGTCATTGGCTCAGAAGGCTCAGTTGGTATGGTGGTAGAGCATTTATGGCCAGGTGAATGGATGTGTCCAAAATACTTTACATTTTTCAGTCCAGTGGCCCAATGTTAAGCCAATGTTTGGATGGAATTCCTGCTTGACATTGGAGATATATATATATCATTATTAGGACACATCTGCATCGTTCCAAAAATTCTATCAGATATCATTTTGTCTCGATTTCTCATCTTGGGGCGAGTATCTATAATCTCCATTTAATTCCGTGAACTCTTCTGTGCTGTGAAGACTAATATAAATTACTTTTGGATGCTATGCGGCATTCTCTGTATCAGAGTATGATTTGGTTTACATTGTGATGCTACTGAATAGCATTGTCAGACATGCGAACATACTAAAGGAAAACCCTTCTATTGCTTTCGTATTTGTCTTGTCATAATTTTTCCAACAGAGTTGTCAGCGGTCATGACATAGCTTTGTGTGATGTTCAGTGTACATAACAATATTGATCATCATGTCTTAATGATTGTTGTGCACATTTTTCCTGGAGGTGAACCTCTTGGAATCCCCTCCATCAACCCGCCTTTAGGTGGGTTGATGGGGCCCCAGGGTATCCATCCTGTGGGAAATTTGAAAACTTCGTATCAAATTGAGTCGTAATATTTAAATATTTCCAACAGCGTAGAAATAAACAACCGGCAAAATAAACAACTCACTTGGTGATCTATACTATAGACACTCCCTCATAAATTATAACAAGGCAAACTTGTACAGACTAAATAATTCAAGTTGCATTAGTTGTACCTTGAAATAAGCCCAAATTCGGGCTTTCAATACTGACAGAGTTCAACTCTGTTCAGGTAGTATAGCTCAAAATTCCATATCTTTCAATTTTATTCATATAATTTCTTTTCTGGACATTTAATGGCCATATCTGACCAATGCCATTGAAATAAAAGACACCATTCAAAGCAATTTTAAACAAGATACTAAGATAGACCACAACAGTGGCAGAGAACGGGGGATTTGAATCAATGACCCGCTGTGGAGTTTTTCCAGTATTTTACGAGCGTTGAATGAAAACGCACTATTGCAAAACTAGGTGTCATAGTGTAACTACGTCAGTAAAGTTATCAATGGTCATGTCGTGGCTTTGTGTGATTTGCAATGTACAATCCGATGTCGACTGTCATGTTGATAGCCAAGCACAGTTTTCCTAGAGTAGAAGACCCAAGGACTCCCTCCACTAACAACACCAGCTGATGTTCTGCTTGGGAAAATGTGAAATTATGCTATCAAATGGAGTCGTAATGTTTACAACACCGAGAATACAGTACGTGGAGAGTGTATTATCACTAAATCACCCACAGTGGAAATTCCACCCAATCAATAATTGCAAGTTTGTTGTAAAGCATAGCAAGAACAAGCAAAGTTCCAATCAATGGACCCCCAGGTTTAAACCGGAGGCCCATTGGCTGAAACATTGCTTGCGTTTTTATCCATAAGTACTGAATGTGAAAGTGATATTTCGAGTGATAACTCCACCCCACAGGTGATTTAGTTACAGTTCACTCTCCACGTGCTGTATCAACCGGCAGAAGTTGTCCAAGGACGACAACTCACTTTCGATAGACGCTGTTCATGTGTTTTCGAGATTGTTACCTTTGCTTCAATTTGAGCACACAACTGAGATAACTTGTTACATCTACTATCATACAATCTTCAATCATTGTGATTAACTGCTGAGTGAGTGTGGTGACTCTTTGGTTACAGCATTGAACTTCAAACCGAAATGTCCACAGTACAATGTGACCAGCGGTACATACGCTGTGTCGTTGGACAAGGCACCTAATCCCAATTGCCCACATGGGGCACAGTGATGTTGTGAATTAACCCTTTACCTAACCTGAAAAGCAGACGACACTTGCAAAAATAATTCTTGAATAACTAATTTTTTCATTTTTTGTCTCAAAAACATAGGTTATGACCCCTCGTTGGAACGAGCTCGACGAGCTCGTTCCAACGAGGGGTCATAACCTATGTTTTGAGACAAAAAAAATGAAAAAAATAATGAAAATTAATTGGCGATTTTTGAGAATAGCGCTGGCCGGTTTTGGCCGTTACGTTAGGTAAAGGGTTAAGGCATACTGCACGTCAGTGGTGCACTTTCCCTTCGACGAATGATAACCCTGCTTGTGCGGAGTAGGTATGATATGAAGTCTGGCGGTTGCTCGTTGCTGCTTGGTGGTTCTTTCTGAGCACTTGGTCTTCCTCCACCCATAAATCTATTCGGCACAAGGAGGCCCTGGCTGTCAGAAGTGTCGTCTTGAAAATATTTTATTCATGTGATGGCATTGTAGGAAACGACCAAACACCCTTTACATGTGGAAAGGGCCTAACTAAGTTCACATCATCTATTTGCAGATTTGCAGATTGTTCCATTCAGTGCACGGAAGAGGCCATTCAAATGATTTGTTGTACCGATGAAGTGAAGAATAGAATGCATTCTTATTTTGCAAACATTACAATTCCATGCGCAAGTGTGCAGCACAACTGTTCAGTGCCAGTTGCAGCTAACTCACAAAACTGCTCTGAAACAAGCAACTCAACACTGGAAACTAGTACATCTACTACATCTGCACCATCTACATTTACTTCATCTTCAAGTTTATCTACCATGCCCACGTCTACAGTTTTTACATCTGCAACCTCTACCCCAACTACCTCCACCTTGGCTCCAACAACTTCAACTTCTGCAAGCACTACCACCACCACAGCCACAATCACTTCCCCTACAACAACTACAACTCCCGACACCACAACCCCAGCAACTACCACCGCCTTGCCACCAACACCTTTCACATCCGCAGACCCTACTACAACCATCTCCCCTCCAACAACTACAAGTTCTGCCACCTCAACCTCAACTTCCGCAACTCAATTCACCGCAACTACCACTACCTTGCCTTCAATAACTTCCATATTCACAACTCCTACTGTCACTGCAAACACAGCCGCCACATCCGTAACAACCGCTACAACTACAACCATCTTGTCAACAGCGACTCCTACAGGGACACCTACCACTTCGTATTACAACGGAGGATCAGGTAATAATACAATAACTATGACGTACGAACAGGATCATAAATCAGTGAATTATATGACGTACGAACAGGATCATAAATCAGTGAATTAAGCATGTTGCTAAAATAAAGAGTATGATACTCAATTAATATTGTATGATACCCAAATAATATAGTATTATACTGAATTAATTCAGTATCATACTCAAATAATTGAGTATCATACTTAATTATTTATGCTGCATTTATGAAATCATACCAAATAATATAGCATCATACCAAATTATTAGAGTATCATACTAAAAAAACAATTATGACCCTCCCGTACGTGAACCTGATTTCAGTATCATGCTATTTTATTTATGCTGCATTCATGAAATCGTGCACAATAATATAGTATGATTCAAAATTAATTGAGTATCATACTAAAATAATTAAGTATCATACACAAATAATATAGTATGATTCCAAATTAATTGAGTATCATACTAAAATAATTAAGTATCATACACAAATAATATAGTATGATTCTAAATTAATTGAGTATCATACTAAAATAATTAAGTATCATACACAAATAATATAGTATGACTCTAAATTAATTGAGTATCATACTAAAATAATTAAGTATCATACACAAATAATATAGTATGATTCTAAATTAATTGAGTATCATACTAAAATAATTAAGTATCATACACAAATAATATAGTATGATGCTAAATTAATTGAGTATCATGCAGAATTAATTCAGTATCATACACAAATAATATAGTATGATGCTAAATTAATTCAGTATCATACTGAAAACCTGTCAATCAAGACATTCTAACCAATCAGTGGCGCCAATACATACACGCTAGATTTTCTGGCGCCACATTTAAATAACACGATAAGCAAATGGAAGACCGATATAAAAATGAATCTGGAAGGTTTTCTTGAAGGCGCTCGCGGTATCGTGTCTACGGTAACCCATACTTTACAGTCCTCGATCAACGAAGCATCTGTTTCAACAGCAAGTATGAGACTGGACGTTTTAGAAAGAAATGCGAACAGAATGGTTGCGAGGTTTCCGGAATGTTCAGCCCTGTTACCAGTATTAACAGAGGCTGTGCAGATTGTTGAAGAAATGAAAAGCTAAGAATAAATCTTCGAAAACACCACGTTTTGGAAAATTGAAACGATCTCGTCGATCAAAATAAGGCAAGACGCGACACCTTGAAGGGGGTGGTGGTGGGGGAGTGGGTGGTTGGTGGTGGTGTAATATGTGCACTGTTTGAAACAAGGCAATGGGCAAGAACATGGATGTTACGACGGGGGACGGGGGGTGCACACAAAATCCGGACACAGGTTTTGAACGGTTAGAAATTCCCGCGGACATGCCAAATTGCTGAAACTTCACCCTGCAAAGTGAGTAGCTGTCATAGTAATTAGTGTCAAACACTCGTTTTAATTTTCCTTCTTCCAGTAAAAATTTATCCTGAAAAAGTTTCCTGAAAATTTCGTGCGGTTGAAATTTTGCAACACTTAGAACACTTGAAATATCAGTCGAAAAATTATATCCCAAAGATTGGGGGTGAGTGCGCTTAACGCAAATTCATCTCCAATCGGTTGGAAATTTTGTCTGGCCCGGGTTGGGAGGGGGGAGGGTTCTGTTTAAAAGTTTGAAGATGACAATATTCTCCACCGAAGACCCACTAAACACCCTGTAGCCACACCCAGACGAAGATTCAAAGATGGTTTATTTATTTATTTATTTATTTATTTATTTATTTATTTATTTATTGGTGTTTAAGGTAAATTATTTCTGCACAATGGCTAATCGTTACTATGACAGTTTTACGGCTGGAAGAGATTGGCGGAGAGAACCACCGATCAACGACAAGTAACTGTCAGCTCTCAAGCAATCAAACTCCACACAAGCAGGATTGGTACTGGTTGAAGACAGATGCACCATCGACGTGCAGTACGCCTTAGTACACAACGCCACCGTGCTCCCATGTGGATAGTGGGGGTGAAATGTTTTGCCCAAGGACACAACGCGGCTGCGGCAGGGCGCAGGTGGGATTCGAATCAAGGATCCCTCGTCTCGCAGACTTCCCCCTCTACCTACTGAGCTACTGCGTCCCCTGATACACTTGTTAAATTAACAATGCATTTGCTGAAAAACAAAACACCGAGGTGTGCAAACAATTCAACTCAGGAATTCTTTTCGAAATCAAAATTAGTAATTTTGAGTGGATTGGTGGTACTCGTAGAGGTGGAAGCCTGACTCTCGTGCCATCGCAACTACACGCATAACTGCACACACATGCATATACTTCACTATCTTTGACGTACCCATCAACTTACAGACATCTCCTTACACATACATACACATACACCCCCTATCCACGCACGTGTTCAACCCCCCCCCCCCCCCCCCACACACACACACACACGCCATCCTCCGCCACACATGCACACTTACATTCTAACGTAGATTTTCTTAGTTTACAATGAGAAACTGCCTCGAACCGATGTGGTATGGTAATAGTAATTCGGAGGTTACGAGTGACGCTTGGTGACGAAAATTTATTCATCGCAGAGATTGGACTGTTTTATATTTTGTGAGTTGTGTATTAAGTAATAATTGTGTCTTGTGTTCGAAGGGTCGATGAAGCTCTGGTGGAAAATTTTTATACAAAACATGTGTGCAAACTTGAAATTTATTTATTTATTGGGATAACGTCATCTATTGTCGGACAGTTCTACGGGTGTAGGAAGCCGGAGTTCCTGGAGCGAACCACCGAACAACGGCGAGCAACTGTCGAACTCCCGTTGGTGCTAAGTCCGCACAGGCAGGGTTAGCACTGGTTGAAGACAAATGCACCATCGACGTGCAGTGGGCCTTAGCACACAGCGCCACCGTTTCCCCGTGGGATTAACTGCCGTGCCCAAGGACATAACGCTGTTACCTCTGGTGGGATCGAATCGTGAACCTGTCGGTTTGAAGTTTATTGCGGTCACCACTGAACCACTGCGCCCCCATCCAAACTTCAATGGAGCTGAAATGTCCACTCCATCCAATGTAATATGAATGTATACAGTAAGATTTTATGGAATAGTATACTGTTATATGATTTTGAACCGAAAAATTAGGCTGTACAAAGATGGTAACGGTAATGGTGATAGCTCCCCTTGCGAAACCCGGTAAGCGAAGTAGTGCTTGGTATCTGTGGCTAATCAACAAATGGGGTTTAAGTCGACATAAATAGGTGACGGGAGTAGTATGTAATGTGGTTTTGGGGCCTAGTTGGCAGGACCCCGGAAGTGACGTCATGTCACGTGACGTAGTGGTGTCATGTTCTGTTGTCATGGTAACCCGCGTGGGCGGCCATAGTGATACGTGTTGTTAGTGTGCATGCGCAGCGCGTGTTGTTAGGGTGACACGTGCTTCCGTCGTCCATTTTGTATACTGAAGGCCGCCATCTTGGTTTCTATGGTACCACGTGGTTGCTATGTTACCCAATTTTTCTGAAATAGGACGGGGTATGTTCGGAAGGTATGTTCGATTGAATCGGAGTATTGTCTGGAACGACTTCCCTGGATAATTACCACAAACAACCCGACAAGTTTTACTATTTCGAATTCTTCCATAATTCTCTGCTTCTATCTATATATGCAATAGTTATCGTTTATCTGGCCATTTTCCTTTATTCTGGAGTATGCTCCAGTAGCGTAGAAGAGCCTATCTGTTGGAACAGCTTTTCTTATTGTTACTATATTTAGCTATTTCTGGTCTATTTTTGTTAGTTCCGACCCTATTCTAAGTACTCTTGTTGTTTCATTTATCCTCATTTCAGAAAAAGGGGTGCCGAAGGCCATATGTTTTTCAAAACAGGGGTGCCGAAATTGGGGTGCCGGGGATATTGCCATTGATATAGGTTTTTATTATACAGAAGGGAGATAACTCTGTACGATTAAGTACAGGTTATGGGAAATCAAGCAATCTAATTGGTTAGTTAGTGTCAGGAAAGTGAAGTGATTGGGTAATCTAGATAAATGAAACAACAAAAGTACTCGGAATAGGGTAGGAACTACTGGTATTACGTACCACCTTACCAGTAACAGGATGATACAAAGCATTTGGTAGGTTAATACTATCAACGGTTAGGATGGGACCTACAGGGGAATATACCAACCATACTCTGCTGCCGTTCTGTATTACCAGGCATTGACCCCACCCCAGAATACCGCTCAATAATATGAAGCACATAGTGGATCAGTAGTACCAAGGGCCACATTGCTCGATGGGATTCGAGTCATTCGAGCAAAGACTTTTCAATAACTGTTCGATGGCTTATAAGGGATATTTGGGATAGGTATGTCTTGTGGTACAGGTAATAGTATTCTCAGATAAGTATCCTATAAAAGGTATCCTCGATAGGTATCCTCAAACAATACAATGCCGGGCCATAGGTATCCTCAAATACCCGTATGTGCCTTTGTGCTAGGGCACATTTTGCCTTTTCACATAAGCACATATCGGCACATAAAGCATGTGCCTTTGTGCTAGGGCACATTGTGTCACATTATGCTTTTTCACATAAGCACATATGACAAAAAAGTGGTGCCGATGGTCATATATTTTTCCAAAAAAGGGGTGCCGAAATTTGGGGTGCCCGGGGATATTGCCATTGGATATAGATGTGATGAGAATCGGATACAACATCGTTGTATAAGGGGTGATAACTCTATACGATTAAGTTCAGGTTATGGGAAATCAAGCAATCTGATTGGTTATAAATGTTCTAGATAAATGAAACAACAAGAGTACTTAGAATAGGGTCAGAACTAACAAAAATAGACCAGAAATAGCTAAACGTAGTAACAATAAGCAAAGCTGTTCCAACAGATAGGCTTCTCTACGCTACTGGAGTATACTCTAGAATAAAGAAACATGGCCAGATAAACGATAACTATTGCATATATAGATAGAAGCAGAGAATTCTGGAAGAATTCGAAATAGTAAAACTTGTAGGGTTGTTTGTGGTAATTATCCAGGGAAGTCGTTCCAGAAAATACCCGATTCAATCGAACATACCCTCCGAACATACCCCGTCCTATTGCAGAAAAATTGGGTAACATAGCAACCACGTGCCACCATAGAAACCAAGATGGCGGCCTCCAGTATACAAAATGGACGACGGAAACACGTATCACCCTAACAACACGCGCTGCGCATGCGCACTAACAACACATATCACTATGGGGATGACGTCACAACATGGCCGCCCACGCGGGTTACCATGACAACAGAACATGACTCCACTACGTCACGTGACATGACGTCACTTTCGGGGTCCTGCAACGGGGTCCTGCCAACCAGTCCCCAAAACCACATTACATACTACTCCCGTCACCTATTTATGTCGACTTAAACCCCATTTGTTGATTAACCACAGGTACCAAGCACTACTTCGCTTACCGTGTTTCGCAAGGGGAGCTATCACCATTACCGTTACCATCTTTGTACAGCCTAATTTTTCGGTTCAAAATCATATAACAGGATACTATACCATGAAATCTTACTCTATACATTCATATTACATTGGATGGAGTGGACATTTCAGCACTGAACCACTGAGCGCAGTGGTTCAGTGGTGACCGCAATGAACTTCAAACCGACAGGTTCACGATTCGATCCCGCCAGAGGTAACAGCGTTGTGTCCTTGGGCATGGCAGTTAATCCCGCGAGGAATCGGCGGCGCTGTGTGCTAAGGCCCACTGCACGTCGATGGTGCATTTGTCTTCAACCAGTGCTAACCCTGCCTGTGCGGACTTAGCACCAACGGGGATTCGAAAGTTGCTCGCCGTTGTTCGGTGGTTCGCTCCAGGAACTCCGGCTTCCTACACCCGTAAAACTGTCCGACAATAGATGACGTTATCCCAATAAATAAATAAACTGCAAGTTTGCACACATGTTTTGTATAAAAATTTACCACCAGAGCTTCATCGACCCTTCGAACACAAGACACAATTATTACTTAATACACAACTCAAAAAATATAAAACAGTCCAATCTCTGCAATGAATAAATTTTCGTCACCAAGCGTCACTCGTAATCTCCGAATTACTATTACCATATCGCATCGGTTCGAGGCAGTTTCGCATTGTAAACTAAGAAAATCTACATTAGAATATAAGTGTGCATGTGTGGCGGAGAATGGGGGTGTGTGTGGAGGGGGGGGGGGGGTGAACACGTGTGTGGATGGGGGTGTATGTGTATGTATGTGTAAGGAGATATCTGTAAGTTAATGGGTACGTCAAAGATAGTGAAGTATATGCATGTGTGTGCAGTTATGCGTGTAGTTGCGATGGTACGAGAGTCAAGCTTCCACCTCTACGAATACCACCAATCCACTCAAAATTACTAATTTTGATTTCGAAAAAAATTCCTGAGTTGAATTGTTTGCACACCTCAGTGTTTTGTTTTTCAGCAAATGCATTGTTAATTTAACAAGTGTATCAGGGGACGCGGTGGCTCAGTAGGTAGAGGGGGAAGTCTGCGAGACGAGGGATCCATGATTCGAATCCCACATGCGCCCTGCCGCAGCCGCGTTGCGTCCTTGGGCAAAACATTTCACCCCCATTATCCACATGGGAGCACGGTGGCGCTGTGTACTAAGGCGTACTGCACGTCGATGGTGCATCTGCCTTCAACCAATGCCAATCCTGCTTGTGTGGAGTTTGATTGCTTGAGAGCTGACAGTTACTTGTCGTTGATCGGTGATTCTCTCCGTCAGTCTCTTCCAGCCGTAAAACTGTCATGGTAACGATTAGCCATTGTGCAGAAATATTTTACCTTAAACACCAATAAATAAATAAATAAATAAATAAATAAATAAATAAATAAACCATCGTTGAATCTTCGTCTGGGTGTGGCTACAGGGTGTTTAGTGGGTCTTCGGTGGAGAATATTGTCATCTTCAAACTTTTAAACAGCACCACCACCCCCACCCCCCCCCCCCCCCCCCCCTCCCAACCCGGGCCAGACAAAATGTCCAACCGATTGGAGATGAACTTGCGTTAAGCGCACCCACCCCCAATGTTTGGGATATGATTTTTCGACTGATATTTCAAGTGTTCTAAGTGTTGCAAAATTTCAACCGCACGAAATTTTCAGGAAACTTTTTCAGGTTAAATTTTAACTGGAAGAAGGAAAATTAAAACGAGTGTTTGGCGCTAATTACTATGACAGCTACTCACTTTGCAGGATGAAGTTTCAGTTCGCGGGAACTTCTAACCGTTCAAAACCTGTGTCCGGATTTTGTGTGGCGGGGAGTGAGACCCCCCCCCCCCCTCCCCCGTTGTAACATCCATGTTCTTGCCCATTGCTTTGTTTCAAACAGTGTACATATTACACCGCCACCAACCACCCACTCCCCCACTACCACCCCCTTCAAGGTGTCGCGTCTTGCCTTATTTTGATCGACGAGATCGTTTCAATTTTCCAAAACGTGGTGTTTTCGAAGATTTAGTCTTAGCTTTTCATTTCTTCAACAATCTGCACAGCCTCTGTTAATACTGGTAACAGTGCCGAACATTCCGGGAATCTCGCAACCATTCTGTTCACATTTCTTTCTAAAGCTTCCAGTCTCATACTTGCTGTTGAAACAGATGCTTCGTTGATCGAGAACTGTAAAGTATGGGTTACCGTAGACACGATACCGCGAGCGCCTTCAAGAAAACCTTCCAGATTCATTTTTATATCGGTCTTCCATTTGCTTATCGTGTTATTTAAATATGGCGCCAGAAAATCTAGCGTGTATGTATCGGCGCCACTGATTGGTTAGAATGTCTTGATTGACAGGTTTTCAGTATGATACTCAATTAATTTAGCATCATACTATATTATTTGTGTATGATACTGAATTAATTCTGTATGATACTCAATTAATTTAGCATCATACTATATTATTTGTGTATGATACTGAATTAATTCAGTATGATACTCAATTAATTTAGAATCATACTATATTATTTGTGTATGATACTTAATTATTTTAGTATGATACTCAATTAATTTAGAATCCTTCTATATTATTTGTGTATGATACTTAATTATTTTAGTATATATACCCAAATAATTTAGAATCATACTATATTATTTGTGTATGATACTTAATTATTTTAGTATGATACTCAATTAATTTAGAATCATACTATATTATTTGTGTATGATACTTAATTATTTTAGTATGATACTCAATTAATTTAGAATCATACTATATTACTGTGCACGATTTCATGAATGCAGCATAAATAAAATAGCATGATACTGAAATCAGGTTCACGTACGGGAGGGTTATAATTGTTTTTTTTAGTATGATACTCTAATAATTTGGTATGATACTATATTATTTGGTATGATTTCATAAATGCTGCATAAATAATTAAGTATGATACTCAATTATTTGAGTATGATACTGAATTAATTCAGTATAATACTATATTATTTGGGTATCATACAATATTAATTGAGTATCATACTCTTTATTTTAGCATCATGCTTAATTCACTGATTTATGATCCTGTTCGTACATCATAGTATGATGCTATATTATTTGGTAATATTTCATAAATGCTGCATAAATAATTAAGTATGATACTCAATTATTTGGGTATGATACTGAATTAATTCAGTATAATACTATATTATTTGGGTATCATACAATATTAATTGAGTATCATACTCTTTATTTTAGCAACATGCTTAATTCACTGATTTATGATCCTGTTCGTACGTCATAAATAACATCAGTATTACTGGTTACCATGCCAGTGTTTTATTCAGTTCGCACATTTGTAAATCCTTCACCCAATGCACACCATCTCTAAATTTGTTATTTTAATTATTTTTTTCAAATGTTTCACCAGCTTTTAATAAAACCATAACATGTGACCCTCTCATTGGAGCGTGCTCGTTCCAATGGGTGTGTGTGTGGGGGGGGGGGGGGGGGGGGGGGGGGGGGGGGGGCACAAGATATGATTTTGTTGGAATTTTTTGGAATATTTTTTTTTTCAACTGCTCTATTTGTGAACAGACGGAAGCGACCGACTCCTTAGGTAAGGAGATAACTAGTAGAGTGCTATTTTGTTTATTCGTCACAGTTTATTCGGAAAAAATGAAATCTGTAAAGACTGAATAATAAAGTCTTTTCTGAGATAGTATGAAGTGCATGCTCAGTCAATGTATGAATTCAATAAAGTGCAGTACGTTTACATCAGGATAAAGCCTAATCATGCGCTTCAGCATTCTAGAAGCTGAAATCTGACTTAGTCGTTACAATTGCCATTTGATAGTGAATTCTCACTCGGATTTTATTAACATTCTGTTCATTATTATTTTACCAACAGAGTTGTCAGCGTCCATGACATAGCTTTGTGTGATGTTCAGTGTTGTTGATCGTCATCTCATAATGATTGCTGTGCACATTTGATGGTTCTGAAGCATTTGCTTGATCCAGTGGTTAAAACCATCTGAAATGTTGAATTGCTTTGGAATCAAATAAGGGTACTAATTTCTATACAGCTGGATTACCGGGGCATCAAAGAAAAACGTCAGCAACAACAACCTAATTTGCCTCATTCAACATAACTCCTATCAGCTGTCTCTAGTCACAGCATAACAACTTTCACGTCATCAAACGCGGTAGTGTTCTCTGACACAAAGACTAGAGATACGATATAAAGTTTCCAATCTCGGCACTTGTTTTTTGTCAATAATAACTAATATATGTTGAAAATATCCAGTTTGTATTGCTGCGCAAAATATGTACAGTACGTGGAGAGTCGATTTTAACTAAATCGCCTGTGGCGTGGAATTATCACGCAAAGTATCACTTTCAAATTCTGTATATATGGACAGAAAACACAAGCAATGTTTCAGCCAACGGGCCTCCGGGTTTAACCTGGAGGTTCGTTGGCTGGAACGTTGCTTGTGATAGTTATGCTTTGCATTAAATTTGCTTGGGTGGAATCTTCACTCTGTGGGTGACCTAGTGTTAATACACTCTGCGTACTGTATAAGGGCACTGATTTCTATACAACTGGATTGATGGGACGTCAGAGAAAAACATCACAACTTAATCCCATTCAAAATGACGCCAGGTGTCAACGCGATAATTCTTATCAACTGATTATAGTCGCAGCATAACAACTTTCGCGTCATCAAATGTTGTAATGTTAGCTAGCACAAAAACTAGTTATACTGTGTAATCTTTCCAAGCTCGGCACTTGTTTTTCGTCAGTAGTAAATAAAATATGTTGTAAATCTTCAATTTGTATTGCTGTGCCAAATATGTACAAGTTGTTGTATTGCTGTGCCAAATATGTGCATTTTTCAGAAACCGTCACAATGTTTGCTTTAAAAAGATATCTGCGATTGCGAGGCTTCGAAAAATCAAAACTCTTCGAGAAAATGTTTTTTCTTGTTGAGCATTGTTTATTTATAACAACAGTTACTGTACCACTAAAAGACAGGGCCTCAAATTCAGGCACCAATCAGAATGGATTTGCTCAAATGTTTCTCGCAAGAACAAGGAGAATCAACTTGGATCAGGGTATAAAGTTGGGTCTTGAATTTGGTGAAAGAAATTTGACATTTGGACATATTTAGTTACAGTATCCAGCTTCAAAGAATGAACACACCAAACTCTTTGGTGATGTTTTGGTCATCTGTATCAAGTCGCCATAAATTTCTTGTACCCTTCTTCATATTAAAGTTCAGCACCAGTTTATACCAATGTATTTTCGAGAAGGTGGTCATGGAATTAGCTCAGAACACCAGTTTTGCGCTTCAACAGAGAAATACCCCCCTCTTGATTGACCTGGGAAGCCCTCTGCAGCCAAATGCAGGAGTAACTGCTATTATCCCCCCTCTCCGTACTGGGAGATGATGCATGAATGGGGTCTATTCATCCTTTCATCTGTGATTCTCTCCTCCCGTCCATCCTTCAGTCTTTCCATCCGTCTGCTTTCCTTCATCATTTCGTGTCATCACATTTAAAAGTAAATTTTTTAAACTAGTTTTTTAAAATTTAATATATATTTTTTTTTGTGAAAATATCATGAATAAAATTACAAGCCATCTCTGTCCAAATATTTTTGTAGGAGTTATTGCCCTTGTTAGACTTGTAATGTATTGTCATTTCATTACCTACTATTGTCATTACATTTTAAAGAAAACAGATCAAGATTTTTTCCAAATTTATATAGCTTTTTGAAGAACAATTTAAAATTATCATTATATGATGAATGGCATTGCCAACCAGTCTTGTATAAGTTCTTCAAGAGTTATTGCCCTTCTTAAACTTAGAATTTATTGTCATCGTATTTCCATTTCATCTGTGTGTATTTTTCTTGTTGTATTCGTACCCGGAAGAAGATTTTCAGCAGACCAAAAGCTAGGTGAAAATGTTTTTTGTCCTGTGCTCTTTGAGTTTTATTTAGAGACGAATATCTTTCGCTTTAGGCTCTTGTATTTTCTCAGATCCAGCACACTTGAAACAGATTTGTTTTTATCAGAATATAGACCGTTTATATACCCATTACAAAGCAATAAACAATCTTGGTACAGCTTAATAGATACATGGATTTTTTGCAATTACAAACTCCCTTCATCCCTAGAACATTTGGCCCTAAATATACAATCCAGGACACAGTACGTGAAAAAAAGTTAAAATTTGATTTGGCTGTTAACCGAAGGAAAACGGAAATAAAACTAATGCAAGAACGACACGCAAAATTTGTAAGGAAATATCAGGATACGTATACAGACAAGGAAACTGGCATTGAATGTTTTTACCCTGAAACCCTTTGAAAAAAAGTAAGGATCAGTAGGAGAATGAAGTCCAACAAAAATAAGTGAAGGAGACCTAAAGTGGACGAAAAAGGATAATTGGCTCAAAACTTTTCCGCACAAAATTCTCGCAAGATAAAAATAATTCTGGGATCAGACGGACCCCAAAGCCCAATAAACTGCAAAGAGGTGTCAAAGAAAAAAGTAGAATAACAAAACGGGACTCGTGTATCTGATAATAAACATCAAACGAGCCCCACAATTGAACCAACCAAAAAAATAACGACAGTAATGCGAAAGAGTACCCAAAGATAACACCAAAAATCATCAACTTGTCATCTGTAAAACTAAGTGACGACCAAATAAATGTCTTAATTATTTTATTTATTTAATTAGTGGTGTTTAAGGTCAAATATTTCTGCACAATGGCTAATCATGACCATGACAGTTTTACGGGTGGAGGAAGACGGAGTACCCGGAGAGAACCACCGAGGAACGACGAGCAACTGTCAGCTTCCCAACATACGAACTCCACACAAGCAGGGTTAGCATTGGTTGAAGACAAGTGCACCATCGACGTGCAGTACGCCTTAGTGCACAGCGTCACCGTGCCCCCCACGTGGGCAATGGAGGCGAAGTGTCTTGCCCAAGGACACAACGCGGTTGCCTTAAATGTCTTAAAACTTGGCTTAAAATTCACGCCCATGCCCAGACAGAACAGTCATGACCTGAAACAAGACATTATAGAATTTACAAAGAAATTACGTTTTGCTGAAAAGTGTTTAGATGAAGAAGATGATCAAGCGGACATCTTGGGTAAACATAAATCAGGTTACACACCTGAATCAGACAGAGATGCATTTCGTGAACAATTTATCACCTGTCTCTCAAAACTGTTAGACTCCCCAAAACTCCACAAAACGTAACCAACATTAGTGTAAACCAACAAAAAGCAATCAATGAACTAAAAAATAATAACAACCTTATCATCAAAGAATCTGGCAAAGCCTCCGGGTGCATTATCATGGGCAAAGATTATTACGAATCTAAACTTTTGGAAATGTTAGTGGATTCAGATATTTATAAACCACTGAAAGAAATTTTGACAAATCCATCCATAAATAATAGAGGACCATGTAAAATAATACTCCACATCTTTCTCACCAAAAGAAATTGAATATATGTATAAATTCGAATTAAAATCCAGCAATTTCGATGGTCTACCGAAAGTTCATAAATCGAAACAAATAATTGATGCAATCAATGATCAAAAATCGGAATATGTCTGTATTCTGCGCCCACAAGATCTTAAATTTAGACCAATCGTTGCTGGGCCGAGCTGTGCAGCCCACCATCTTAGCAGCATTTTGGATAAAATTTTACAGCCATACCTAACAGTTATCCCGAGCTATGTGAGAGATGATCTAAATTTCCTCAACCATCTCCCCACATCTGTCAAGGAAGGTTCCTCCCTTGTAAGCTCTGATGTTACGTCCCTTTACAGCAACATTCCCCCTCACTTGGACTGGAAGCTGTAGAATATTGGCTAAAAAAACTCCCAAAGTTGAAAAGGAAAGGAACGGATAAATTTATACTCGAGAGCATAAAATTCATTCTCGAAAACAACGCATTCAACTTTGACTGTAAATATTTAAACAGGTGACAGAACAACAATGGGTACCAAAATGGCGAACATTTATGCCAATATGATCCTGGCCGACTTAGAACAAAAGCTATACTCAAGGATAGAGGAACTTTTTGGCTTGGAGTTCAGACAAAACTTTGTAAAAATATGGTAAAGATACCTCGATGACTGTTTTATAATACTCCCTGTCTCAGAAGAATCACTGGAAGAAATCCACCACACCCTACAAACTCTACAACCGGCAATTAAATTAACAATGAACCACGGCAAACACTCTCCTTCCTTGATATTCTAATCTCTTTGGAAGAGGAAGTACTTCTAACAGACATATACCACAAACTGACAGACACTAAACCATACCTGCACTTCAGATCCCGTCATCCCGCCATACAAAAAGAAATATTCCTTATAATCTAGCTAGGAGAGTTGGCAAAGTTGTTACGAATTCAGAGCTTAGAACCAAAAGACTTAGCGAATTAGGAAACTCGCTTGAAAAACGCTGATATCCAACCATCTTGATACGGAATGGTTTTGACAGAGCAAACTCCCTAATCCTCGCGGAATTGAGAACCCCAAAAGAAAAGAATCTAAATAACGACATTCTCTCTTTAATAACTACTTTCAATCCAAACAATCCTGAACTTTTCCCTTTTATCCTATCCAAGTTGGACTTGTTGAAAGACAGTGAACGGATGAAGAAAGTACTGGAAACAATACACCCAATTAAATGTAAGAGACAACCAGCAAATCTCAAACAAATTATAACGTGGGCGAAGTTTGAGGAGGAAACGAGCCCCCCAATGGTCCCAAAGTTCAAAGAGAAACGATGCGGAACATGTGAGGTCCAAATCGAGGGCAATTCATTCAAATTTAAAAATTCCACCTCCCCCTTGTTGTGAAAACATCCCTCGCATGTGCATCACCATATGTCCTGTACGTTATAGAGTGTTCGGGCTGCAACGAAGAGTACATTGGGAAAAGTAATTGTCTCAGAAAAAGAGTCCCTGGCTACAAAAACCACATTGAAGATGAAAAATCAAGAAAGCTTTATGTGGGTGAACGCATTGACGTCTGTAACAAAGGAAGAAAAACAGATTTTAAAATTTTCCCATTTTTTCAATGCAACGATGAAAGAAAACTCCTAGCGAAGGAAAGATTCTTCATGGATAAGGTCAGGTCTTGTTTAAATCGAGGCTAAAAGGAATTGCTCTGCCAGCTACAAAATACTCACAGCCAACTACGACCATTACGGAACCGAATTCAGGTCCGGCTGCGGCCCTGATGCATAATAACCACTATCTACGGAAGAATTGGGCGGTATTACGCCCCGGCGAGACTTTGAGAATATCCAAGGCTGCCTGCATCACGCTACGTCCGTAAATGATCCAATAAACAAACCAATACAGCCCCATGACGCAACTAATCTAAATTAGAATTCATTTGTTTGGGAGGCTGAACTGTTGCCTCACGCAGGACAAATTGCGACTTGTCTTGTGCTTGTTCAGTCTCACCTACGCGTAAACTCGACTAACCCAAATTAGAATTCATTCGCGCCATGCCTGTAAACGATTAAATAAACAAAACCAATATAGCCCCATAACGCGACCAATCTAAATTAGAATTCATTTGTTTGGGAGGCTGAACTGTTGCCTTACGCAGGACAAATTGCGACTTGTCTTGTGCCGGTTCAGTCTCACCTACGCGTAAACGCGACTAACCTAAATTAAAATTCATTCGTTTGGTAGAAGAACCCAAGCGTGTATGTGTGTGTGTGTGGGGGGGGGGGGGGGGGGCAGTAATAGGGAGAGACAAGCCTAGAGTTACCTTGCTTATACAAGCAAGTCCCACCTTACAATTACTCATTTAATACCTTGACACCTCCTGGGTTTCTCAGACATAGCCACTCCTAATTATGAAAACCTTGTTTATACACACAACTCTCGAAAGCAGGCCAATGTCTATTTTTGAGATTGTATACCATTATTCGAGTGAGACTGGATTAGAAAGTCACACCTCTCTCAAAACTTAATGCTATCAGAAGAATGACCAGTAAATATTTTCTATCCGGCTCTTTATTCTACAAATGTATAAAAGAAGGATCACTTGTAGATAGTTTTATTTCTGAAGAGATGTATATTTCGAAATATATTTGACAACTACTTTGTGTTAAATGTGTATATATCTGCGATGACTATATACAGTAATGTAGCAATGGCATAGTGTCGTATGGTACAGTGGGATATAATTTAGTTTGGTATAACATATAGTATTGTAAGTATAGTGTGGGTGGTGTGCTGTGGCTCTGTTTGGTATGGTATTGCATGGTATGGTATGGTATGGTATGGTATGGTATGGTATGGTACGGTACAGTACGGTACGATACGGTACGTTGCTGTACGGTGTGGTTCTGTATGGTACGGCGCTGTGCTGTGCTGTGCTATATTGTACTTTTTTGTGCTGGACGGTACAGTATTGTATAGTTATTCTTAGTTATTCCTAGTCTTATTACCTTCTTTCTCTATTTTTTTGTTCTGTAAGTAGGTCAAAGCATAGATGTGACTTGTAATTACCACCGGGATCTACCTTGCATCTATCTTGCATTCACCTGCATTTAACTTGCATGTCGCTCCCACATTTCCGGAGCAGCCCATACAGTGTTTGCAATTGACCACTTATCAGTATTCGGTTCTGTATTAATGTCGCACATATTGTTTCTCTTTGTTCTTGAAGGAATACCAGCTAGACAGCCAATCCGGCTATGGTATCCCCTAGCGGTATACGTTTTATTTCTTCCCAGAATAATTATTCATATGCATTGTATTGTTTGCTTTTGTGTACTGCTGAATAATGTTATCTATCTATCTATCTATCTATCTATCTATCTATCTATCTATCTATCTATCTATCTATCTATCTATCTATCTATCCCTCCACCCATCCATCCATCCACCATCCATCCATCCATCCATCCATCCATCCATCTATCTATCTATCTATCTATCTATCTATCTATCTATCTATCTATCTATCTATCTATCTATCTATCTATCCATCCATCCATCCATCCATCCATCCATCCATCCATCCATCCCTCCCTCCCTCCCTCCCTCCCTCCCTCCCTCCCTCCCTCCATCCATCCATCCATCCATCCATCCATCATCCATCCATCCATCCATCCATCCATCCATCCATCTATCTATCTATCTATCTATCTATCTATCATAATAATACCTCTTTGGCCGGCTGCTGATTTGTCGCGGTTCTCGGGTGAGAAGGCCTTGATTAGCCGTGTGCTCCCAAATGCCTTCTTATCCCTCGCCTATTCTCTCCCCCGACACTCTGAGACGATATAGCGTCGTAAGCTATGTTTTAGAGGTAAACAAAAATGAAAATCTTTAGTTTTTCAAGACAACTTTCAGTAAATGTCTCGTTGTTAGTTATCTTGGGTGAAAGTTTATGGTTCTTTAGACAGTTTGAACATACTTTATATGCAGTTAGAAACAGAAATACATTGTCAATTACTGTGAAGTAAGTCTTGCAATTTGTTGTAGAGTTCAGATGGACCCACAAATACACGATAACAACACAAGTCTGTGAGAATAAACATGAAAATCAGTGTAATCTGGTGGCCACTATACATAAGACTTTTTAAATTAAATTGTTTTCCACAACACGATTGGTGGTTTAAAAAGTGGGTTGAAACATGTTAACACAACTCGAAGAGGTAAAGGATTCCAACAAATGTTTGATATGTGCATTTGTTGCTACATCTCAATCGGTTGGAAAATCAGTTTTCTTTGATTGATCTTATCAGATTTATACCCCTCAGTTTGTCGATATATGGTGAGTTTTTAATCCGTTAGCATGGTAACTCAAACATAGGTGAATGGATTTCAACAACTTTTGGTATGTGAGTTTTTTGCAGCTACAATAGCTTCACTTGAGTATATCAATGTGTCATCCGCAATGCTAAAACATTGCAGAGGGCTAATGGTTCCACTCAAGATAGGATTTTGACCGAGTTTGAAACCTGTCCCTTCCAAATGTTCTTACTGGAGTTATATTGTACTTAGTTTGTTGATTTTTAGCCAGTTGACCCAATAATTCAAACAAAGGTCAATGTATTTCAATAATTGAAAGTATTTGCATCTGATAATAGATCAAATTATACTAGATATATGTAAATGGTTTGGTGTTTAATGATTATATGCAATTAACATGGTTAATTTGTCAACTAGTGTTAGATTACTGAATTTGTACATGTATCTAGTTACAGTTCCTACATCGATAAACTGCACTGACAACAACAATTTCACATATAGCGTGATGATGTGTTATGCCACAGAACACAGAAATCTGAGTGTACTTCACGGGAATATGGCCTTTTTAGACTTGAATGACAAACTGTTGTATCTTGACCAACGGGGATATACAGCATTAATGCCAGATTATCATGCTATTCTACAGGGATGCACGTAAGTATAGTTTTCTATAGAAAAGTTGAGTGTTCATTAAATCTGTGATTTTTATGCCCCCCGACTTGGGTCGGTTGGCATATAGTGATTGAAGTGTGCGTGTGTCTGTGTGTCCGTGTGCCTGTGTGTGTGTCCGAGCCAATAACTCGAAAACTGTTAGGGTCACAGTCATCAAACTTCACACAATTATAAAAGACCATGGGAGGATGTGTCACACACCATAGCCGGGTTCGTACCTTCAAGGTCAAGGTCACATTTCAAGGTCACACTAAACATCGGTCAATATTCGTGTCTTAGCCATAACTCGGAAACGAATCGTAGTACAATTGTTAAACTTTTTACAAATGTTAAGAACAGTCAGAAGGTGTGTCGCGTATAATCATTTCCACCGCATCTGCAAGGTGAAGGTCACAGGGGGGGGGGGGGGCATGCGTTACCTTAGTAACATTCTTCTTGTTATTATATGCCGGATTATAAGTTAGTGGGGACATGGCCGTAACTAACATATTGGAGGGAAGGGGGGTTTAAGACGGTGTCCGACGACTCTGTTATATCCCCCAACTATTTGGAACACACTATGTGCTGTTACCAATGACATGTACGCTACAAAGACACTCTCCATTAGTAAAATACTTACATGGCTGGGAATTTATTAGAGTTTTATGACAGTGCTGTGAATTGCATATTAGCTAGGTAGAGAGATGCCCAACCATCTGGGTACTTTGAACAGCTTATGGTCATACGAATCATATGTTATTTGTTACTCTCTCCCTAGATGTGGAATTCTAGCGATATACTGAGTCGGGCATTCATTGCACTTTCGAATCTGCGTATATTTTTACTGGGCAAGCAAATGATTTTGATCAACCGAGTACTCCAAAGCGTGTGTATATTTTCGTTGGGCAAGTTTTATGCCTCCTAGGTGGGAAATGCCTAATAAATATTTTTTTTCGAAAAGTGACGTGTATAACGATAGATGGCACTGTTCGTTTTAGGTGTTTGGGTGTTTTAATTGCGATTAAACCACATTTGTTTTAGCACTCTGTACCCTGATATCAAAATAGCAACGTTTTCAGCAGCATTTATTCTCTATAAGCAGTTTGCTATTTAACCAAATATATCTTGTGCTCGATGAGATGTAAATGGTTAAATTCATAGTGAACCAAGAGGAAAACAGCGAGATTGGAGAAAATTCTGTTGCACTTCCAGCGCGCAAGGGCTTAATTAAAATTCAAACATCGCAATACTTATAATAAACAGAATTAACCCATTTGCGACTGCAATGAATCCAAGTTTCAGTCCCCCACCCAACCCCTCCCGGAGATAATTATGGTACCTTCTCAAAAAGGATAGATATCCTCCTTGTATCCACTTGTACATTTGTCACTGACAGTCTAATGCATGTGACACACCCAATTGGCATTGAATAACAAACAATCAAACAAACATTTAAATATACCAATGAATTTTCAGCATTCAAAGGTTTCAGACTTTGTAAAGTTGTCGCAATTTAATGTTACAAAGAGAATGTGAGATCGGTTTATTTATTTATTGAATTTTAACTGCACCTTCAACAGCCAGGGACATATCGTGTCGGACAGTTTTATGGATGAAGGAAGCATTAGTGTGCGAAGAGAAATACAAAGCAGCAGCAAGTAAACGTTAGACTCTCACAGCTAGGGTTAAGGTTCGTTGATTGATAATACTTTTCGGTCTCTTGCAGGAGGGTGAATGCTTCAGACTTTACAGCATGTTACAAAAATGTTTGGGAGACATGTTACCAATCATTGCCGAGTGATATGGAGACAAGCATTACGGACAGCTATTCTCAGTTTTGCGAGCGTGCTTTGTGTAAGTAATGTAATAGTTACAGATAAGTTTCTTGATTCTAGTAACTCCTTCAACAATGAACTCCCCAAATGGTATTTCCCAGTGTGTTAAAAATTGTGTCAAGTGTACAGTTGTAGCATATTGAGCGTTTTAAATTGGACATTAACCCCTTGCATAATGATATCAAACATCTCAATTTCAAGCAGCAAACGTTTCTCATAATGCTGTAGGAATTTAACCAGCTATATTCTGATTGACAGAGCTCAATGAGCTCTGTCAAACAAAACTGAATTAGATAAATTGTCTAGCAGCATTATGGGACAAATTTGTGGTATACATTTTTGATATTTTGACGTCATTGTGTAAAGGGTTAATCAGTGATTTCAGGGTCGATTACTTTCTCCCCCCTCTTTCGATTTATTTTGCAACAAAAACATTTTACGAGCTGAGAACTTGGACAATTTATATTTGATAGCTTATTTTTCATCAGTCCTCTTTTCTCCCTTAATTGATATATAAATATACTGAGTAAAAAAAAGAAAGTATAATAAACTTTGAGGAGCAATTTTTTAGTATTATCAACTTTAATCCCAAACAAATTATTGTAAATTCATATTTCGAGTCTAGCTGTATGAATTTGCATAATTTCATGTTCTTACTCTTGCCAGCGTCACACCAGGACGTCGCAATTCAGACATGGGGCGAAATGAAAAGTTCACACATGCAGTCAATAGCGTGTATGTCCACTGTTTGCCTCCTGGGTAATACATCGACGGCGCATGGACCTGATAAGTCTCTGGATGTCACACTGTGGTATTGCGTTCCACCCCTAAACATTACGTAAATCGCCTAACGTCTGAAGATCATGAAGTCGTACCCAACGGTCCAGTTGATCCTAAAGATGCTCGACTGGCGACAAATCTTGCGAAAGTGGAGGCCAGGGAAGAAGTTCGATGCTCCAAGAAAGTCACGACACATACGCGCCACCCAATATCGGGCATTATCTTGTTGGAATAACTGCAATCCGACGTTAGCGTTCAACAACGGGACAACAACAGCATTAAGAACTTTGTCCGTATATCGCTGTCCATTCCGATTACCATCGATGAAGATCAACTGTGTTCGATGGTGCAAGGAAATTCCTGCCCAAACCATTACACTACCCCCGTCGAAACGGTCGCATTCCCGCACGTAAGCATCAGAAAACAGTTCTCCTCGTTGGTGATACACTCTTGCCCTATCATCAAGGCGCCGTAGACAAAATCGTGATTCATCACTAAAAAGAACTGTGCTCCAACGCTGCGGAGTCCAGCGAACACGCTGACGTACCCATTCCATTTTAGCGGCACGATGACATTGGGTAAAGATTGGTCCGTGGTATGGACGCTTACTTCAGATGCCGTGTTCAGCGAGTCTGTTGCGGACAGTTTGTGCACTGATTCTATTGTTAGTTTTACCAGGAGTAATTGCTGCTGTCCTCGTCGCCGGAAGGAAGCGATCTCACAAGTGAGACGTCCTGATGTGTCGGTCTTATGCAGGGGTCATAACTCTTGGTCGACCTGAACGCGGTCGGTCGGCAGTGAATTCAGTGTTTCCATACCTGAGACGGTAAATAGTGGCCACAGTGACTCCTAACTCAGCAGCGAGTTCATCTGGAGGTATCTCATCCTCATGCATACAAATGGCAGCAACCTCTGATTTTCGGTTAACCTTGGCATTTTTTTAAAATGTCGGAAGACAAAAACTAGCTTGTTTTCTCAATCACCCAGGCTCGCTAGCACAACATAACACAAAGAAAATCGAACGGTCACCCATTCAATTTGACATTCTCGGGTGGCACGTGCTATTTTGAAATCCGTAGCAAAATTGTATACGGTTGGGTGGACAACAACATGTCATTAAATTCTTTGCACGACTTCTTGTCCACAAACATGCAACATTGGAACTATTATATTTCATCCTTTTATGCTATTTTTTCACGTTTGTTTCTATTATATTTTCTTTTTGACTCAGTATATAACAAGGCATAGAACTCCCCTTTTTTCAAAACAAGCCGACCTACCTGCGTTGTATTTTCTCTCATACGTGATCCACTTGATGTATTCCCATATAATGGTGTCAAGTGAAAGATGATACAATAAGCTTTACACTGATGTATCACTTGGCCGTTGGGCGTCCTTGGGTTGTTCATCATTAATGAGAATTCGGTGGAAACACGAAAAAGAGGCCGGATAAAGAGACATTCCGTAACAATTAAGCCACCACCTAAATTTCTCGGTTTTTTCGGAAAGACCAGGAGAGGTCACACTCTAACTAAAGCAGTATCCTAAACAAACTGATGAAGTTTGAAAACGCGAATCAGATTTGATTCGTATCGCCATATTTTTACCTGTTCTTGTTTTTCAATCGGTGAATATTTATATTTATATTTATCTGTGTTTAAGGTCACATACTTATGCACAATGGCTAATCGTGACCGTGACAGTTTTACGAGTGGAGGAAGCCAGAGTGCGCGGAGAGAACCACCGCGCACCGACAAGCACCTGTCAGCTCCTCAGCATTCTAACTCTGTTCAAGCTCCGCTAAAGCAGGGTTACAGCGGTTGAAGACATGTGTGCACCATCGATGTGCAGCACGCCTAAGTTACACGGTGTCATCTTGCCCCATGTAGGCAACCGGGATAAAGTGCCTTGTCCAAGGACACAACGTGGGTCGCCCCGGACAGGGATTGAACTCGGAACCTCTAGCATAGAAATCCAACAGTCTACCACTGAGCCATCGGGCTCCCATTCATTCGGTGAAGTACCACACAGTACCACACCATGTCAGGAAATTCCATTTACAACACAAAACGCCTTTCTGTTTACAAACAACTTCAACTTTGTGGACAGGACTAATAGCCAATGAATGGGACGGACTGATAGAAATGTATGTGGTGACCCAGTTACTTTAATGCCTGTTTTTCTTACTAAACATTTTCTGTGTTTTCCGTCACATTCTTATTAGTTATGAATCATCCTAGAAAGCCCATCAGTCCAGTGAGACATAAAGCTTATTGTCTCGTCTTCCACTTGACTCAAGGTACACGGGATATATCAAGTGGTTCACATTTGTGATGAATAATTGGTTTGTTTTGAAAAGGGAAGTTTATTTAGAATTTATTTATTGGTGTCTAAGGTCACATATCTCAGCACAATGGCTAATCGTGACCTCACATGTATAGATATAAAATAAAGTTCGGCCAATCATTTATACCCATGTTGCCCATTTTAGAAGATTTCAGTACTCAGGCATTGGTTACCGGGTCCTATTTTACCAGTAAAACAGAGCTTGTTTATCCCAGCAAACACGCACTGTATCACTTCCCGGGGTTCTTATTGTGAGGTCGAAGAGGATTCATGAAACATATGTTATCAAGTATCTTTTTCACAATGTTCTCAGCTTGTGCCGTGTGCCTGTGGGTGCTATATAAATTAGGGAAAAAAAACAATTTACTATGTAATTCCCATCTGTGAAATAAGGTACCATGTGCGTAATGGAAAGTTGGCTTGAATTTAGATGACAGGTTATTTTCATTGGTGTCAAAAATATAAACAAAATAATAATTTGTGACTTTTTTACATCGATATTTTCATGAACAATTCTTCGCAATATTGAACACCACAAAATGAAAAAAATATAACATTTTTTTAGTTTTTTGACGGCATCTAAAATAGTATGTCACCAATTTTAAGCTACATTTCCCATTACTTATGTAGCCCCTTAAATGTCAATTAAATATACACAAGTAATACACCAAAATGAAGGTTGTGTTGTACAGAATACGCAAAAGATATGCTTTTAACTGTATTGTTGAAGGAAACCATAATTGGCTGTTGGATCTGCTACCGTATTTGTACCAGAACCGATAATAACATCTTATTGTATGAGAAAAAATCATGGTTAAATATGCTTCAGATATTCATAAACAAAGCGATGCATTCAAAATACTTCCATATGCAGCGACGTGGATACGTAGAGGAAAGTTCCAACATTGTCGTGTTTCTTCGGGGGAGAACGCCATGACATTTGTTTACTTTACCGTCAACGTCAGTGGAGACGAAAAAGGACCGATATGCAATGCCTTCTAAAGGGACATTTAATGTCGGTGTGCCTTCACATTACAGACTGTCACCATAAGAAAACTGCGAAGTCGGCATATTATTCACAAGGAATCACAACACTTGTTTGAATTAACTAGAACACTGTAGTCATTTTTCAGTCGTGTTGCAGGAATCACGTGACAAAACACACATGTTACAGATTTTGCATCCGACAATGTTGGCATGTTTCTGCTTGGTGCCATGTCTCAGAACCTTGAAGTGTTTTGAATTCCAAACTTTGTTCTTGGATATCTGAAGCAAAAGTCATGAGTTGTTTTGAGGGAATATTATTTTATTACCCGTTCTGGAACGAATGGGGTAGCAGACATCCAGGAACCCTTTATGCCTGTCATCAACTGTTTGAGTTACAAGGCTATATTTTTCGTGTTCGATACACAACCCTCATTTTTGTTTATAATTTGTGTGCATGTATATTTAATTGAAATTTAAGGAATGTCAAATTTGGAAATTACATAGTAAATTGTTTTTTGGGGGTTTGGGTTTTTTTGTTTTTGTTTTGGGGTTGTTTCTTTTTTCCTTATTTTGCACCTTAAAAAGTTGTCAAGAATTTTCTATAACATATATGATGAACTCCATCTGATTTAAAAACACACAGGCATGACGGTCTGTTTGGAACAAGGCCTTTTGTGCAAAGTACTTTGATTTTGCTGCCAGAATAAGAATCTGTACGTGTCCTTAAAGTGCCTAAATTTTAAAAATGAAAATTCCACCTTTTCAAAAACAGACTTCCTTGATTTCAGTCTTTGCATATAAATAAACATTATTTTTGGTCAACAATTAACAGCTAAGCTGTGTAGTTTGACACAAATTAGTAAAATTAGAAATCAAAGTAGAAAAAGTGAACACAATAGAGGTGTGATAATAGAAAAAATTGCAATAACACGGACACTGCTAAAGAAAAGAACAGGTTTTTTTTGCAGTTACGAGAATAACAGTTATCCTACGGCATTGTGATTACAAAGGCAGCATTTTCTTGATCAGATCACAATTTGATCGTGAAATCAAACTACATTGAAAGTTTTTTGTAGAATATTGCGAAATCCAGACGCTTTCCTCAGACCATGTTACCGTCAATTCATCACAATAGTGTATATGTTCCTTTAAGACACTACACACAGCCCCAAACCCACATCGTGAAATGTAGAGGGCCACTTTCAATGATAACAAGTTTAGTAAATAAACCCCTCATGTACCCTACGGCCTCACTGGACAAATCAATAAATACTAAGGTCGAGGTCACTCCATCTGACTTCAAATTGTAAACTGATTTGCAATTAAAACAGGGAGCACTGTGGCGTTGTGTACTTAGGCGTACTGCACGTCGATGGTGCACCTGTCTTCAACCAATGCTAACCCTGCTTGTGTGGAGTTGGTATGTTGGGGGGAGCTGACAGTTGCTCGCCGTTGTTCGGTGGTTCTCTCCGGGTATCCCGGCTTCCTCCACCCGTAAAACTGTCACGGTCATGATTAGCCATAATAAATTATTATTGTGCAGAAATATGTGACCTTAAACACTAATCAATAAATAAATAATAAATTAAAACAACACTTCATTCGGAACATCCTCTGCAGCATGTGTGAAATGTACAGAAACATGAAGCGGTTTGCGAGTCACGACGTCGGTTACAAAACGGGCAACGTCACTTCGGACATTTCGCATCACAACATAAGATGGTAACATATGCTATTGGAGTCGTAATGGTAGAAGAAGCTACGCAAACTGTCATCTAATCAGAAGGCGAGGATTTAGTTTTATTGGAACATAAACAGTTTTAAGCAACTGATGAATAATGTCAAAAAACGTAACAGAACTGAAGTGCGTGCAGTGCAAAGATCAGCCTATCCGGAGCTAGTATTAGGCTATTCACTGTCAGGGTTGATTAACCCTTTACCCAACGTAACGGCCAAAACCGACCAGCGCTATTCTCAAAAATCGCCAATTAATTTTCAAAATATTTTCATTTTTTGTCTCAAAAACATAGGTTATGACCCCTCGTTGGAACGAGCTCGTCGAGCTCGTTCCAACGAGGGGTCATAACCTATGTTTTTGAGACAAAAAATGAAAAAAATTAGTTATTCAAGAATTTTTTTTGCATGTGTCGTCTGCTTTTCATGTTAGGTAAAGGGTTAACGATGTCTTTTTATTTAAGTTGTGTTTGGCAGTCCTGTCTGAAGAATTTTCTGGCGCTCCATTTGAATATCAGTGTCGTCGTTATTGTTCTTACACAACGAAAAACAGCATACAGTTGCATGGCATCTGATATTTCCTTAACCACTAGCACTCTGGTGATGCAACAGAATTTTCTCCAGTCACTGTGTTTTTCTACAGTTTAACTATGAATTTAATCAATTATATCTTGTTTGACAGAGTTCACAAACAAGGTATATTTGGTTGAATATCAAACTGTGTTATGGAAAATATTTGCTGCTGAACACTTTGCCATTTTGACATCAGAGTGCAGAGGATTAACTTTCTAACTGTATAGAGAGTAATAGCTTGACTGGTCTGGTTACGTGAAATAATTCATGAAATATGAGGGATGCTGTACAAACACGAGGGCGCGAATGCGCACGAGTGTTTTACAATATAGTCCCTCGCCTCGAATGAATTATTGCACGTAACCAGTCCAGTCAAGCGATTACTCTGTTTATTACTTTTCATTATTAACGATAGTTATATTGTTTAACCCTTTACCTAACATAACGGCCAGCGCTATTCTCAAAAATCGCCAATTAATTTTCATTTTTGTCTCTAAAACATAGGTTATGACCTCTCATTGGAACGAGCTCATCGAGCTCGCTCCAATGAGGGGCAATAACCTATGTTTTAAAGACAAAAAATGAAAATAATAGTTATTCAAGAATTTGTTTGGCACGTGTCGTCTGCTTTTCATGTTAAAAAAACAATGAGGTGCCCATTACACCCACGGCAAAGTGTCTTCGTTTGCGCGCACGGATACATGACACAATTGTTGATTGCATAATTCACTTGTGAAGTTATCGTTTATAATCAAACCCGGAAATCCCAGTAAATCACTCCTTGGAAAGTAATAATATGAGAATAGTTGTTGACAGACTGGATATTCACGTGGCCAGATATTTGCCTAATTTGGTGCTGGGATATTTACATCATTCAGTTCTTCAGATTAATTGCTTCCTTGCACTGAGATTTGAAAGTTTGTATTTGTTAACCATAGAACCAATGCTTTTACTTAGTGTCAACTTCTAACTATCAACCCCTGTATCGTTTGCCTGCAACTACGCCACGTACCACTTCTTGTTTAATTGTTTTGGGTTTTGTTTCAGTTGAAGCACATTGATAAAAATCACTCCAAGTGTTTCAAACAATGGCAGCTCACAAGCACAGCCTTGGTGAGTTTTCAGTTAGTCTTCGTTGTCTTCCATTAACCCGTCGTGGAGGCATGGGTATGGGCACGTTTTTTTTCCTCACGACTGAAAGCCTGATGAGCGATCATTTGGGGCCTCTATTTTCATCTTTCTCGCTGCAGGTAGGTTCAGTCAGTGGTGACGTGCATATATCTAATGTGTGAAGTCTTCCTTAGCAGCTAATTTGGATCATATGGTGGACTTCTGGCCCACCAATGTGCCTCTGACGGCCGTGTTGGATAGAGTACTGCTCTCTTCTTTTCATCTGGGTCAGTTGCTAGAGAGATTCTCTTCCATCCGAATTGTTCTAATATGCAGGGGGATAAATATTTCCTTATTGCTTTGGAGTAGTTTTATGAATAGAAGAATCAAATTGGCTGAAAAAGTGTTATTTTTGCTAAAGATGATTCTTATTCTTGCTGAACAATTAAACCAAACCGTTTCATTTCTAAATTCACGTGGTTTGCATATCTTCCGTTTTCCACAGAAATCTTGAAACAGGTGACCATTTTCTTGAACATTTGATGTGTCTAGATGGACATATTTACATTTGGTGAATAACTGGGTTACCTCCCATATTTGTTGGTTTAGTGTCCAAACCGTGTTATTCTCAAGGCAAAATCAAATTCATTTCTTGTTCCCAATGTTTAAGCTAAAATAACTTTTATTTAAAATTCCATATTTTCATTTGTCTGTCTCTTGCTTTAGTGCTAACAGGAGCTATCCATTTCAGTAATGGTGCCAATGAGTTGGACTACACCCTCCCTTATTGTTGGGGAGATCTATCACCACCATCACTGAAGTGCCCCCCTTACTGTGGACTTGTGGGGAAAACCCTAGTTCTCCCTTAATCTCTTCTAACCCCTCTCATCGGTAAATTTCGTGCACCACCACTGCACCATTTCATTCATGAAATTCCAGGTTACCCCGTTGACTACAATTCTTGATGGGGAATGACAACTGAGTGTCCAGTTTGCCTTTCTTACTCACGACGCCAAAACTTTCAAGCTTCACTGAAAATAAAACAAATGGGATATGAGGATGTTAAGAAAATACTTTTTTTATTTTCTCTTTTTTGTATTTATAAATGATGCCAACCTGTCACAATGATTCTCAGAAATCTCCATGAAAACTATTTTATTCACAGAGGTTTTTATTGTCAACGGAGGAGAATCCAGCAAGAATTATTTCTTGTCATTTTGTATTAATATGACCAGTTAAATGGGTGCGTCGTACTTGAACGACCCCTTTAATTGCATGTAACTTGCACACACTAAACTTTTTACAAAGTTTACCTATTAACTGCATAAAGGTTCAAGTGTAAATTCCTGTTAGTTGAAAAGAATGTTTTGTGATCTCACCAAAACTTACTTTAATAACCACAGACAGAGACGAACAGGCCTTATGGTCTACCGGGAAAATTTCCGTTGGGCCCCCTAATTGATTCAGCCCAACACGCGTTGGTGCATGAAATTTTGTGAAAATAATCAACAGGCGATATGGATCTGATTGAATAGACTGCCGGTGTACCTAAATGTTCTCTATGTGGACTGCCGTCGGTAGTCCACATAGAGACATTTCGATATACGAGCAGTCTAGTCTGCATTTGATCGCTCAGATGCAGGGAAACAGTGTTCTGTCAGTTTGAAAAATCAAAATGTTTGAGTGAGCGACGAAGATGACATGATTATGCCATCGAAATTTCCTCCATGTGAACTGCAGCTGATCGCTCAGATGCAGGGAAGCAGCGTTTTTTCAGTTCGGAAAATCAAAATTTTCCCCGGGTCCGCCCCTCCTAGTGCATTTCCCGGTAACTTTTCTTGGCCCAGTCCGCCCCTGACCACAGATTTTTCCGTCCTTCTTGGCCTTTTTGACCTCATCCGATAAGTCCATGGGTTGTGCCAAAACAGGATACAATCGATAAGATCTGAGTTTATCTCAACATCCTGGGGAAATGAGCACATTCCTGATAGGGCGCTGCTAATCATTTATTAGAAATATGAACATTGTACCTAACCACTTCTTCTTTTATAAATCGCGTCAGGCCGATATACTTCACTGTCGCCTACGTCTTAACTGTAGTAATCTCAAATCTCATTGACGACTTGTACAACAACTTTGTGTCAGACACACGCCTTTGCCGATGCGGCGAATGTGAAATTGCTGATTACTTTTTTTCACTGTCCCTTTTATTCTCAACAAAGGGATCAGACACTAGGCACTCTCGAATGTAATGTTACAAACGACATCTTATTGTGCGGATCTGATTACTATAATCCCGTAATGAACAGACTAATCACCGAGAAGGCCCACGAGTTTATCCCATTATCAAAAAAGGTATTGCCGAGTACATTATGGCCCACAGGTAAGTAACATCTCTTTAGTTTTGTATCACAATGCATTCAGCGACTAAATGCAGACCAGTCACCACCTCGCCGGGTTTCCCTCTCTCCTTCTCCCCTCTTTCTCTCTCTCTCTCCTTTTCCTGCACCTTTTTCTCTTCTCCTTACACTTTACCTATACTCACCTATTATTGCATTTTCATGCGTATGTTTATTTTATTATACAGACCAAATCATCTCGATGTCAGCCATTATAACTGTAAGAAACATACAACTACCAGGAGATGGCATCGAATAAGCATTTCGCTTACAGCCCATGTTCAAGATATTTTTGTTCTCAATGTAAATCAATTATTGTCTGTCTTTCTGTCTGTCTTTCTTTTGGAAATAAAATATTGTTTAAACTAATCACTTATTTTTTGATTCGATCGAATCTCAAATTGTATCGAGCCTGTTATTCGAAATTGAATCAAACCTCTAATCGAATCGGGAGCGCCTTAACTGGTTGAGTGCTAGAAGCCACTATCAAGACTTTTAAAAAACAAGAGGGTACCAGGGAACAAGCCAACATTTTCCTTGCTTATGTTTCATACTCACTCAAACGCAAATAATATTTTGTTTATATGAATTTGTTTTATTACAAACTATTGGAAAGTGCTCTCAGCCAGTTAAAGATGACCAAATGTGGGGAACAGACGATATTTTCCGATTGTGGTACAAGTCCCGTGAGGATTATATTTCAAAAACAAGAACAAGTGAAAAAATAACCAGTGCTAGGAACTGCGCCGGGCTAGATGCTAGCAACGGCTGATCGTCGACATTTTGTGGAAACTTTAAATTTACTTTACTTTCAACAGCCATCAGGCAAAGTAAGACTGGAATCAGCATGAGTTGTGGCACGTATGCAGATGCTATTTTATGTTAATATAGCCCAATTTACTCTCCATCTTCATTTTAAGCATCATTTATGTTTTGTGAGGCAACATAGATGACGCAACCAGAATATTTTCCTGTGAATATATTCGAAAGGAAACAAATCGGGCAGCCTTTTGAGAATCGATCAAAAATGCAAATCCAGTCGAAGCTTCGCATGGATGAATTCCTGATAATTGAATATTTTGCCCCTCAGTGGCTGTTCGATTGCCAGAGTTACACTGCATTTGGAATGGTTCTATTGATGAATTGTAACAGATGTTAAATAGATATTGTACCCACTAAAGTAATTGGGTTTATAAATTGTGCTTTTTGCGGGCAATGCACGTGTCTTGGCTGGCATGTTGGAGCTCTCAGAAGCTTCAGTGATCAAGAACATGTTTCAACCCATACATTTATTCCTGTTTTAATTTAATTTACTGATGAGATACTAACCATTCTCGAGAAAACCTTTGTGCCTCTTATCTAAATTCAAACAACTGAATGACATGCATATTCTTACAACCTAGTTTGATGTGTTTGAGGGTACAGATGCACATGGATGCAAAATGTAATTTTGTTGTAATCTATTTGATGACAAAAATATTTTCTGATTAAAAATACTTGGTGTGTATCATTAAACGATTTAAATGTTTTTTCTACTATTCAACTTTGCAGTTGCTACCCAACATGAGAGTTGTGTAGAGGATTACTATAAGTTTCAGTTCCCATGTTACCGAGATGAATTAGCACAGTATGTGTCTACAAATAACTCGTTTACAATGGAAAGCACATGTAGGTAAGTACATAGTAAGTTACTCCATTACAACAATATGTCGGGTCCTCCACGTGGCAACCTCAAAAGACAGAGTATTGTAGCAGAAATGAGTTACCAGGGCAGAGAAACACGGGGTGCCTGAGACTTGGTATCAAATTATGTCTTGAATAACCTTCCTTGCCATCAACATCTGTCGTGTTGGGCGCATCTCTTAAGAATTCATTTTCCAAAGATTAAGGTGTCTTCCAATATACCAACTTGTTTGTATGCTACGATTTGCCATGAAACTGTTTCCTTGTGCTGGAAGCTGTTC
The DNA here is from genome assembly GCA_031216915.1 of Pictodentalium vernedei. NCBI lineage: Eukaryota > Metazoa > Mollusca > Scaphopoda > Dentaliida > Dentaliidae > Pictodentalium > Pictodentalium vernedei. The sequence goes on from CM062296.1 coordinate 356,982,050, forward strand.
CTGAATGTCTGCTGTAGAGTAAGTATGAGACCCAAACGTTTATAATAAAATACATTAAAATTACTCTGTTGTGTAGATACAATATTTAATCCTTCTAGCACATCCTTTAATATACTATTTAAAAAAAGTTGGGGATATCCAAACTGATGTTGATATTTTCTGAAAATGGTATTGGACACGCGTGATTGGACACAATATGTTACCAAGTTTAGTGTGGATTATGAAGGTCACCAGCCCACGAAAACTTCATACAGGTTTTTCGCACGACCGCCGTGTTAATGTCTGTGGGATACGTTTTGAAATTTTCATTTATACTAGGCGGGCATTTTCGGATGTCTCATCGTTCTTTTCTTGGTATAAACTCGTTCATCAATAGTTTCTGGTCGAAACGTAGCTTTTGAGGTATGCGAAGACGAACGTTTACGTGCCGTTGGCATGTTGGAAGCTGACAACAAACAAATTGCAGTGGCTCAAATTCTCAACATTACTCAATTGGTGATTAGCAGGTTGTGGTCACGCTACCGTCAGACAGGCAATGTTGATGACAGACGTCGGTCTGGTCGTCCGAGAACAACAACTGCTAACCAGGATCGTTTCATCCAAACCACAGCATTATGTAACCGCCATCAAAGTGCCTCAGAAATTGGACAGCAGCTGCACCGAGCGACAGATGTGCCGCTACTTTTTTGAATAGTATATAATCTTTTTGTGATTCATGATGGGGAACAGACAGTAAGGTTAATTCCATTCCATTTTTTTAAATTCCTAAAAGCATTTCTCCGTTCAACCTATCTCAACCTACCACTCAACACAATATGTCTTCCTTCTTATTAATCTCCCTTCTTGGAAAAGAGCAAGTTGAACCTTTTTACAAGGATAAACCCTGAAAAAATTGAAGACCAAAGAATGATCCGAGCCGGACCGATCAGGATAAAAACGCACATCGCACAACGACGACGGCCTGTTCTACCTGTCTACCAGAGTACGCTTTCTTATCCATATCCCGTCATACATGTGCAGAAAGCTTAAATTCCTTATTTCCCAATTGCCATGTTTAAACGTAGTTTTTCCCATGGCTCTTCAAATTAACAGGTTTAATGAGCAACCAAGAGCCGGAGGCAGTATGAAAATGCTGGATAAGATATTCAAGTCGTGGTGGAGTGATGTTTATCACCTACTCTTCTCAGGAAAGGAATTTTGTTCAATTATATTTTAATATTTATATTATATATTTTTATATCCTCATGTTTCGTCACCCATTAACATGCAAGTGCAATTTTATCTGCTGTTCTGTTTGCTTTAAGTTCTAAATGTACCGTTCATATTTAGTACGTTTTCTTAGGGTTTGCATTTTCTTCATTGGGTAGAAACATATATTTTGTAAGACATCAACGGTGGAGTTTGTCTCGTGATGAGACGATTTCTTGACGATATTCTCACCTTTAGAAAATACTCTCTAAGGGTGAAGATTAATTTCACAAAAAAATCTTATGTATTATAAAATTTTGACATATATGTGCATTGGACAAGAAAATAAAAACGATCACAATACTCTTAAATGGCACACCAGATTGAAAGTATTTCATAATTATTCCAAAAATATGTTTTTTGAAACAATACAGATGTTTGATATCTTGAAATAATTACATTGTTAATGTAGTTATACGTTTTGGGTCCAAATACTCAATTCCCATTGGTCAGCTGGATGAAAACGTCATGACCAAATGTAATTCATTTTCCAATTAATACATTTGGTCGAACTTTGACCTGCATTTACGGTAGAGCGCAGTTGACAGAATGTAATTCGCCCGGTGTTTGGATGGGTTTTTAACTTTTAGCGCCTCTCGCAGTGATCAACTCCTCTGCTGTTTCTTTGGTGACATTTCCCAACTGTGACATAAAGCCCCTTACTAACATATTCGTTTCCATTTCTAAAGTTGTGAAAATTAAAAATCAGAGTTGTGCGCTTTGTCTTTTGTGTGAGGGTGGTTTTTCGCCTCGTTCGTTCGTACATGTTTTATTTCGTCTTTCTGCTTTGTTGTTTGGTAAAAAGTAGTTTAAACAGTTACGGAATGTAATTATAAGAATTGAATGCAATTTTTATAATCTTTATTGGAGTATGAACGTGTGGGAATGGGTACAAATAATGTATGAATCCCGAACGGATTTTAAATACAACTACATGTGCTGGAAATCACTGCTCACTTTTATGACAGAATCATTTACAGCTTCATGTCAAAATGTAACAGATCAACTTTTCAGAATTTTAAAGATATTTGATCTGATTGAAACAATTGCTGAATTTTTTTATTTTCAATAAGCGCAGAGTTTTAAAATTAACTATGGTATTTAGAATAAACGCAGTGTTTAAAAAATAAATATGGTATTTAGAATGTATGTAGTTCCGAAAAACATGATGAAAACTAAACTGAATTTTGCAAGTAGAAGACCAGGAATTTTTCTTTATTATCAGTTTCTAAGTATGCCTTTTCATCTTAGAAGAACGTATTTTCCACAATACAATGACAGCTTCTGGACAAAATACAAATTTGTATTAAGGGTGGCAATCGCACCTGCGATTATTACCTGCACTTGTCGCAAGGTGATTACACTTGTCGAGGCCACCGTTTTGATAAACGTAATTAAATGTTAATGAATCACCAACAATATTTTATATAGGACAACCATGCGTTAAAAATGAAACATGAAATAAAGAAACAGACTGCTGAAACTCTACTATAAACTTCAAACATTACAGTACAAGTGTAACAATGAATGGAGAATGCGGCGTGCAGAGCTCATGAACGTAATAACATGACATCATGATCTTCATTGATACAAAATCAATTCATAGAATTGTCAAAATATATCGAATTAGTCAGGAAAGGCAGGAATATTGTAAGATAAATTGGTTATTACCCCCATGTGGGTTCCGAAATGGTGTATTGGAAGTCTCGATCTCGTCTCTGGATCATGTATCAACTCGCCCTAAAGGACTCGTCGATTTCTACCCAGAGACGAGATCTCTATTTCAGGACTCGTCGATATATACCCAGAGACGAAATCTCTATTTCAATCCACCATCTTGGAAACCCACATAGTGGTGATAACAATACTGTAAAGCACAGCATTGACGAATTGTGCAATATTTCCAGATACACTGTTGAGGACATTTAGCAAGTGTATAGAAGAATGGAAAATTTATTCACCTCAGAAGGAAATGACGGAAGCCAAATATTTCTGGCTTGAGATGAAAGAGTACTTTCAGAATATACTTGCAAAACCATCGTCTCAACCAGGAAACAATGCAGTTGAATTAAATATTTAACTATCCAATGTTTCATACGTGGCTTCACGTATCTATTTTGAAAACAATATGTGGGCCCAAAATAGTTTCAGGCTTTTAATTTTCCCCCAAAATAAAATGTATCATAAGTTTTGAAAAAAAAAATGTCTATTAACTTTGCCATGGAGCTGTATATTCTAGTTACCTGTATCTATTATAGTCACATTTCAGATCCTTTAGGAATGTTTTAGTCACTTCCGGATACGGAATTAGTTTCAGCGGACAGACCTCTGCTTGATGAAAGTCACTTGCTACGTCAGACAATGACATCATTTTCTTACATCTTTATGTTACATTTTTTGGCTGTTACTTTTTTCTGTCCCTGCATCGAAAATATTTCAGTATTATATTTTAGATTTTGCAAATAAGGCCTAAAGAGTTAAAAATCTGTTTCTCAGACCCCCTCGGATAACCCTTTTGGTTGTCACATGCTCTCTTTATAACCAATGCAAACTTAAAAAAAATCAAAATTAAATGGTTTATGTCTGATATTTTATCCAAGTTAATAAACTTGATAAATTTGTAGCTTGACTTCAAGAGGGCTTTCCAGTACCATTGCAAAGCCTTTTTGCACTCAAGGGACCAAATACACCAACGCACATGCCATTCTGTAGATTATGAGGCCTAAAACATAAAACAAAACAAGAACATGAATTTTTGATGGCAAAGAAATAAGTACAAAAATAAAAAAACTAAAATAAAAAATCACCAACTTGCATGCAGTGTTACAAAACATGGCCTGAGAAACAGAAGGTCTACTTTGTGGGGACCTAACGTGACTTTTATCTTTGCGTGTTCTTTTAGTAAATGCTGTATATCAGTATATGACAACATTTTTATACTGTGGTTTTCTTCTGTATTATCTCTCCAGTGCTTTACTTTCAGAAATAGATTTTTCCCAGGCACCTGATTAATCAGATGGTTTGCGACTGATTAGTTCAGGAAATCGTTTTCCTAGAAAATGCATCCATGTTTGGTAATTGACAAATCATGGCTTAACCATAGTCGAGAATATTTGTGTCTTCTCTTTTCAATATTGATTTCACTCCATTATGCAATTATCTCTATCTTTCCCGATTGCATCCCAATTGTCAGTCTGTAATCCACACCGTATTATCAGAGAAATAATACAAACATTAGTTTCGATTTGGAAGACTCTACGGATGTCTTCTACCGATCTACTCTCTCTTTTCACTGAAGATCAGAGGCTCCACTGTCCATGGGCATTTAATGTCTTTCCATGACAAAAAGAATGCAACGGAGAAATCTTTAGCCATCGCAAAAACATATACAGTGGCCCTGGATTTTCGTAAATAGTTGAGATGAGAACTGACGAAATTATTCACACTTAGAAAACAGATTAAATTCTGATTAGCAACTTTCAACTCTGGATCCACGCAACTGTCGACAGATAGAACCATCAGACATCTCCTTACATGCAGTTCGTCTAGTGAATTAGTGACCAGTGGCATTCCGATCAGTCCAATATTCTAGTGTCCAGCGACGCCCTCGTGTCTTGTTACTCAGTTCCAGTTAAATATCGACATTTATGCCTTATTCATGGCTCATACTACTAGATCTCAACAGGAATGTGTAAGCAGTTATACCTCACATGGGGTTACTGATTAGTTACTTGTTCACCTTCGCTTCCAAGCTCTTCAACCTACCTTCGTTCGCCACTACTATGCTGTCTACAGTCCGATAGTAACGATATTCTTCTGTTGATATAACATCAGCTCCGGGTGCGAGGACCTAGATCCCGCCCTACTCTTAGAAGTCATTAATCGAGACTATCATCTGACTAAGAAGGCCATCATTCTCTGTGACTAATTTCAAGTTGACAATACGAGACTTCTAAGAAGCTTGGATTTCGCTCTACTATAAGTAGCCACAGATCGGCACATTTATCCCAAATCTCGTGATCGCGGCTACTATTTTCTTTTTAAAATGATGTTCTGCACTCTGACGGAAACTATATACTCTCCAAGAATACTTACATGCCGCTTGATAACAGTTGTCGTGGATCTACACTATCTCCATAATTTTGGTCATCAACTTATCTTTTCCTTGACTACAATGTAACAAATGGAGCATCATCCTGACGAAATCTGTATGACGCTTTATGAAGCCCTGTTTTTGATCCAGAGCAAATTAAGAGAATGTTTGGAAGCCCCGCGGAATACAAAGCCTAGATTCCGTTCCAGAGTAAGCACAAGCTCGACAACATTAGTTCTGAAGTAAAAAAAGACTCGTCCTTTCATTCAGTCGTTACTACTATGAAGGCGAATACAATTAATACCCCAAATGGTTTCTAAAAAGTCTTGATGTTCATCTCTAGTGCATTTACAGAGGGGTTGGTCCCCTATTTTACGTTTTGGCCTACTTCCTATGCAGAAGATAGAATCTTCAACCAATAACATAAACGTGATACATCCACAGCTACCTAAACTCTGTATTTTGGTTCTTTTATCCACCACCACCAGAAGACAAAGAGATTGTAACTGGGACATTTTTACCGACTACAGATGCCTTTCTGGGCTAATATTTACCTTCGTCTAGGTACATTAGGGGCAGTGAGGTTGTTACCTATGCCAGCAAATGCTTCCAGCCCCCAAAATGTCACACTACTGTTCGTAACACAGGCATCTTTCCTCGACGAGAAATATTCTGATGGTTTTGTCACCTTACCAGGATGTGTTCTATAGATCATCTATTATACGTCCTACCACAGAATATTCCAGCTGCACTCATGCCTAGGTTTTCACTGGAAAGAAGATTAATGTCTATTGTCATTCATCTGTCATTAGCTACCATCTCCTCCTTATTAGAGACGGTACGTTTCTTATATAAAAAGGTTATTTATTGACATTTTTGTGGGGAGCGCATATTTGATAATGCCTCTCGTTTCAGACTATGACAATACCACTGTTATTCATGTAGATCCCGAAGTCGTTTACGCACCTTTTTACGTATTTCAGAGACTTCACCGCGTCTTTTGGGGGATATGACTTTTGATCAGATCATCTAGGAGCAGTTCATGCCGTAAGGGTCTTGGGATGTTAATTTTGTAAATGGCACGGTTCCTTCTTTAGAACTCTATCCAGATGCTCCAGTATAGACTTTCTTCCATATATATGCGCCAATAGCTTAGTTGATATAGCGTTCACTTTGACTACGCTCAGTATTAATTGCATCTGCAGGATTCTCACCACTGCCATTCACTCTTTTCTGCATCTTCTAATAGAATCCTGCTGCTCATTGAACTGATCTCCAAAATAATCTTATTAGTCCCGCGGTCATTTACTGAGACAATCAGACTCTTATTTGCATGGGCGCAGATCATGGGGGGGACGGGGGGGACGTGTCCCCCCCAGATCTCATCAAGGGGGGGACATGGTATGCCATGTCCCCCCCCACCACTGGGGGGGACATGGTATGACATGTCCCCCACTATGCTCCCCCACTGCTGCACCCTCTCATCAATTTTAATGCGAGATTCACTTCTGATACACGTTCAACTAGTCCAAACTTGGACCCACAGTTCGTAATATAATTTTGGGGTTGGTACGGCCTGTACTGTAGCCATATCAACCACAAAAATTATATTACGGACTATGTCTGTGGGTCCATGTTTGGACTGACGTAACGTTCAACGAACAGTTGTTCAACACTGCGCCTTCAAATAAGTTGTTACTCAGCCAGACACAGCTGTGGGTTGCACGAATACATAAGCAGCATAACTATTTGATATCGGAATATCAATGTTGCAGACAGAATTCTGATGCAGAGAGAGTAATAGGCCGGTACTGAGCTCGTGAAAATGTGCAAGACAGTATCGTCTGCTTTGTTTACATTTTGAAAACGAAATTTATCGATCGAATTCATTCAATTCACGCGACTTGTTGATGACGTATGTGTCGGGCTGTTATTGGATCTGTTAATCCATTAACGGGCCCGACACATACGTCGTCGCTCCATCTGTTGGGCCCTTATGCTAATCCACCGCACAGTTGAATTGTGTTAATCTAATAGGGAACGCTCGGTAAAGCGGGAACAATTATGGTTAAGCATTTTGACAAAATTACAACAGGCTGTTGAAAAACATATTTTTTTATACTAAATAATTAAGAGAAATTATACCCCAGAGGCCACCAGAATGCACCATTTGAAAGCGCAATTTAAAAATTTTCTTGGGGGGAGAACCCTCCCAAACCCCCTTCTGCCGGCTCGTGCCTGCGGCACTCGCTGCAGATGCCTTCGGCATCTGCCCCTCCCCCCCCCCCCCCCACTTTTTGGAAGAGATCTGCGCCCATGCTTATTTGGCCACACATTCGTCCAATATTAGAGGATTTTCTCCTTGCTTACAATAGACGCTCCCCTAACCGAAGGAGATTTCTGGTTATTTTCTACTCGAGAGGTTATTTTATACCTAGAGTGTCTTGAGCAATTATTGTAAGACTCTCGGGAGGAAGGGGATTCTTTCCTTTCAATTAGTCTTGTCTAGGGACCGTTTTATTGATCTCGCCTCGATTTTCTTAATGTGGAAGATCATCATTATCAGCATGAACTCTATTTCGCCAGTACTCGGTTCTCTCGAATTGTTCATCTTAGATTCTTCATCCCCGAGAGTCCACCTTCTTACTCGCAATCCTGTCTTGTATTATTCTCCCATGTCTTTACTGGCGTATCTGTTATGCACAGAGACGGCTATCCTTTCTCACAGGGAAATGAACGAGGTCACTTTCAATCCGGATTCGCCAGTGCTGTACAACAATCTCCTCTTAATACCGTAGGCATACGGACGGCTCATACATTCTTAGACCCGTGCTTTCAAATGTTTCCATATAACCTTTTTTCAATATGGAAAGCATTCAGATACGTAGTGAGCAATATTAAATAGAAAATGTGTTTCCAGCATCGCTTTATTCATTCTTACTTCCAGTTTCGACTTCATATCAACAAAGACGAAGTAACTTCTGTTATCCTTTGCAGGCATTGTCTATCTGTGTTGTGTTTTGTGTTCTCGTTGGGCATTCTCTTACATGATAATTCATATTTATCATCACCTGACGCTGTAATGAATTAATGCCTCTCTCTGTCTCTCTCGGCGCCATTTTCAGTTATTTACGGCGATACTTTCGTATATTCTGGAGTACAATGGCCGTCTATTCTCGAATCTCCTTCAGTCGTTAAGTTTATAGCTATCTCCAAAGAAGCTGTTCCTGACTTCATTCAACGACTTCACGACGAATATTCTCAATCAGTTGAAATAGAGTTGTGTCCAATTATCAAGAGCCAAGTTTTCTTCTTGGCATATTGCCTTTTTCTTCTTCAAAGCGACAGGGGTCACATTCAATGAATCTCATTGGCCTTTCCGCATCACTGAATAACTTACCTAAACCTATGCATTTACAGCCTATTTAGTCTAACATGTTTCATATGAATAGAAGCCAAATGTCGACTATTTTTATCAATTTATTCCGTGGCTCTGGTCTTGGTTTGGATGATTTTTTTCAAGGGTTGACTCTGAAATACCTTTCACTTCACAAGTACAGATCTCTGACGGCGACAAATAACTTTCTCAAGTGATCTTATCTTGGAAGTAATTCTCAATTCTCTGATCCTTCAGTTTTCAGTAGGACACGTGGGCAGAGATACTTGCAGATTATCAGTGTTACATATTTTCCAGTAGAAGTTGTATGTGTTTTCTTTTGGTCGTGAGGCTACGGTTATATCACCTCTCGAATCACCACTGATTGATTCATTGCATACTTTATCGTTCTAAGCGAACATTCGGAACTGAGGAGATTCATAGTCTGTCTCATTTAGTCTTTTTCTAGAGATCTTCTCTTTTTGACACGATCAAATGCTATTAAGCCTCTTACCAGGTAGCCTCCTTGTGATTAGCTGATGTTCTATCCTTCTTGGTAAGAATTTTCATTCAGTTGGATGTTTTGCAGACATTTAAGTTGATATTGAATGTTTATGCATCAATATCTAATTCTGGTCAGCCACTTCTGGATGGCATTATCGAAGCTGCCGACCTTGTGTTGTTCGACTGGCTTGGGATAGACAGCTACGTCTTTCCCCCGCCACCATTTTTCATATGTATATTGTCTAAGTTAGTGTCATATCCAATATATTTCTGTTGAACGTGTGTTCTCCTTGCTGTTTGTTTAGTGCACAATACCTGCTTAAACATTCGGGAGGCAAGGAGGTGGGCTGCAAGGCGGCTCTTTATCAGATGAATTTCCTTACTCTAAACTTTCTTTGTCGATTATTTCCTCCTTGCTTACTTGACACAAACCTTTTGACTTTTAGTTTCCTTACCTGTACTTCAGTCAGAAAGGTAGGAAGATATTCTTTCTTTTCTTGTTACAAGGCCGAAAGATACCTTTTCGCTGTATTCCTATGTTTAATTTATATTCTATTTTCACTAGTATATTCTATATATTCATAAATACATGAAATTAGTGTCCTAGAGACTTCAAAGCCCACACTTCGTGTTATTTAGTTGCGTTATTCTAACATATTTTGTCCTCTAAAGTTTTATATGGTGTGCAACAACATTAATAATTCTGATTCCATATACAGTACGTAGAGAATGTATTATCACTAAATCACCCACAGATTGGAGATTCCACCGAAGCAATAATTGCAAATTTGTTGCAACGCATAATAATCGCAAGCAAAGTTCTAGCTTAGTGACGTCCGTGTTAAACTCGGAGGTCCATTAGCAGAAACGATGCTTGTGTTTTTTTGTCCATAATATACATAATTTGAAAATGATACTTTGGGTCATAACACCACTCCACGGGTGATTTAGTTACAATCCACTCTTCACGAACTGTATCTATCTTGCACTTCATTGAACAGTAACCGTATACTCACAAGGTTATTTCCGTGCAATTTAAAATCTATATACTCTATACCTCAGCACTGGGTTATGACTTTGTTATCATATTATACTGGCCCCATTACAAAACCTACTTTCTGGTATGAGACCATCCTTTATCAGCCCACTTTATAGTATAGTTGAGGCTTTCTAGCTTGATATCTGAGGCTTTCTGCTTTGTATCTTCAATCTGCAAGCTCAGCGATTGTGACTTGGATAAGGCATATATTTATGTGTATGCTATCTTTGACATATCATTATTTAATCATGAATAACTAATAATTATCCAGCACGCCAAGAGATGCTTGGTTAACAATGACAACTCCCTTTATCACCAGCATCTGTTACTATGTTATATGTATATATCTCCATCCTCTTGTCGACGTGGCATTTTGTGTTAGTGTGATAGGTTGACCGGAGAAATTAACATTTTCTCACAAATTTAATTTTTACTATACCTACCAAACACCTGTAATAATCAGTTCCCTTTTAAAATTGATATCATTACATTTATCTAGCAAGTTACACAAAAACTGCTATTTTTTCATTTATCCAGCGTTTTCAGATATATGTGACTCCAGTTTAAAAAATTGTTTTCTTTGGTAACGTTTGCCATATTACTTGGGAACACTTAGACATTTATCAATCTCGTGCTAGAAAAGTTTGATAGTAATCAAAAACACAAATTTGGGTGAGTTTTAATATTTCATTTCTCGATATTTCTTACATAATATTATTCTTTCACTATTTCCGAAGTCACCTGACTCATTAGTTGAAAAAAAGAAATTTGTTGCTTAAAAAGTGCTTATTTTACTCCAACCACAAATCGAAAATTTCCAGTCACTGTTGGTCACCAAACCCTTTGCACACCGATGTCAAAATGATGAAATTTTAAATTGCCATTATTTCTTATACTGCAAGTGGTGTATATTAATCCATTTAAGCTTGTTTGGCAGAGCTCAAACACGGTTCAAATACTCAAACTCCCAGTAGCATAATGGTAAAATCTTTGCAGGTTGAAATTTCGATATTTCGATATTAGTGTTCAGAGGGTTAACTAAAGCCTTATTTGTACTCTTTGTGGTAAAAATATGTTAACGTGATTATTTCCTGTGGGCATGATGTCGTGCAGTTCCAGTTCCATTAACCCTTTACGTGGCATCCCGAAAGCTGACACCTTCCTTAATGAGTTTTAAAACTGAATACTTTAATTTTATTTTCTCAAAAACATAGCGTATTACACCCTCATTGAACGATCAACGAACATGTTACAGTTATAAGCTTAAGCTAAGTTTCAGATTGTTTTGTTTTAGCTCACCTGACTGAAAGACGGTGGGAGCTATTGCCATCACTTGGTGTCCGTCGTCCGTCTTCTGTTAAATTTTGAAGCTTGTTTTTTTTCTTCAAACCCACAAGGCCAAATTCAAACATGCATGACGCAGACCATCTTTGGAGTACACCCTTTCTACTTTGTTCAAAAGAAGCTGCTGCCATCCTCAGGGTGGGTTTAATTCACGCGGACCATCTTTGGAGTGTGCCCTTCTAGTTTGGTCAAAATAAGTTGCTGCCATCTTCAGAGTGGGGTTAATTTCCAAAACGCCTAAAAATCTTTAAAACTCTTATTCTCATAAACCACCAAAGCGAATACTTTGATATTTGGTATGGAACTTCCTTTGGTGGGGAAGATTACAATTTGTTCAAGGCAAATGTTTAGGTCAATATTTGGGCTGTCTGTGGTAGCATGCCAATTTTGGGTTCCACCTAAAATGTGTATATCCAGAACCAATGGGCTGATTTGAATAAATATGGCATGTAGTATAAATGGGTCATAATGTACTTCATTGATGCCCTCGCCCCCCCCCCCCCTCCCATCCCCAACATTTACACAGACCTGTGTGAACCCAAGGAGCTAAAAGTAGAGAAAAAATTCAAGCACCTATATTTCAGAAACTGCACGAATCAGAATATTATATTGTTTTTTGGTATGCAGTTTCCTTTGGACCAGTGGAATCAAGTAAAACAAAGTGCTATCGGTTTTGTCATGGTGTGCCGTATGGGGATCCATTTTAACACTGATGGCAATAGGAAAATGTCGAGTCATCATCTTTCTTGTGCTCTATCAACTAATTTGAAACTTGTTTTCTTCTTTAAAACCACTAGGCCAAATTCAAATATATATGGTACAGACTATCTTTAGAGTACACCCTTCCGCTTTGTTCAAATGAAGCTGCTGCCATCTTCGAGCTGGGTTTAATGCCCCAAAAGCCAAAAAATCTTTAAAAAGCAGGCCCATTTCGGGCTCCACCCAAAATTTGTATTTCCAGAAGCAAAGGGGTGATTTGAACCAAATTTGGCATGTTGTATAATTGGGACGTACTTGATTGAGGCCCCCCAAAAGTTTTCACAGCCCTGTGGGAGCCCCAAGAGCTAAAAATAGAAGAAAAAAATTCAAAACGCCCATATTTCAAAAACTGCCGAATGTTGTTTTCTGGAATCAGATGGACCAAAAACTTACTTTTCAATCGGTTTTTGTCATGGTGTGCCATTTGGGGATACCCTATTCAACACTGTTATTAATGGGAAAATGCTGTGTCATCATCTTTCTTGTGCTCCATCAACTAATTTGAAACGTTTCTTCTTCAAAAACACTGGGCCAAATTAAAACATATATGACACAGCCATCTTTGGGGAATACTCTTTCTACTTCGTTCACGTGAAGCTGCTTTGATATTTGGAATGGAACTTCCTTTGATTGTGGACAATAAAGTTGGTTCAAGGCAAGTTGGTTGGTTAATATTTGGGCTCTTTGTGGAAGCATGCCCATTCTGGGCTCCACTCAAAATTTCTATTTTATGAACCGATGGGCTGATTTGAACCAAATTCGGCAAGTAGTATAATTAGGTCATTAGTACTTGATTTATGCCTTTAAAAACATTTTTAGTAGCCCTGTGGGAACCCCAGGACGTAAAGTTAAAAACAAAATTTAACGCCCATATTTCAATAATTGCACAGACCAGAATATTATTTTTTTTTTTAGTATGAAGCTTCTTTGGGATCAATGGATTTTAACGCAAAATGCCATGTCAGCGTCTTTCTTGTGCCTCCATCAACTAAGTATTCGTCTTCAGAACCTTTGGGCCAAGTTTAAACTAATCTGGTACAAAACATCTTTGTGGCGTATACTCTTCTTATTAGCTTTGTCCTCAAAAAATGCTACTCCCTTGGGACTAGGCTTTAGGCTCCAAAAGCTTAAAATGCTTTAAAAATCATCTCATAAACTACTTGCAATAATGATTAGATTTCTGGTATGGAACTTCCTTTGATGATACAGATTCAAGTTTGTCCAACGGAAATCTGTAGATCAATATTTCGGCTCCCTGTGGGAGCATGCCCATTTTGGGCTTGACACAAAGTTTCTGTTTCCAGAACCAATAACCTTATTTGAACGAAATCTGTCATGTGGTATAAATGCTTGATTTATACTCGATTTGTTTTTTCGCATTCCCGTGGGAACCTCAGGAGCTAAAAATAGAAAAAAATTCAAACACCCATATTTACAAAACAGCAAGGACCAGAATATTCTTGTTCGGTATGCAGTTTCCCCAGGACTAGTGGAAAAGGAGGGACCAAACAATTGCTATCAGTTTTGTCATGGGGTGCAGTATGGCCGGGGATGCCCATTTTAACAATGTTGGCAATGGGAAAATGCTTAGTCATCATCTATCTTGTACTCCATCAACTATGTATTCTTCTTCATAACCTCTGGTCCAAATCTAAACTAATTTGGTTCAAAACATATTGGTGTAGTATACTCTTCTGTGTTTTTTTCCTAAAAAGTTGCTACTCCCTTTGGGACAGGGATAAATGCCCCAAAAGTCTACAAATCTTCTTCCCATGAACTACTAGAGAGAATGCTTTGTTATTTGGTATTGAACTTCCTTTGGTGGTGGACATTAAAGTTTGTTTAAAGCAAACTGATAGGTTAATATTTGGGCTTTATGTGGTAGTATGCCCATTTTGGGCTTCACCCAATATTTCTATTTCATGAACTGATGGGCTTATTTGAACCCAATTGAGCATGTAGTATAATTGGGTTATAAGTACTTGATTTATGCCTGAAAAAAATTCTGCTAAAATTCTTAGAAACACCGGGAGCTAAAAATAAAAAAAAGATTTAAACACCCATATTTCAAAAACTGCACAAACCAGAATATTGTTTTTTTTTTTGTTTGAATCTTCTTTAGGACCAGTGGAATCAGATAGATAAAAAAAAAACTTGCTATCGATTTTGTTGTGGGATGCCGTATGGTGATGCCCTTTTTAACACTGTAAGCAATGGAGCATATGGGAAAATACTGAGTCATCATCTTTCTTGTGCTCCAACAACAAATATTCTTCTTCAGAACCTTTGCGCCAAATCTAAACTAATTTGGTACAATGTATCTTGGTGGAATATACTTTTCCCCCCAAAAATTGCTACTCCTTTTCGGGTGGGGTTAATGCCAAAAAACGTAGACATCTTCTCGTAAACCACCAGAGAGAATGCTTTGATATTTGGTTTGGGACTTTCCTTGGTGGTGGAGATTAAAGTTTGTTGTTTATTTATTTATTGGTGTTTTAAGGTCACATATTTCTGCACAATGGCTAATCATGACCACGACAGTTTTACGGGTGGAGGAAGCCGGAGTACCCGGAGAGAACCACCGAGCAACGGCGAGCAACTGTCAGCTCCCCAACATACTACCTCCACTCAAGCAGGGTTAGCACTGGTTGAAGACAGGTGCACCATCGACGTGCAGTACGCTTTAGTGCACAGCGTCACCGTGCCCCCACATGGGCAATGGAGGTGAAGTGTCTTGCCCAAGGACACAACGCGGTTGCCGCAGGTAGGATTCGAACCGAGGACCTCTCGGCTTGCAGCCTGCACCTCTACCTACTGAGCCACCGCGCCCCCTAAAGTAAAGTTTGTTGAAGGCAAGTAGGTAGGTCAGTATTTAGACTCTGTGGTAGCATGCCCATTTTGGGCTCCACCAAAAAATTCTATTTCTTGAGCCAATGGGCTGGTTTGAACCACATTTGGTATGTAATACAGCTGGGTCATAAGTACTTGATTCATACCTAAATTTATTTTTCGCAGCCCAATTTGAAAAAAAAAATAAAAACTTCAAACGCCCATATTTAAAAACTGCATGGACCACAATATTGTCTGTTGGTTTGAAGCTTCCTTAGGACCAGTCGAATCCGATAAACCCACAAAAATTGCAATTTCTTTCCATGGGGTTCCGTATGAGAATGCTTCTTTTAACACTGTTAAAATTGGGAAAATGCTGAGTCATTATCTTCATTGTGCTCCATCAACAAAGTATTCTTCTTCGGAACCTTTGGGCCAAATCTAACCTAATTTGGTACAAAGCATCTTGGTGGAGTATACTCTTCTGAGTCTGTTTCCCCAAAATGTATTATTCCCCTTGGGGTGGGATTTATGCCCCAAAAACCTAAACTGCTTTAAAAATCATCATCTCATAAACAATTCATTATAATGCTTAGATTTCTGGGATGGAATTTACTTCCGTGATGCAGATTCAAGTTTTTTCAAAGGAACTCAATAGGTCAATATTTGGGCTCCCTGTGGAAGGATGCCCATTTTTCCCCAGAAGTTGCTACTCCCGTTAGGGTGGGGTAGAGACCCCAGAAGCTAAAAGTAAAAAACAATTCTACAGACACTTTTTAAGACTTCAAAGAACAGAGCTTTGTCTTTGCCTGAGAACCTTTCGCAGGACCAGCAGAAATGAATGGCCAAAAAGTTGCTTTTGGTTTTGTCATAACAAATCAAAACAAATGATCTCTCCATCATTTACTGACACAATCATCTCTTATGACAACTTGAGCCAGGTGAGCTTTTACGCTCACTTGGCCCTCTAGTTTTTTTTATTTATTCATTGTGGTTTAATGACACTTTCGACAGCCATGGTCACCTCGTGTCATACATTTTCGCGAGTGGAGGAAGCTGGAGTACCCAGAGAGAACCACAGAGGAACGGCGAGCAACTGTGAGACTCCCAAACGTACTAACTCCGCACAAGCGGGGTTAGCATTGGTTAAAGAAAAGTGTATCGTCGATGTGCAGTACGCCTTAGTACACAGCGCCACCGTGCCCCGCGGATTAATTACCTAGCCCAGGAACACAAAGCAATTACCCCTGGCACTGAGCCACCGCGCCACCAAGTTTTGGGTAAAAGTTTGGGTAAAACATTTGAATGACGTTGTGAATTGCGCCAGCCGGATATGACTGTTACATTTAGTAAAGGGAGAGGGGTGGGGGGGGGGCGAACAGTGCCAATGAATGATTGTCGTTATTATATGATTAACACGATTATCCCCTCAGTACTGCAATTCCGGCTCTTCAGAAAACAAGAATCTCAATTTTTTTAAGTCTGTATCATGCTTGTCTCAAGGGAGGTTCTCCTGACGTCAGTGACGTTCGGTTCAAAACGACAGTTTACTTACTTATCCTCTTCGCACGGTCAGAACATAAGGTCTTCACAAGAGTTCTCTACACAGCGCAGTCTTTACCCTTCATCTCTACTTCTCCGCAGATCATTCCTAGTTCTTTCAGTTTTCCTTTTAATGTGGTTTTTGGTCTAACTCTTGGTATTTTACTTTGTGGAATCCATCGGAGGGTTGCCCTCCTGGTGCTAGTTCTGGGCATTCTGAGAACATGTCCTATCTATCTCCAGCGTCTCTGTTGTATTTGTTGGATGATGCAGGAGGACTCAGTCAAGTCTACCAGGTCTGTGCTGGAGATTCTCTGTGGCCAGAAAATTTTGCATATTCCACGAAGGCGACTATGATGTAAACTTCACAAAAACAATAATTTGTGAACGCAAAGTAAAACCTTGATTGCCATTGTTTAGGTGTAGTATTCAGTGTTTAACTCTAACGGCCAAACCCAGCCAGCACTATTCTAAAAAACCATTTAATTTTTATTTTTTCATGGATTGTCACATTCGTCTTGTTGACGAGTCCACATCAGCCAGATCAAACACAACGCCTACGTCATTGCTTGATTCGGCTGATCTGGTCTTGTCAGCATGGCAGACCACAACGATCCAGATTAACTGACTGTTGTAATAATCTATATTTACTAGCAAGGTACATAAACAGTATCATGGGTGGATTCATAGGGGGGAAGGCGCAACCACCGCTTACCCCTCTTATTTTTGGTATTTCATTTTTATACGAACACAGATACCATGGAACACGATACAGTTGTCGCCGTGCACTGGTCATAGTCCACGCATGGGTTTATCGGGTAATGAAAATCATCATCAAAGTTTTAATTAATAACGCCCCGCTTTGTAATCGATGCTTCATAAATTAAATTGTTTCTGATTATTCCTATAATTAGTGCTTGCAACTTAATATTATTGCGTCCGTCGAAATATTGCCCACCCGGTGGAAAGTGACAGCAGTGCTGTATTATCGGCGACAAAGATAGAGGATTCCATGTGTTGTTGCCGATAATACCGTACCCCATGCTTACAGCTACAGGCCTAGCTCCTACGCGGGTTTCGTGTGAGCCGATATAAACTGGTTTCTTTTTTCCAAATTTGAATACTGGAAAACTTTGGTTTGGAAAACATGGCGACCAAATGCAAAGAAGACAGCGATAGCCTCATTCACCTTCCATGTTCCATCTTTTTCCCCACAAGACCCCCCATCTAGACCGCACTGACGAGAGTGGGGTACCTCCTCTCATGTTCGTCCCGAACTCGCTGCCATGATCGTGGAATGATTCTTCGCATCATGCCCCACGCTTGAAATTTAGCGCCCCTCAAACCCAGAATCCTGGGTTTGACGGCGTAGCACGGCTATTTAACAGTAACTGTTTTTAAGATTGTTACTTTTGCACCAATTTAAGCATCCAAGTGAAGTCTCTTATTTCAGTCATAGCTATTTAATCATCAGTTATGGTGAATTACTCTTGGTTCTTTTTTATTTTGTGAAAGAATTATAACAACCACACACCATTTGTTGAAATTGTCCCGGAAGGATGACTTAACCTAGCTCACATTATCTATTTGCAGATTTACAGTATGTTCCTCTCAGTGCATGGAAGAGGCAAGTCAGATGATTTGTTGCACTGATGAAGTGAAGGAGAGAATTCGATCAGATTTTGCAACAGCAAACAATACTAATGCATGTGGAAGTGTACAGTACAACTGTTCATTGCCAGCTGAAGCCAACCCACAAAACTGTTCTGGTGTTGGCAGCTCAATGGAAACCAGTACAGCTACTACCACCTTGCCTCCAACAACTTCTATATCCACAAGCCCTACCACCACTACCACCGCCTCAACCACATCCCCTCCAACAACTACAACTCCTTCAACCACCTCATCTTCCACACCTGCAACCACCACAGCTGCCCCTACCCTGCCTCCGACAACCAGTACAGCTACAGCCTCTGCACCATCTACTGCCTCCTCAACTACCACAACTTTAGCTGACACACCTACAACTACCGCCACCTTGCCTCCAACAACTTACACATCTACAAGCCATACTACTACTACCACCACCACCTCCCATCCAACTTCTACAACTCCTGCCACCACTACCACCGCAACTACTACCACCTTGCCTCCAACAACTTCTATGTCAACAAGCACTACTACCACCACAACCGCGACAACCACATCCCCTCCAACAACTACAACTCCTGCAACCACAGCCTTAACTTCCACACCTTCAACAACCACCACAACTACAACCCCTTTGCCTGGAACAACTTCTACAATACTACCTACCACTTCACAATACCAAAAAGGCTCAGGTAGTAATATAATATCATCAGTAATACTGGTTACCATGTCAGTGCTTTGTCCAATTCATTTGTAAATCATTTACCCAATGCACACGATCTCTAAATTTGTTATTTTAATTAAATTTTTTTCAAATATTTCAAACTTTCAATAATGACTACGCCATTCCCACATTTTTGTAAAACACCCACCGATTCAAACACACATCGTGTTCCGTGTTTATTACACATCCTCATGCATTAACAATTATTTAAAGCAACAAATTTTAATTCTGATATTTAAATCCAAAGGTTTCGAGTCCGTTTGTTTTGTTTGAAACGGTACTGACCAAATGGATCGATGAAAAATAAAAACAACCTTTTGGGAACCAGGGCGGGTTTGTTGAAATTCGTATCGCTGTTTCTTTTCGATTGGTGACCATTCACGCCTAACTATTTGGTGGCTATTACTGATAGTAAAAATATAAGTACAAATTTGGGCGGATTTGCAAAACTGCTGGGAGAAACTTTTTCAAAAGAAGTTCGAAGCATGTCAGGATATCCGAGTTAATTTATTTTGTTGAGCATTGTTTTGTTGTAGCAACAGTTACGGTCCCCCTAAAATGGCGACAGGTGAGACGCTTGTCTGCATATGACCAATGCGTGTTTCAGCAATCCAGTTGTGTTGCGATCAATGTATAAGGCGCGTCCAGAAATATTTGAATGGAATTTGACACAAGGAGCCAAATTTAGTTACAGAAAACGGATTCGAAGAATGAGCACATCAGTCCTTTGGCTGTTTTTTCGATCATCAGTCTCAAGTCAGCATCCCCGTGGTTACCACGGAGAGTGAATCAGTGCTTGTTTACTATGGTAAAGCGGTCACCAATGCTTGTGTTGGAAGTCCTCTAAAATGAGCAATGGGTGTAAACGATTGGCTGGAAATATGCGACTTCACAGCTAATGAGAGTAGAGATGACATACCACACTTGAATACTAATATTCTTTCTGAGCCTCAAAATATCTTCAACGATTGCCATTTGGGGCATATTTTCAAAAATTTCTCCGGGGCGTCCCAGCCCTGGACTCCTCTTGAGAAATTATTAAAAATATATACTTCCCACTCATAGTACTGCAAGAGGGACACCACCTTCATATCTCACTTAGCGCTTCCCTCCTTCAATGCTTGACCCCCCCCCCCCCCCACCAAGAAAAAAGATCTCTGTGCTTTTCTGATTACCCGCTCGCTTCACACAAGAGCCAAATACGTTTGTGACCCTCAACCTGCCCGAGTTGCTTTCCTCCTTTTCGTTTCTTCTCTTTGAACAGGTTTCTGTCACTCTCTCATTGGATATACTTCACATATACTTCACATTTTAGCCCTCTCGGGTAATCTCCAACTAATCTGCATTATCATACAACGCAACGCTTATGTGAATAAGGTGAACATTTGTTTTCTTACTGTTATCCACAAAAGAAATACAGTGATCAATTTCTTCACCTGTAATTGGTGTAGATAGCGTCTCGCTGGTGGCGGTAAAGCCCGACATTTTCTAACGGACGAACACATTTTCGACAGATTTCAGAGAGGGCAAGCATATTTCGACCGTTTTGGCACCAAATGGGTTAGAGTTATGGAGAAATCCATTGACAAATATGTGTTAGCTAATTTATCAAATCTTTTCCTTCAATCTTACAAAATTTTACCCCTCAAAAATCGCTCAGATCGCCCCCCACCCTCCCCCCAGGTGACGTGGCCTGATTATTGGTGCCTTTCACAACTTATAAATTGTGGACTCAAACGAACTCAGAGTCAAGGAAATTGCGGGGGGGTTGTCGCGAATTTCAATTTTTCCCGGGGGAGAGAGAGTGTCCCGCCCCTCTTGTGCTCACCCCCCCCCCCCCCTCCCATTTCGCCGCTACGTGACTCGGTTGATGCTGCACATCCTATTCTGTATGCCCCCTAGTAGTTCAGCGGTCTAAACACTGCGTTTACCCCCCCCCCTCCCCCTACACACACACGCACTTAGGGGTGCAGCCGCTACGTTCAGATCGTTGAACTAGCCCCCCCCCCCCCCCCCAGATATTACCCTTGCCCCTGTAACTTTGACATCCTGGCTACGCGCCTGACTGCAGCACTCTAGGTCACATTTCTCTGTCTTTCCTCTCATAAATACTGGATAATATAATATTGTTTTGCCTTTCTTTTTCTTATCCACCTGCACTCTGATGTCGAAATACCAAAGGATTTCAGGCAGCAAAAAAAGTAATTCGGACCTTAATCAATTCAATCTTGTTTGTGTGAGAGTGAGTGAGCTCTGTCAAACAAGACTGGTTTGTATAAATTCCCAGTTGCCTTCTGAGAAACATTTGAACGTTGAAAAGTCTTTAGACTATTACGTCAGTGTGCAGAAAGTTAAAAACGTTGGTGGTCTTGATTACGGCCGCTGCACATCCTGGAACACATTGTTCAAACATAAACCAAATCCCCCAGGCGCATGTCCACTGTAAAAACATTTATTTTGTTTTGTAGGCGGTTTTCATTTTTGTTTCATTTGTAGTTTATTTTGTTTGGAGAAACCGTTTACCTTATATGTCTGCAGATAGAAATTGCATTTTATATCTTTAAAGTTATTTTGTTTCATAAAAGAGATAATTTTGTATTCAAAAGTTTAATCTTGCTTTGGAGACCTTTTAACGAAAAATATACTGTTGTATCCAAAAGGTTTATATTTCGTGACGAGAGTTCTGAACTGTTCTATGTTATTTTTACTTATTGTAGGAAATTAAGATTATAGTTTTGGATCCACAGTTTGTTTTATTAAAGACATGATCGCCCAGCAAGGATGTAACAGTCGATTCAATGATACTAAAACCCTTGTTCATGGGAAAGATGATGACTTAAAGGGTACTTGCTTTGCTGAAAAAAAGCAATTATCAACTTTAAGATAGGTAGAAGAAAAAAAGCAATTATCAACTTTGAGGAAGGTGGAAAAAAAAACAATTATCAACTTTGAGACAGAGCAGTTTAATGACAAAAATTCGGAGCCGCTGGTCAGGGATATGTAACTAACTGTCAATAATAGTAACTATATTAGCCTTTGTTGTCAAAACTAGTGTACATGTTTTGACCTTGTTACCATATGTGGACGAGTGCCTATAGGTACTCTCCCAAATATTGTAACAAGGCAAAAGCATGCAGACTAAATAATTTCACATCAACGACAATATGAAGCATATCCACGGAATCAAGCTCTCGGGCCATCAATCTAATGTAGGAACCAGTCTAAACCTCAAATAGATCATCGACTATGTTTAGATTTCCTCGTGTTGAATATGTCAGTTGGTTGAAAGGCGATTTCTGTGAATCAAAGCTAAAAATATTACTCAACTACAATTTGATTGATCGACATTTTGATGACATGACAATCGAATCCTCCTATTTATTGTAATTCTCCTGAATCGTGCCTAAAACGTTTGTGTCAAAGGGGAAATTCGACAATATAAATAAGCACTTTATAATATTATTACTATGATTATTATTAATCAATATTCCAATCAGAAATATCTGCCTTTTCGAGACAAAGAATAATATTTGTGTTTTCAAACATTCAGCAGTATTCGAATTTCTTGGAAATGAACATAAACATTTATTATATACGTATCTTTGATACGGACATGACCTCGGTTATCAAATCTCTCTTTCAGTATCAGATGGATGGTGATACTGCTGATACTGGCAAACCGCAAGCAGTGTGAAACTGAAAAATTAAAACGAGACTGGGTGGGATTCCTGTCCTCTTCTTCCACGTTGCGCTATAAAATGTGTTCTAAATCCACAAGCTATTAATTAAGATTTTTAATATTGTCATCGTTTGCCAAATGCATTAATTCATTTTTCAACGATTGTTGTCCAATCTACATTAGATTTGTGCCAGATCAACTGGGATGGTGGGGTAGATCGAGTCCACCCAGTCCGGAATGTAGATAAAAATACGCCTTAGCAACAAGTACAACTCAAGTTTGAAGCCCAATTTCGTTCAAAATGGAATTCCCCTTTTCACTACTCTCCTCACTTGGGCATACAATTTAATTCTTACACGAGAGCAGGTTTCTGTATATAATAAGATCACCAGTACAAGTTTTCTAGTGTGCTGTATTGCCTCTCGTTTAGGACCTTAACAAAACGTATCGCCGACTCCTGTGACACTGCTTGGTTAAAGGTCCCCACCTCTGAAAACTTCACTCTACTGATAAGTTCTGTGTACAGGGCATGAAGAGTGGATTTCCAATAACACATTCATGGTACCAAAGCAGCTTTCATGTGCATGCATTTTTCTAATGTGAGAAACGCACCGGGAACGCAAGCTAAAAAACAACACAGGAAATCATTGGGTCGATCACATGAATGCGAAAATCGCACTTGACGGAATCCGTTTCAGACATTGCTATATTTTGATGCGTTTAACGCATGCGATTTCTTGATGCGGTGTCATTTTCATGGGTTTCCATTCGTTCCACCGAAAACAGCCAATGAAAATGAAACTGGCTTTGCTACTCGCAGTGCGTTCAGGCAAGGAAAGGCGCATGTGACATGAAATGATGCCACGTACGTAGCCGCACGCGGGAGCGCATGCACATGAAAGCAGCCTAATTATTCTACCCAAATAAAATACTCGGTTTCAAAAATAAAAAAAGTATAGGAAATACAAGCAAGGTTGGAGTCCGTGAGCTTCTAGGTAGACCCCAAAGATTCATTGGCTGGCACTTTACATGTGCTTCTTGTGTTGTTGTTTTCACTAATCACCGTGAGTATTTGCATTCATGGATACCATACTTTTAGGTTTTTGGACGTTAAGCACCTGTTGTAAATGGCATTTTTGTTCCGATTTCAAAAACTGTCATAGCAGCTCCTCTCTGTGTGCGAGTGTTTGTGATATTAATTCACTGTATGTTGTTTTCGGAATCTGGAAATTTGAATAAGCAAATCATTCCCATAATGCAATTAGGAAATTATCCACACTCAGTCTTGTTATATAGATCTCATTTAGCTCTTTGAAATGAAACTGAGTTGGTTCCGGGCTGTAGCAACCGAGGGGACTTTGGAAGGGACATGAACCCCCGCCACAACTTGCTACAGAATTAGTTGAAAGAAATAGACAAAGAGGATTGCGATTATATCATCTTACCCAATATATTTGTACACCATAAAACAACCCCAGAGAATCAGGTCACGACACAAATCCAGTCACATGAAACTTGTATTTCTCTTTTGGGTTCTGGCCATTGCAATCCTATTAGGAATTAGCAGGAAGGAATTGCAAAGACTCCTGACTCTTCAAGATGTGACTGAAGATTCCCTTATGTGATTTTGTCTCTTCCACTATCCTTAAGGCTGAGTAAAGTGCACATTTTTGGCCTGGTGAGAAAATTTGTTAAATATAAAGTCAAAAATATGCACATTAAATTTGTTATAAATGGAGCCGCGAAATGTGCATTTTCACAATGCAGAGATGCATCCGCTCTATAGCTTTGTTATTGTATTCCTAACATGCCACTTAGGCAAATGCGCCACCACTGATATATATATATAATTGTCAATTCTCTAATATCGTGTTCGCGACCGGTTGTAAATGTGAACTAATATTCTGGCTGAGTTAATTACAACCTTTTCATGGGCTTGCCGTTCGCTCAGTTGGTGTGGTGGCAGAGCATTTATAGCTAGGCGATTGGGTGTCGTAGACCCTGGATCTACCCTCTACCCTCGTCAGGGCCATCTTCCGAAAAGCTTTTCAGTTTTCAATCCAGTGGTGCGGTCCCAGAACTACGCCTTGTCGAATTCCTGCTTCACATTGGTGAGATAAAATTAAATTCAAGCAGTTTCATCTTCACAGATCTTCCATTAATTGAGATTCCTATGTTTAAAAACTAGGACCGTAGACCATTATAACAGTAATATGTTCCAGTTGCATCGAAAGCCATGGCAAACGATCCACGGGTAAATCCCACAATAAAATACAGACTACTTGTAGACAATTACGAATAAATAAGGAAAACAATTCGAACAATTCAGTAATTGTAAATTCTTTAATATCGGTCTTGAGCGGGTTGCAATTGTGAACTAACATACTAACCTTTTTGGGGTTGTCGTTAGCTCAGTTGATGTGCTGGAAGTTCATTTATAGTTTGGCGATTGGGTGCCGTAGACCTGGGTTCGACTCCCATTAGGGCCATCTTCCGAAAAACTTTACAGTTTTCAATCCAGTGGCGCAGTCCTCGGACTACGCCCGGTGGAATTCCTGCTTTACATAGGCGATATATATTTATATATTTATTTATATAATCAATGTGTGGGTGCCCTTTTATGACTGTTCCCCCTCTCCACTAGTTCAAAATGCTTCCTGAGTTAGCTAAATTTCTGGTTGCAGTATGGGGAAATGTCTGTGATAGTTTACTCAGGTAGAATCACAAGAATGTTTTATATAATTCGCGTACTGTGTACCGTGTACATATTGTTTCATTTGTATTTTTTAATTTATTTGTTGTGTATTTATTAAGATATTTCCAGCTCAAACTATTTAGTTTTATTGACTGTTGTTGGTTGGAGAGTTGTGATGAAAGAGCAATTCTAACTGTTCTACTGATGATACCCATTTCATTGGCAAAAATATTTGTTTGTTTTTTTTCATTTATTTTCCCGGTTGTATGAAAATTCAAAACGGTTTCACCCGAAGAAGCAGCCAAGGGTATATCTCTTGTCAACCTATTTTGAATTTCTGCACACCCTGAAATATTTTTCGGTAACAGTCTGTTTGGTTATGTCCTAATGTGGTGATACTGGTCATTTCTCCTTGTATGAAACGAGTTGTTTTCTTCTGCCACAGACAAGAGACAGGAGGGTTCTTCCATCTTGAGAAAGGGGCTCCGCAATCCCATGAAGATATATCAGTCCAACAGAACAAATCATGGAAATGTCCTGAAACTAGATGCAAGGGTCTATGTTTGGTCCCAAAAAATAAGCAGATTCGGAAGCGTGAATTTTACTTTAACCCTTCACCTACCATGAAAATTAGACAACACTTGGAAACAAAATTCTTGAGTAACTATTTTTTCATTTTTTGTCTCAAAGACATAGGTTATGACCCCTCATTGGAACGAGCTCGTTCCAATGAGGGGTGATAACCTATGTTTTTGAGACAAAAAATGAAAAAATAATGAAAATTAATTGATGACTTTTGAGAATAGCGCTGGCCGGTTTCGACCGTTAAGTTGGGTAAAGAGTTAAAATTGCTGCTGCAGTGGGTTTTATAAGGGTTTTTTGCTCAGGTGAAATATATTGTTGGGTTGATTCATTTGTCACATTGTTAGATTTTGGTTTTGACGAAAGCTGATCTATGCAGTTGAAAAATACTCTTACTATACACTATGAACATTATTATAGTTCTTTGTTTGAATAAATATATTTATTTTATTTTCATTCGTTTTCTTCCCCCAAAACAAATCATACATCGTATCGTATTCCCACTCACACTCGCCGAAAATGGTATTCCAATCCAAACATCGTACTCTCAGCGATGGCAGACTTTTTTTCTTTATTTTTGACATGTGTCGAATGTAACCATTGACTCAGTTATAAAGCGTCGTTTTGGGTTAAGAAATAAGGAGAAAATAAAATAAATACAATGGTTCACTGTTCGGATTCCAGTACGATTTTATCCTCTCGTGAAGTAATCCGCCGCGCGCCCCATTCGGGGATAAAAATCGTACTCGAATCCGAACTGTGAACTATTGTCTATGTATTCGTAACTATTTAGGTGTTATATCATTAATGCGTTGTAGTGCTGCTAACATTTGTTTTTACCTCACAAGACTGAAAGTCAGGACGAGCTATAGTGGTTACTCGCCGTCCATCGTCTGTTGTCCGTCGGTTGTCAACATGGTCGGTCGTTTGTACCTCCTCCCAAACCACTGAACCGATTTCGTTTAAATTGGAGGTGATTGTTCTGACATCGCATTTTGTTTTTGTTTAAAGCAACACGCTCGGGCCCATAAGGAGGGCGTTGGAGAAAATCCGCCCAATATTTTTTAAAATCTTCTTCTCATCAACCAGTGTGTAGAATGACTTCATATTTGATACTGAACTTCCTTTTGATATGTAGAATCATGTTTGTTCAAACGAAAATCGTGGAAAAATATTTGCCTTGAGGAGCAAGATTTTTGGCCCCGCCCGAAATTTCTTTTTACTGAACCGATTTTGGTATGTGGTATTATTGAGTCATAAGTGCTTGACTCTTCCAAAAACTTCCCGTATCCCTATGGGAACCTCACGAGCTAAAAATAGAAATATTTTCAAACGCTCGTATTTCCGAAACCGCCCTGAACAGAGATCTGTTATTTTTTTACAGCATCCTTAGGACCAATAAAATTGATGGTAAAAAACATGCCATCGGCTTCGTCATGGTGTACTTTAGAGGAAATTGAAAAGATGCTGAGTCAGCATATTTGCAAAAATTAAGAACATCTTCTCCAGAACCACTGATCGGAATGTTTTGATATTTGGCATACAGCCCCTCGGTTTACATTTTGGATTCAATACAGGAGCCAGAATTTTAACTTGGTACAATACGAGACATGCTCCTTCTTAAAAATTTATGTCTACAGAAACACAAGTCAGAATCTTTTAATACATGGAATACAACATTGTTACAGGAGGTAGATTCATGTTTGTTCAAAACAAGTCCACCACTTAATATTTGGGCTCCCTATGGCACTCTAATTTCAACTTAGTGCAATATGTAGAATAATCTTTAGAAATCTTTTTCAAGTCAGACTCTTGATATTTGGCATACAGCATCCTCGGGAGGTTAGATCTAAGTTTGTTCAAACCAAGTCCTTGTGTTAATATTTGGGCTACCGATTGGAGCCCGAATTTTAATTTAGTTCAATATGGGGAATAATCTTTAAAACTCTTTCTCTCCAGAACAAGTAGTCAGAATCTTTTGATATATGGTATACTAATTTTTATAGGGATCAGATTCAAGAGTTTTCAAATCAAGCCTATCAGTTAATAATTGGGCTCTCTACCCGAGCCCGAACTTTAACTTGGTGCACTCTTTACCTCCACCAGTCAGAATCTTTGGATTTTTTAGTATACAGCATCCTCAGGGATGTCAGAACTAAGTTGTTCAAACCAAGTCCATGTGTTAATATTCGAGCTCCTTGTTGGACCCCGAATTTTCAGTTAGTCAAATAAGAGGAATAGTCTTTTTTCTTCAGAACCACTGATCATAATCTTTTGATATATGTCATACAGAATCCTTACGTGGGCTGGATTCACATTTGACCAAATCAATCTCATTTGGTCTATAATTGGCCTCCATGTGAGAGCCTGAATTTCAGCTTAATGCAATATAGGGAATAATCTTTAAAAACCTTCTTCAGATTCACCAGTCAGAACCTTTTGCTTGTTTTAGTCCGGCCGCCAAACGCTATTTCTTCACCAAACCATGTTTTGTTGTATTAAGTTTTTTTTCTCAACGGTTTTTATTAGTTCAGACACCCCTCTAACTAATTTTTCTTACTGGACAGCTGACAGCATTGAGCATTTTTTTAATTGGGCTTTAAAGTGAGGTACTATTGAAGGGGTCGAAAATTAATGTGGAAATTACAGATCCGAATGATTATTTCATCTTAACTCACTATATAAGCACAAAACGTGATGTAATTGTGTTTCGATATAGTAACTACATCCGCATTGGGTGTTTGGTAGAAATTGAATGGATATTACACCGCTATTTATATCTATCAACGCTATTTATATCGAACAAAACGCTCTTTATATGTGAACGTGTTTGGAGATTACGTCATATAACTGTTCTTTCTCTTCGATTTCTTAGAGCGAGGAGGCATTAATGCAACTGCGCAATTGTGTCTCACTACACACCTCATAAACTTACAATTTTGTCTCGCCTTTTATCACTAGCGTTTCTATTTCTTCGACTTCACTCGATATAGCATCAGGTTCGGGCGACCTTTGCTTTGAAACGACATAGACGAACTCCGTCATGTCAGATGCTTGTTTTTTCTCAACCACGTTCGGTTGTGCCGTCTAATGAACGTGAAAGCAAAGCGAATTGAGAATATACTCAGGTGTAGTAGGATTTATAACGATGACTTACATATAGCTTTGAAACATGGGTACGATGCAGACCCAGATTTGACTCTGAGTTGCCATAAATACTGTGTTGAGACGTATTTGCACCCGAAGAATGTGAAGCAAGCATGCAATGCTCATAGCACATCCCTACATTCTGATGCTCCGCCCGAAAAACGACCCAAACGTTCACATGACGAATTTACTTTCAGGCGTCATTGCCTATTTTGTGGTGATGACTGCATAGTTGACCGGGATACGAAGAATCCTTCAAGGTGGAGGCCCGCCTACCTGTTTCGCCAAATAGGCACACATACACCGCATGTGTCAGTTAGGGGTGAAATAATTGGCATTTGTTGTCGTAGGAACGATAAATTGTCCGAAGAAGTAAAGCTTAGAGTGTGTGGTGTTGTTAGCGACTTACATGCTACCGATGCTCGGTACCGTGTTGACTGTAGGTCGAAATTTACGAATCCAAAATCGGTAGAATCAGCTGCAAAACAGAAAATTGATCTTTCGTCGCCACATAGTCAGGCCATACAATCTGTCATATCTTACATGAAAAATGACACATCCCCCATGTGGAGTTCTGTCGAATTATTTGATCTTTATCTGCAATCTGGTGGGACTTACAATTCCCGTCGATCATTTGTGTCTGATCTGGTCGATAGCTGCGGAGATGACATTTTGGTGTTGTCTTCCCCGTGAATCACCACCGTTTTGGCAGACAAATCCAGAGCTGGCACCTTACTTAGGCACGCTAAAGACTCGGATGATGACAATATTGACAGTTCCATAAAGATTCTCAGCTATGCAATTGGCAAAGAAATCAAAGATATGGATCATGACAAAGATAACTACGCCACTGATGTTAACAGCGAGAGCGTATCGTCGTTTGTAAGTGGTACACTTCTCACATTACTGAGTCCTTTAGTTGGCTCCACAGTTGGACCACACATTACCTGCTCTGATGATAGGAAACACAGTGACATCAGCGTTGTGTGGAAAATACACACCGCTTCAAATTTCGTTGGCAACGCTGTTAAGAGATTCTAAACAGTTGGTAAAAACCATGCATGATTTTGGTGTTACATGCTCATATGACGAGCTGTTGAGATTCAAAAAATCTGCGGCAGCTCTGGCTGCAAAGAATGCAAATGATACACCGATTTCGGATGCCAACAATGGCCTCATACAAGTGGTTGTTGACAACCTTGATGCTGAAATTGCTTCTCAAAATGGGAAGCACCCATTCATTGGCAATCGTGATGGCTCAAAAGGACAATAATGATTCCGTTGAGTCTCAGACTATCCCAAGATTGAAAAAGTCAGATATGACAAAACCAACACGACACGAGTATGAATTGGATGTTGTGCGTTTCAATGGACCCAAACGACCCGACATGCCCTCATCACATGTACGAAACACTGGCCCCCTTCTTTCAACATTGTGTCGCAGTGCAATGTCATTTCGCAGAGCGATAGAACTTGACTTCTTATTTTTGAAAGATATGATCAGTGACCAGAACTGTCCGGAGTTCAATGGGTATATAATACCCGCATGACGAGAGACTCGGGTCAAGCAACGAACCCAAAAACGAACGCAGCATACCTCCCCCTAATAGACATGACACCTGCTGATCCAGACACTATCAGGACAGCTATGGAAAAGGCAGAGTAACTATCGTCAGATGCAGGGCAGCCGTTCACTACATTTACTGCCGATCAGCAGTTATACAAGATAGCAGTTCAGGTGTTACGGTCTTATTCAGACAAATTCGCTGCATTTGTTCCTCGATTGGGTGATATGCATTTGCTCATGAGTTTCATTTGTTCATTTGGAACGCTCATGGCCAATACTGTACTTTCAGATATACTTGAGTCAGTATTCGGTGGGGTTGAAAATATGTTGACTGGGAAAAAGTTTCCAATTAATATGAGAGCCATGCGTTTGTTATCGGAAGAACTTTTGCGAACAGCTTTCGAGAATAATGATCTGCAATGTGCAGAAGATTTATTTCCATTGCTTGAAGAGAACGCGTGCAAAAGTCGCACGACAAAAATGTGGGTTGATGTTTTTTTGAAACCATGCTTCCTCATGATGTTGTACGTACGAGCGGAGAGAGAAGGTGACTGGCTTTTGCACATCGAAGCTGTGAAAAGCATGCTTTCTTATTTCTTTGCTTCTGGACATGCAAATTACGCAAGATATGGGCTTTACTATCTGCGGCAGATGCAAAATATGCCACTGGATATTTTATCTCATTTCTTGAAGGGTGAACATGTGATGAGACACATACCTGGTCTATGGAATGGCATATGGAGCGATATGTGTATCGAAACTACCTTCATGCGATATGGCCATGGCAAATCCGGTATAATCGGGATCACATTAAAGCCAGAAACACTAAAAACCTGGGCATTGAGTTTGCATGCATGTGGGAAGTTAGCTACCGGTATATCAAATTTGCGAGAAGATAGAGAGAGTGACAAATTACAGATCGCACATACGGAAGAGGCCGAGTCTAGAATTGCAAGTGATTCTGTCGACCGTATGGGTCTGAGAACTATACTAGGAATGTGTATCGACACATTGGATCCAAACGGACACCCCGAGACCATAATTAACATCGCAACTGGTAGGATAGGTCCAACGTCTGTCAATGTCGATAAGATTGTCAGCCTCGGAGTTCAAAACAAAAATGACGGAATATGAAGAGGCCTTCCCGAGTGGATTTTATGAGTCAATTTCGAAACCAGTACAAACTATGGCAATCTTGAAAAAGTCGCTGAAGGTTGGGGAGGTCAAAATATATGACACTAATCTTATTTATTCCAGAGGTATCGGTCTTTTATGTAGTTCACGTGAATTAGATATCAAACATATCCTTTCCTTTGAACTGTCACCACTACCAACCGCCATATTTGATGAATCCGGGGATATGCGCGTGTGCACATCAAAATCAGTATTGAAAAATAAAACAGTTGTTGAGAAACCAAAAAGAATGTCTGGTGTGGATAAGAAATCTGCAATTGTTATCGATGGCTGTGCACTGCTGTGGATACCTCATTGGCCCGTGTCTACCAAAACCTGACCGCCAACTGTTCTAGACTTCATTACAGCGTTTAAAGACAACATCAAGCAGAAGTTGCGATCGAGTGATGTGTATTTGGAATTTGACAGATATGTTGACTACCGCACTAAGTGCGTGACAAGGGCACACAGAAAGGCCGATAGCTGCCGGGTGTTTCAACTTGTACCCACCTCCCTGCTACCATCACAAAAACATGTGCTGACCGTAGTGGAGAACAAAAAGCAACTGATCTCCATTATATGATCAACTCACCACGGACAAAAGTTTTGCTGAGCAAAACACCACACGAACGAATAAACTTGTAATTACTGGCCAACATGATGTTCCGGTTGAGGTTAGTTGTGGATCGGTGACAGATGGAGTAGATATGGCAACTAGTCACGAGGAAGCTGACAACATTATCGTTCAACAGGCAATATTGTTTGCTGCAGCTGAATGTAATAACGTTGTGGTTGTTGCTGACGACACTGACGTCTATTTGTTGTTGCTGCACCACTACCTTGAACAACACTTTTCGGTTGCAGTGACTATGGAGTCACCAATCCTTGGACGGGTGGTGATAGATATACCTGCCGCAGTTGATACACACAAGAAAATTGTTCCTCAATTGCTCGCTGCTCACGCACTTTCCGGGTCCGACACTGTAGGGGGGTACTTTGGTATCGGCAAAGGGTGTGTACTGAAGGTTCTGCAAACTGGTGGAACACTGGAATCACTTGGTGAGAATAACGTGGAGATATCGGATGTTCTAGAACAAGCCACCAAGTTCATAGCATTATGCTATAGATCTCCTAAATCAAACTCAATGCCCGATGCTCGTTTGTGCATATGGAGAACACGAATTGGGAATCCGACTGCAACATCTGCTCCTAAATTGTGCAGCCTACCACCCACAACAGAATCTTTTACTGAGAATGTCAAACGGGCGCCACTTGCAAACTTGTATACGGAAGCATGCCCTTCAACCTAACCCGCAGATGGACCCAACTGTATTTGGATTCGAGAAAGACGTGAATACAAACTTTGAACCCTGTGACAGTCGCGTCCAACGTCAAGCTAGCACCTGATGAAATACTGAAGATGATTAGGTGCAGATGTTCGAGTAAAACGCCATGCAAATATTCGAGGTGTAAGTGTAATGCAGCAAACATGGCGTGTACCATTTTCTGTGCGTGCAGTGTTTCAGAGGACTGCTGCAATGATCAGACATCACTGGCAGTAATGCGTAGTGATGAGTCAATCTAAGGAACTACACAGTCATTCAACTTGATATTCACTGCATCTTGTGTGGTCCTTATAAAGTACTTCACCAATGATATTTGCAAACATCTCTCTTGTTACAATTTCTCGTACATTTCAGTTCCCACCTCCGTTTTGGAGTCTTTAACACTACTGCTGAAAATAGCAAAATGTTACTAATATTGGTAGCCATTTTGATTTTTTCTGGAAAATCTGGGGATAAGCTGACCCGCTTTGTGACCAACACAATCAGTTGGAAATGGCGTGCTGTACTGAATTATTTAGTAAAGATTTTTGACTTTCAATTTCAATATTTTCAGTGGTATCGGCGGAAACTTGAATTTGGGGCCATCTTAGTTTTGGCGGTTATGAGGAAATTGATCAAGCCTGTCAGCTGCCCAGTAAAAGGAATCGCACGAGGAGACCATATAGTTAACCGATATAGTGATACGATAATACACCGAGAAAAAACCAGGTTAAGTGTATTGACGACTGGACTATGGGCAGATGAGTGTAGACTGTAATTGCTTTGTTACTTTTCTAATTTTGGGGGCATTTTGGACACCATATTGGGTTTCTCAAACAATTCCTTTGATCATATATAACAAAAGAGCATCACCCCATATGGCTAATTCATATCGGTAATCATGGTTGGACATTTCAAAATAATAGCGCCTAATAGCCGCCTATGTTTGTAAGAAATGGAGTTTGTTTGCCATATTTGCGGCCATTTTGGACGCCATCTTGGGTTTTGAGAGAATATATTTCATATGACACATGAGAGTAACAGTAGGTTCATGAAAATGTGCCGATATGTGTATATACCTTACATTGTTTATACATATAATATCGGTTAATTCCGACGGACATAACATAATTCGCAACTTTTTT
Source organism: Pictodentalium vernedei (assembly GCA_031216915.1). Taxonomy (NCBI): domain Eukaryota; kingdom Metazoa; phylum Mollusca; class Scaphopoda; order Dentaliida; family Dentaliidae; genus Pictodentalium; species Pictodentalium vernedei. The sequence goes on from CM062296.1 coordinate 357,016,471, forward strand.
CGGATTGACTAGGTTATACCGGCGTTTATAAATAACGTGATACAGTGAGCAACAATCCACTTCTGGTGGATATTAGAGTACCAGTGTGTGCAAAAATGACCCCTCTGGTAAATAGAATTATATAAGCATGCATATTTGTCAACATCTAAGCAACAATTTGAAGGATACGTGGTGAAATCTCAAAACAATGAGAAAAGTGTGACACATTGGCGGCCATCTTGGCAGCCATATTGGATTTTGGTAATCTTATTTTGGCCAATAAGTAACAATTATATACGTGTACGATGAATCAAAAAGAAAAATCTTCAAAATTCCATATTATCTTACCAAAAATTCCGATCCAATTTATATGGTGATATTGTATTTTTTCATAGCGGCCACCTTGGCGGCCATCTTGGATTTTGTGGAATAAAAAAAATTGCTCAACACTATCAGCTGTCCAGTAAGAAAAATCGCATCAAGGAGACCCTATAGAATAATAATCCGCCGAGAAAAAAACTTAATACAACAAAACCAGGTTCAGTACATGGAGCTTCCTCTGGGCTCATTTCGGATGTGATACCTTTCCGTACCTCGGCAATGTCCTGGGAGGGAATCTAGCCCCTATCCATCCTTTCCACCATCATGTGGATCACATGTAAATGAGTCCTAGACCTCGCGAATAGTTCGCGCTCTGGAGTTCTGATACGGTTCAGTATTGCTGCCAGTACTCTCCAATGCATGAGGCAAGCATTCGAAGCATTCGAATTGATATAAGGACTGATCTTATAGCCACCTTGGTTCCCCCAAATCTCCACCCATAGCCTTTATATCCCTGGCAGCCGTCTGGCTGATAACTAGCGGAGAGGGTAGTGCAAAAGAGTACCATTCTTCATTCAACTTTGCCCACAACCTCCTTAACAACTCATTCTCTCCCAGGTCGAGTGGTATATCAGCGAGAACAGACCTAGCAAGTTCCTGAAGGTCAGTCCGAACTTCATCACGGAAAGTCCGAGGCTTGGTGTTGTGACCCCGGTCCATCAGCAACCAACATGGCTTGCAGTGGTTCCTGAAAAAGTGGACCTTCTGTTGATCCTTCACTGGATATCCACAACCCGGTATCACTCGGGAGTTTCCCTTAGGGCCTTGCCAAAACCTTTCTGGCACGTCCTCACACTCCATTGGAATAGTTCCAGAAGATGAGGGATTAAAATCTGTCGCCAAGCTTCCTGGTGGTTGACAAGTTACAGCCTTGGTACATTTTCCCCTTGCGCGAGAACATAATGGCACTGGTATGGTAGGATCATTTTTTAGTTTAACATCCTTGACGGTAATACCAGGGGTCGTCCCTGATAGTGTCCTCGACTTGGTACCTTGCAACACCTCACTGGATACATTTCCACCAGTGGACACGAAACAGACAACAATGGGAGGTCCGGTGCTTCAGCAGTCTCGGAGATGCCCTTGTTACAACCAGTAGTGTATAAATTTACCAGTAATGTCGAAATCGACCAGTAATGTCAAAAAAATTAACCAGTAATGTCGAAATCAACCAGTAATGTCGAAAAAATCGACCAGTAATGTAAAAATCCGTCATGTCGAAAAATTAACCAGTAGTGTCAAAAAGTGACGACCAAAATGAGGAGGACTAACACTTGCCGACGGGGGAGGGGGGTATAGCCATCCCCCGATAACACCCCTGGTCGTGTGTTCTAATGACTGACTATTATAATGTCAGTCACTACCCGATATTTGCTACATGTCTATTATCTAGTTCTACCAATTTGCTACCTGTCATTTTACCTACATCCATCAATCAGTCAGTCTGCGTCACCCGCATGTACCCGCATGTATACGTGGGGAGCACTATTAGCTCAATCGAGAAATTGCCACGCAATTCAATTTGATGAATATCCGGGTTCTATACCTGACGAGATCAGTTAAGTTGTGTCCTTGGGAATGACACTTTATTCCAGGTGCACGTTGACTTCGTGTGCCAAGCCACATGCCGAAATGACACGTGTATGGTGCGCGTGCTTTAAACTATGTGTCGTAAACGAAATCAATCAATCAACCAACCAATCAATCTTTGTATGTAGGTCTGCCTGTCTTTCCGTCATTCAGTTGTCTATCCACGTCTAGGGGTTATTTTTCACACGCCACATTGCTATCTGTCTGTCTGGATTTCTGTCCGTCTGCCTGGATGCTGCTAACCTGCCTGCCTACACACTTGCCAGCCTACATGTGTGACTGTATGTCTATCTGTGCGAGCGCTAAATACTAGACTAAATATTTCAGCGTCGTATCAATTCATTATCTATCCAGAGTGAGAGAGGGGGAAGGAGGGAGAGAGAGGGGGGAGAGACAGAGAGAGAAAGTTGGACGAAGACAGAGGGAAAAGGGGATAGGGAGAGAGCGATAGAGAGAGAAAGAAGGGGAGAGACAGAAGGAGAGATAGAGGTTGGGGGACAGACAGACAGACAGACAGACAGACAGACAGACAGACAGACAGACAGACAGACAGATAGATAGATAGATAGATAGATAGATAGATAGATAGATAGATAGATAGATAGATAGATAGATAGATAGATAGATAGATAGATAGAGAGGGCAAAGGCAGAGAGAGAGAGAGAGAGATGGGGAAAGAGAGCTGGGCAAAGACAGACGGAGAGGGGGATAGAGAGAGAGAACGATGGAGAGAGAGAGAGAGAGAGAGAGAGAGAGAGAGAGAGAGAGAGAGAGGCAAAGGCAGAGGGACATGGGATAGAAAGAGGGGAGATAGATAGAGAGAAAGAGGAGAGAGAAAGACAGAGAGAGAGAGAGAGTGGGGAGAGAGAGAGCAAATAGGATGGGATATGTTGTGCATATGAAAGAGGGAAATTATTGTTAAACATAAAATTCCATATTTACTGGGGTAAATGTATTTAAACTTGCGCGAAAATGGTTAAAAGTCGATAAATATAGGCAAAAGTACAATTTGAACAACCCGAAAAAATATTGAAATTTTTGCGAAAAATCGTCATTTTGGTCGTCACTTTTTGACACTACTGGTTATTTTTTCGACATTACGGATTTTTACATTACTGGTCGATTTTTTCGACATTACTGGTTGATTTCGACAATACTGGTTAATTTTTTCGACATTACTGGTCGATTTCGACATTACTGGTAAATTTATACACTACTGGTTGTAACAGCCCTCGATGTCCGATTTTAGCATCAAGCTGTCATCTGATTCACTCAAATTCTGAAAAGGTAGAAATCGGTTATTAGTTCTTACTGAACCTTCAACATTTAGGGCATCGGTAAAGATCAATTTGATCTACGTCTTTGGTTTAGGAGGAGTTGCGGAAAGCAGATGTGTATCCCCCTAAAGCGTAACGGACGGACGGGCGCTGTCATCTGATTCACTCAAATTCTGAAAAGGTAGAAATCGGTTATTAGTTCTTACTTAACCTTCAACATTTAGGGCATCGGTAAAGATCAATTTGGTCAACGTCTTCTGGTTTAGGAGGAGTTGCGGAAAGCAGATGTGTATCCCCCTAAAGCGTAACGGACGGACGGGCGGAGTCGCGGATAGCAAATGTCAACCCCCCCCCCCCCCCCACACACACACACACACACACACACACACGCAAGCTTGAACTGACAAAGCGCATTTTTAAATATGGGAAACCCTAAAAATGAAAATATCTGAAAACAAAACAGGAGGTGGACATCTTCAATATATGTAAAGGAACGTCTGAAAGTTTCAATGAAATCCGTTAACTGGTTTAAGACGAGTTGTGGATAACAGATCTGTACAGAATGTCAATTGAATTTGACAAAGTTCATTTTTCAATATGGAAAACAGTAGAAATGAAAATATCTGAAAACAAAATAGGAGGTGTACATCTTCAATGTATGTAAAAGAATGTCGGAGAGTTTCGATGGAATCCGTTCACTGGTTTAAGAGGAGTTGCAGATAGCAGATGAGTACATCCCTAAAGCGTAATGGATGGACGGACGGACGGACGGACATCGAAATATGAAAATATTTGAAAGAAAAGTAGGAGGTACACATCTGCAATGTATGTAAAAGAAGGTCTAAGAGTACCAATGGAGTTTGTTCAGTGGTTTAAGAGGAGTAGCGGATAGCAGATCTATACTCCTCCCTACTAAAACCTGAATTGACAAAGACCATTTTTGAATATGGGGAACTGTAAACATGAAAATATCTGAAAAGAAAATAGGAGGTGCACATCTGCAATGTATGTTAAAGAATGTCTGAAAGTTTCAATGAAATCTGTTCAATGGTTTAAGAGGAGTTGCGGATGGCAGATCTGTACAGAACGTAAATTGAATTTGACAAAGTTCATCTTTCAATATGGGAAACTGTAAACATGAAAATATCTTAAAAGAAAATAGGTGGTGCACATCTTCAATGTATGTAAAAGAATGTCTGAGAGTTTCAATGAAATCCGTTCACTGGTTTAGGAGGAGTTGCGGATAGCAGATGTGTACCCCCCTAAAGCGTAACGGACGGACGGATGGACGTACAGACGGACGGACGTACGGACGGACATAGTGAACACTATATACCACCCACTTTTCAGGTGGGTGGTATAATAAGCTCCTTGGCCTGAAAAGAGCTGTAATGGACGCCCAAAGCGCGAGAAAAACTCACCGCAGTGCAAGCTATTGTTTCGGCAGTTTCATCCCGTAGTGGGATGAACTCAACCCATTTTGTGCATTGACAAGTCATCACACAGATGTACTTGTTTCCATCATTGCCGAGTGGAAACGATCCCAGGAAATCGATATGTACCCTTTCCAGGGGAGCACTGGCGTGGAACGTAACCTGTTCCCGCTTGGCATGCTTAAACGGGTTCTTACCGTGACTACATTGGGGGCAGGCAGCTATGTATGTCTTAAAATCCTCAGATATCCCATACCAGTAGTAATGCTTACGAATTCGTTCCCTTGTGCAAGCCATTCCTAGGTGTCCCAAAGCAGGGATGTCATGAGTGAGAGTCAATATCTCGGTTGCGAAGCGACATGGAATCACGAGCACTTGGCTCCTATCTCTCTTGATCTTGTAGAGAATATTGTTCTTGGTGATAAATCGCTTGGGATTTATCCATATATACTTAGTTGCTTCACCACACCGGAAAAGCTCTCCCTCTCCTGGCTCTCTTCCAGGCTCCAACGGTGTCCAACCAATCAATAACAGAGGAAAGATCTGCATCCTGGCGTTGGGAATCGGCAAGCTCATCTAATGTGTAGATGTCAGCCAAAAGTGATTGTCAGTCTGCTTGAGAAATTTCCCTCACTCTGAGTTCAGGTTGTTTGCCTGGGACATACCCCAAATCTAGATATGAATGGGTCCACTCTGTCGTAGGACATATAGAACCCACTTCCAGATTTGGATCATCCCACTTTTTACCTGTTTCCCAAGGTGCATCTGGAAGGTGGTCTTCCTAAATAACCCCTACTAGCTGCGCTACCTGGCCCTCTGAAGGTATACTGTCATTGTGACCAGATGCAAAATTGATTGTGCCTTTTACAAAGGTACTGTGCTGTCCACGTTGTTTTCAAACTTTGCTCAGCTTTTCTGGATCCTAGAGCAGTATTTACTCCCACCGCAAAGCAGCTTGTTCAAATTACACCCTGGATAATACTCTTCACATGTAGTATCACACATCGGAATCCGCGACAGGGCGTCTGCGTTAGAATGCTGGGCATCCTTCTTATGTTTAATGACCATATCGGATATACTAAGCTCTTCTAGCTAACTTGCCAGCTGATTTTGTGGCTCTTTAAAATTCATGAGCCACCTGAGACTACTGTGGTCAGTTCTGAGAATAAATTTCCGACCAATTAGGTAATGAGGAAATTGGCGTGTAAACCTAACCTCCGCGGGGACTTCACAACGTGTAGTGCAATACCGCCTCTGCTGTGGTGATAAAACAAAACTGCCATACACTATGACCTTTTCTTTGCCATCTTGGAGCTGTAGTAGCTCTGCACCTATCGCGTAATTGCTGGCATCTGTATCCAGTATTAATAAGTCAGTTGAGCTTGGAAAAGCCAAGATACATGTAGGTGGTGACGTGTCTCCTTCAGCCTGTCAAACGCCCTCTGCTGCTCACTGCTCAATGTCCCATTTATACTCATTTTTTCTAGTGATTTCGTATAAGGGCCTGGCAAGGTCTGCATAATCTTTGATAAAGGAGCGATGGTAGTTGTCTAGACCACAAAAACTTTCGACATCCTTGTTGAACAGTGGCACCGGCCAGTTCAACACGGTTTCCATCGAGAAGTCCAACATCTGTACCCCTCCCTCACTGACAGTTCTGCCAAGAAACTCGATAGTCTTTTGAAAAAACTCACATTTACTGGGCTTCAATTTCAAATTGTATTTTTGGAACATGGATACCACTGTCTTGATGTTTTCAAGATGACTCGATTCAGAATTCCCTAATACAACGACATCATCCAGGTAACCCAGACAAATGTCCCAATTTAAACCCTGGAGCACTAAGTTGATCACCCTACACCATGTGAACGGTGAGCCCGTTAAAGCGAATGGCATTTTCAAGAACTGAAATGTCCCATACTTAGTGATGAATGCCGTTTTGGGGCGATCGGTTTTTCTTACTGGGACTTGGTGATATGCAGACAAACAGTCAGCCTTCCCAAACCAGGAGTTTCCGCTGAGAGTGTCCATGCAATCGTCAATTCGTGGTAATGGATACCCTTCCTTCTGGACTCATCCCTGGCAAAAATCTTTTGAAACTCGTTTAGCACTGGTTTCAAAAGCCATGCATCTTTCTCAGAGAACAGTTTATAAGAACGCTCAAACAGATCATGAAGGTGATCTGGCAACCCAGGCAAGTGAACAAACTTTGGTTATTGACAACAACTCACAAAAACCTGCTGTGTTAACATTTATTTTCTGAGTCATAATTACAGTTCAGTTTTATTTATTTAATTATTTATTTATTTCTTTTTACCTATCCTCTCCCCTTGTGTCAATATTCTTTTCTTCTGGTCAAAACAAAATCGAAATGTTGGAATGCAAAAAATTTAATGTACCAAAATAAGATGTACGAAAAAAATCGAAAATGAGATTGGACGAGAATGTGACGGGTGATACAAGTACTGAGATGACAGGAACGTTAGTCATTAACGTTAGCCCGCCATTGTGATGTGACCTCAACGGTATGAAATACGTGACCAATCAGGAAATTGAGAGTTCATGAAAAACACATCAGTGATACAACAAAATATGCTGAAAGACATGAAGATGCAAAAGTATGAGGTATATGCAATATTTATTCTCAAATGTGAATACAAAGAACAATATCGAAACGAAAGCACGAGTTCATTCAGTGACAGCGCGTCGCGGTCAAAACGAAAGAAGGCGAAATTAGGCAATCCCGCAATAAACAACAAGAAATTTACGGTGCACGCAAATTGATGTATAATTGGGTGCTTATACATTAAAGATAAATGAGCAATATACATGAATACAATAATGCTTACCAAAAAACATATATTTGATGAAAGATGCAAATGGATGAAAAATTCAATCTAAACAATGAGTCCATAAAAACATGTGTTTCTTGTCAAGTTCAATCTCTTGATAATTATCCCCCTGGATGTGCCAAACCATTTTCACAACAAACCTCTTCCCGCAAGCGAAGACAAATGTGGGTTTTTTGTTGATGTTTTTTTTTTTTTTTGTTTGTTGCCGAGAGACAAAATAGCAGATAGATCATTCAAACGACACAAAGTTCACTGCGTGAGAGAAAAATCAAACCCTGGGTATTCAAACAACAAATCAATACAAACATTTTCAAGTACAACTCACAGATGTTCTAGCTAAAAGAGGTAGGGGGCGGGGGCCCCCAAAAGGTGAAAAGCGTCTGCTAGTAGCAGTGTTGCGTGTCTAAATAATATTTTGTCCAAGTACCGTACATGTCAAAATAAGTTGAAGAATGACCACTATCGGTACAAACTATAGAAGTAATGGTTTCTATATTAATAGCACAAGAATCAGGCATAAAAATATATAAATTCTTCTTTTGACAATGTTCTCCTCCGACTCAAACTTACATATCACACAGTGGACAAAAAGCACCCACAAAGTCTTAGTACAAAATAACGCCTACAAATTGGAAGATCTATGCAGGGCCAGGGAAAGGAAATTCAGGCCTCGGTGTTAATTCGGTGACGCCCACCTCCGCCACTTTAAAAACTGTCGGGATATTGCGCAGATGATAAAGGCATGTGCAGCGAGTGCCAAAGGCGCGACCGACCATAGGGTGGTTGAGAGGGTGGTTGAGAGGTGGAGATCCCCCAAGAAAATTTTGAAATCAGTTATTAAATGGAGTCTTCTGGTGGTTAAAAAAAATCATCCTTGGTCCACAGGTTTCTCGGCACATGCCGTGGAATCGAAAGAAAAATTATACTTGATAGCGTTTTTGAATCGATGCTGACGTGCATCCATAATGGTATATAAATATTAACAAGGTACACAACTCGCTTTTCGAAAACGATAGCACTCAGCTTCGTTATACTCCCTTCAAATTTGATTCACACAGCGTATCCAACAGTATCCGGTATCAGTGGTAAGGGGAATGAATAAGCTTTACAGTGGTGTATTACACGACCGTTGAGTGTTCTTGGGTTGTTCATGATAACTGGGAGAAGTCTCAGAAAAGGCCGAAAAACATTAAGTCGGACAAGATAGTGCACAGTGGAAAGTGGGTTACGAGCGACAATTATCCGATTTATTACAAATAATTCGAGGCCCCATTGTCTATGGATGGCAGATTCAAATATTAGCCGTATGCCTTTATCAATTTTCAATCTTGGGTTGACATTTATTCATTTCTGGAGTTCACATTTACCGTTTATACACTTTTTAGCCGTAACTTTGAAATATTTTCCAAGTTGATGGTGTCCAAAGATACGCGGCTTGCGTAAAGATTTTCCCCATTCTCCCATTGGCTTATTTTCATTGATGATTTTCGCGGCATAAATAGTAGCCAATGGGATGTTTTCGTGACCATCTTCGCTTCTCTGGATGCCGTTAGCTTGTTTTGTTTCCAAATAAAGGTTAAAAAATGTATAAACGGCAAATGTGATCGCCAGAAATGAATAAATGTGGATCCGAGATTAGTAATTGATAAAGGTATACGGTTAATATTTGAATCTGCCCTCCATGGACAATGAGACCTCGAATTATTATAATAAATCGGATAATTGTCGCTCGTAACCCACTTTCCACAGTGCACTATCTTGTCCGACTAAATGTTTTTCGGCCTTTTCTGCGAATTCTCCATGTTATCATAAACAATCCAAGAGCACCCAACGGTCGTGTAATACACCACTGTAAATCTCATTCATTCCCCTTTCCATTGATACCGGGTACTGTTGGATACGTTATTGTGGTGTCTTGATGGCCTAAAGTTAACTAAAATCAGTTCTATTTTACTTGATATATTTATTTGGCACTCGCGTGTTTACATGCTTGATTTTATGTTCTACATAAAAATCGAACTGTAGGGAGGAATGACTGGTAAGCGGGCAGGCTGGTGTATTGTCCATATATTATAGTTATGCGAATCAAATTTGAGGGGGATATAACGAGGATGAGTGCTATCGTTTTCGAAAAGCGAGTTGTGTACCTTGTTAATATTTATATACCATTATGAAGGCACGTCAGCATCGATTCAAAAATGCTATCAAATGTCATTTTTCTTTCGATTTCACAGCTTTTACCGAGTACCTGTGCCTTGGCCGTCAAAATGACGTTTTAGCCGCATGTTTCAAATTTCCAAGTTTTTCAGTGAGTATCCAATGACGTAGAGCTATAGCTATTGACTGCACAATTCTTGAAGTGATAATTATTACGCCAAGTTGATTTAATAAAGTTATTACTTCAGAATCATGCAGTTCAGAATTACAGCCGTTGGTTAAGTACATAGCTTCACTCACGATACAGACACCCCTCTTAACTGTTGGCACAGGAGTCAGAACCTTGGGGGAGAGGAGGGCCAAACATGGCTTGAAAGCCCGTATTTAATTTTTTTTTTTTTTTTTGGTACGCCTTTGGCCCTTTGAAAGGACGTACTGACACACCCACCACCCCCACCCTCCCCCCCCCCCCCAAAAAAAAAAATAAATAAAATAAAATAAAATATAGTCTTTCGGGTCATATTTGGTCCATGAGTTGGTGGTGGGCAAGCGTAACCAAGAATCCTTGTCTCCTGAGTCAAACCTGCCCCCTCCCCCAAAGTTCCAGGCTCGAGGGTTACTTTCCCCGCCCCACCCTCTTCCCGGCCCTGGACCCATGACTACAATGTGTACACATGGATATTGTATTACAGTACAACAAGGTGATTTTGTTCTTGTCCTCCAAGTTGGTGGATATACATATATTTCCAACATATTATTGCTAGTTTTGTAGAAAGTTGGGGACTCAACAAGCTCATCTGCAATTTATGGACCACCAGATAACTAACTAATCAGTGATCCTTAAACGGCAGGTTTGCTTGGTGAGTCACAAGATTTTATTGGTTGCCGGGTATGGTCAGTTGTTGTGAGTTATTTTGCGTAAGCAAAATTCCAGCCAGCGGACCTCCGAGTAGAATTCAGAAATCACTTGACTTATCGCACGAGTCGAAATAAGTTGTAGAATAACCACTATAAACTATGCATCTTCAACTACACCAATAACACCAGAACCTGACACCATTTTCTGGAAAGCTCTTAGACAGTTTTCCAGAAAATAATGTCAGGTTCTTGTGTTATTGGTGTAATGGAAGTTGGCTAGTTTGTTTATAGCGGTTATGCTCCAACTTATTTTGATTCATACAGTATTTGTAGACTTGAACGTATGCTTCTACCTTGTACCATGCATTTATACTAACATGAAGTCTTTTTCCAGACATTTCAGTTTTTAGCCCATTGCCGAATCGCCATGTTTGACGTTAATGATATGCAAGGTCAGAGGACGCTTCGGGTAAACATTTCGATCAGCCTTTATGTTGAGACTGTCGAATATGCGATAGAAATAAGATGCTTCGTTTGAAACGAGAAAATGTTGCGTTTTCGATTTAATACTAATAAAGATAGAAAAATAACACACTTTCAACACATCATTTACCCGACAGATCGAAATAATATTATTTTTTTTCGTCAAATGAATACCGCAATGATGCCTTTATCATCTACGCAATATCCTCACATTTCCTAAAGGGGCGGAGGTGGGAGGGAGCGTCACCGAGGCCAGAATTTCATTTCCCCGGCCCTGCATGGATCGTCCACTTTGTGGGTGTTTTTCGTACTAAGACTTTGTGGGTGTTTTTTGTCCACTGTGTGACATGTAAGTTTGAGTTGGAGGAGAACATTGTCAAAAGAAGAATTTATATATTTTTATGTCCGATTCTTGTGCTATTAGTATAGAAAACATAACACCTATAGTTTTTACCGGTAGTGGTTATTCTTCAACTCATTTTGACATGTACGGTATGTGAACAAAATATTATTTAGACACGCGACACTGCTACTAGCAGACGATTTTCACCTTTGGGGACCACACCACCTCCCCAACCTCTTACAGCTAGAACATCTGTGTGTTATCATACTGTTATGCTTGAAAATATTTATATTGATTTGTTGTTCGAATACCCAGGGTTAGAATTTTCTCTCACGCAGTGAACTTTGTGTCGTTTGAGTGATCTATCTGCTATTTTGTCTCTCGGCAACAAACAAACCCCACGATGCCAAGTATACCTTCACTGTTGGGAAGGGGTTCATTGTGGTATTCATTTGACGTAAAAATCAATATTATTTCGGGCTGTCTCATGATGTGTTGAAAGTATGTTATTTTTTCTATCTTTATTAGTATTAAATCGAAAACGCACAATTTCTCGTTTCAAACGAAACAGTTTGTTTGTTTCTATCGCATATTCGACATTATTAACATATAGGCTGATCGAAATGTTTACCCGAAGCGACCTCCGGCCTTGCATATCATTAACGTCAAACATGACGAATCGGCAGTGGGCTTATTGGGGAGATGGGTGGAACCTTAGGTCTGAGGGCGCAAATGTGCATGGCTGATTTCGAGTGCGGAGTTTGGTTGGCTCTGAGAGAGCTTTTGCTTGAATTGGAGAAGCCTGGTTGCGCATTCCTCTTACAACGGGCTGAAAACAATCGGGTCCAGGTGCTCGGATTGGAGACAGCATACTGCAAACGTACAGACGTCTACCGACTCTTGAAAAAACTGATGGCTTTGCCATTTTTGCATCTTAGCCACAGCTAAGAAGAATTTGTGCATCTGAAGGGTCAAGTGCTAGACCCAGAATTATCACAACTCTTCACCTATGCAGACAACCAGTGGCCCATGCGTACATAGTCAGTGTACATAACTACATTATTGGGCAGTTGTATATATATCCGCATGGGTTGTTAGCCGAACAATGTGAATATAACAAAACTCGGGTTTCCATCTGGGATTCCAAAATATTTTACTTATTTAATTTTTTTACATTTTTTAACAAAATAAATAAAACTTAATAGACGTTTTTGGCGAAGTTGCTGGCGTAAGTTTCGGGCTTCCTGACGGGCACTTCATCCGAAATTGCTAGCGGACGGTTTCGACTGGCGGGCTTCGTGCGATACAATCTCACCCGGCCTGAGAACTACGACAAATCAACGACCGGCTAAATTAAGTTATTATTATTGTTGTTGTTGTAAGATAAAAAAATAATATTTGTAAAAACCATCTACATAATATATAACTCCTACAAATTTCGGGTCCGGGACTTTTCCGCGGCTGTCGGGAAATTCGGACCCAGGTATTTTTCCGGGAACATTCGGCCTCAGTCAAGGCCGAATGTTCCCACTTTTGAGGCCGAATGTTCCCACTTTTGGTAAAAAATTTCGGAGTTTGGGAGTTGAAAACTAACTTTAAAAAATATTTTTTAGTTCATTTTGTTGAGGTTTTTTTTTAATATTAGGAGTTTTTCCAGAATATTGTTTTTTTAAAGAATAAAATATAAGGTGTACTTACCCTTATTCCTAAAGCCGAAATATATTAAGCACGAGACCGACCTATAATGAAATATAAAATCCATTGTATAAAATCCACTGTATTGAATAGCAGAATGACAATACATGTTCTCCAATGCCGACATGCAACCCCGATATGATATACTTCTTCTTGGATGCTGTTTGGCATAACTCGGCTTTAAAAGTTTGTTTTATGAGTTCTTCTGAAGTAGTGATCAAAGTTCTGGCCTCTGATGGGGAACTTATGCAGCGTTTTTACAGTTCGACTGAAGCTTGATTGATTTAATAACACTTGATTAGGCGATAATATACTGGGTTTACAGTTTCTTTGAACCCTGAAACCTTTTATGTGGACTGTACCCCTTATAAAAAAAGTACCATGGTAAACCATGGTAAATCCCAAAATACCCTGGTAATACCATGGTATAACCAGGGTATTTTGGGATTTACCGTGGTTTACTATGGTACTTTTTTATAAGGGGTAACTATGGCCCTCTCCCATATAGGTTGATGGATGACTCTCAGCTTTCAAAAACACATATCGGGGGATTTTTTTCATTTCTGTAACCAGCGACTGTTTGGGTTTCTTTTTTCTAAAACAATCAACAAACTGCGGTTTCAGTATTCATAAGGAAATAAAGTTATAAAGCAAATAAAGTTATTCTGATCGCAAGGGATTTAAATCCCGCACTGTCCCTGTGCGCCTTCGGCGCGATGAAACTTTTCATTCATTCGAGTCCAACATCAATCTTGCGCGCTTGCCTGTCCAAAGATATCCAAGAAGTTACAGGAAGTTACAGGAAGCATGGGAGAAATATAAAGAGAATGATATTACTACATCTAGATCTTTGAGGTTGTGTGCCGCCAGTATATATAAAGTGTAAATGTATTTTATATTGTATATATTTTATATTACGCGGCATTTATTTTTGTTTTTTTTTTGGTTGTAATAACGATGTTTAAACTCATATTAAACCGCATCTCTCTTGGTCCCCCTAGTTGAAAACGGAGGCCGAAAGTCGCCAGGCCAAATGTTCCCAGGACGATTTTTCCCGGGGCCGAATGTTCCAGAGGCCGAATGTTCCCAGGGTCGAATTTCCCGAGGCCCAAATTTCGAACGTCACTTCTCAGTCCCCGACATTATATATTTTAGTGTAGTTAAGATTTCCAAAATGTCTCATATTGATTGTTGCGGGGATTTTTAAATAAATTGATGTTGAACATAAAAAAACAAACAATTTGTGATCTGCTGTTATTTTTGTTCTGATATCCATACGAATCACCCTCATCACATTTGAGTGTGCCCTTCTCAAGTACATCGAACACATCCGTTTTTACACTGTCATGTGACTTATAATAGTGGTTGGAAAAAACTGTTTGATCAATGTTTGGGAGGACCCCGACTGTTGTGTGAAATCTACACACGAGATCGAATTCTTCATACTACTTTCGTAAATGTATTTTTTTTCCTTTGTAATTACAAACAAACCACAACAAAAACACTAAAATATACCAGACACTGCCTTTTCTCTTAATATAATCTCTAATATACCATAGACTAGTAGTAGTATTGTTCCTTGTTTATGGGTGTTTTTTTTTTTAAGTTTTGTCCCTTTTTCAGTTATTTGAATTTCACTGAATAACAAATTGTTTTCTCCACACTTCACATGTTGTTCCTTAATATTGAACTGTTATTTTTTTTTTTAAAAAAAGTCATTCATTGAGGACACACAGTTTATTGGGGACAGATTGGGGTAACAATCCTGCAGACCTTTAGATTTGTCTAATTTGAGCACAACGGTAAATATGGATGTGGCCTGCATGGTTGGAGGAAAAGCACCGATATTGTCTTCTTCTTGGCGTCTGTTTTGGGTTTTAGGTCCCCCGTCTTAAAATGACAACCCCTTGTTCTAGGTCTTCACCACTATCACTGGTTCCCACCACCCTTTGATGTAAGTTTACTTGACTAACTCACGAGGGATTCTTAGTTTCCCAGTGTTGAGTCAAAGTCCTACTTTAATGTAAATTAAGCCTGGAGTTTACCGAGAAATGCCACACACATGAATATGATAGATCTCAAGCTTTAAGTGCATGATCATACATGTATAGAATTCGCCACAGAAAAGCAATCGCCATCGACAGTGTTGTATACGACACCGTCGACACCGATTGTTTTTCTATGACGAACTCTGTGGGTTTTTAAAAAATTTTTATCTGTTGCATTGTTTTGGTTGGAAGGTAGGGCTCTAAGCTATATTGCAAGCATCATGGAAACCTGGCCAGACTATATATTGCCAAAAGACTGCAAAACTTTAGAAAAAGTTTGAAACTCCGCATAATTTGGGTGCAGTTATCTTAATTTGGGCACAGCGTTTACTGTCGTTAGTTGGGAAGAATTTAAAGGCCTGCATTCCTGACCAAAACAAAAGAAAAGGTCAAAAGCTCCAGACACTTGAACACCCCCCTGTCCCCTGTTAACAAGTCATTTGGGTGACTATATTTACACCAAGCTGATTAATCGATTAACTGATTGGACCTGTGAATTAGAGTTCTTGAGTACTGCCTGCAGGTCGTTTTTATGAAGGGATTTCATTGTAACTTGATAGGATGACTCAATATGATATCTTGATGAGACTGTCCTATTTTGGTCATGGTCGGTAAACTATGACCACCAGAGTTCTTGAGTGCTGCCTGCAGGTCATATTTATGAAGGGATTTCATTGTAACTTGGTAGGATGACTCGTTTTGGAATGATTTTACTGTAACTTAGTAACTTTGGGTGACATATGCTAACTGAGGGCATCAACCCAGGCCTCAATTCTTCATTACAGTCTAACCTCAATTATCCTTGTTGAAAACATACCACGTTTGGTACAGAACTTAACATATTCTCAATTATTACAATTCTTCAGGAGTGTGGTGGCTCAGTAAGTAGAGGTGTAGGCTACAAGCAGAGGGGTCCTCGGTTTGAATCCCACCAGCGGCAACCGAAGTGTGTCCTTGGGCAAGATACTTCACCCCCATTGCCCATGTGGAGGCACAGTGGCATTGTGTACTAAGGTGTACTGCACGTCGATGGTGCTTTTGTCTTCAACCATTGCTAACTCTACTTGTTTGAAGTTAGTATGTTGGGGAGCTGACAGTTGCACGGTAGTTCTCATGGGTACTCTGGCTTCCTCCACCCATAAAACTGTTGTGGTCATGATTAGCCATTGTGCAGAAATATATGACCTTAAACACCAATAAATAAATAAATATAAATAACAGCATTGTGTCCTTGGGCATGGCACTTAATCCTAGTAGGTAGAGATACAGACTGCAAGCTAAAAGGTCCTGGGTTCAAAACCCAACTGCGGCAACTGCATTGTGGCACTTAATCCCAATTGCCCATGTGGGGGCATGGTGGCATTGTGTACTAATGCGTACTACATGTTAATGATGCACTTGTCCTCAAACAATACTAACCCTGCTTGTGTGGAGTTAGTACATTGGGGAGTCTGACAGTTGCTCACCATTGCTCAATGGTTTTCGGGATTCCTGCACTGTAAAACTGTCTGACACAAGGTGATTCTGGCTGTCAAAAAGAGTCATTAAACCCCAATAAATAAACATCACAATTCTTGTCTTAATTCATAATCCTTTCCCAAATATTGAACATTATCCTTTTCATCAAACACTTCACACAGTCAAGTTAAGCTGCAGTGTCATTGACACTTTCATTGCTACACATTGGCCGTCTGCATCCTGTCACATTCCAGTTGTTTCTAGAAAATTCTTGGCCACCTGTATAGGCAGCCAAGACTTCCCTAGAAATAGCTATCAAGTTTCTTAAATTGTTACTTTGAGTTTACCCAGAGATGTGCATGTTGGAGCACCTGGTCTTTTCCAGGAATAAAAAAATAATCAAAGTTGGAATTGGTCCTGTAGGGTTAATAGATATTCTGAGGTACCAGTTAAGCCATAAGAAGTCAAAAGTGGTATTTCAGGCTGTCATTATTACAAAAATGTCTTCAATAGGGCTGAACAGCAACTGATATGGTAAGTGTGTGATGTCCCAAAAGGCCTGAAGGAAGTACAGTTGAAAGGAGAAGTCCTGTGGCTGTATTGTGCACTACTTTGAAGTAATACAGTACAGTCGCCGTGGACTGGTCACTTTCCACGTGTGGGCAATATTTCCACGGACACAATAATATTAGATTCCAAACACTAATTACAGGAATAATCAGCAAAAATTTAATTAATGAAGCACCGGGTTGTACCCGGTGCTTCATTAATTAAAATTTTGCTAATGATCATTTTTACTAGCTGGTAAACAGATGTGTGGACATAACTACCCACGTGTGGATTACGACCAATCCACGGCGACTGTACTGTAGCACACTGAGTAAGTGCACTTTTGTTCCTGTCAGACTGCACCATTAGTGTAACACAATTCCTGTAGAAAATCAGCATGCACAACACTGTACAATTCCTGGACTAGTAAATGGAGATCATCAACATTAATCAAAACCTGTAAATAGTGGGACACATGTACATGTACAGTTAAAACTAGAAGTCCTGTCATGAAATGCGCACAAATAGCACATCGATCTGCGCGTTAATCTATGCGTTATGACCATAGTGAGGCTATCAAATTCTGTACATATGGCCTGTGCACAAGCAATGTTTCAGCCAATGGACCTCCAGGTAACCCGGAGGTCCATTGGCAGAAAAATTGCCTGTGTTTGCTATGAGTAACCAGGAGAACCTGCCATGCTTTGGATGCCATACGATATGGCAATTCCTACGCGCAATTAAGCCTAGATAAGCACACTGTTCATGACAGGACTTCTAGTTTTAACTGTAATGACGTAAATAGATATTAACCCTTTCACCAAAATAATGGCCAAAACCGTCCAGTGCTATTCACAAAAATAGCCAATTAATTTTTATTATTTTTTCATTTTTTGTCTCATAAACATAGGTTATGACCCCACTTTGGAAAGAGCTCATCGAGCTCATTCCAACGAGTGGTCGTCATCTATGTTTTTGAGACAAAAAATGAAAAAAACTAGTTATTCAAGAAATTTGTTTGCAAGTGTCGTCTGCTTTCAGTGCTTTTCATGTTAGGTAAAGGGTTAAAATTCAATTGCATACATGTACAGAATTAAGAGAGTGGATTATTACCTATATTGTAGCACCATGTCTTCTCCACCTGAAAAGTTTTCAGAATTGTTCATATTTATTTATTGATTTATTTATTTATTGGTGTTTACATATTTCTGCTTAATGCTAATCATGACCATTACAGGTTTACTGGTGGAGGAAGCTGGAGTACCTGGAGAGAACCACTGAGCAATGGCAAGCAACTGTCAGCTCCCCAATATACTGACTCCACACAAGCAGGATTAGCATTGGTTGAAGTTAGGTGCACCGACTATGTGTACAGTTAATGCCTTAGTACACAATACCACCGTGCTCCCATGTGGGCAATGGGAGTGAAGTGTCTTGCCCAAGGACACAATGCACCAGTGGTCCATGTGATGGAAGTTTATAAGTGCTCCATGTGTTTTGTCTTCAAAAATTGTAAATAATTACCAAGCGAAAAATCTACCCTTCAGCAATTTAGTGAGTAATCCTCCCTCCACATACTGTAGTCTCAGTATTTTGTTTCTTTTTGATCGGTTCAGTTTGTGATTTCACTATCGACCTTGCTAATAGTGTATTACATTTTGAATTGCACAGCACAAATGCTCTTATGTATTTCAGACTACATCAGTCTTTTGCATTAAAGAGTGAATTAACTAACAAGGATTTCCTGCACAAATTGTGACAGGAATTCTAGTTTGAACATTATACAGTTAAAACTAGAAGTCCTGTCATGAAATGCGCACAAATTGCACACTGATCTGCGCGTTAATGTACGCGTTATGGCCATAGTAAAGCTATCAAATTCTGTTCATATGGCCTGTGCACAAGCAATGTTTCAGCCAATGGACCTCCGGGTAACCTGGAGGTCCATTGGCAGAAACATTGCATGTGTTTGCTATGAGTAACTAGGAGAACCTGCCGTGCTTTGGATGCCATTCGATATGGCAATTGCGCGCAATTAAGCCTAGATAAGCACACTATTTGTGACAAGACTTCTAGTTTTAACTGTAGTACTGTGATGACAAAAGTCCCCCCTTTCCTGATCAGATTCTAATCCAGTTGGGACACATTTACTCCAGCGGTCTGAGATTTCTAAAACAAAAATATGCCAAATTAACCCTTTATCTAATGAATCATCCACAGCCACTCACATATTATGCAAATTGAGCAGTTGAAAAAATTTAATTTTTCAACATATTTCATTGAGCTCGTTCCTGTGAAGGGTCACATGATATGGTTTAGTTGAAATTTTTTGAAAAATTAAAAAAAATTATATTTGAAATAATAAATTTTGATATCGTCAGCGTTGGGTAAAGGGTTAAGACTAATTCAAGAAAAATGACTGAAAATAGTTACTGAGATTCATTGTTCTCTGATTTCTTTTTTGACAAGGCAAAAAAGTATAATGGTTTGGTTCTGGTCACATGCAGTTGAAAAATTGGGCTGGTCAATCGTTATTATTTATGCATTATTTTTAGCTTGCCTGACTTTCAGTCAGGGGTACTGTAGTAGTCACTCACCATCCGTCGTCTGTGAACATGGTGTATGTATCTTCTCCAAAACTGCTAAACCGATTTAATTGAAATTTGAAATAATAGTTTGTTATGATATCGCATTTTGATTTTGTTCAAATCGAGTTGCCTTGCCCCTCGGTAGGGTGACCCCCAAATAGGGTGCTTAAATCTCTCATGAACCAGCAGTAGCAGTGACTTGATATTTGGTGGGCAGCATCCTTTTGAAGTGTAGACTCATATTTGTTCAAGAGAAGTTCGAGGAGCTATATTTGCCTTCGTTATGGGAAGGGCAAGAATTTTTGCCCCACCCAAAATTTCTCTTTTCCAAACTGAGAGGGGCTGATTTGAACCAAATATGATATGGGGGCTTACTGAGTCATAAGTACTTAACTTATGCCCCCAAAAATTTTCACGTGGCACCATGGGAAATGCAGGAGCTAAAAATAGAAAAAATTTAAAATGCCCATATCTCCAAAACTACATGGCACTGAGATTCTTATGTGGTGTGAAGCTTTTTTTGGGGGACCTTGAAAAAGTGCTGAGTCAGCTTTTTTTAACACTCGGGGTAATGGGAAAAACATTTAAGGCTACTCTTCTCCTAAACCACTGCTCCAAAAGCTTTCAAATTTCAAATATAACATCTTTGGAAGATTGTTTCACATATTTATGGAAGTCAAATCCCTGGGTCTATATTTGGGCTCACTACGGGAGCTTAAATGTTTAAATTAGTTCAATATGAGGAAGATTCTTTAACTTCAGATCCACCAATCAGAATCTTTTGATACTTGTTATGCAGCATCCTTATGAGCTATCTACTTAATATTTTCCAGGTGAAGCCAATGCAAGAAATCCTTTAAGTTGGCTTAAATATTCAAATATACATACAAGCTTTGTAAGCCACGACTAGATCAGTCCAGTGCCCTTTCTTCATGCTGATGTCAAAAAAAGAAACTTTTTGTGTGCCGACTAAGTTTGAAAAACTGTTGTGAGAAAGCAAGATTGCCGCAGTTTAAAATGGCTTCCTTAGCTGCCAAGTTACTTCTTGCATTGTGTGTAACTTCCACTGCAAGAGTGAGTGCTATGAAAACATCAAGTAAGTATTGTAATTTCTAAATATGTAGCAAAAATTACCTATACAGTCTTTTTCACCAATTATGCACACATCAGTCATGATCAATGTTCAACAAGGGCAGCAGGGCTTAAAATTCATTCAAGAATCGGAATCGATTCTCGCAAATGATTCTCACAAAGGAAATGAATGTGTATCAGTTTTGATTCTCATCACAGTTTCTGAAAGTATCCTTAACTCCTTGTATGCTACTGGCAGATATTCATGCCCAGCACAGGAAAACACATGCCACTAAGATAAGTGAAACTTGGGCATGTTTAACCAATTTTTCTCCCATAAATTGCATCAAGTTTTTGACCAGTGATTTCTTAAGTTAAATTTTCTTGAATTTTTCATCAAATCTAGTCATGGCTGCTTTACAGCAGCCATGACTAGATTTGATGAAAAGTATTTAAATACTCAGCACGTTAAGAGTTAAATGCCTGGAGAATTTTTCTTAGTTTAAATATTTTACTTCCAAAACTATGAAACAATGTGATGACAAACTCTATTGTGAGAAAATATAAATATGCATAGAACAATAATAAAGAATTGGAAAGTGGATCCAGCAACAAGCTGAAGCTTATGTGAACTGTCTCTTTACACAGCGCTTACAAGAATATAATGTCAGCATGGCAAGAAGCCAATATACTTACCTAGATGCGGTGAAGCTTTTTTCATGGGTTAACTGCAGATGCCGAAGCGGAGCAGACTACGAGGTCGTAGTTTCATGCAAACCTGTCTCATTAGTATGAGGTGGGTGTTATGAGGGATATTCTTGTATTATGTGAGGGAAGTGGCTCTAGATTTATATATATTTTTTTTGCGCATTGAGAAAGATTGCAAATTGAGTGCAAGGAAGCACCATGAGGGTGTCACAAGTATATTGTTGAATCATACACAGTGCTCCCATATAATATTTATTTCTTCTTCCCATATAATAAGATAAAATCTTGACTTAGCAATGGTATCTAGTGAGTATAGGCAGCCAATACTTCACAAGAAACCATTGCCAAGGTACTGTAACTTGCATCAGTTGACAAAAGCTCGTACAATGAACTGTATGTTGGAACATCAGTTCTACTCATACATGTAGAGTATGATTATTGTGGGTCAGGGCTGTCGAGAGGTGGGGAGAGTCATGGTAGTAACCCTGGGGCCCAGCAGTCGGGGGGGGGGGCACTAGGACAAAGCCGCACCACCCGAGACAACTAGTTTGCGAGCTTTTTTCAGTGCCCAGTGTGTGTGAATCGACAGGCAGCTGCTGGCCCCCGAATTCACTAGTAAGCATATATTCCTTTCAAGAACTGTCTAAGTTATTAGATATATCATGGGTCGATCTGCCCACAATATACTGTTCTGTAATTCGGTTATATATATATATATATATCCCTTCTTACCATTCTCTTGTTTAACCCAATCTAGTCTTTGAGAGGCAATTGAGTCATAATAGATATCGGTTGGGGGAAGGGTGAATATTTTCATGGGTCCTTGGTAAGTAGGAACTGAAACAAGGGGGCCCAGGTGGTACCAAATAATTGATCCCACCGGGGCCCATATTTTCTATCAGCGGCACTGCCATGGGTTGTCATAATCCACGCATGGGCAGTGATGTCCACGCATGTGTTTACCAGGGTAATAAAACTCATAATCAGCAAAATTTTAATAAATGAAGCACTGTGTTGTATTGTCACTGATATCTGTGTAAGCTACTCATGTCTTTAACATTTCGTTACAACTATTTCCTGTTTTTAATCAGTCAGTTTACTTCATTATGTTATTATTGTTTTAGTGTCTTCATATAGCTATAGATGCTGACATGTTATTCATTTATTAATTCATTTATTGGGGTTTAATGACACTTTTGACAGCCAGGGTCACATCATGTCGGGCAGTTTTATGGATGGAGGAAGCCAGAGTAGCCAGAGAGAAACATCAAGCAATGACAAGCAACAGTCAGTGACTTCCCAACATACTAACCCCACACAAGTGGGGTTAGCATTGGTTGAAAACAAGTGCACCATCACCATGTGTTACTCCTTATTACACAGTGCCACCATGCCCCCACATGGGTAATTGTGATTCAGTGCCTTGCCCAAGGACACAAGGCAGTTATGCAGGCTGATATGGCATTAAACTCCAATAAATAAATAAATCAATAGAAATCCTGATATGCAAGCTTAAACAGAAAGCGGAAACCAGAGGATATATTGGGGATTCTAGCCCATTGTATGGGAGAGCACCAGCAAATTCACCCACTGGCGGGCCTCTATCTGCAAATGACAGACTGCTTATTTCCATGCTTGGGCATTCTGGAAAATGCTGGAAAGATTATCAGGGTTCACAGTTACTGAAAGAATTAGAACTGATACTTGCAAATG